>JAVJIX010000013.1:11800000-12400000 GCA_036785185.1 Paratrypauchen microcephalus | reverse complement strand
GGAGTAATGGAGGAGGAGGAGGAAAGCGAGAGGGGAGGAGAGAGGGAGGATAGAAGAGAGACTAGAAGAGAGAAGTAGGTGGGAGAGAGGGGAGGGAGGAAGACTGAGAGGGCAAGAGGGAAAGGAGAAGGAGGGAGAGAGACAGAGAAGGAGGGCAAAGGAGAGGGGGAGAGGAGAGAGAGGACAGTAATGGAGGAGGAGGAAAGAGAGAAGAGAGGGAGGACAGAAGAGGCTAGGAGGGACAGAGAGAAGTAGGAGGGAGAGATGGTAGGGAGAAAGTGGAGGGAGGAGGATGACTAAGAGGGAGAGAGAGAGACAGAGAAGAAGGGCAAAGGAGAGGAGAGAGAGGGGAGAGTAACAGAGGAGAGAGGAGAGAGAAGGGAGGATAGAAGAGAGACTAGGAGGGAGAGCAAGACAGAGAAGAAGGGCAAAGGAGAAGAGAGAGAGGAGAGTAATGGAGGAGGAAGAAAGAGAGAGAGAGGGAGGATAGAAGAGAGACTAGGAGGGGGAGAGAGAAGTAGGAGGGAGAGATGGTAGGGAGAGAACAAGGGGGGAGACAGAGGGACAGAGAAAATGGGAAAAGGAGAGGAGAGAAATGGAGGAGGAGGAAAGAGAGAGAGAAGTAGGAGGGAAAGAGTGGAGGGAGGATGACTGAGAGGGCAAGAGGGAAGGATAAGGAGGGAGAGAGATGGAGAAAAAGGGCAAAGGAGAGGAGAGAGAGGGGAGTAATGGAGGAGGAGGAAAGAGAGAGGGGAGGAGAGAGGGAGGATAGAAGAGAAACAAGGAGGGAGAGATGGTAGGGAGAGGAGAAGGAGGGAGAGAGAGACAGAGAAGAAGGGCAAAGGAGAGATTAGACAGAGAGAGAGAGAGGAGAGTAATGGAGGAGGAGGAAAGAGAGAGGGGATGAGAGAGGGAGGATAGAAGAGAGACTAGGAGGGAGAGAGAGAAGTAGGAGGGAGAGAGGAGAGAGTAATGGAGGAGGAGGGAGGATAGAAGAGGAGTGGGATAGGAGAGACTAGGAAGGAGAGAGAGAAGTAGGGAGTAGGGAGAGATGGTAGGAGGAGAGGGGAGGGAGGATGCCTGAGAGGGCAAGAGGATGAGTAAGGGGGGGAAGAAGAGTGACCAAAGGGGGAAGGAAAGGAGAGAGGGGGTGGAGATAGAGTTGTAGAGGAGGAGGAGGAGGAGGGGAGTGTCTGGAAGTCATCAGCCTGACCACAGCTCACTGCCCTGGGACGGTTCAGTCACGCGGGTCCCCTCAGGTCACAGGTGGAGGTCTGTCCCAAACACTCCTCCACGTTTAACTCTTTCAGCAGGAGAGCCGCTCTGGTACGTGGAGCAGCGGAGATGTTTTTCATGTTTTTTCAATGTCAGTTTGGTGAGAGAAAACTGAATCTGAAAAGGTTTAAAATGTGTAAAAGAAAAAAATGTTTGTTTTGGAAACTTCTGGCCTGTCCCAAAGTCTGAACTCAGAAAAATAAAGTTTGGAAAGTGTTTGGTTGCATATTTAAAATGGAAAATGTGTATGATGGGAATCTTCATAATTGGATTGGACAAAAGGCCACGGCCTAGGCATTTTACAAATAATCCAAAGTTGGAAGGTCTGTTTTTTAAAGCAACACTATGTAACTTTACTGGATGGTGGGCCACAATAGAATGAGGACAAGCAGGTCAGATCTGTGGTGAGTTTGTTACACTCACAGTCATCAGAATGCAGGATTAAAAAAAAACAAAAAAAAACCTGACACAATAAAACACTTGTAATTGATTAAGGCTAGGTTTATATGTTAACGGTATGAACAGAAGCGGCAAAAGTGGCATCGTGTCTTCACTTTTTATTCCGTGTTTAGATGAGCGTTTTCGGGAGGAAATCTGCGTCCATACGGTGATGCAAAAGTGTGTGGAATGCGATCGGGTATGCATGCCAGGCGGCTAGGTGGTGCTGTGATACATTATCACTATGTCCGCACGCATGTGTAAAATCTTCCTTCTTCTTCTGTGGACTGGGAGTCCTGCCAAACAAAGTACACTAATATATGGACCAATGTGACGTAAACGCGTACGCGACATCAGCAGATTTGACCAGAGTTTTGCGTCTTGGGCAGTGTAGACGAAAACGCTACGGCGGAGTGTATTCAAGTTTTCCACTTTGGAGAGCAGTTTCAGTTTTTTGCGTATTTAAGCCCCCAAAACGCCGTCACCATCTAAACGAAAGGCACTTCCCATAAAATATTTTGTAATTTTTACCCGTAAGCGTTCTTGTTTAAACAAGCCCTAAACACTAGAAAGATGTTTAACGCCATACGGTGGAACTTGCCAGAGCAATGATATCTCCATGGGGACAAACTGAACAGCAGGCGCTCCACCAGAAAACTGTTCATTTGTATTTAATTTAGTTATTAAATTTGCCCCAATCCTCTTCTCCTCCAACGAAAATGTGGTACAGGTTTATATCAGTCAAAACCATCGTAATATCAAATAACACTCACACATTACATTTCTGTGCCTTAGAAAAACACATCTTCGACCACTGAGAGCTGATTGAGTTCCATTACTTCCTGTTCCTGTTTCTACAGCTGCCCAGAGAGGACAAAAGCACATCCAATGAAAACCCGTTTTTACACAGTGACCAGCGTAAAAAGAACATGTCTATATCTTAAGTAACGGCTACGAGATGTCGCCAGAAACACCAAAAAGAATATGTGTTATCTTATTTGGATAATATTTATGACATATGTATTCAGATATGTATTTGGCTTTGTCTGGAATGTTTCACAGTATGATATTAAACCTTTCAATCTTCATGGAGACCAAACATCACCAAGTTACAGGTCAGATCTGTGGGCAGGTGACCCCGCTCACAGTCAGAATGCATGTTTGTAGGTATCTTTGAGCTATAAAACCACCTGTAATTTGTAGTCTAACGTGGTCTGAAGCAATAGTTGAACTTCTTCGTCTGACCACAAAATTTTTATTTATTTTTTTGCTACCGGTAGCCATCTTTTGTTCCACTTTTCGCGGCGCAGATGAGAAGGAAGATTCTACGCATCCGCGGACATAGTGATAATGTATCACAGCGCCACCTAGCCGCCTGACATGCATACCCAATCCAATTCCACACACTTTTGCGTCACCGTATGCACGCAGATTTCCTCCCGAAAACGCTCGTCTAAACGTGGAATAAAAAGTAAAAACGCGATGCCACTTTTGCGTCTTCTGTTCAGACCCTCCTCATATAAACGTAGCCTTAGATTCACTATAGGGGCAGTTTGTATTCCCACCCAACACACACACACATCTTTGAGCAACAGGAGAGCCTCGCTATCATATTTTTATAACAAGTTTTTCATGGAATAATTTGAAGCACCATTCCCTCCCTGCCTCCTCTCCTCCCTCCCTTTCCTCACCTCTAAAACTCCCAGCACAAGTCAGCAGTGTCACCATCGGAGCACATTAGAGGATATCGTTTCTGTTTTTTTTAACCGTAGCTCAGTTCTGCACCGGCTCTTCTCTCTCCTCTGCTGCTGGTGCGTGGGCGAGCGAACCATGTAACCCAATGAATATGTACTTTTAGCACTGGTGTTTTTAGAGGGCCCTGAGAACTTGGCAGTGGTACAGCGGTGAGGGGGAGACGCACTGACGATCTCCCACAATCCCCCTCTGCAGCAGCCAGCGCTAACCCCGTACCCACACGGAGCAAGCATACACAGCTGTTTGTGACTAATGCTTCGCAAACACACAGGAACTGCACTTGGCCCAAAACTGCAGCGACATAAATAGTGTTTGTTTAACGGTCCTATATCACACAAAATTGAGTCTTAAGAGCTTTAACGATTCGGTTGGGGGTCTACACTGCACAAAAGTGTGGCCAAACTTTAAGATCTAAACACTTAAACCTATTAGAAAATAACTTAAAAGTGGTGAAATTATCTGTCCATGCAGCAAAATAATTTTACTTGACAACTTATCCTAAAATAAACTACCTCTAAATTAGAATTAAGCAGTCTCTGGTCTAGTAAGGAGAAAATAAATCTGAAAACAACCTGATATAAGTTTTAAAATCTTGTCCAGATCAGATTTGCAGTGGAGATGGGGAGATATGGAGATGTTATTGCTCTGCCTAAAATGTTCCATAGTATGAAACAAATCTGTTAATTACAGGTGGTTTTATAGCTCAAAAATACCTAGAAAAACAAACATTTTGGCTGTGAGCAGGGTCGTCTCTCCACAGATCTGACCTGTAACTTGGTTTGGTTTAGACTCCATGAAGATAGAATGGTTTAATAACATTCTGTGGAACATTTCAGACAAATGAATAAGTTCCACAGAATGTTATTAAACCATTCTATCTTCATGGAGTCTAAACCAAACCAAGTTACAGGTCAGATCACTCAAAATGTTTGTTTTTCTAGGTATTTTTGAGCTATAAAACCACCTGTAATTAACAGATCTGTTTAATGTCATACTATGGAACATTTCAGGCAGAGCAATGACATCTCCATACACTGCAAATCTGATCTGGACAAGATTTTAAAACTTTTATCAGGTTGCTTTTCTCCATGGACCCTCCAACTAAAAGTTACACAATGCAACTTTAAACCATGTTACAGTATAATTTGTACATCTGCAAAGCTCAACATGCTCCATTCCACCTCGTGATGTCATGAAGCAGTAGTTTTCCAATTAACAGCTACCTTTTACCTTTAGTTCAGTAGAAACAGGCATTTCCAGGGATGAAATTGATCCAAATGATTCTAGTGAAGATGTCTGGAGTTTAAAACATTTTCTCAGCCTAAATCTGCAGAGTGTGTGTGTGTGATAAACATGTGTAAACGAAACAAAACACAACTCCAGGTCTGTTTTTGATGAGGAAACAACTATAACAGAGATCAGAGAGATCAGAAAACAGCGTAATATGGAGAGTATATGAAGGTCTTGTGGAATTAAAAACAGAAGCTGAGATTTGTAGAGATTCCGTTTGAAATCCACTCCCAGTTGAAGCTTAGGCCAAGATAAGGGGAGATTTTGTGAGGGAGATTTGCCAAAAAGAAGTCCAGAAGTTTGTCTCCCTCCTCTTTTAGCCCCCCCTCCTTCTCCTTTCCTCTGCTCTCGGAGTCTCTCTCTCCCTCTGTATCTCCCACTCTCCCTTGGTCTTCGGCATGTCTCTTTCTCTGCTTCTCTCTCTTCTCGTCCTTCCATCTCCCTCTCTCACTGTCTGTCATTTTTGCTCCCTCTCTCTCTGTCAGCTTCTCTCCCTCTCTTGTTTCATTTCAGCCTCCCCTTCTTTCTCTCTCTGTCTTTCCATCACTTTCTCTCTCACCCTCTATTTTTTCTCTCCCCCCACTTCTCCACTTTCTCTCCATCTAACTCCTCTCTCTCTCTCTCTCTCCATCTAACTCCTCTCTCTCCCTCTCCATCTAAACCCTCTCTCTCTCTCCATCTAACTCCTCTCTCTCTCTCTCTCTCTCTCCATCTAACTCCTCTCTCTCCCTCTCCATCTAAACCCTCTCTCTCTCTCCATCTAACTCCTCTCTCTCTCTCTCACCATCTAACTCCTCTCTCTCTCCATCTAACTCCTCTCGCTCCATCTTCATATAACTCCTCTCTCTCTCTCTCTCTCTCTCTCACCATCTAACTCCTCTCTCTCTCTCCATCTAACTCCTCTCGCTCTATCTTCATATAACTCCTCTCTCTCTCTCTCTCTCTCTCTCTCCATCTAACTCCTCTCTCTCCATCTAACTCCTTTCTCTCTTTCCATTTAACTCCTCTCTCTCTCTCTCTCCATCTAACTCCTCTCTCTCTCCATCTAACTCCTCTCTCTCTCTCTCCATCTAACTCCTCTTTCTCTCTCTCCATCTAACTCCTCTCTCTCTCTCTCCATCTAACTCCTCTCTCTCTCTCTCCATCTAACTCCTCTCTCTCTCTCTCCATCTAACTCCTCTCTCTCTCCATCTAACTCCTCTCTCTCTCTCTCTCTCCATCTAACTCCATGCCATAATAATTATTTGTTAAAGTAAAATCTGATGTTTGTATCACATTTTGAAATAACCTACAGGAAATACTAACCTTGGAAATCCCAGGCTGCTTTCGTTTGTTCCGATCTGAAAGACAGCCTGGCAACTATGGCAAGCCAATCAGAGAGCGGGGAGGTGTGGCAAGACAGTGACATGTACTACGTGACAAACGGAAGCTTTTAGTTTGAACTGACAACTGACATGATTGTCTATGGGCTATGTATAAGCCAAATGATAGACACTCGTAACGCCCAATAAACGGCCGTTGGCGATCACAAACCACACCTCCGCTACGAGATATTTCGAAGGTGGCTCCCAGACCATATATCACTTGTGATATGGTCAGGTGTAAACCAGGCAAAGTAAACACAGCTCTGGAAAAAAAATAAGAGACCACTGCAAAATTATCAGTTTTTCTGGTGTTTTAAGACTTATAGGTATGTGTTTGGGCAAAAGGAACATTTTTGTTTGAGTCTATAAACTACTGGCAACATTTCCCCCAAATTCCAAATAAAAATATTATCGTTTGAGCATTTATTTGCAGAAAATGACAAATGGTCAAAATAACAAATAAGATACATGTTTTCAGAGCTCAAAAAATGCAAAGAAACAAAATCTAATTCATTTTAAAACAACATAATACTAATGTTTACACTTAAGAAGAGTTCAGAAATCAATATTTGGTGCAATAACCCTTATTTTTAATCACAGCTTTCATGCGTCTTGGCATGCTCTCCACAAGTCTTTCACATTGTTCTTGGGTGACTTTATTGCACTCCTGGTGCAAGAACTGAAGTAGCTCAGCGTTGTGTTTGTGTTGGAATTCAACAGACGCTGGAATGGAATGGCTGTAATACATGTAGAGATGCTGATTTCAGAAATGCAGTGGTCTCTTATTTTTTTCCAGAGCTGTACATGTGTAACCAATACACTGCATATTGAGATCTTTTAAATCAGTAGAACATAGACAATAGGCATGAAATGACAGCTTCAGCCATTTGTAACCATGAACATTTTGGCGGCTGCAGTAGTCATTTAGGTTTTGGCTGAGTCGGCGAGCCAGCCAATAACTTCATCAGCCAGCCATTGTTCTCAAAACAAACAGCTTCGGGGTCTACTGCACATGGATCAGATCACAACTGTTTTTATCATCATATCGCTCTAGTCAAATCTTTATATCTCTTCTCCAGGACGCCTGCGTTGCTGTGGTAAATCTTTGAACGTGGTCGGAGGTTGGCTATGTCATAAGTATGAGTATGATTTTGATGTTAAAACTACATTGTTTAAAGGTCCCATGGCATGAAATTTTCACTTTCTGAGGTTTTTGAACGTTAATGTGAGCTCCCCTACCCTGTTTAGCCCCCCCCCCCCCCATGGCTAAAAGTTGCAAAATGTGTAAACTGAGCATTTGCAATCCTTTTCCGCGTTTGAAAAAAAGACAGCCCAAACGGGCGATTCTGAACAAGGGAACTTTCTGACGTCACACTCAGGGAAAGGTTTCCACCTCCCGTCTGGATGTCTACCCACCGTCTCTGGAAATCACGCCCAGAGAATTTGGGCCGCGAATGAGCTACGCAATGCGAGATGCGTTTTTTAAATTTGCCTGGAGACACGTGAGAGTGTTTCCAGGCTGGGATGTCCTTTATCCGAGCCTCCGAACCCCTGAAACAGCAGTGGTTTAATTTTTTTTTCTGTGGAAATGTGTTTCTTTTAATGGAACGCGTCTCATATCTTTCTCCGCTCTTAAAACACGGAAGTGGGTGACAGCGCACAGCGCACCGCTAATCCAGGAAACAACTGCGTATTTGGCCACAACCCACACGCTGCACTGGCCTGTCTCTTTCCTCCTCATTTGCATTCAAGCAACAATGCCCAGAATAAAGTGTTTCAGAGACATATTTATGACTCTGACTGTGTGCATGAGGCTCTCTCATGCACTGAGTCTTGATTTTGAAGAAGGATTCATTTACAGTATTAGGGAACCATTAAGGCGCCATATAAAAGCATCAAGAAGTACCATGCCATGGGATCTTTAACAGAATATTGGAGATTTAAAAGTTTTAAATATAACACATTAAATGAAACTTTTTTTTTGTATTTTTAATGAATGCTGAAGTTGAGGTAGAGGGCCAATAAATAGAGAAGTTTTCCTCTCTTTCCTCATTCAAACACTAAGACACTCAAAAGCACATCTGGAACAATGAGCCCATCAATCAAGAAATCAATCAGTAAAATGGATGAAAAACAGTCAAGCGTTTTTCAAATCCATTGTAGGAGGTAGGAGTTAGTAGGAAGGGTTGAGGATAATTCTGGTGTGGCCAGTTACGGACTGGGATAAAAAAAACGGCCCTGGCATTTTGCACCTACAAGCGGCCCCATACCCGTAGACCGTGGAAGGGGGGGCAATACCATACATTACGCTCTGATTAACCCATCAATCATGACTTTTGTGCACAAACACAACATGCCAGCACAGAATGAAATACCAAAACAGCGGGCTACACACACAAAGCACATCAGGTAACAGTGGCAGAGGTCAGCCCAATGCATTAAACTACTGCATTAAAATCATGGAAATCAATACTCAACCCAGCCATAATTTTTTTTAAAAGTGTCTTATCTTCATGCCGTTAATAAATTCTCTTCTCCGCAACCCCATCGCTCCCCCCTTGTGTCGTTTAGTGCTTCCTCCTCGATTCATTTTACTAAACTATAATGCTAAGTATCCGACCGTCCATCCATCTCCTCTTCTACTTTGACTAACTTGACCACACTACCACAATCATCACCGTTCTATTTCTCATGAAAGTGATTAAATGTTGTGTTACTAACTTCCTCGAAAAGGTTTACTATTGTCTTCCGTATAAAGTGTTTTCCACTTCATATGCGAGAGCTATCAATTCTTGGTACGTGTGGCTGCGCCGCTGTGAGTCAGAGGTGGTAGTCTGCAGCACTGGGTTCCCCCAGGGAACTGTCCTCTCACCCTTCCTCTTCACCATATACACCTCGGACTTCACATATAACACGGACAGCTGCCATCTCCAGAAGTTCTCTGACGACTCGGCCATTGTGGGCTGTGTGTTTGAGGGGAACGAGCTGGAGTTCAAACAGCTTCATCCACCAGGCTGTCAGGAGGCTGAACTCACACCCGAACTCCCACCTTACCCATCTCCCACCCCCCACCCCCCATATTGGCATAACCTGTATTCCATAAAAGACATATCACTCTAGACACTTTAAAAAACTGCTGCTAAGGACGACTGTTGCACTGTTGCACATTTACATTTACTACTGGATTTTACTCCTGTTGCACTGTTGTTTACTACTGTTATTGCACACTTACATTTACTACTGGAATTTTTAGTACTGTTGTTTACTCCTGTTATTGATTGATTTTTACCCCCGTTGCACTGCTGTTTACTACTGTTATTGCACATTTACTACTGGAATTTTTAGTACTGTTGTTTACTCCTGTTGCACTAGAATTACTACTGTTGCACACTTATTTTTATTTATCTTAACTCCAATGCACATTCTACTGCACATGACCAATTCACTGCTGTATCTTCCATTGCACATTTTGATGCACACTGCACACTTTGGAAATCTGTATATAGTATAGGTTATTTGTTATTTATTATGTTGCACTGTTTTAAGATTTTAGACCGTAGACTTTAGTTTTAACTTAGATCTCTGTCTTAGATAGTTTTTGTTGTGTTTTGTCTTCATATTGTATTTTGTACACTGTCTTTTTGCACTACCTGGCCAGAGAGAAACAAAATTTCGATTCACTGTATGTTGAACACATATGGCAGAATTGACAATAAAGCTGACTTTGAACTTTGAGTATCGCTCGGTCATCAGTGACTTTGTGGACTGGTGTGGGCGCAACCACCTGTGCCTTAACACCAGTAAGACAAAGGAGCTGGTGATCGACTTCAGGAGGAGACCACTACCTCACTCACCGGTGAACATCCAGGGGCAAGATATAGAGACTGTGGACAGTTTCAAGTACCTGGGTGTTCACCTCAACAATAAACTGGACTGGTCCCACAACACCGACGCCCTGTACAAGAAGGGCCAAAGTCGCCTCCACCTCCTGAGGAGACTGAGGTCCTTTGGAGTGTGCAGGCCTCTGCTCAAGACTTTTTATGACTCCGTGGTTGCCTCTGCTCTCCTCTACGCTGTCGTCTGCTGGGCCCCGAGCAGCACAGAGCGGGACAGGAAGAGACTCAACAAGCTGGTCAGGAGGGCCAGCTCTGTCCTGGGCAGTCCTCTGGACTCTGTAGAGGAGGTGGCCGAGAGGAGGGTACTGGCCAAATTTACGTCCATCATGGACAACACCTCCCACGCTCTGCACCGGACTGTAGAGGAGCTGAGCAGCTCCTTCAGCAGCCGACTGAATCACCCCCAGTGCAAGAAGGAGCGCTACCGCAGATCCTTCATCCCCACCGCCATTAGACTGTATAACTCCACTGTATAGTCCAAATTGTGCAATATTGTCTTTAAATACTCTCCTAGTTTCTGTTTCTTATTATTACTTGGATAACTCCACTGTATGGTCCTATCGTGCAATATCGTTTTCCCAATGTGCAATATTGTTTTTTTTTTCAATACTCCTATCGTGCAATATTGTTTTTTCCAATTTTTCAATACTCTCCCTGTCACTGTTTTTTATTATTATTACTATTATTATTATTATTATTATTATTATTTGATTTATTACTTATTTTATTATTATTATTACCTATCTTTATGCCATTCTTGCCTGCATGCACTTGTCTTCTTGTTCAAACTGTCCCTACCTGGATCTACTGTGACAAGTAAATTTCTCCTGTGTGAGATCAATAAAGTCTTATCTTATCTTATCTTAACAACTAGTGCCGTGATTGGTCAATTCTTGGTAGCAACTCGGATAGACATTGGTCAAATCGTGGTAGCGCGAGCTCGAGTCGCGGCCGTGGGAAATTTCCCATAAGGCAGTGCTTTTACTTTAGTTGTCGCAAACAAATACAAAATACAGATATATTTGTTTTATTTCAAACTGTGCACATTTTTAACATCAGAGGAAGAAATATCCCAGCAAATGTAATGTAATGCCTTAAACACATCATCACGGTGCCACCGTCCCTGTAATATATATTGTAAGGGGTATAAATACCGGCTGGTTAGCTATCGGCTGGTTAGCTCAACTGGTAAGTCACTGACTTTCCCCCTGGGGGTTGTGTGTTCAAATCCCCCCCGGGCAATGAGCTAACCAGTGTGGGTCCTTTGGCAAGACCCTTTACGGTACTGCCCCCCGGGCGCCAAAAAAGATGGCTGCTCACTGCTCCTGAAAAAGGATGGGTCAAATGCAGAAGTCAAATTTCTCCCATGTGTCATTGTGTGTGAGACCAATAAAGGCTTAATCTTAATCTTACCGCATGGGTCCTTTCAATTACAGCAATAGGGCGGAATTTTTAAGACGATGGAGGCACGTAACGACCAAATATCTAGCGGGTGGGCCAAGGCAATGCGGTTTCGGGGCCGCGGTGGGCATTGTCGGGGCCTCGGCCCTTCTGGCATGTGCCCAAATGCCAGACCGTCCAGTCCGTCACTGGGTGTGGCTAATGAAGACCTGCCTGCTCTGGTGGTTCTGCGCTGGCTGCTCCATAGACTCTAGTTCGTTATCTTTTGGGTGAGGTCTTTATCCAGTTTTGAGGTCTGAAATTTTGGAGGTTGGTTTGGTTCCATTCTGTTCCTTCTCTTCTTCCTCTATTGCTTCTTAGAGGACTTTGGCTCTTTCACCTCGGTCTCAGTGAGGACTTTCTCCAGATTTGTGGTTTGGACCTCAGAAGGCTGGTACACTGTAAAAAATAAATAGTTCAACTCAAATTTTCAAGGCAACCGACTGCACAGAGTTTTTGAGTTGTGAGTATCAACTTAAATTTTTAAGTATTGCTGTTAAGCTTTTACGTCCATCATCAACTAAGCTTTTAAAGTAATGCCAACTAAGCTTTTAAAGTTGTGCCAGCTAATCATTCATTCATTCATCGTCTTCCACTTTCTGGGTCGCAGGGGCAGCAGTCCCAGCAGGGTTCTGCTGCCCAGAACACAGTGCACCAGCCCCCATGAATCCTCCCACAGGTGGTGGGATCACACGCAGTCAACCCGTCAAGAGCAGGATACGAACCGCCAACCCCTGGATCACTAGACAAGCACTCTACCAACTGAGCTAAGCTACTGCCGCCCACACCAGCTAATCACTTTAAGTCCAAGTTTCTATTTTACCAACTCAAAACTGCAAATAATGCGCGAAGAGGAGATAAAATAACATCTCATTTCGTTTTCGTCAACATCAATGTTGACAAAGGGACTCGTTAGTCTCTTTGTGACAAAGTTTTCTGCAAAGACAGCCGGCGCTTCTGAGGGGAAAATGGTGGCTGTTTCTTTTCCAAAGCCAAACCCAAGGAAAACCCCTGATAAACTCCTCCGGTTACCCTGTTGCAGCAGATCACAATGGCAGATTATTCCAAATGAGCATGCGCAGATTAGTTGGCCTGGCCCAAACTACCGTCCACTTGAATTTGTTTATCATGTCAACTCAAAATATGAATTAAGATCAACTTTTTAACAGAAACTTACAAAAGTGAGTTGAAATTACTCATCTAAGACAGTGTACGACGCAACTGGCAGTTTTATTGTCTATGAACGCTAAAATCCTAGTAATCTGAACAAATTCAAGTTGTCATTTTTACAGTGTAAGATGTATGCACAGATGTGGATGGCTGCTCCATTGATTTTGGCTTTTTGTCTGTAGTTCTAGCGAGAACCTCCTCCAAAGCCTTCTTCAGGCTTTGGATCTCCTGCTGGTTCTTTAGGTTCTGCTCCTCTAGCTACTTGTTCTATCTTCATTTAAGCATAATTCTGCTCCATCTGCCTCCTTATGTCCTTTATTACTTTCTGAGACCTCTTCTTCACTTCACAAGTTCAGCCTCTTCTCTGTGCTTTTTGCTCTGCTCCTCTGACTCCTTCTGTGCTTCGGACAGTTCCTTCACCAGCTGTATTTTCTCCTCTTTCAGTTCTTTCTCTTGCTTAACAAAGCCAAACTTAATGGCTTGTATTTTGACTTTGAGCTTCTCTCTGTTTTTCGCTGATCAAAGTTTTCATCATCTTCTTGGACTCTTCCTGGACTTTCTCAACCTCTTCTCCTTTCTCTTTCAGTTTCAAGCTTTGCCCCTCAAGAACCTTCACCGCGTCAGCTAGACTTTCTCCAGTTGAGCGTTGACTGATATCCTCTTGTCCATTTCCTTCCTGATTTCCTTCATGTTACTGTACGAAATCAACTTGGCCTCTTGACAATTTACAGGATTCCTTCAGTATCTGGACCTCACCTTGAAGGTTCTTCATTTTCTCCGCCGGGTTACTGATAAGATAAGATAAGATAAGCCTTTATTGATCTCACACAGGAGAAATTTACTCGCCACATTAGCTCCAGGACATTTGGACAAGAGGGAAAAAGTGCATGCAGGCAGGGAGGGGATAAAGTAAGTAATAAATAGTGCAAATAGTAATACGTAATAAAAATAATAATGGAAAATAGTAAAAATGATAATAGTAACAACAAGCATCAACATGAAAAGGAGGATATTGCACGTCTGGCCTATATGTTAGAATTATACAGTCTGATGGCGGTGGGGATGAAGGATCTGCGGTAGCGCTCCTTCTTGCACTGGGGGTGTCTTAGTCGGCTGCTGAAGGAGCTGCTCAGCTCCTCTACAGTCCGGTGCAGAGGGTGAGAGGTGTCGTCCTTAATGGACATGAATTTGGCCAGTACCCTCCTCTCAGCCACCTCCTCTACACGGTCCAGAGGACAGCCCAGGACAGAGCTGGCCCTCTTAACCAGCTTATTCAGTCTTTTTCTGTCCCGTTCTGTGCTGCTCGGGGCCCAGCAGACGACAGCGTAGAGGAGAGCAGAGGCCACCACAGAGTCATAAAAAGTCTTGAGCAGAGGCCTGCACACTCCAAAGGACCTCAGTCTCCTCAGGAGGTGGAGGCGACTTTGGCCCTTCTTGTACAGGGCGTCAGTGTTGTGGGACCAGTCCAGTTTATTGTTGAGGTGAACACCCAGGTACTTGAAACTGTCCACAGTCTCTATGTCCTGCCCCTGGATGTTCACCGGTGAGTGAGGTAGTGGTCTCCTCCTGAAGTCGATCACCAGCTCCTTTGTCTTACTGGTGTTAAGGCACAGGTGGTTGTGCCCACACCAGTCCACAAAGTCACTGATGACCGAGCGGTACTCCAGCTCGTTCCCCTCTGACACACAGCCCACAATGGCCGAGTCGTCGGAGAACTTCTGGAGATGGCAGCTGTCCGTGTTGTATGTGAAGTCCGAGGTGTATATGGTGAAGAGGAAGGGTGAGAGGACAGTACCCTGGGGGTCCCCGTGCTGCAGACTACCACCTCTGACTCACAGCCGCGCAGCCGCACGTACTGTGGACGGTCAGTGAGGTAGTCGATGGTCCAGGCAGCGAGATGTCCATCCACTCCCGCGTCCTCCAGCTTCCCCTGCAGCAGCGCCGGCCTGATGGTGTTGAAGGCGCTGGAGAAGTCAAAGAACATGACTCTCACAGCACTCCCGGCGGTCTCAAGGTGGGTGAGCGCCCGCTGCAGAAAGTAGATGACGGCGTCCTCTACTCCTACGTTTGGCTTGTAGGCAAACTGCAGCGGGTCCAGGGTGGGGCTCACCACAGAGCGGAGGTGGCTGAGGATCACCCTCTCCATGGTCTTCATGAGGTGGGAGGTCAAGGCGACTGGTCTGTAGTGGGCCGGTTCCCTGGCGTTTGTTGTTTTGGGAACCGGGACCACGCAGGAGGTCTTCCACAGGACGGGGACCTTCTCCAGGCTGAGGCTCAGATTGAACATGTAGCAGAGAACCTCACAGAGCTGGTCTGCACAGGTTCTCAGCAGCCTGGGGCAGATACCATCGGGTCCTGCGGCTTTCCTCTGCCTGAGTCGCCTGAGCTCCCTCCTCACCTCGTCCGGTGTGATTGTCCCATCTTTAGCACTGAGAGTCACCTTGTTCTTCTCAGCCTGCATCTCTGACTCTTTACCTGACTTTTCGCAAGCCTCCTTCAGGGTTAGAACCTCATTTTGGTGTTTTAGGCTCTGCTCCTCCAGCTCTTTCACAGCTATGGACAAACGTCTTTCTAGATGTCCATTTTACAGCTCATGATGGTTCTTATGCTCCTCTGTTCTCTTTGCTAAGGTCAGTAATGCCTCCTTCACAGACTGTAAATCTTTCACCATAGCCAACCAGAGTTTTTGGGTCTGGTGTTTCCTAATGTCATCCTCCAGGTGGTGTATGACCTTCAGTTTTTCTCGGAGAGCCTCTTCCAGCTCTCTGCTTCTCTCTCTCTCCTCTTTAAGCTCCACCTGAACCTTCTCAGCCTGGTCCAAAGAGTTCTTTGCAGGCACCATATAGACATCACATATACCCAGAGCAAAAGTACAGTAAACTTGTATATAATACAAATAGGTAAAAGACACAGTGTGTAGTGTAATAAAGCTCAAATGGTGTGATTTAGGTCGTTTTCACACCAGGAAAGTCCGATAGTTCACTTGCTTTGGTCCGGACCAAATTTATTATTTATTTATTTTTATTTTGGTGCGGTTCGCTTTCACACTGCACTTTTTCAAAAGCGGACCAACATCTATACAGTGAACCCTCGCTGTATCGCGGTTCACTCTTCGCGGCCTCGCTGTTTCGCGGATTTTTTTTTCCAATTTTTTTTTTTTTTTTTTTTCAATTTTTTTTATAGTGTAACTTTTTTTTTACAGTGTAACATTCTGTCCTGCGCCCTGATTAGCTAAGAGACTAGACCAGGACTAAACCAGGTCTAAAGCAGGTCTAAACCAGGACTAAAGCAGGTCTAAACCAGGACTAAACCAGGTCTAGACCAGGGATGGTAGGGACAGAGTCTCAGATTTCCTTCACGAGAGCGCCTGGGTGACAGGGGGTGTGGCCTTTGTTTACTTGCACGAGCCATGGAAGAGAGTGCGAGCCGGACCATGGAAGAGCCAAGAATCAACATGGACTCTTCCAAGAATCAACATGGACGGGCCCGCTGCGGCGTCCGGGGGAGCCGCAGCGGGGAGAGGACACTCGCGCGCACTGTGGAGACAGTGGCTCTTCCCCGTGAGAGGACGAGAGGATGAACCCGACCCCGTCCTAGAGAGCTGTGGAGTATTGGCGACGCATTGATAGCGGTCTGATTTTGGAGCCGGGGTGAAATGCAACCAACTCTTGTGAGCGCAGGTTAGTCTTACCTGGTCTTGTGGTGCTCAGAGGCGTCTGTTAGCGGTTCGGCACTGTTAGCAGTGGCTTGAGTCTTGCCCAAAATGATATCCAGGTCGCTTTCCACTCGACTTTCGCACATGGCATGGATATGTGGTACCAAAACAAACGCACGTGTCCGCGCGCACGTGCCCGCGCGCACGTGCCCGCGTGTCACGTGCCCCCGCCCCACTATTAATATATTTTAATGAAAATCTACAAAAGTTTGAGTGTTTAAACAAGAGAAAAATGTGAGAAAATGTTAATACCAGTCTCAGAAAGGTGTATAATGTGTCTGGTGAAGCGTTTTCAGCCTTAAAACATGTAGAATAATTGTAAAATATAAAATTGTCCTACTTCGCGGATTTCACTTATTGCGGGCTATTTCTGGAACCTAACCCCCGCGATAAACGAGGGTTCACTGTAAACAAAACACGAGTGCTGAGGTCGCTCAGCCACTGGAGAGAAATGAGCCATGTCAAAGCGTCGTGTCCAAACACAGAAGGAGGAGAATCATGGTGTTACATGTTGTTTTCAATGTCGTCATAGCGATATGGTTTGCTCAGTTTTTACAGTTCGCACAAATGTTTGAGCAGCATCGTGAGGTTTACACTATTTTACAATCAACTTCCAAATGACGAAGACACAGGGCAAGACGACTACGGAGGACAGCGCTCATGTGCGCGCATCAAGTTGTGACTCTTGCTTTTCACCCAAAACGTAAGTAAGCCTCGTAAGTTTCGTTTCGTAAGCCTCGGTTTCCCATAATGCTCGACATACGACGGGAGCTCGTTAAGCACAAAAAACCAACTTGTGTCGGATCGAGTCCGGTCTGCATTCTTACCTCAAACGAATCGCACCAGAGTTCGAATGGAACCGTGCCGAGACCGAGCTTTTCAGGTGGTCTCGGTTCGCTTGTTTGCTCCGGATCGAGATTTTAGTTTTTTATTCACACCAGGTCAAAAGGTCCGAATCAAAGGAGCAAACGAACTCTGGTTCGTTTTAAACGAACCAAACAAGGCAGGTGTGAAAACGACCTTAAGCAGCAGTGTCAGTGTCATTTAAGTGTCATTTAAGCGGTAGTGTCATCGGGGGAGGGAGGGCAGGGAGAGAGTTTGGTGGATGAAGCTGTCTTTCAGTCTGCTAGTCTTGGCCCTGAGGCTCCTCAGTCTCCTCCCTGATGGCAGCAGACTGAAGAGGCAATTGGATGGGTTATCTGTCTTTCCCTCTTCTTTTTCTCTCATCTTCATCCTTCTCTCTGTTTCTGTCTGCATCTGTCTTTACTTCTCTCTCTTTCTCCCTCGTTATTTTTCATCCTCCATCTCTCTCTCACTGTCTTTCCCTTTTTTCATCATCCTTCGTCCATCCCTACCTTTCTTGCTGTCGATTTCTGTTTCTCCATCTGCCTCTTCCTTAAGGTTTCTGTACATTTTCCCTGCAAATTAAGATTAAACTAAACTTCCTCTCTTTGCCCTTCTGTCTTCCTTCCTTTTCCTGTCTCCAGCTCTCTCTTCCCATCCTATTGCCTTATCTGTCTCCCTCTCTCTACTCTCCACCCCTCTCTCTTAGTCTCTCTCTCGATGGCTCCCTCATCCAACTTTTTTCATCTCCCTTCTTCCATCCTCCTTCCTTCCTCTCTCGTTGTCTGTCTTTTTCTCTCTCCATCTTAACATTTCTGTACATTGTCCCTTCAAATAAACTAAACTAAACTCCCTCTCTTTGCCCCTCTGTCTTCCTTCTTTTCCTGTCTCCATCTCTCTCTCCCTCTCTCCCTCTCTGTTGTAGCTGAATATAATGATGATGTGTATTGATTGATTTCGTCTGCTGGTGTTCATAATGTGACAAAGAGCAGTCATTTGCACCAGAGCATCACTTAGGCTCCGAGTGCAGCCGTATCACTGCAGCATCAGCACCGGCTTCCTGGAAACCAGCCCCCCTCCTCTCTCTTTCTCTCTCTCCTCTCTATCTCTTTCTCTCTCTCCTCTCTATCTTTTTCTCTCTCTCCTCTCTATCTCTTTCTCTCTCTCCTCTCTGTCTGTCTCTCACTCTCTGTCTCCTTCTCCCTTTCGCTCTTTCTCCCTCTCTCACTCTATCTTACCCTATCTCTCTCTGTCTCCTCCTCTCCCTCTTTCTCCCCTTTTCTTTCTCTCTCCCGCTCGCTCTATCCCCTCTCCCCTCCTCTCTCGCCTTTCTCTCTCTATCCTCTATCTCTCTTTCACTCCCCCCTCTGTCTCTCTTTGTCTCTCCCCCCCCCCCCTCCTCCCTTGTTCCCCCTTTCCCATATATATATATAAAGGGAGTAAAGATTAACCGATTTCGATTGGTTATTGGTCTGTGACCTCTGCGATCCAAGTGTACCGATCAACGGAGCCAGGATCGGTCCAAATTCACTACGAAAGGTCCGATGCACCGGATTTACGGCCAAGAATCGGTTTGCTAGCTCCTGAGCGGTCTCTCTCATGGCGCAGAAGCCGCCCTGTGTGTGTTTGCGTTCGCTAAATCACGGGTTAGTAAGTGGGTGGTTCACTTACCTGGGGTTGAAGCTTATTGGCTGGTTAACTGCCAATCATGCGAGCGGCGCGTGCTATATGCGGAAGCGAGCAATATTTGTATTTGTATGTGTCTCGTCAGGACAGGAGATCTACGCTACGTTTCCATTTATTGAGCTTTTGTTTAAATTAATTTGGTGCGCTACCGCTATTTATGGACATGGTTCGTATGCGTATTTAACTTTTGTGCCAGTGTTGTGTCGCGTTGATATCGGTCTGATGGTTCACTGTCGGCTCAATAGTTTCCATGGCAGCTATAGACCATAACAATTGTATGATACTGGCATTTTTATTGTCACAGTTAGTGGATTGGGTGATTTATTTAGACAACATTCATGTATTGGCAATGCATGTTTGATTTGGGCTAAAATTGACTTGGCTAATTTACTTTTGTGTGAAAATACAATGTATAATCAGAATTGGTGCATTTCTGTATTTAGATACTTATGATTTGTGTGTATAGAAATGTACTTCACACACACAGATGATTTTTGTCTCAAAGGAGACTGAGGTAATGTTGTGAGATGGAGAGAAAGTATTAGTTATCAGTGTTAAGAACTTTCTCTGATTTTCTTTTTTGTTAAAAAAAAAGTTCATTACAGGCATAAAAAAGACATGTTGGATTTAACATGCTAGTGTTTTCTATAACTGTCTAGTAATATCTATCTTCTTGTCAGTGATATGTTACACTTTTACAGTTACTGAAACTCATGAGTGACTGAAGCACTAACCATTCTGATTCATTCTGATTTTTGACTTTAATAGGCAACCTGCTTGTTTTATAACGTATTTTTTTATTTTTGATATCTAACCTTATTGTTTTGTGTTGCTTGAGGGAAGGAATGTGTTGTATTTTAAGTATGAGCAGAGTTTTGCAAACCGGATTGCCAGTTTTTCAGTAGGCCTGGTGTATTGTCTGTTGGACACTAAATAAACATATTTTGAAATTTAATTTCTGTTTCTCTCTTTTTCTTCTCAATAACTTTAAAGCACTTGGGAGTAAAGTTGTCAATTTATATTGAATCGAAATTAACCAAACCGGATCAGATCGAATCGAATCTAATCGAATCAAGCCGGATCGTTTACTAATTTTATGAATCGTCCCTGAGTCGAATCGTAGCCTGTGAATCGAGATTCGAATCAAACCGTTTTGTGAGTGAAAGATTCACACCCCTAATATATATATATATATATATATATATATATATATACAGTGCCGTGAAAAAGTATTTGCCCCCTTCCTGATTTCTGTGTTTTTTGCATATTTATCACTCAAAACATTGTCAGATCATCAAACCAATTTTAATATCACACAGAAACAACCCAAGGAAAGACAAAATTCAGTTTTTGAATGATGATTCCATTTATTAGTGCACAAAAAAAATCTAAACCTATCTGGCCCTATGTGAAAAAGTAATTGCCCCCCCTTGTTAAATCACAAACTAACTGTGACTAACCACAGTTTTGAGAAAACTTAGTTCAGTTCTACATGCCACACCCACACCTGATTGTCACCACCTGTGTTGAATCAAGAAATCACTTAAATAGTTCCTGTCAAACAAAGTGAAGTTGGCTACAACATCTCAAGAACAAACACATCATGCCACGATCCAAAGAAATTCAAGAACAAATGAGAAAAAAAGTGATAGAAGTCTATAATTCAGGAAAAGGTTACAAAGCCATTCCCAAAGCTCTGGGGCTCCAGCGAACCACTGTCAGAGCCATTATTCAAAAATGGAGGAAACTGGGAACAGTTGCAACCCTTCCCAGGAGTGGTCGACCAACTAAGATTACTCCAAGAGTGCGACGACGGCTCATTCAGGAAGTCACAAAAGAACCTAGACGCACATCGAAAGAACTACAGGCCTCGTTGGCCTCAGTTAAGGTCAGTGTTCATGACTCCACCATTAGAAAAACACTGGCCAAAAATGGCATCCATGGAAGAGTTCCCAGGAGAAAACCACTGCTTTCACAAAAGAACACAAAGGCTCGTCTCACCTTTGCCAAAAAGCACCTTGATGACCCTCAAGACTTTTGGAGAAACATTTTGTGGACCGATGAGTCTAAAATTGAACTTTTTGGAAGGTCTGCAGCCCGTTTCATCTGGCGTAAAAATGGCACAGCATTTGATAAAAAGAACATGGTGCCCACAGTAAAGCATGGTGGTGGCAGTGTGATGGTCTGGGCCTGCTTTGCTGCCTCAGGACCAGGACAACTTGCTGTGATTGACGGAAAAATGAATTCTGCTGTTTACCAGAAGATCCTGAAGGAGAATGTCCGGCCATCAGTTCGTGCCCTCAAACTCAAGCGCTCTTGGATCATGCAACAGGACAATGATCCAAAACACACCAGCAAGTCCACCTCTGAATGGCTCAAAGAAAACAAAATTAAGGTTTTGGAGTGGCCAAGTCAAAGTCCGGATTTAAATCCGATTGAGATGCTGTGGTGTGACCTTAAACGGGCAGTTCATACAAGAAAACCCTCCAATATGGCAGAATTGAAACAATTCTGCATAGAAGAGTGGGCCAAAATCCCTCCCCAGCGGTGTGAAAGACTCATCACCAATTATCGCAAACGTTTGGTTACAGTTATTGCTGTCAAAGGAGGCTCAACTGGCTATTAGATTAAGGGGGCAATTACTTTTTCACATAGGGCCAGATAGGTTTAGATTTTTTTTGTGCACTAATAAATGGAATCATCATTCAAAAACTGAATTTTGTCTTTCCTTGGGTTGTTTCTGTGTGATATTAAAATTGGTTTGATGATCTGACAATGTTTTGAGTGATAAATATGCAAAAAACACAGAAATCAGGAAGGGGGCAAATACTTTTTCACGGCACTGTATATATATATAATCTCACCATATATATTACCATTCCATCAGCAGAATGGTGACAGAATGGTGATGGCGAACCAACCAGACATAGTGGTGGTGGATAAGCAACAGAACAGAGCCGTGGTGGTGGACATTGCAATACCAAGCGATGGTAACATCAGGAAAAAGGAACACGAGAAACTAGAGAAATACCAGGGGCTCAAGGAAGAGCTGGAGAAGGCCTGGAAGGTGAAGGCATCAGTGGTGCCCGTGGTGATCGGAGCACTCGGGGCTGTAACCCCCAAACTGGAGGAGTGGTTACAACAGATCCCAGGAAAAACATCAGACATCTCAGTCCAGAAAAGTGCAGTACAGGAACAGCAAAGATACTGCGCAGAACTCTCAAGCTCCCAGGCCTCTGGTAGAGGACCCGAGCTGGATGAGAGAGAGAGACCAACCACCGTGGAAGGTGAGGAGCACATTTATATATATATATAATCTGTTTCCCCCTCTCTTTCTCTCCCTCCCTCTCTCTATCTCTCTCTCTCTATCACTCCCCCTCCCACTGCCTCCCTCTCTCTTTCCCTCTCTCTCTCTTTGCCACCCTCCCTCTCTCTCCTTCCCCCTCCCTCTCCCTCTCTCTTTGTCTCTGTCCCTCCCTCTCTCTCTTTCTCTCACTCTCTATCTCTCTCCCTCCCCGTCTCTGTCTCCTTCACTCTCCCTTCCTCTATCTCCCTCTCTCTTTTTCTCTCGCTCCTGCTCTCCACCTCTCTTTCTCTTCCTCTGTCTCTCTCTTTTTTTCTCCCTCCCTCTCTCTCCACTTCTCTTTCTCTCCCTTTGTCGCTCTTTCTCTCCCTCTGTCTCTCTTTCTCTCCGTCTCTCCTCTGGGGACAGTGGTCTCATACCCGGAGTGGGACTGGGGCATCGAATGACACAGACGGAGAATAATGACTCCAGGAAGTGATGGTGACAGAGGGAAAGAGCGTCGGATGAGAAGAGGAGTGGACATGAGGTCACTGTGGGACTCTGGGTAATGGGACAAAAATGTTCTGATGGTTAGACTTTTTTTTTTTTTAATTGTTTAAAGATGCACTATGTCACTTTTCGAAACAAACAAGCGACATCACCACCAACTCAGAGCGGCGACTCGGCTCACAGTGAGAACGGAGCATTTCCAATGTGTTTTTGCTCAATAAAACACAGCGTAATGAGTTTAATGCCATATTGTGGTACATCTCCATGGAGGCAAGGAGGTGACGGAACCCCTCACCAGAAAGATGACGCAGCATTAATGGAATCAAAGCAATAAACTAAAAAAAAAAAAAAAGAAAAGTTTGGTTGAACAAATATGAAAGTCTACATACAGCTCTGATCAGTTTTTCTGATTTTACTACTTATAGGTACGTATGTGTTTGGGCAAAAGGAACATTTTTGTTTGAGTCTATAAACTACTGACAACATTTCCCCCAAATTCCAAATAAAATATTATCGTTTAGAGCAGGGGTTCAAGGGCCGTATCCAACTTACTTTGATCCGAAAGGGGCCGGATCGAAAACTCATGGCGTATATACCCCAAAAATAGCAATAAGTCCAAATATTTGTGCAGAGAAACACAAATCTATTACAGAAGTCTTTTTTATTTGATGAACTCTTTCTTTTACAAAATGTGAAGAATCCCTCAGTCGTCCAGGTAGAATCCATGGTAAAAGGACAAATTCAATTCGTCAGCTGGACAAAGTTTATTTGGTCGAAAACGTTTCGCAGCTCATCCAAACTGCTTTGTCAGTTCTTTTACAAAATATTATAATATTATGAACAACCTGAAACTTTAAGAAAAATGCAATTTCAACACAAGCACACAGGTTTCCCATTCACCTCCATGAACAAATAGGAATTAGTCAATTTTTCTTGGAAAATCCTGCACTCGGCATCCACTTTTCTCATTTTCACACAGGGGTCTGTTCACTTGTAAACTTCGGCGTAGACATCCGCTGAAGGTGAACAGGCTGATAGAGTTAACATGGGCGTAGTGATACGAGTCGAATACGCGAATGCGAAAATACGCTGCTGGATGTTTCGTGGACAACTGTTTGGGATGCAAATATATCACTTTTCTAACAAATGTTTTGTTTTGAGAAGAAAAACAAGCTTTATTTCATGTTCCGGGGAAGATACCGGACCTACTTACATGGGCTCCAGAAAGCGAGCCGAACCGGGATCAGCTGAGACTGTCAGAGGTAAGCCGGTGTCAACACACGTAACTTTTAGAAGGAAACCCATACAGATTAACATTAAAAAAAACAAAAAAACAAGATCAGGTCAAATGCAGAAACCGATTTCTCCTGTGTGAGATCAATAAAAAGTCAATCTTCTAATCCTTAATCACTGTAAGGCGCTTTGTGTTACAATTTTGTATGAAAAGCGCTTTATAAATAATATTTGATTGATTGATTGATGACAGAAGATCATCATCAAGGCCGGTTGCGTCAAGTGACGTGGGATCTGGGCGGCAGATCTGTTTGGACTGTTGCCCCCACGACCCAAAGTCGGAAAAGCAGAAGAAAATGAATGAATGAATGAATGAATAAATAATAAACTCACGTATTTCCATGGACACCAAGCCAGTTTACAGGTCTGGTTTGTGGAGAGGTGGGCCTGCTTATAGTAGAATGCGTATTTATGAAAGTATTGTTTTATTGTAAAACATCTAGAATTACATAATAAGCAAGTTTAAAGCCGTACTGTGGTATTCGGTGTTCGAGGGAAAGCAGTCTCCTATGGATATCTCCATGGAAACATGAATAAACATCAAGAGGCCCATGAAAGGTCAAATGCAGAGGATCAGATTCAATTTCAATTTTCAATTTCTCTTTATTGTCACATGTGCATATACATACAAGAATATATAGATGGAATTGCTGTCCTCTCCCACCTCAGTGCAAACATTCAAGTAAAACATTCAAGTAAAAAAACTAAATGTAAAGACATACTGGACTAGACAAAAAAAACAAAACAAAAACAAAACAATAGACAAGGCAAAAAATGTACAAACGCTCAGGTAAACATAGACAAAAAAGCACAATAGACAAAACAGAGATTACAGATGAAAAGTGAGGTAGTGCCAAAATATATGAAGTAAACTGTTCCTTCCATTATGTGACAATGAAATTCTGTTTTTGTCTGAATTTCCAAACATTTTTCCACATAACAGAGCGAACAGGTGAACCCCTGTGTTGAGCCTTTGGAAACGTCAGCTGTAGGTTCAGAGTCGGGAGTGAAGCTGGAGAATTGTGCGAGCTGATGGGAGAACATGGAAGAAAGTCCAAATCCAGGAGCCGCATCTCAGTTCTCTTTCCTCGCTTCCTTTTCCTTAATTCCTCTCCTCGATTCTCCATTTTTCAGCTGTCAATCAAATGTGCCGTATTAAGTTGTGTCTCAAAGCTCAAAGGAGACAAGGAAACCACAGAGGAAACATTTGTCTCAGTGAAGAGTTTATATTGTTACAGCAATTTAAATAGAGAGACAGCAGAAAAGGAAGGAGCGAAGGAAGGAACTAGGAGAGGTTGTCCCATCTAACTAGAGCTTGTGTCTCTATCTTCCTCTCTCCTCTGTTCTTCTGTTCTTCTCTCATCTGCTCCTCTCCTCCTCTCTCCTCTGTTCCTCTCCTCCTCTGTTTTTCTCTCCTCTGTTCCTCTCTCCTCTGTTCTTCTCTCCTGTTCTCTCTTCTGTTCCTCTCCTCTGTTTTTCTCTCTGTTCCTCTCCTCCTCTCTCCTCTGTTCTTCTCTCCTCTGTTCTTCTCTCCTCTTTTCCTCTCTCCTCTGTTCCTCTCTCCTCTGTTCTTCTCTCCTCTGTTCTTCTCTCTTCTGTTCCTCTCTCCTCTGTTCTTCTCTCCTCTGTTCCTCTCTCCTCTTTTCCTCAGTCCCTCTCCTCCTCTCTCCTCTGCTCCTCTTTCTACTTCTCCTCTCTTCTCTGTTCCTCTCCTCCTCTCTCCTCTGTTCCTCTCTCATCTGCTCCTCTCTCCTCTATTCCTCTCCTCCTCTGTTCTTCTCTCCTCCTCTGTTCTTCTCTCCTCTGTTTTTCCTCTCCTCTGTTCCTCTCCTCTCTCCTCTCCTCTCTCCTCTGTTCTTCTCCTCCTCTCCTCCTCTGTTCCTCTCTCTTCTGTTCCTCTTTCCTTCCTTCGTTCCTTCCTTCCTTCCTTCCTCACCTGTTTCCTGCAGAATCGAGGAGCGGAATCAAGGAGAAGGAAATGAGGAAATGTGAGGAAATGAGATGGGCCCAGGAAAAAGGAGCAAACTTTATAGAAAAAAAACAAAACAAAAACAAACCCACCCCCATCCAGGAATCGAACTGGCAACCTTCTCGCTGTGAGGTGAGAGGACGAGGAGGTGTTCATTTGTTTTTTGCAGCTCCCTCAGCGGTTTGGACAAATTGTGCGCGTAATAGTTTAAGTCTGATCTGAGACCCCACTGTAAACAAGTCTACTGTATGTGGCAATACAGTTTGTCTGTGGTTATTATTAATCGCCATGGTGATAAAGCGTGTCTGGTAAACAAAGCGGGGACCTCAGAGTGCCCTGTTGCAATCCCGACTTTTAATGAGGGCAGATGAGAGCAGACGCGCTCCTGTTTTGGCCTGTCGCGAATCACAATCATCCTGACAAGTCAAAGCAGCTGGAGCCTCGCAGAAGTGTCACACCGACGGATCAAACCGAGAGAGGGATGTGACGGAGAGAGGGAGGAGAGGAGAGGGAGAGAGAGAGTAGAGATGGAAGGAAGAGAGGGGAGAGAGGGAGGGAGGAGAGAAGAGAGGTGAGGGAGGGAGGGAAGGAGGGAGGAGAGGGATAAAGAGAGCAGAGAGAGGAGAAGGAGGAAGAGAGAGGGAGGGCAGGGAGAGGGAGAGAGGAGGGAAAAATTAATGTGCGGGATACAGAGGAAGGCAGGAGAGGGAGAGAGGAGGAAAAATGAATGTGCGGGATACAGAGGAAGGCAGGAGAGGGAGGGAGGAGAGGGATAGAGAGAGCAAAGAGAGGAGAAGAAGGACGAGAGAGGGAGGACAGGGGGAGGGAGAGGAGAGAGGGAGGAGAGGAGAGGGAGAGAGAGAGTAGAGATGGAAGGAAGAGAGGAGAGAGGGAGGGAGGAGACAGAGACGAGAGGGAGGAGAGGGGGAAGAGGGAGAGGGAAGACAGGAGAGAGAGGAGGAAAAAGGAATGTGTCGGATAGAGGGGAAGGCAGCAGATGGAGGGAGGAGAGAAGAGAGGTGAGAGAGGGAGGGAGGGAAGGAGGGAGGAGAGGGATAAAGAGAGCAGAGAGAGGAAGGAGGAAAAGAGAGGGAGGGCAGGGAGAGAGAGAGAGAGGAGGAAAAATGAATGTGCCGATAGAGGGGAAGGCAAGAGAGGGAGAGAGGAGGGAAAAATGGATGTGCGGGATACAGAGGAAGGCAGGAGAGGGAGGGAGGAGAGGGATAGAGAGAGCAAAGAGAGGAGAAGGAGGAAGAGAGAGGGAGGACAGGGGAGAGAGAGAGAGGGAGGGAGAGAGGAGGAAAAATGAATGTGCAGGATAGAGAGGAAGGCAAGAGAGGGATAGAGAGAGCAGAGAGAGGAAAGGTAGGAAGAGAGAGGTAGGAGAGTGGAGAGAAAGGCGGGGGGAGAGGAGGAATAGAGGGGAAGGCAGGAAATGGAGGGGGGAGAGAGGACAGGTGAGAGAGGAAAGCAGGGAAAGAGAGAGAGGAGAGGAAGGGTTTAAAATGAAAATGGCTATTATTCATATTTTGTGATTTTAGTAGTTTTAGCCAAGACTTTTTATCACAAGAGTCAAATAATTATAATAAATAGTAATAATTTGTTGGTTCCTACATTTTCAGTTTTGCAATTTGAGCTTTTTTTTTTTTTTTTTTTTGGCAATTTCTAAGTAGACTTTAGCTCGTTAGATAAGAATTTGACATAAACAAGAATATTGAGGAGGTTAAATCACAATTATCAATTAAACAAAAATGTTGACATCCCCAGTTTAGGAAGGGAGAGAGGAAGAATAGAAGGGCTGTAGAGAGAAGGGGGAAGAAAAGAAGGATGGAAGGGGTAGTGGAGAGAGAGGACGAGGAAGAGGAGAAAGAGGGAGTGAATATGACGGAGGGAGGAGAGTGTGAACGCTGACAGACTCTGGTACCACAGGTGCGACTGCCACAGACCAGCCCAGTCCCCACACAGGAGGTCTTTGTCCAAGAGACGCATTCCACAGAGGGACATCCCACCGCCGCCGCCGCCGCCTCCATGCAGGTGAGGGGGGCGTGGACACTTTTGTACACGACTGTTCTGTCTCCTGTGGACACTCGGAGCACCACTCACCCATTCACAGAGTCATACACCAGGACACGCAGATGTACAGGTGACGAGGATAGAGAAAGGCCTGACCAAGTTTAGTTTCGTGGCTTTATTTTTTCTAATAAAACTCAGAATTTGAAGTGTGTATGCCTGATTATTTTTCATATATCCTCCTGGGACCCGAAGAAAAAAGTGTATCTAAATTATTATTATTATTATTATTATTATTATTATTATTATTATTATTATTATTATTATTATTATTATTATTATTATTATTATTAATATTATTATTATTATTATTATTATTATTTTAATTTTCAGTTTGCAGGTAAATGAACACCTCGGCGTTTACATTTTGTTAATTTTATTTTTATTCATAATGTTGTAACACGTCCTCTGTAATGGAAATAGTAATAGTGTTAAATTCATGTGAAGTTAACAACCTAACACAGTTTTTTGTTTTTTTTTGTTTTGATGACGAACATCAACAAGTTTCTACAGTCACCTCAAAAAGTGTTTAGATTCCCTTTTAATTTCTTATTTATTTACTTATTTATTTATTTATTTATTTATTTATTTATTTATTTACTTTTATGTATTTTTTATTTTATTTATATTTATATTTTTATTTATATTTTTATTTATAATTTAATTAATTGTTTACTTATTTATTTATTTTTTATCATAGTGCAGCCACAAACTAGACTCTATCTCAAAACACTTAAAAGATCGACTGGTTAAAGGGACAGTGTGTAAAATTTTTACCCGTTAATTACCGAAATTGAAGATACCTATTCAAAAATACATTGTTTTCCAAGCCTGTTCACTTCCATCATGAAATCAAAGTATTCTTTGGACTTAGATATAGTCACATAAAAGGGGGATCTTCCCCATGCAGAGGCAGCCATTTTGAATACAAGAGCCGCAGAAGGACATTTGGGCTCCGCCTTCGCCTTCGGCAAGGCTCGTGGTAGCACCAGAGGCAAAGCAGGCGGAGCGCTCGGCGCGCGCTGCGCAAGAGAGAGGGAGAGAGGGAGATAGGTGCCGGTCGGCGGGTGGGGGGTGGGGGGTGGGGGAAGGCTCGTGGTTTTGGGTAAACGACAAGCATGCTGCTGTATCACATGTCGTAATGGATCTAACATGTGTTTTGGACTAAATTGTTTTACTGGATTTTATTCGCTGGATCGATACCAAGCTTGTGGTGAAATACAGAGTTTGACCTGTGCAAGGCCTTCAAAGGTAAGCTAAGTGACAAACCTCGTTTTGTGCTTTTCCGTATAAAAGCCCCATGTGCTCAGGGAGTGATTGTTGTGCGGGGAAATGAATTGCATAGTCAAAAAGAGGAGACTGTAAGGTTTCATTTGATGTGTAGATTGTCATGGTACATGATCGGGAATGTGTGTTTTCATGCGAAAAAAAATAATAACTGTGAACGGGAGACCGCGTTTTATTAATACCGTTGTTGTCGGCCGGGTGCGCGCCGGGTGCACACCGGGTGAGCGCAGGTGCGCGCGCGGGTACGGGTGACCCTCGAGGTTTGCCGTAGCTAAAACAGGAAGTGCCATAGCCACTATCCACCTATGCGCCACGAATCCTACACACTGGACCTTTAACTCAATGTCCACTATAAAGGACACAAATGAATGGCCCGGGTTTCAAGAGGATATTTGACCAAAATTTGCTTGATCACAGAATAGCTTAAGGTAGAAAAGAGTCAACATCTTATTTTATTTAAGCTATTTAGAATCAGGAAGTGTGCTGTTAGCATGGTAGCTATTGTTAGTATAAGTCAGACATGTCCAAACTGTGGTTCGTGGGTCAAATGCGGCCCTTGGACAAATTTTTCTTGGCCCTCAGACTTCCAGGTGAATTGACCCAAATTACCTTGAGCAGAACCTTTGACTGCAAGTTTTTTTTTTGAAAATTATTGTGTCATTTTGAGGATCTTAGCATGAATAAAGGACTGATAGCTCATTCTGTTAAACATGCATATATTTCAATTATTGACTGTACTGAGCATCAGTCTGTGGCCCTCGATTGGCCCTCTGCTCCGTCTGTGTTTAGATATGTGGCTGTTGATGAAAAAAGTTTGGACACCCCTGGTATAAGTGGTGCAGGTGAGAGGAGACGTACGAAGTCCTAACAAGGTCTAAAGCAGAACTAAACCAGGACCTGATAGGACTAAATAAGTCTAAAGTAAGTCCTAACAGAGAAAAGAAAAGAGTAGCCTTTGTGTTCAGTCTGCATCTAATTATAGAGATATGAGAATCAATAAGTTTGCTGTTAGTATGCGGGTTGTTGTTAGCATTAGCAACAAAACTAAGAGAGGCAAAGACAAGAAACAAGACAAAAGAGAATCAGACCCCAGGAGAAAGGGTGTAACTATCCCTTACCTGGCCGGCGTTTCTGAAAAACTACAGAGGATTTTCAGACAACATGAAATCCCAGTCTATTTCAAACCCACAAACACTTTAAGACAAAAACTGATCCACCCAAAGGACAAAACACCGAGCCACAAACAAAGCAATGTGGTCTACTCCATTCAGTGTAGTGAAGACTGCAGTGAGCGCTACACTGGAGAAACAAAACAGCCACTTCACAAGAGGATGTACCAACACAGACGGGCGAGCAGGAGTGGACCTTCATCTGCTGAAGCCACGGGCCACTCCTTTGTGGACAGTGAGGTTCAGATCTTGGCCAGAGAAAAGAACTGGTTTGAGAGGGGAGTTAAAGAGGCTATTTTTGTCAAGAAAGAGAATCCTTCCTTGAACAGAAATGGAGGTCTCAGACATCATTTGTCTCCCATCTATAACTCTATCCTCAAACCTAAATCAAAACAAACAAAGAAAACAATAGGGCAGCAGGTCTGGTGCAGAGAAGTGAAAACACCCATTATGGCCCTGAATGGTTCTGCTAACAAGACCCCACACTCCACTCCCACTGCAGATCTAACTAATCTAACTAACTAACGCAAACTGTTTAGTAGGTGTGGTAGTTTCATAGTAATTTCATTGTAGTTAGCTCCTCCCCTCAGGCAGATATAGACAGTGTCCACCAGCGTCTGACCAGAACTGAAGAAGCAGCTTGGATGAGCTGCGAAACGTATTCGAACAAGTCTCTCTGCTCTCGGTTTCAATCAATTTCATTGATTTCTGATTTGATCCCTTGCCCCACTCTTTCTTTCTGTCGCCAACGAAAAAAACACCGTATGTTACATATCCAATAGTTTTTCTGTCTTTACATGTTGTGAATAATTGTCATTGATTGTATTGCATATTTTCCACTCTGCATACCCCAGTCGGCGGCACGCGCAAGCGCAGCGGCCCCTCCCCTAGCCGCTTTATCACTGTCCTGCCTCGTTAGCGGGGAAACGAAATTTAAAGGTCCCATGGCATGAAATTTTCACTTTCTGAGGTTTTTGAACGTTAATGTGAGCTCCCCTACCCTGTTTAGGCCCCCCCCCCATGGTTACAAGTTGTGAAATGTCTAAACAGAGCATTTGCGATCCTTTTCTGCGTTACAAAAAATCGGAGCTCAAACGGGCGATTTTGAACAAGGCACCTTATTGACGTCAGATCGAAAAAAGAAATGCAAATGCAGTTCCACACCCGTCTGTCTGAACTCAGCGTCTCTGTAAATCACGCCCAGAGAGTTTGGACTGCGAATGCGCTAGGCAATGCGAAATGCGTTTTTTTATTTGCCTGGAGGCACGTCCGAGTGTTTCTAGGCTCGGAAGTCCTTTATCTGAGCCTCTGGACCTTTGAACAGCAGTGGTTTAATTTTATTTTATGTGGAAATGTGTTTATTTTTCAATGGAACGCTTCAAATCTCTCCCCTGTGCAAAAACAAGGAAATGGATCAGCTGTGGGCTCTGAGCGGAGAGTTTGGCCACACCCCCACTCTCTACTATTGGCCATCTCTTTTCTCCTCATTTGCATTCAAGCAACAACGCCCAGAATAAAGAGTTTGAGAGAGATATTTATGACTCTTTCTCATCTTATCTCTGTGTTGATTTTGAAGAAGGATTCATTTACAGTATTAGGGAACCATTAAGGAGCCATATAAAAGCATCAAGAAGTACCATGTCATGGGATCTTTAAAATTCACTCTATGTACATGTATGATTGTTTTTCGACAATAAAGCAAACTATGACTATGACTATGACTAAATAAACTTTTGTCCAGTTGACAAATTGAATTCTCCTTTTGCCTTAGCATTAGTGGTGCAGGTGAGGTGGCGTGGTGCAGGTCCAGGCCTTGACAAGACCTAAAGCAGAACTAAACCAGGACCTGACAGGACTAAATCAGTCTAAAATAAGTCATAACAGACAACACACAGGTTTGTCACTTGTATAGACTTACTCACAATGGGAGGAGTGACCAAAACCTTTACTCAAGTAAGAATATTGTTACTTCAATAAAAAGTACGATTTCTTTAAATGGTCCATATTACACTATTTTCTGATGTCGTAATGCCATTTCCTCATCAAAAACCTGGACCTGTGTTTTGTTTTGTTTCATTCACACATGTTTAACACTCAAACCCTGCATATTTAGACTGAGCTCTTCTCTCAGGAAGGAAGTGCTCCACTGTGTTTTTAAACTCCATACACCATCACTAGAATCATTTGGCTAATTTCAATGCTGGAACCCCCAATCTCTGAACTGAACAAAAGGCAAAAGGAGGCTGTTAACTGTACTCTAAAACTACCGCTTCATGACATCACAAGGTGGAAGAGAACATTTTGAGGTTTGGAGATGTAAAGTGATTAATAAAACATGTGCGAGTGAAACAAAACACAACTCCAGGTCTGTTTTTGAAGAGGTAACAACATGAAAACCTGACTCAAAGCTCATACGAGACCATTTTGCGTAATATAGGACTTTTAAAAGACACTTCTAGTAGAAAGTGTATGACAGTTTGGCACCGGATGACCTCTCCAACATGGCCCCTGCGCAGACATTACCATCGCATTCCTTCTTAAGACATTCAAAGACACAGCCAAGCGACTATCCCAGTGTTACTAAATCATCCCTGTGTTTGAACTTGTGGGCGTAGCGTCTGAGGGGAATTTTCAGCCTAAGTCACTTCTCTGTGTAAAACATTTCGGGCTGTTCTAGTTTGTGAGTCCCGTTAAGAGAATCTGAGGTCGGTGAAGTCATCCTCCCTGAGTCAGGCCGGTCCAGAGGCACATCTGTTCAGACCTGGCTGGTTCCTCTCCCGTGTCTTTGCTTTAACGCTGACACATGTAAAAAAAAACAAAAAAACAAAAAAAAAACACTGCTTTTGGCCATTTTCCTCGTCTGAGTTTGACTGGTGTTTATTGCTCACTGGACTAAGTTTACGTATTTTATAAGTGATGGCGTAAGGTGATTTTTGAGTGAGATTAAAAAGGGGATTTCTACTGGCAAAACAACTATACAACTTATATTAACAACTAAAGGTGCAACTTTTCTAATGGGGGTTCTTGTCACCATTTCCATTTATATTTTTTTTCTCTTTGTTTTTATTATTATAGACTGTGATGTGTGAGCTGCTGTGTCCAAATAATTTCCCTTATGGATCAGTAAAGTTTGTCCAAGGCTACATTCAGACTGCAGCCTGAAGTGACCCAAATACGATTTTTTTCACCCCTATGCGACCTGTATCTGATGTTTTAATGACAGTCTGAATGACACCGATCTGATTTTTAAGTCTAATTCCCTGAAATGTTCCTCAGTGTTGCATTAAACTTGTCTATCTTGCATTTATTTCATACAGATGTTTCATTGGGCTCGCCTCTCCACGGATCTCACTTTTAACTTTTAACATTTATAAATGAGATCAAAAGGGGATTTTTTAATGGCAAAACTACAGTGGTCCCTTGTTATATCATGGTTCACCTTTCGCAGCCTCGTTGTTTCGTGGATTTTTTTATTCCAATTTTTTTTATAGCCTATCAACGCGCATTGGGTACTGCGTCCTGATTGGCTATAACCTTGGAAATCCCAGGCTGCTTTTGTTCGTTCTGATTCGAAAGACAGCCTGGCAACGAGGCGAAGTGAGTTCTCCTGATTTTGGGAGCCAATCAGAGAGCGGGGAGGGGTGTAAAGACAGTCACGCGTACTACGCGACAAATGGAAACTTGTAGTTTGAACTGACAACTGACATGATTGGCTATGGGCTACGTATACGCCAAATGATAGACATTCGTAACACCCAATAAATGGCCATTGGTGATCGTAAACCACACCTCCGCTACGAGATATTCAGTAGGTGGCTCCCAGACAGTGTTGTATAGTAACGAAGTAATAATACTTCACTACTGTACTTAAATACATTTTGGGAGACTTTGTACTTTACTTGAGTTTTTAAAAAAATGATAACTTTTACTTTTACTTCACTACATTTCCGAATGAAATTGCATACTTTTACTCCAATACATTTTCAATGTGCCGTTTAGTTACTCGTTACAAAAAAACCCTCTACTGACTGCATAACATAGCATAGAAATTAACTTTGTGTGACATTGTTTCGGTTACACAAAGCGTATTTGACGATGTTGGAGCTAACAGGCTACCTAGCTTTTTCGGCTCAAGGGAAGGCATGAGTGTAACGAATGAGAAAGTCGTTTCATGGATATCACCAAACCCAATATCTTCGACAGTGCTCCATATGACACAAAACTACCATGGGTGAGCCAAACATGGTGTTTTACAGTAGAATTAAGGGCCCAATTGCAAAAAACCCTCTTCCTCCAAAAAAACTCCTTCAATGGTGTTATGTATGCCTTATTTTCAGCACTGTTATTTAAAAAAAAACAAAGGTGGGGGGGGGGGCATTCAAAAATATTAAATTCAGACTGCCTTTGCTTGATACTTTTACTTGTACTTTTAATTACATTACTTGAGTACATTTATTTTTACATTGTCATACTTAAGTACAAGAAGTTCCAGATACTTTAAGACTTTTACTAAAGTAACATTTCAGTCAGTGACTTCAACTTTTACCAAAGTCACTTTTGGGAGGGGTACCTATACTTTTACTTGAGTTTGATTTTCCAGTACTTTATACAACACTGCTCCCAGACCATATATCATTTGTGATATGGTCTGGTGTAAACCAGGCAAGATTGGACTGTAGACCTTTGCCGATTTGTCATTCTCCTCCGTGTCTCCTGTACAGAATGCGTTCAGTTTGCCAGATTTATATAAATGTTCGATCGCAGTGTGACTCTGGAGTGCTGTATGTTTGCGAGTTTTCTCCCCGACAAAACCCACAATGTCGACGAAACGTTCTCAAGTATAATCGAAGGTGGCATGTCTGTTTATAAGAATCTTCTCGCCCAAAAGAAAAAAGAGCGCCAACAACTACCCATAACCATGTTCTTCACTCGGAAAAAGACGCCGGCACCGAGGCCTTCAGTGGAAAAAGACGCGACAGTGAAACGACGCCAGGACGAAGAGGCCCGGTCAGAGGAACTGTGAAATACACACCTGAGTCTCTATTAATTTTTTTTTTTTTTTTTTTTGAAAATCTATGAAAGTTTGAGAGCGAAATGTAAGAAAATGTCAACACCAGTCTGAGAAAAGTGTAGAATGTGTGTGGTGAGGCGTTTACAGCCTTAAAACATGGAGAATAATTTTAAAATGTAAAGTTGACGACTTCACAGATTTCTCCTATTGCGGGTTATTTTTAGAATATAAACAAGGGACCACTGTATACAATTTACATTAACAACCTATAATATTTTATCATTTAAAGTTAATGTTGTTTAATGTAACTTTTCTCACGGAAGGTTCTCGTCTCCATGGTGATATTGTTTATTTGCCTGGATTCCCTGAAATGTTCCATAGTATGGCATTAAACCTTTTTATTTATGTTTGCGGATGTTATAGCTCAAAAATACCTGGCAAAACATGCATTTTTCCTATGAGCAGGCTCGCCTTTCCACAGATTTGACTTGTAACTTAGCATTCACTGTGGTATTATACATTTTATTGACGAAGGTGATTTATAAATTAGATTAAAAGGGTTTTTCTATTGGCAAAACTTTACAACTTACATTCACAATCTTATTTATTTTTATTTTACTGCTCGGAAATACATTGGAACATGTGTATTCTTACTGTGCTTGCCTCTCCACAGATCTGAGCTGTCAAGGATTCTCCACTTAAAAGGTTACATAGTGCAGCTTTATAGACATGGTTGTATCTCATATTTGTGTTGATAAGGTTGAATAACTGTCGGCGAATAGTTGAAAAAGCCATCCAAGTGCCAACCCCCATGGCAAAATGGATAAAAGTCAGGAAGTATCTGGTAACTATAACAACAACAACAACTCAGATTTAAGGAAGTTTGTTTTTGTCACAGATTTGATCTATTCTCAATTGCAAATGAACCTGTCATAACTTACTCTGGTGTGTTTGTCTTCACCTTTTCAAAAATGGCCATCCACAGCCAACAAGGTGACAGAGCTGCAGCCACACCCCAGTCTTTCCTCTCCCGAGGTGTTGAAATGCCTCTCGCTCCCTCGCTCCCTCTCTCCCTCTCTCCTTCTCTCCTTACTCTTTCCTCATTCTCTCCCTCTCTCCTTCTCTCCTTCTCTCTTTCCTCATTCTCTCCTTCTCTCCCTCTCTCCTTCTCTCCTTACTCTTTCCTCATTCTCTCCCTCTGTCCTTCTCTCCCTCTCTCTCTCCCTCTTTACTTCTCTACTTCTCTCTCTCCCTCTCTACTTACTTCTACTTACTTCCTTTCTCTTTCCTCATTCTCTCCTCTCTCTCTCCTTCTCTCCTTACTCTTTCCTCATTCTCTCCCTCTCTCTCTCCCTCTCTACTTCTCTCCTTCTCTCTCTCCCTCTCTACTTCTCTCCTTCTCTCTCTCCCTCTCTACTTCTCTCCTTACTCTTTCCTCATTCTCTCCTCTCTCGCTCCCTCCCTCTCTCCTTACTCTTTCCTCATTCTCTCCCTCTGTCCTTCTCTCCTTCTCTCTCTCCCTCTCTCCTTACTCTTTCCTCATTCTCTCCATCTGTCCTTCTCTCGCTCCCTCTCTCCTTCTCTCTCTCCCTCTCTCCTTCTCTCCTTCTCTCTCTCTCTCTCTCCCTCTCGCCTTCCCTCCTTCTCTCTCTCTCTCTTTCCTCATTCTCTCCTTCTCTCCCTCTCTCCCTCTCTCCTTCTCTCCTTACTCTTTCCTCATTCTCTCCTCTCTCTCTCCTTCTCTCCTTACTCTTTCCTCATTCTCTCCTCTCTCTCTCCTTCTCTCCTTACTCTTTCCTCATTCTCTCCCTCTCTCCTTCTCTCCTTACTCTTTCCTCATTCTCTCCCTCTCTCTCTCCCTCTCTCTCTCCCTCTCTACTTCTCTCATTCTCTCTCTCCCTCTCTACTTCTCTCCTTACTCTTTCCTCATTCTCTCCTCTCTCTCTCTCCTTACTCTTTCCTCATTCTCTCCCTCTCTCTCTCCCTCTCTACTTCTCTCCTTCTCTCTCTCTCTCTTCTTCTCTCCTTCTCTCCTTACTCTTTCCTCAATCTCTCCTTCTCTCCCTCTCTCCTTACTCTTTCCTCCTTCTCTCCTTCTCTCCCTCTCCCCTTCTCTCCTTACTCTTTCCTCATTCTCTCCTTCTCTCCCTCTCTCCTTACTCTTTCCTAATTTTCTCCTTCTCTCTTTCTCTCCGTACTCTTTCCTCATTCTCTCCCTCTCTCTCTCCCTCTCTACTTCTCTCCTTCTCTCTCTCCCTCTCTACTTCTCTCCTTACTCTTTCCTCATTCTCTCCTCTCTCGCTCCCTCCCTCCCTCTCTCCTTACTCTTTCCTCCTTCTCTCCCTCTCTCCTTCTCTCCTTACTCTTTCCTCATTCTCTCCTTCTCTCCCTCTCTCCTTACTCTTTCCTAATTTTCTCCTTCTCTCTTTCTCTCCGTACTCTTTCCTCATTCTCTCCCTCTCTCTCTCCCTCTCTACTTCTCTCCTTCTCTCTCTCCCTCTCTACTTCTCTCCTTACTCTTTCCTCATTCTCTCCTCTCTCGCTCCCTCCCTCCCTCTCTCCTTACTCTTTCCTCATTCTCTCCCTCTGTCCTTCTCTCCTTCTCTCTCTCCCTCTCTCCTTACTCTTTCCTCATTCTCTCCCTCTGTCCTTCTCTCGCTCCCTCTCTCCTTCTCTCTCTCCCTCTCTCCTTCTCTCCTTCTCTCTCTCTCTCCCTCTCGCCTTCCCTCCTTCTCTCTCTCTCTCTTTCCTCCTTCTCTCCTTCTCTCCCTCTCTCCCTCTTTCCTTCTCTCCTTACTCTTTCCTCATTCTCTCCTCTCTCTCTCCCCTTCTCTCCTTACTCTTTCCTCATTCTCTCCTCTCTCTCCTTCTCTCCTTACTCTTTCCTCATTCTCTCCCTCTCTCCTTCTCTCCTTACTCTTTCCTCCTTCTCTCCCTCTCTCCTTCTCTCCTTACTCTTTCCTCATTCTCTCCCTCTCTCCGTCTCTCCTTACTCTTTCCTCATTCTCTCCCTCTCTCTCTCCCTCTCTACTTCTCTCATTCTCTCTCTCCCTCTCTACTTCTCTCCTTACTCTTTCCTCATTCTCTCCTCTCTCTCTCCTTACTCTTTCCTCATTCTCTCCCTCTCTCTCTCCCTCTCTACTTCTCTCCTTCTCTCTCTCTCTCTTCTTCTCTCCTTCTCTCCTTACTCTTTCCTCATTCTCTCCTTCTCTCCCTCTCTCCTTACTCTTTCCTCCTTCTCTCCTTCTCTCCCTCTCCCCTTCTCTCCTTACTCTTTCCTCCTTCTCTCCCTCTCTCCTTCTCTCCTTACTCTTTCCTCATTCTCTCCTTCTCTCCCTCTCTCCTTACTCTTTCCTAATTTTCTCCTTCTCTCTTTCTCTCCGTACTCTTTCCTCATTCTCTCACTCTCTCCTCTCCCTCTCTCCTTACTCTTTCCTCATTCTCTCCTTCTCTATCTCTCTTCTTCTCTCCTTCTCTCCTTACTCTTTCCTCATTCGCTCCTTCTCTCCCTCTCTCCTTACTCTTTCCTCGTTCTCTCCTTCTCTCCCTCTCTCCTTCTCTCCTTACTCTTTCCTCCTTCTCTCCCTCTCTCCTTCTCTCCTTACTCATTCCTCACTCTCTCCTTCTCTCCTTCTCTCCTTACTCTTTCCTCATTCTCTCCTTCTCTCCCTCTCTCCTTTTTCCTGACTCTTTCCTCATTCTCTCCTCTCTTGCTGCCTTTCTCCTTCTCTCTTTCTCTCCTTACTCTTTCCTCATTCTTTCACTCTCTCCTTCTCTCCTTCTCTCCTTCTCTCCTTACTCTTTCCTCATTCTCTCCTCTCTTGCTGCCTTTCTCCTTCTCTCTTTCTCTCCTTACTCTTTCCTCATTCTTTCACTCTCTCCTTCTCTCTTTCTCTCCTTACTCTTTCCTCATTCTTTCACTCTCTCCTTCTCTCCTTCTCTCCTTACTCTTTCCTCATTCTCTCCTCTCTCTGCTCTCCCTTTTAATCTCTTGTTCTTCTCTCCCCCACTCTCTCCCCTTTATCTCTCTCTCTTCTCCTTTTCCCTCCTCTCTCTGCCTCTCCCTCTCCTCTCCTCCCTCATCCCTCTCTCCTTGGGGCTGGGTGCCTGGTGTCCTTTGGGTGCTGCCTCTCCCTGTGTGTTCAGGCCTCGACTTGTGCGTCGCGGTGACACGACTCCACCAGACTCCACCATATCCATGAACGAGTGTGTGCACTTATCCTGTGTGTGTGTGTGTGTGTGTGTGTATGTGTGTGTGTGTGTTTTTCTGTTTGTTTGTGTGTGTTTTTGTGTGTGTGTGTGTGTGTGTGTGTGCCTGTTTGCGTGTTTGTGTGTGTGTGTGTTTTTGTGTGTGTGTGTGTGTGTTTTACGTGTGTATTTGTGTGTGTGTGTGTATTTTTGTGTGTGTGTGTATATTTGTGTGTGTGTTTGTGTGTGTGTGTGTATATTTGTGTGTGTGTGTATGTGTGTGTGTGTGTTTGCGTGTTTTTGTGTGTGTGTGTTTTTTCTGTTTGTTTGTGTATTTGTGTGTGTGTGTGTGTGTGTGTGTGTGTGTATTTCTGTGTGTGTGTGCCTGTTTGCGTGTTTTTGTGTGTGTGTGTTTTTTTCTGTTTGTTTGTGTGTGTTTTGTGTGTGTGTGTGTGTGTGTGCCTGTTTGCGTGTTTGTGTGTGTGTTTTTGTGTGTGTGTGTGTGTTTTACGTGTGTATTTGTGTGTGTGTGTGTATTTTTGTGTGTGTGTGTGTGTTTTTGTGTGTGTGTGTGTGTTTTACGTGTGTATTTGTGTGTGTGTGTGTGTGTGTGTGTGTGTGTGTGTGTGTGTGTGTGTATATTTGTGTATGTGTGTGTGTGTGTGTTTGCGTGTTTTTGTGTGTGTGTGTTTTTACTGTTTGTTTGTGTATTTTTGTGTGTGTGTTTGTGTGTGTGTGTTTTTGTTTGTTTGTGTGTGTTTTTGTGTGTGTGTGTTTTTCTCTTTGTGTGTGTATTTGTGTGTGTGTTTTTCTCTTTGTTTGTGTGTGTATTCTTGTGTGTGTTTTTTTGTGTGTGTATGTGTGTGTGTTTTTCTGTTTGTTTGTGTATTTTTGTGTGTGTGTGTGTTTTTGTGTGTGTATGTGTGTGTGTGTTTTACTCTTTGTTTGTGTGTGTATTTGTGTGCGTGTGTGTTTGTGTGTGTTTGTGTGTGTTTTTGTGTGTGTATGTGTGTGTGTGTGTGTTTTACTCTTTGTTTGTGTGTGTATTTGTGTGCGTGTGTGTTTGTGTGTGTTTGTGTGTGTTTTTGTGTGTGTATGTGTGTGTGTTTTACTCTTTGTGTGTGTATTTGTGTGTGTGTGTGTATTTTTGTGTGTGTGTGTTTTTGTGTGTGTATGTGCGTGTGTTTTTCTCTTTGTTTGTGTGTGTATTTGTGTGTGTGTGTGTGTGTGTGTATGTGTATGTGTTTTTCTCTTTGTTTGTGTGTGTATTTGTGTGTGTGTGTGTGTGTGTGTATGTGTATGTGTTTTTCCTCTTTGTTTGTGTGTGTATTTTGTGTGTGTGTGTGATTGTGTGTGTTTTTTGTGTATGTGTGTGTTTTGGTGTGTGTGTATTTGTGTGTGTGTGTGTGTGTGTGTTTTGTGTATGTGTGTATGTATATTTGTGTGTGTTTTTGTGTTTGTGTGTGTGTATATTTGTGTGTGTGTGTGTGTTTTGTGTGTGTGTTTTTGTGTGTTTATATTTGTGTGTGTGTGTGTTTTTGTGTAGATGTGTGTGTTTTTGTGTTTGTGTGTGTATATTTGTGTGTGTTTTTGTGTTTGTGTGTCTGTATGTGTGTGTATGTGTGTGTGTTTTGTGTGTATGTGTGTGTGTATATTCGTGTGTGTGTTTGTTTGTGTCTGTATATTTGTGTGTGTATATTTGTGTGTGTGTGTTTTTGTGTATGTGTGTGTTTTTGTGTGTGTATATTTGTGTGTGTGTGTGTGTTTGTGTGTGTATATTTGTGTGTGTTTTTGTGTCTGTATATTTGTGTGTGTGTGTGTGTGTGTGTGTGTGTGTGTGTGTGTGTGTGTGTAGGTGTGTATGTGTGTGTTTTGTGTGTGTGTGTGTGTGTGTGTTGTGTGTCTTTATCCTAGTGGGGACTAAAATGTGTACAAACTTGCATTGTGGGGACCTGGTTTAAAGTTGTGATATGAACCGCTTTTCTGATCTATGTTCTAATGAAATAAACAGATCTGGATTTGTGTTTTGTGTTTTGTTTTGTTCACACATGAACACACAAACCTGCATATTTATCTCCTCTCAAACATTAAAACACTCAGTTCCACCTTGTGATGTCATGTGGTAAAACAGGACGTGCTTTAGTGTGTTTTTAAACTCCACTCACTCTCACTAGAATCATAAATAATTTGAGCTGTGGAATTGCCAGTCTCTGCTGAACTAAACTGGTAAAAGTTTTTTTTGGCCAGTGGGACCATCTCCAGATCTTGGGCTGGTCTTGGCCTGGACCACCTTCACTTTGGGCTGATGGGGGAAACCAGAGCGCCCAGAGGAAGCCCACCAGACACAGGGAGAAACATGCAAACTCCACACTGAAACGCCTGGGCGGTCTGAGAGCTGAACCGGGAACCTTCTTGTTGTGAGGCTGTGGTTAGGATTAGTTTAGAAAATGAATGGAAGACAATGTAAAGTCTCCATGGCTCGCCTTTCCACAGATCTGACAAAATGCAAAAAATCAAAACACGTGTGCGCCTGTGTGTGTGTGTGTGCGGATGAGTGTGTGAGTGTGTGTGTGTGCGTGTGTTGTGCATCTGTATGTGTGCGGATGAGTGTGTGTTTGTGTGGAGTGTGTGTATGTGTGCGGATGAGTGTGTGTGTGTGTGTGTGTGCAAATGAGTGGGTGTTTGTGTGGAGTGTGTGTGTGTGTGTGTGTGCGAATGAGTGTGTGTTTGTGTGGAGTGTGTGTGTGTATGTGTGCGGATGAGTGTGTGTTTGTGTGTGTGTGCGTTTGTGTGGAGTGTGTGTATGTGTGCGGACGAGTGTGTGTTTGTGTGTGTGTGTGTGCGTGTGTGTGTTTGTGTGTGTGCGTGTGTGTGTTTGTGTGGAGTCTGTGTATGTGTGCGGATGAGTGGGTGTGTATGTATAGTTGTGTGTATGTGTCCAGATGAGTGGGCGTTTGTGTGGAATGCGTGTATGTGTACGTTGTGCGTCTGTGTGTATGCGGATGATTGTGTGTTTGTGTGTTCGGATGAGTGTGTGTATGTGTGGAGTGTGTGTGTTGTGCGTCTGTGTGTGTGCGTCTATGTGTGTATGGATGAGTGGGTGTGTATGTATAGTTGTGTGTTTGTTTATTTATTTATTTATATCACTTATTTGTCCCCAAAGGGAAATTTGTCCTCTGCATTTGACCCATCCTTTATTCAGGAGCAGTGAGCAGCACATTACTGTGCCCGGGGACCCATCTCCATGATCTTGTTTCTTAGGCTTGGTCAGGACAACCACAGCTGGAGGATTTGACCTGGAGCATGTTTTGGGTTGATGGGGGAAACTGGAGTGCCCGGAGGAAACCCACCCAGACACAGGGAGAACATGCAAACTCCACACAGAAAGGCCCGGGCGACCCGGGGATCGAACCCGGAGGTGTGAGTGCTAGCCACTCAGCCACCGTGCCACCGTTCAAAGTTCAAAGTCAGCTTTATTGTCAATTCTGCCATATGTGTTCAACATACAGTGAATCGAAATCGAAATTCGATTCACACACTCCACACAAACACACTCACTGTGCGGATGAGTGTGTTTGTGTGGAGTGTGTGTATGTGTGCGGATGAGTGTGTGTTGTGTGTTTCTGTGCGTTGTGCGTCCGTGTGTGTGTGTGTGCGTTGTGCGTCCGTGTGTGCGGATGTGGGTGTGAGGTTCGTTGTGTGTGTGTGTGTGTGTGTTTGTGCGTTGTGTATGTGTGTGCGGATGAGTGGGTGTGAGGTTCATTGTGTGTGTGCGTCTGTGTGTGTGTGTGTTGTGCGTCTGTGTGTGTGCGGATGAGTGGGTGTGATGTTCGTTGTGTGTCTGTGTGCGGATGAGTGTGTGTGTGTGTGTGCGGGTTGTCCGACTGTTTGTGTGTGCGTTGTGTGTGTGCGGATGAGTGGGTGTAAGGTTCGTTGTGCGTTGTGTGTGTGTGCGGATGAATGAGTGTGAGGTTCGTTGTGTGTGTGTGCATTGTGCGTCTGTGTGTGTGTGCGTTGTGTGTGTGTGCGTGGGTTGTGTGTGTGTGCGGATGAGTGGGTGTGTGTGTTCGGGTTGTGCGTCTGTGTGTGTGTGTGCGTGCGTTGTGTGTGTGTGCGGATGAGTGGGTGTGAGGTTGTTGCGTCCGTGTGTGTGTGGATGAGTGGGTGTGTGTGTGTGTGTGCATTGTGCGTCCGTGTGTGTGCGGATGAGTGGGTGTGAGGTTTGTTGTGTGTGTCCGTGTGTGTGTGTGCACGGATGAGTGGGTGTGTGAGTGTGTTATGTGTGTGCGTTGTGTGTGTGTGTGTATGTGTGTGCATTGTGTGTGTGTGTGTGCGTTGTGCGTCTGTGTGTGGGTGTGAGGTTCATTGTGTGTGTGTGTGTGTGCGTTGTGTGTTTGTGTTGTGCGTCTGTGTGTGTGCGTTGTGTGTGTGTGTGGATGAGTGGGTGTGAGGTTCGTTGTGTGTCCGTGTGTGTGCGGATGAGTGGGTGTTTATGTATAGTTGTGTGTGTGTGTGTGTGTGTGTGTGTGTGTGTGCGTTGTGCGTCTGTGTGTGGGTGTGAGGTTGGTTGTATGCTTCAGAGACTGCTGGCATGTGCTGGTGCCTGCATTTTTCACCCTCCACTTGAAGCATATGCCCGAGCGACGCACAATCGAGACACTGTTAACGGAGAGGGGGGAGAGAGGAAAGGAGGGAAAGAGCGCGAGGGAGGAGGGAAGGAGAGAGAGAAAGAGGAGGAGCGAGAGAGGAGGAGGAAAGGAGGGAGAGAAAGACGAGGGAAAGAAAGAGGGAAGCGGATAAAGAGAGAGACATCCACATCTGGCAGTGCTTGGCCTTCCTTCCAGGTGATTCAGTCCCAGGAGACGACTGAGAGACGGGCCACACTGCAAAAAAAGAAACTCTGAAAGGACTTAAAGCTGCGCTCTGTAATTTTTTGGTTGCTTGTTTCTATGGAGATGTCATTGCTTTGCCTGGAATGTTCCACAGTGTGACATTAAACAGCTGTACTTTATATATATATATATATTCAATTACAGGTGGTTTTAAAGCTCAAAAATACCTAGAAAAACAAACATTCTGACTGTGAGCGGGGTCGCCTCTCCACAGATCTGACCTGTAACTTGGCCTGGTTTGAGTTTTTCTCTTTTTTAGATAGAAATTGTATAATGGTCACATTATTATATAGCTCTTTTCCACCTCTCAAAAGCACTTTACATCAAGGAAACACTCGTGGATGAAGTGTCTTGCCCAAGGACACAATGACAGTGTTAATTTGTGGAGCTGGAATCGCACCGCCGTCCTGTGGCTCCGTGGATCTGCCGCTCTACTGGCAATGTTGACGTCAAGAGCCGGATTCGAATCGCCAACGGGCACTGTATTTTTAAAGTGTTGCTAAAATAACTTTAAAGACGCACTATGATTTTTATTTTGGAAAATCTACCACCAGCTCGTCCCCGTGGAGATGTTATTGCCTTATCTGGAAAGTTCCACAGTACTGCATTAAAAGTATTTATAGACGAGCAGGTGATACATCAACTCAAGCGGAGGTTCTGTGGTCCAAATTTTGAATATCGTTTGTTGTTTTGCTACTTACCTCAGAGAAAGTCTATGTATTGTGTTTAAAAGTCTGAAAGCATAGACTGACAGCCATGTTCCTATCACTACGTCCCAGGACAGCTGTGACTACACACCTTACGTTTCTGTCTCTGATTTATCCATCCATTTTCTTCCGCTTATCCGGGTCGCGGGGGCAACAGTCTAAGCAGGGACTCCCAGACTTCCTTCACCCCGGACACTTCCTCCAGCTCCTATGGGGAAACCCAAGGCGTTCCCAGGCCAGCCGAGAGACATAGTCCCTCCAGCGTGTCCTGGGTCTTCCCCGGGGCCTCCTCCCGGTGGGACATGCCCGGAACACTTCCAGAGGAAGGCGTCCAGGAGGCGTCCAGAACAGATGCCCGAGCCACCTCAGCTGGCTCCTCTTAACGTGGAGGAGCAGCGGCTCTACTCCGAGCCCCTCCCGTGTGGCTGAGCTCTTCACCCTATCTCTAAGGTCGTTTTCACACCTGCCTTGTTTGGTTCGTTTAAAACGAACCAGTGTTCATTTGCTCCTTTGATTCGGACCTTTTGGGCTGGTGTGAATAAAAACCAAAAGTCTCGATCCGGAGCAAACAAGCGAACCGAGACCACCACGGTACCATTTGAATCCTGGTGCGGTTCGTTTGAGGTGGGAATGCAGACCGGACTCGATCCGACACAAGTTGACTTTTTGTGCTTAACGAGTTCCCGTCGTATGTCGAGCATTATGGGAAACCGAGGCTGACGAAACTAAACGAAACTTACGAGGTTTACTTACGTTGTGTGTGAAGAGCAAGAGTCAGAACTTGATGCGCGCACATGAGCGCTGTCCTCCGTAGCCGTCTTGCCCTGTGACTTCGTCGTTTGGAAATTGATTGTACAATAGTGTAAACTTCACAATGCTGCTCAAACATTTGTGCGAACTGTAAAAACTGAGCAGATTGAAAACAGCACGTAACACCATTATTCTCCTCCTTCCGGGTTTGGCTCATTTCTGTCCAATGGCTGAGCGACCTCAGCACACTTGGTTTTGTTTATAGATGTTAGTCCGCTTGGGGAAAAACTGCAGTGTGAAAGTGAACTGCACCAAAATTATTATTTATTTATTTTTTAAATTTGGTCCGGACCAAAGCAAGTGAACTATCGGACTTTCCTGGTGTGAAAACGACTTAAGGGTGCGCCCAGCCACTCTGCGGCGGAAACTCATTTCGGCCGCTTGTATCCGCGATCTTGTCCTTTCGGTCATTACCCAGAGCTCATGACCACAGGTGAGGGAAGGAACGTAGATTGACGGTAAATCGAGACTTTTGCCTTTTGGCTCAGCTCCTTCTTCACCACAATGGTCCGATACAGCGACCGCATCACTGCCGACGCTGCCGATCCGCCTGTCGATCTCAAGCTCCATCCTCCCCTCACTCGTGAACAAGACCCCGAGATACTTGAACTCCTCCACTTGAGGCAGGGGCTGTCCACCCACCCGGAGAGGGCGTCTCTGACTTATTGGACAGAAAATGAATAAAAATGTACGAGTAATAAACTGTTGAAATGAATTTAACAACATACTTATATTTTTTTTTTACAGTGTGGGGCCCTGGAGCAGACCGGGGCATCTGGAAGTGTCTCCTGCCTCTCAACAGTCACATCTATCTGCACATGTTTGTCTAATTCAGCCCAAAGCCTGCCACTGACCCCTGCTGTGGAAGACCCCCCTCTCTCCCTCGTTCTCTCCCTCTTTCTATCGCTCCGTCCTTCCCTCTCTCCTCAGAGTCGGAGGGAAAAGCAGGTGACGCAGCCAAGCAGAACACAAAGAACAACATGTGGACAGGGGCACATGTGGAGGGGGGGATACGCCATGAAAATCACACAAGAAACAGGTTTGTGTGAAGTTTAAACGACAAGAGGAAGGAAAACGAGTGGACATTACGACATTAAACAAACTGAAAAAGTGCACAAGTCATTACTCAGGTGGATGGCTGTAAAAATCACTGAATCAACAAAGTCTATAATGACAGTTTAAGTGAGTTTATTTATTTGTATCTTCTTATTACTAGGGATGGTACAAGAGCTCGTGCCTGAAGATCTCAGGAGATAAAACTACCGCAAGATTAAAAGGAGAAAAATTATTTTGAGAGATTTTTTTTTTTTTTCGAGAGTTCACATTTGTGTTGGACAAAAGAGTAATGTGTTGGTGTTATAGTTCCACAAAGCAAAAATATGAAATAAAAGTAGTTAGGATGCACACAAAGGGAAGGCTCCAGGTTCTTCGGACTTAGGCTGCATCCCATTTCTCTGTCTTACCCCTTCGTCTTACCCCTACCTCTTGGTTTTGCGCGTTCATGTGAGGGCAAGGGGTGTCCCGATTCTAATTTTGATCAAAGGCTCGGGCCACGACCTCGGGCTACATACCCCTTGAAACGAAGTAAGATCTCGACCAGACTTGAAATGAAGGGGTACGCCTACAAGCTCAGGCAGGTTTTGGGATCAGGATGGCAGCGTCACATCGACCAGCCAAGGAGTCTCATAAATGTATTTTCAGCAGTTGTAATTATCGATGAACAGTTTAGCAGGTTTACAATTATGACGCTTATGTTCTACGTTACTTTTAGTGAACTGTTGTTGATGTCTGTTTAGCCGACGTTATCGTTTTCATCGAACTTTCATGTATAACAGACCTGGCCATTTCAAGGCCCGGGGGCCAAATACGGCCCGTGAGCCGACTCTGACCGGCCTGCGAAAGGTTCCTTGGAATTAAGAAAATAAAACCTACTTTCAAAATTGTACATAATGCATTTGTACTGATGGTCATTTCCACCTCAAACATGAACCTGACTTTGATGCACTTAAAGCTCAACAGAGGCTAGATTTCTCTCACTGATCAAGAAAAAAACACTAAACATGCTAACTTTGACTTTTTTTTGACACAGTTTGGTAGTTGGACAAAAAAAATGTGACATATCTTGATATATTATTTTGCATACAAAGACATTGTGGTGTCTTAATACAATGTTAAGAAAGTTAAACTCAGAAAGCATTGTGGGGTTAATGTGACTCACAAAGAGCTACAGATGTTTCATGTTTACCATTTATTTTGAATTATTTTACTAAATAAAACCTCACTCTCTCATTACTTAATAACACAGAACTTACCAGCTTCTGTAAACAATGCCATTTACTGATTTCAACATAGAAATAAAATTCATAACCAGAGTAGACTTCAAACTTTTGGCCCGGCCCTCCACAATATTTTCTGGCCCCTGGGGAAAAATAATTCAGATGATGTATAAACAAGCTAGTTTTTTTGTCGAGCTGAGGTACCCGTTAATCTGACGTTTACGTTTGTTTGTGTCAGTTGTTGTCGCCTCTGTAGACGTAGCAGCCAGGTAGAGGCGAAGGATGATGACGCAAACGGTAATCGACTGGTGTCCCATTTCTTAGGGGAACATTCGTACTCCGAGCCCTCTCAGCTCGGTATCGAGGGGCAAGACAAAGACGTAGATAAAGGGGTAGGGGAATGGGTAAAACAAAGTAATGGGATGCAGCCTTAGACTTTATTGATCCACAAGGGAAATGACTTGGACACAGTAGCTCAAATATCACAATATATTATGATAACAAGAGTAAAAAAATATAAAAATGGTAATAAAACTTCAAAATAACCTTTTTAAGTCGAGTCGGCTTAACTTATAGGTCAATTTAAAGCTGTAGTATGTAACTTTTCTGGTTGAAGGTCCATCACATGCTTGTCTCCATGGATATGTTTTGGTTTGTCTGGAATGTTCCACAGTGTGTCATTACAGGTGTGTTTTTATGGCTTAAATATATGTGAAAAACAAATATTCTTACCAGGGTTGCCTCTCCACAGACCTGACCTGTAACTTGGTCTGCTTGTCTCCAAGGGTATAGATACGTTTAATGCCGTACTGTAGAATATTCTTGGCAAAGCAATAACATCTCCATGGAGACAAGAAGGCAGTGAACCCTCCGCTAAGGTTGTAATTTTAAAAAGCAAGATAATGACACTGTGGAACATTCCAGACAAACCAATAATAATAATATCCATGGAGACAAGCATGTGATGGACCTTCAAGCACAAAAGTTTAAATTGACTCATAAGTTAAGCCAACTCTACATAAAAAGATTATTTTGAAGTTTTATTACCATTTTTATATTTTTTTTACTCTTGTTATGATAAAATATTGTGATGTGTGAGCTACTGTGTCCAAGTCGTTTCCTTTGTGGATCAATGTGTGCATCCTAACTACTTTGAAACTCTTAATTTTAGCTTGTTTTTTATTTTAATATGTCGTTATTTCTTCAAACTGTAAACAGTCATTGAATATATTGAAATATTCGACAGGTAGGACACAATTTTTTGTGGTTTTAGCAGTATTTTTAAAGACAGGAAGCAGTGAAACCATGACCCAGCTGTACGTTGTAAATATTTTTTACTGTTTACAGAAAAGTCCAGTTTGGACTTCGACCTCTAGTACCGCTTCTTCTTCTTCTGTTGTTTGGACAAACTTTGGCAGTATTCCTCCCCATAACCATCAGCGTCTGTGAATGACGTGCGGCTTTTATATCCTCCGGCAGCGCTCGTAATTGAAATGAGTTTAATTACGACAGCGGACATGTCTTAGCATTTCCTTTTTCAGCATCACGTTTGTGTTTGCAACAAAAAACAATGTTACCGAGCTAACCTCCTCACAGCAGCGGCTAGGCACTCACGCTCACAGCAAGAAGGTTCTAGATGATGGAGGATGTGTCAAAATCTTATTTTACTCTATGTTCTGATCTATGTTTTAATGTTGTTTCCTAATCACAAACAAACCTGGAGTTGTGTTTCGTTTCATTCACATGTGTTTAAGGGTTGTACAGAGGATTTTCCAAGGAAGGAGAAATCCAGCGACTGTTTGCCCTTTTTTAAAAGTTGCGGATGAGTAAAACCACCCCTTCCCCCACAGCTCTCTAAGTAGAAACACCACCTCCCGCCTCCTTATGGTAGAAGATGTTTGTTTACAGCCATTGCATGTTCAGAATCGCTGTTGCTGCTGTAACTTTACTGTACACTTTCAAATGATTAGCAGAGGTTTCCTGTCCAGTAATAGTAATTTAGAGACCAACGTGTCAGTCTGTAGACCCTCTTTGCTTCAGTGCGATCGCTGGAAGGAATCTCCGAGAATCACCTGAGTTTAGCTTCGCTCCTTTTCCCCTTCTCTTCTTTCAGCGACCGCAAAAATTTACTTTCTTTTGCGGCTAACTGGTAGTGGATTCTTGTCTGCCACCGCGACAAACTTTGTGCAAACTGCGAGGAAGCTACAGTCGGAAAAAGCCACTAAGAACCGCTGCCTTGGTCGAGTAAATATCGTCTCGCGTCTGTGGAATGCGTGAGCGGCGAACGTAAACCTCATAATCTCAGCACGCCGGCAAGAGTTTGATTGACAACCTAACAGCCAATAGATAACGAGGTAGCTTCATTATCTATTGGCTAATATTTATCTGGCCCCACCACGTCCACAGTTGATCGATTTTCATTCTTTTTTTCTTTTTTTTGTCATAATTACAAGGCTGCTGCATCTCTATAATGCTATTATTGACAATATGAAACAAAAAAAAATCCTCCATACAACCATAAACACAAAAACCCTGCATATTTAAAGAGTTCTTCTCTCAAAATAACAACATTCTAACATGACAAAAAGCTCACAAGAGTCAATTTTGGGTAACATAGGACTTTTAACCTTTTTTAACGTCTCGTGATTTACATGATTTGTTTTACTTTTTCAAAACAAAATGTACAGTTATCAAACATATCCGGGTTTGGTAATACTGTATATCGTACTAATATTCTGAATCTATAGACTGTACATCAAAATAATTATTCACAGCAGATGAGATTTCTGTTCTCGTCTCTGCCACTTTCCTCAGAGGGGAGAGGGGCATATGGGGAGAGAAGAGAGGGATGACGGAGGGAGAGAGGGATGACAGAGGGGTGGGGAGAAGAGGAGGGGGTCGGTGTGTCATGGTGGATCAGATGTGACACAAACAGATGTAGTCGCTCTGAAAACACGCTGCTGTTCGTCTGTGTCTCTGCAGCGATCATTAAACAAACCAAAACCAAAACATCTTTCTGTGATTAAGACCATCCCTCCATCCATCCCTCCATCTCTCCATCCATCTCTCCCAACGGACAAGCGACACAGGGAACATATGGAGACAGGCACTTTACATAAGAGAGAGAGAAACAGAGAGAGAACGTGAGAGTAAAGAGGGAGAGAGAGGTACAGAGAGAGAGGGTGTAAAGAGAGAGAACGAGAGAGCGGTAAAGAGAGAAAAAGATACTGGTAGAGAGAGAGAAAAAGAGAGAACGTGAGAGTAAAGAGGGAGAGAGAGGTACAGAGAGACAGGGTGTAAAGAGAGAGAACAAGAGAGCGGTAAAGAGAGAAAATGATACTGGTAGAGAGAGAGAAACAGAGAGAACGTGAGAGTAAAGAGGGTGGAGTGGAGAAAGGGTAAGAAGAGAGGGAGGGTAAAGAGAGAAGGATACTGGTAGAGAGAGAAAAAGAGAGAGAACGTGAGAGTAAAGAGGGAGAGAGCGGTACAGAAAGAGAGGGTGTAAAGAGAGAGCACGAGAGAGCAGTAAAGAGAGAAAAAGACCCTGGTAGAGAGAGAGAAAAAGAGAGAACGTGAGAGTAAAGAGGGAGAGAGAGGTACAGAGAGAGAGGGTGTAAAGAGAGAGAACGAGAGAGCGGTAAAGAGAGAAAAAGATACTGGTAGAGAGAGAGAAACAGAGAGAACGTGAGAGTAAAGAGGGTGGAGTGGAGAAAGGGTAAGAAGAGAGGGAGGGTAAAGAGAGAAAGATACTGGTAGAGAGAGAGAAAAAGAGAGGGAAGTTGGGTAAAGAGAGAGAATGAACATAGAGAGGGGGTAGACAAAAGGGAGTAAACAGAGAGAGAGAAGATGGAGATAGAAATAAAGAGAGGAAGAAGATAGAATGAGGGAGAGAGAAGAAAGAAAGAGAAAGAGGGAATGAGATTGAACTAAATGGAAGATGCAGAAAGATGGGAAAAATGGAGAGAGGCAGAGAAAATATGCAGAAGGGGTAAAGAGAGAGAAAGAGAGAGAGGGAAAGAGAGAGAAAGATATTGGTAGAGAGAGAGAAAAAAGAGGGAAGTTGGGTACAGAGAGAGAATGAACATAGAGAGGGGGTAGGTAGAAGACAAAAGGGAGTAAATAGAGAGAGAGAGAGAAGATGCAGATAGAGAGAAATATAGAGAGGAAGAAGATAGAAAGAGGGAGAGAGATGAAAGAAAGAGAAAGAGGGAACGAGATTGAGCTTGATGGAAGATGTAGAAAGAGGAGAAAAATGGAGAGAGACAGAGAAAATATGCAGAAGGGGGAAAGAGAGAGAAAGAGAGAGAGGTAAAGAGAGAGAAAGATACTGTCTCCTGCAGAAAAAGTCCTGACCATGGACCTGGGATCATGTCAGTGTCTCGTAGGATTTCAGCAGATTTCAGGCTCTCCCGGGGGGCGGGGATAGGTGTATCGATCAGGTATGAGGATGTCCGACTACTCAAGTTTGAGACGTTTCTTCTCATCGGGATTTAAAGCATATGAGTCATTAAAGGTCCCATGGCATGAAATTTTCACTTTCTGAGGTTTTTGAACGTTAATGTGAGCTCCCCTACTCTGTTTAGCCCCCCCCCCATGGCTAAAAGCTGCGAAATGTCTAAACTGAGCATTTGCGATCCTTTTCTGCGTTACAAAAATTCGGAGCTCAAACGGGCGAGTTTGAACAAGGCACCTTATTGACGTCAGATCGAAAAAAGAAATGCAAATGCAGTTCCACCCCCGTCTGTCTGTACTCAGCGTCTCTGTAAATCACGCCCTGAGAGTTTGGACTGCGAATGCGCTAGGCAATGCGAAATGCGTTTTTTTATTTGCCTGGAGGCACGTCCGAGTGTTTCTAGGCTCGGAAGTCCTTTATCTGAGCCTCTGGACCTTTGAACAGCAGTGGTTTAATTTTATTTTATGTGGAAATGTGTTTATTTTTCAATGGAACACTTCAAATCTCTCCCCCCGTGCAAAAACACGGAAATGGATCAGAGGGCACAGCTGACAGCTCTGAGTGGAGAGTTTGGCCACGCCCCCACCCTCTACTATTGGCCAGCTCTTTTCTCCTCATTTGCATTCAAGCAACAACGCCCATTATGACCTGTTCTGAGGGAGAAAAAATATTCTTTCTCATCTTATCTCTGTTTCTCATGCACTGAGTGTTGATTTTGAAGAAGGATTCATTTACAGTATTAGGGAACCATTAAGGAGCCATATAAAAGCATCAAGAAGTACCATGTCATGGGATCTTTAAGACGTATCCCACTCAATGTTCATTTAGCATCATAAATTATTTTATCACACGGCGATAAACTGTTTATTGCTGACAGCGGCGCTCGCTCGTGTTGTAACTTCATATTAACCACACAGACAGCGGCTGCACACACATCCACTGTGTTCATAAACAAATAATCCGTCCATACATTAGCCGCATCTTTGTGAAAGCCACAAAGTTCAAAAATGTAAGCGGCTTATAGTCCGGAAATTATGGTATAAGAAAACTGGGAATATTTAATATATCTGATAAGAAATGAAAACGAAACTCTCAGATTAACAATGAAACGTGATTTCTATGGTGAAAATAACTGGCAGGAGATATTAGATTTTAAATTGTTCCGTTGTTTTGTTAGAGGTGCACTGTGGAACTTCTCTGGTTCTCTGGATTTGCCACCTGCTTGTCTCCATGGAGATGTTATTCCGGTGTCTGTAATCTTCCACACTATGGCATTAAACCTAGAGAAGCCTGTGACTGCATCAGGTCTAGGTTCAAGTCAGATCTGTTTTCATGTTTTCAATATATGTTTCAGAATGATGAATAATTAGGACTGTTTCCATAGCAACTAACTATTTAAAACAACAAATATTATGTTCTGAATGGGAAAAAGTCCTCAAAATGTCACCAGGAAGCGGAAACAAATGCGCATCTTTAGCACTAAAACGCCTGTAACTTAACAAATGCAAGACAGATATAGTTAATGCCATATTGACGAACATAGCAATAACATTTCATTTCAAATAAACTAAATACTAGTTTTGCAGGTGAGTTATAGAGAAAATCTCCAAATGTATTGACTTTAAAAATGTGACCTCCAGTGACCTTCTTTTGCAAAACCACAAATGGAGAGAAATAAATATTGTCGTAGTAATTAGTAATTTCCGTAAAGTGTGTTATTTTGTGTGCCGCGTGGTTCTGGTGTGGTAATAATAGAGATGGACGTGTGAGCGTTTCCACTCGTGTCCCTCGGTGTGATTTACGCCCCTCACAGATCTGCACTTTTACACTGGAATGTGCCCAAGCTCAGGTTTCACTCACTACGACAGGACACAGGAACAGGGGAACAGAGGAGAGGAGAGGAGGAGAGGAACAGAGGAGAGGAGGAGAAGAGAGGAGAAGAGGGGAGGAAAAGGAGAAGAGAGGCAGAGGACAGAGGAGAGGGAGGAGGAGAGGAACAGAGGAGAGGGAGGATAGGGACAGAGGAGAAGAGAGGAGGAGAGGGAGGAGAGGAGGAGAAGAGAGGAGAGGAGGACAGGGAGAGGAACAGAGGAGAGGAGGAGAGGAGAGGGAGCAGAGGAGGAGAGGAGAGGGAGGAGAAGAGAGGAGGAGAGGAGAAGAGAAGAAAGGAGAGGAGCTGAGGAGAGGAGAGGAACAGAGGAGAGGAGGAAAAGGAGAAGAAGAGAGAGGCAGAGGAACAGAGGAGAGGGACGAGAGGAGGAGAAGAGAGGAGAGGAGAGGAGGAGAGAAGCAGAGGAGCTGAGGAGAGGAGGAGAGAAGCAGAGGAGAGGTGAGGAGGAAAAGGAGAAGAAGAGAGGCAGAGGAACAGAGGAGAGGAGAGGAGGAAAAGGAGAAGAAGTGAGGCAAAGGAACAGAGGAGAGGGAGGAGAGGAGGAGAGGGAGAGGAACAGTTGAGAGGGAGAGGAAAGGAGGAGAGGAGGAGAAGGAGAGAAACAGAGGAAAGGGAGGAGAGGAGGAGAAGGAGAGAAACAGAGGAAAGGGAGGAGAGGAGGAGAAGGAGAGAAATAGAGGAGAGGGAGGAGAGGAGGAGAAGGAGAGAAATAGAGGAGAGGGAGGAGAAGGAGAGAAATAGAGGAGAGGGAGGAGAGGAGGAGAGGAACAGAAGAGAGGAGAGGAGGAGAAGAGAAGAGAGGAGAGGAGGAGAGGAACAGAGGAGGAGAAGGAGAGAAACAGAAGAGGAGAGGAACAGAGGAGAGGAGGAGAGGGAGAGAAACAGAAGAGAGTTTCAGTTTCATCTTGACTTGATTTGTTCGCAGAAAGTTTATATTGTCGGTGCGTTTTTTGCGAAGTCACTTATATATTTTAAAGTATCAGAAGAGACACAATAATTTTTGAGATATTTGAATAAACATATGAAAGAATAAAAATGTAGAACAGCTGGAGAGACTCATGTGGAGCTGTGTGTCATTGGTCTATGAATAATCAGAAACACTGAGGTATACGAGGGTGAAGTGCATTCTGTCTCTGGATCAGCCCTGTGACGAACTGGGAATGGGTCAGATGTTCCTCCAGAACCCAAAAAGACCCAAAAAGAAATCAAAACAAAATGAAAATAGTTAAATGTGTTCACAGAAGTTAGACAAGGCCTTACATTCCAGCCACTTTACATAAGAGAGAGAAAGACAGGGTGACCGAGAGAGAAACAGAGACATGGAGAGGGAGACAGAGAGTAAGAGAGTGAAAGAGAGAGAGGGAGAGAGACACACAGAGAGAGGGGTAAAGAGAAAGAAAGAACATAGACGTAGGGGAGGAGGGAAAGCGGAAGGGAGTAAAGAGAGGAATAGAGTGGCGGTAGAGAGAGAGAGGGAAATGTAGGGGTATACAGAGAGAGGAGAGAGAAAGTGAGAATGAAGGAGAGAGAGAAACAGAGATACGGAGAGAGGGGGAGAGCAGGGCAGAGAGAGAAAGAGGAAGAGAGAAACAGAGAGAGAGAAAGTGAGAATGAAGGAGAGAGAGAGAAACAGAGATACGGAGAGAGGGGGAGAGCGGGGCAGAGAGAGAGAAACAGAGGGAGAGAGAAACAGAGAGAGAGAGAGAGAGAGAGAGTGAAGGAGAGAGAGAGGTTGAGACACACAGAGAGGGGGAGAGAGAAAGACTGAAAGAGAGAGAGGGGTAGAGACATACAGAGAGATGGGGGGGAGAGAGAAAGAGACAGAAAGAGAGAGAAAGAGACTGAAAGAGAAAGAGAGAGGGGGAGAGACATACAGAGGGGCGGGAGAGGGAAAGAGACTGAAAGAGAGAGAAATAGACTGAAAGAGGGAGAGAGAGGGGTAGAGACATACAGAGAGAGGGGGGAGAGAGAAAGAGACTGAAAGAGAGAGAAGTAGACTGAAAGAGAGAGAGAGAGAGAGGGGTAGAGACATACAGAGAGGGGGAGAGAGAAATAGACTGAAAGAGAGAGAAATAGACTGAAAGAGAGAGAGAGAGGGGTAGAGACATACAGAGGGGCGGGAGAGGGAAAGAGACTGAAAGAGAGAGAAACAGACTGAAAGAGAATGAGAGAGGGGTAGAGACATACAAAGAGATGGGGGGAGAGAGAAAGACTGAAAGAGAGAAATAGAATGAAAGAGAGAGGGGGTAGAGACATACAGAGAGAGGGGGGGGGGGAGAAAAAGACTGAAAGAGAGAGAAAGAGACTGAGAGAGAGAGAGAGAGGGGGGGGGTAGAGACATACAGAGAGAGGGGGAGAGAGAAAAAGACTGAAAGAGAGAGAAAGAGACTGAAGGAGAGAGAGAAAGAGAGAGAGAGGGGTAGAGACATACAGAGAGAGGGGGAGAGAGAAAGAGGGAAACAGACTGAGAAACAGCGAGAAGGGTAAAGAGAGAGAGTGAGAGATGTAAGAGTATACTGAGAGAGGAGAGAGAGATAGAGTAAGGAGAAATGGGGAGAGAATTGTAAAGAAAATAAAAGAAACATGGAGAAAAATGTTGAAAAAAGTTAGATAAAAAAAATAAAAATAAAAAAATTCCAGAGACAGATTCTAGTGAAAAAAAAAAAAAAAAAACACCCCATAACTGCTAGCCTTGGTGAGCTTCATTTGACTGAAGCCACTACTTTATACAGTCTGTGCTTGAAACAAATGCATTCTTAGTGTGAGTGGGGTTGCCTCTCCACAGATCTGACCTGTATGTCGATAGAATGTCGATAGATCGGTTTAATAATGCCGTACTGTGGAGTTTTCCTGGCAGAGCAAACACGTCCCCATGACGACTGACAGCCGGCAGACCCTCCACCTGAAAAGTTACACCGTGCATAGTCAAATTTGGCAAGAATTATTTTTCTGTCAGATTTCTATAAGAAATATTTCTGCACTTTCCACCAACAGAGCGTCTTGTCCAAACCAACACCAACTTTCATCAGAAAATAGCGGCGGTCATCCCGGGCTCGGGGGGCGTCTCTATCAGAACGACATGTTTGTGAAAGAGGGGAGACATGCTTTCTTCATGCTTTCGTCTTGTTTGTCTTTGCTGTCATTTTGTGCGACCCGATTTCAGCGCCCGGGGATCCTGCGTCAAACACAGACTGTGGCGTAGTCCGTAGCAACACTCCCCCCAAGGAGCAAACTCTGCCGAAAAGTGTTGAAACTGGCCTAGTGCTAGTGTGTAGTACATTTTTAATGGTTTAGATGTGGTTTCCTATAAAAACATTCCATTCCATTACGTTGCTGAGAATGTCCGATAGTATGGCATTAAAATTAGGGATGCACCGATGTGAAAATTTTAGCCGATACCGATATCCGATATTAATGTTGCTGTTATCTGTTAATACCGATATTAGCTTTTACCGATATTTATTTTTAATTCTGAGATAATATTTTATACAGACTGAAAATCATGCAAAATTAATTTTTGAATGTCTTCTTTTATTTTCAAAATGTGTTTTGACTCCTGATTTTTTATTTTTTATTTTTTTTTCAATTTCAAATTTTTTTTTTTATAGTGTAACATTGTGTTCCGCTTCCTGATTGGCTAAGGGACCTTTGCCGATTGATGTTGACTGGAACTAGACCAGGACCAGACCAGGATCAGACTGGGACTAGACCAGGACTAAACGCGGACTAAACCAGGTCTAGACCAGGTCGAAACAAGGTGTAAACCTGGACTGGACCAAGACTAAACCTGTACTAAACCAGGACTGGACCAGGTCTAGACCTGGACTAAACCAGGACTAGACAAGGTCTAAACCAGGATTAAAGCGTGCGGCACTTCGCTTGGTTTCGTGCGGCTCTTGTTCGTTCATGACGAGGTTTGATGCTCTGACTGCGTGCCGCGTCCACGGTCCCGAGGAGGAGGCACGGTTTGGGCACGGGTCACGGGAGTGTTTAAACGAGAGAGAAATGTGACAAAACGTTAATTCGAGGGATTACTGTACTGACAAATATCGGTCGTTAGTATCGGCCCACATTTACACATCGGGCCAATACCGATATGTTAAAATTATGGCAATATCGGTGGATACCGATGTTAATGCCGATATATCGTGCATCCCTTATTAAAATGTATCTCTATGGAAACAAGCCAAGTTACAGATCAAATCTGTGGAGAGCCTACCCCAGCAAGAATGCGTGTTTGTTAAGTTTTTTTTTTTTGTTTTTTTTTTGCAATTACAGCAACTAAATAAAAGATTAATTTAATGCCACTGTGAAATATTCCAAGCAAAGCAATAACATCTCCACAGAAACAAGCAAATGGCCAACCTTGCAGCACAAATGCTACATAGTGCACGTTTAGCCCTAGAGCGCTATCGCAGAAGTATTTACATGATTTTCAATATGTTGCACATATTGTCATGGGTCCCTGGGGAGCTTCACCATTGTTTTTGACATCTTTGAAAGTGTAGGTGTTTCCCTACCCCAAAGCCCACTTTTTCCTACAGGTTTCAGGTGATTTTCACCCGATGATATTGAAAGAGGAATGTAAGAATGTAATGAATTTAATGTAAGAGGATGTAAGGAATAGGTAAGTAAGAGTGGTCCTGGAATGTGTATCTATCCTTATTTAGTGCAGTGGTTATGAATAAATATCACAAAGTGGTGATTTCAAAGGGAATTCTTATGGTGAAAACAATATTTTAGTCAACTGCTCATTTTTACCCACTGAAAAAATACTATTTTTTGTTCCTCTCTCCTGCAACTGTTCGTGTGTCGAGGAGTCTGTGCTTCACCAGGGAAGTCTCACATGTCCCAGGAATGGGTGGACCAAAGACCAAGTTTACAGTGTCTTTATTTATTTATTTATTTCAGGGATTTTTTTGTTGTCAAATTCCTAATTTTTCAGTAATTTTGGAGCATGTGTTTAGGGCAGGCATGTTCAAACTATGGCCCGTGGGCCAAATGTGGCCCGCAGACAAATTTTTCTTGGCCCTCAGGCTTCCAGGTGAATTGGACCAAATTACCTTGAGCAGAACTTTAACTGCAAGTTGTTGGTTTTTTTTATCTACCCCGATAAGACAATTTTTAATATTTATTGTGTGGTTTTGAGGATCTTAGCATGAATAAAGGACTGAAGCTCATTCTAAAGTGTTAAACATGCATATTTCAGTTATTGACTGTACTGAGCACCAGTCTATGGCCCTCGATTGGCCCTCTGCTTCGTTTGCATTTAGATATGTGGCCCTTGATGAAAAAAGTTTGGACACCCCTGGTTTAGGGTCTTCCTATGTTTTTGTTTTCCATTTTGTTACACATACTACAGCTGAAAATAAAAGAAAAACACTTTACACAACACACTAATTTATCATGTGTTGTCATATTTTGATCTATTTTTCATGACAAGTACTTTTTGTTGGGTATATTATATCGGGTAAAAATTACCCAGCAAAAGTGATGGTTTTACTTTTTAGAGCGAAAGTGTTCTAGGGTTAATATGCAAATGTGTCTGAACTAGTACAAACAAATGTGATTATTATAACCCATTTGCACTCATACATGGAGTTCATTTTGCAGTGTTCTGGTCTCACTAACCCAGTGTAAAACTTCCACTGTTTAGTGTCGAGTTTATCTGAAGTCTGTGCAGAGCTGCCGTTCTAATGAGGAAGCCTCTTGTGTCAAAACTATAGCCCCAGAGAAAGATTTTTGGAGCGCGCATTGATCAGCCCGGACTTGTAATGTGGCTTCCCACAATCCTTTGCTCCGGCTTGGCTCTCTTAGCGATGCCATCTTGGGTCACAGTGCCGCTGGAGGAGAAGAGCACCTGTGGATTTAAGTGTTACCGCCTGAATCAAAGTCGTGTGCGGTGCATATAAACACTCCCATGGACCATCTGAGCTAATAAAGAAGTATCACTGGGAAAGTAGAATCCATGTGTGAGCTGTGATTTCAGTGCGATTATGAGGATTTAAAGGTGCACTGTGTAACTTTTCTGGTGGAGAATTTACCACCTGCTTGTCTCCATGGAGATGGTATTACTTTGTCTACGTGTTTAATGTTGCATTAGACTTACAGCTCTGGAAAAAATAATAAGAGACCACTGCAAAATGATCAGTTTTTCTGATTTTACTGCTTATAGGTTTGTGTTTGGGCAAAAGGAACATTTTTGTTTGAGTCTATAAACTACTGACAACATTTCCCCCAAATTCCAAATAAAAATATTATCGTTTAGAGCATTTATTTGCAAAAAATGACAAATGGTGAAAATAACAAAAAAAGATACATGTTTTCAGACCTCAAACAATGCAAAGAAACAAGATCAAATTCATTTTAAAACAACATAATGCTAATGTTTACACTTAAGAAGAGTTCAGAAATCAATATTAATATGGTGCAATAAAACTTATTTTTAATCACAGTTCTATAAATATTACAGATACTACTGTGCTACAGATACTACAAATACTACAGATACTACTGTACTACAAATCCTGCAGATACAACAAATACTACAGATACTACTGTACTACAGACACTACAGTACTACAAATACTACAGATACTACTGTACTACAGACACTACAGTACTACAAATACTACAGATACTACTGTACTACAGACACTACAGTACTACAAATACTACAGATACTACTGTACTACAGACACTACAGTACTACAAATACTACAGATACTACTGTACTACAAATCCTGCAGATACTACAGATACTACAAATACTACAGATACTGCAAATACTTCAGATAGTACAGTGCTACAAATACTACACTTCTATAAATACTATAAATACTATTTATACTATAAACAGCTTCTCCTGTGTGAGATCAATAAAATCAATCTCTTAATCCTTAACCACTGTAAGGCGCTTTGTGATTTTGTATGAAAAGCGCTTTATAAATATTGTTTGATTGATTGTTTGATTGATAAATACTACAGATACTACAGTTCTACAAATACTATAAATACTACAGATACTACTGTACTACAGATACTACAGTTCTACAAATACTATAAATACTACAGATCCTATAGTTCTAATACTATAAATACTACAGATACTACTGTACTGCAAATACTACAGATACTACAAATACTACAAATACATTTTTATACCACATGTTCCACCTTATGTCTTGGCATGCTCTCCACAAGTCTTTCACATTGTTCTTGGGTGACTTTATTCCACTTCTGGTGCAAGAACTGAAGTAGCTCAGCTTTGTGTTTGTGTTGGAATTCAACAGACGCTGGAATGGAATGGCTGTAATACATGTAGAGATGCTGATTTCAGGAAAAAAAATGCAGTGGTCTCTTATTTTTTTCCAGAGCTGTAGATCTTGCATTTATTCAGTTACAGGTGTTTTGTTATTAAAGCTAAAAATACTTTAAAACCATAGACTGTATTTTTTTTTTTTTTTTTATTTAACCTTTATTTAACCAGGTAAAAACCCATTGAGATCAAGACCTCGTTTACAAGGGTGACCTGGCCAAGAGGTCAGCAGCACACGTCCAGAGTAAAATAACAGTAAAATATAATGGATATAATGGACACAGCTAACTTGCTAACTGTTCCAAATAAAAAGTGAGCATGGGGACACTTCCGACTCCATCGACTCTGGCTCCAATTCACTTGTATTGGAAAAACGTCACCCTTCTCTCGCTGTAACTGCTGTCATCAAGCTTCTCATTTTGCTCTTCTCAAATTTTTCCTGTTAACCCACTCTGCATGATCCTGATGTTCGTTATCAAATCCTATTCCAAATTTGCCCCCATGCAGTAACTGCTACCCTCGGTGAGCTTCATTTGACTGGAGCCACTTCTTTAAACACTTTATGCTTGAAACACATGCATTCTTAGTGTCTCTTAGTGCTCCCTCTCTACAGATCTGACCTGTAACTTTTCCTAGGGGCCTCGACTGCTTGTCTTATTGCAGACGCATGAGTTTAATGCCATGCTGTGGAATATTCCTGGCAAAAAGTTACACAGAACACCTTTAAACAGACAGAAGTACAGGGCATTTTGTTGAGTTTACGTCTAGTTACTGTTTGCTATAGAGACCACTGATATTTTTCAAAAAGACATACATTATTTGGCAACACACTGTTCGATATTACAGTGAATACATTCCTTGAGTTTTCTGCTACACACAGCATATCTTTGTGTGTTTGATAGTTTGAGTGTGTACCCAGTTGTACGAGACCACACTTATTGTGATTTATTCATCAGAACATGCACATTTTGTTCCACTGGTGTCCTGCAGCTCTCTGGAGTCTGAGCTCGTACAGACAGAGTCACCTCCAGCAGGTCTGTGGGGCTCATGCACAAGTGATGGGAGAATACACAACGCAGAAGCTCTGTACTGTGTGTGTAAAACCACGGCTTCAGGATTTACTGTCTTTTAGACGACGTTTATATGACGACGGTCTGAACAGAAGACGCAAAAGTGGCGTTGCGTCTTCACTTTTTATTCCGCGTATAGACAAGCGTTTTTGGGAGGAAAATCTGCGTGCATACAGTGACGCAAAAGTGTGTGGAATTGGACTGGGTATGCATGCCAGGGGGCTAGGTGGTGCTGTGATACATTATCGTCCTGTCAAATATAGTCAAATATTTGTAGTAGTAAAATATTTTTATATTTGACGACTACTTTTCTATTTAAATCTTATTTGTACATATACATTTATTATCATTATTTTTATGTATATAATTATGTCTCATCTGACACTGGTCTGCTGCTCTTTGGTTGCTATTCCATATATATATATATTAGGGCTGGGAATATTAACGCGTTAATCGTGATTAATCGCGATAGAGTTTTAATCGCGAACAATTTTTTTAATCGCGATCAGAGTTTGCCAGCATTTTCCGCAATTCTACCATCCATATGCAGCTCATTTGGTTGTATTAATTAAACCCATTGTTGGTTAAACGCGCTATTTTGAGTTTGCTAGTATTTTGTTCCTTCTACGCATCCGTAGGCAGCTCGAGCGGGCTTCAATCGTTTATTTACAATTTCTCAAAGTAAGCACTATTACTGGTTCATTGTTACTTTTTCCTTTCTCTGCACTTTTTTGAAATAAAAAAAATGGTGAGAAATACTTTGCATTGTGAGTTTAACTTTAGATTCGAACGGTCTTACTGCAAGATATTTGCCTGGAAGAATCCATGACTCATCGCTGTACCAGCGAGTGAGTCTGGTAACGTTTGATCCACAGAATGCGCTGCGGTTGCGCGTAGACAGACAGCTAAGTGAACCAATCAGAGATTGCGCCATCTTGATTCAAAACTGAGGCGGAACTTCCGCTGCCTAAGAGTGACTTTGCGGGCAAAGGCGGGTGCACTGACGTCACCATCTTTGAACGAATCAGAATCGCGGAGTCGGTTTGGAACCGGAGGAGCGAGAGTGGATGGAGAGTGTCCAAATGGTATCGCGGTGTATAGGAAATACAGAGAGATATCATTTGGCTGGCCAGGTAAGCAAGATATCAATTTTAAACATGCAAAATAAATCAAGATTAATCGCGATTAACTATGAAATTTCTGAGATTAGTTGCGATCAAGAAAATTAATCGTTTGACAGCCCTAATATATATATATATATATATATATATATATATATATTTGTATATATATTCTTTTCCACCTACTTCTTTTCCTTTCTTTCCTTTTACCCTCTGTTATAGGCCTATATTATACAGTCATACCTCACCTTATAAAATTAATTCGTTCCAGAAGCGGTTTTGTAACGTGATTTTTTTCATAAGTAGAGTCGCAATGTAAAAGGCCTGACTCGTTCCAAGGCCCCCAATACCCCCTAAACCCTGTTGCAGAGTGTATTTACAAGTGTATTTACGTTTCAGGGGATTCAGGCAGCTGCAGAGCAGAGTGCGCATTATTTGAATTTTTGAGATTTCCCGTTGTGTAACTTGAATTTTCTTTCGTATTCAGAAACGAAAATTTTACGTAAAGGCATTTCGTAACTTGGATTATCTGTTATTTGGGTCTTTCGTAAGGTGAGGTATGACTATATATTATATTTGATGAGTGAGCTAACGTACCCAAAACAATTTCCCTTGTGGATCAATAAAGTTTGTCTAAGTCTAAATCTATCACTATGCCGAGCACATGTGTAGAGTCTTCCTTCTTCTCATCTGCTCCGCAAAAAGCAAAACAAAACATGGCTACCAGTAGAAAAAAAAAGATTTGTGTGGTCAGACGAAGAAGTTTAACTATTGCTTCAGACCACGTTAGACGACAAAGCAACAAAGGCGCAACAAGGTGTGGACTGGGAGTCCTGCCAAACAAAGTACACTGATATATGGACCGATGTGACGTAAACACGTACGCGACGTCAGCAGATTTGACCAGAGTTTTGCGTCTTGGGCAGTGTAGACGAAAACACTACAGCGGAGCGTATTCAAGTTTTCCACTTTGGAGGGTGGTTTCAGTTTTTTGCGTTTTTAAGCCCCCAAAACGCCGTCACCGTCTAAACGAAAGGCACTTTTGATCAAATATTTTGTCGTTTTTACGTCTAAGCGTTCTAGTGTAAACAGGCCCTTAGATACTTTTACCCAAGAGGGAATTCCTGCATGGTTCCTCATTATTTTAAATACATTTTGATGAAGTGGCATTTAATTTTGATCTCTAATGAAACATGGGTTCATATAATAGCCCAAAGTGTGAATAGTTTTGTAATGTGTAAAGATCCTAATAAGCACAGATAATGGTATTAATACAACCACATATTTAACTCCATAACACATTTAGTAATTTAGTTAGAACACCAATGTTATGGCAGTATCACAAAGCAATGTTTGTTATGAGGTTATCATAGAAGTTTGAAAACTGTCCCATAACTGTAAAAAGTGTCATTTCAAGAGGTAAAAATGAACCTGGCTCACTTTAGATTGATCTGTGTGTCACTCTGAATGGACTTCTACACATTATCAGTTTGGAACGGCTCTCACGTGGAGCGTCAGGATGACTATTTGAATCTGATTGGTCAATGCGTCACAGCAACGACGCCGAAAAATCAAACTTTATTTAAATCCATTTGAGGGAAAAGCACAAATACCTTTTCCCTGTCCACAAAAGCGCAAAGCTCTTTTACCTTCTGTGCATTCTTCACAGACAAAATATTTTGTATTGATGCCACAATAGACTGAAGCACGTCTGTCGGTGTCGCCATGTCTGGTTTGGCTTCGCCTTTTTGACCTACGTACAAACCTCAATGCTGCTCTGTGATTGGCCAGCCCGCCCATACAGACTGTACAGAGAGACACTCCAAGATGGATCCTCAAGAGTTTATGGGTCATTCCAGAATTGGAACGACATTTTGGTTTTAAAATTCTTGAAAAATAAACCTTCACTTTTCTGATTTTCTGCTACATCAATAATAGGTAATAAACTATCAAATGCTTGATTAGCTCAGCTTACGGATCAATGGTAACATTTTTATTACATGATTTATATGGTTTATTTATTTATTTACTGTAATCACAGGAACAGGGTTGCAGGTAACAGGGTTGCAAAATCGCACTAATGTTCGCTTTATCTCAGGCTGTTTAGCTGTTACTGCTAATCAAGAGTAAAAACTTATTTATGCAAATAAGTAAAGGAAAAATAATAATAATTGTCTTATTCTGATCATTTGCATAACAGGGTTTCATGAGGTAGAGTGAGACGTTCAATCAAGGCGAACAATGTTATAAAAATATGAAAAATAGAAGAGAAGACAAACCTTTGCTCTGCCCATTCTTTTGGAAAACTGTTTGATGATGTCAAGTCCAGGGTCTCATGTGGTTCTGTTTTCTTCTTCTTCTACCAGGCTAAAAATGTTCTGGTAACAGGGTTGGTGCTGGTTGTGGGACACATGTTCCATGAATAATTATTATTATTTGAAATATTATGTCTATTAAAACAAATGTTCCCACAGTTACAAGAGATGGCAATGAAACAAATAATACAAAAAACAATACATTTCAATTAAATTTTAACTGGTTTATTTGAGATTGAATTTGGCCATTAGAGGGGTGGGACAAGAGGAAAATGGCATTTTTGGGGGTACTCCAGATTTATTTGGTATTTAAAAACTATTTTCAAGCATTCTTTTCTCTTAGTTTTTTTTTTAGATTTAGTCTCAGGACAAGTAAATTCACTCAGAAACTGTATGTTTTTGTATTTTGTATGTGGATTATTTAATATTTGATGGGTGGGATGTAAAATGCCCTCCGATTCTGAAATGACCCCTATGAACTTACATATCGGGAGAATCCATCTTGCTTCTCAAGGTTAGTAAAAAACTGGTCCGATATTTGCATTTGGCTAAATTTTCACAATCCTGCAAAAGATTATGTGTGTTTTTTTCCAGTGTGTTTCTGATTAGAACATTCAAACTTGCCTCTAGTAAAGAGAGATTTTATTTTTCACATTCAACACTGAAATGCGAAGGTCTTTCCCCGACCAGTCCAGACTGTGCAGTTTCTCTTCTGAATAAGATAAGATAAGATAAGATAAGACTTTATTGATCTCAAACAGGAGAAATTTACTTGCCACAGTAGCTCCAGGACAGTTTGAACAAGAAAGAAAAGTGCATGCAGGCAAGAATGGAATAAAGTAAGTAATAATAAAAATAAGTAGTAGTAATAATAATAATAATAATAAAATAATAATTTAAATAATTTAAAAAAGAAGATATTGCACGTTTGGACTATATCCTCCTGAGACTCGCCCATTCATTTGTGTCCTTTATAGTGGACATCTTTTAAGTTTTGAGATAGACTCTAGTTTGTGGCTGCACTATGATGAAATAATAATAATAATAATAATAATAGTAATAATAATCATCATCATCATCATCATCATCGTCATCGTCATCATCATCATCATCATCATCATAATAATAATAATAATAATAATACATTTTATTTATTAGGCGCCTTTCTGGACACTCAAGGTCATATTACTCAAGTGTAATATACATTATAGGCAGTTAGTTAAAATACAAACAGTTAAAAACAAACAGTTAAACATTTAAACAATAAAACTTTTAAAAACAGTAAAACAGTAAAACATTTAAAAGGACAGTGCAGTTATGGTTGAAGTGAATAGGCCAGTCTGAACAGATGAGTTTTGAGTTTTGTTTTGAAGTTTGGGAGTGTGTCGGTGTTGCAGAGGTCAGGAGGGAGTGAGTACCAGAGCTGGAGAGCAGAGCGGCTGAACGCCCTGCTCCTCATAGTGACCAGACGGGCAGAGAGGACAGAGAGCTGGAGAGAGGAGGAGGAGCACAGAGAGCGAGCAGGTGTGGCGGTATGGAGGAGGTCTGCGAGATATGGAGGTGCGAGGTTGTGGAAGACTTTGAATGTGTGGAGCAGGATTTTGTATTGAATGCGGTGTGTGATGAAGCCAGTGGAGCTGTTGTAGGATGGGTGTGGTGTGGTTGATGGAGGGTGTAATAGTAAATAATAATACATTACCAAAAAAATAAGTAAATAATAATAAATAAAAATAAAACAAAAAAAATAAATAAATAAATAATAATAATAATAAATAAATAAATAAATAAATAAATAAATAAATAAATAAATAAATAAATAAATAAATAACAAATAAATAAAAATACATATAAATAAAATACATAAATACGTAAATAAAAAAATATAAAAATAAAAAAATAAATAAGAAATTAAAAGGGAGTCTAAAAACATTTTGAGGCGACTGTAGAACTGACCGAAAAAAATGTTTTTGTTAGGTTGTTAACTTCACATGGATTCAACACTATTACAGTCCATTACAGAGGACTAACAAAATGTAAATGCTAAGGTGTTTATTTACCTCCAAATAGAAAATTTAAATAATAATAATAATAATTTAGATACACTTTTATTCTTCGGGTCCCAGGAGGATATAGTGGAGTTATACAGTCTGATGAAATAAGTAATAATAAAAAACATCAACAAGGAGAGCATGGAAAGAGGATATTGCACGTCTGGCCTATATAGTAGAATTATACAGTCTGATGGCGGTGGGGATGAAGGATCTGCGAATAAAACTAATTATGAGCTGTTCATTTGGTGTATGCGTTGATGGGAAAAACAAACAGAGAATAGCATTAAATCTTTCACTTTCTGAAAGTGTAGACACTTCAGCCTCTCACACTGACTCTGGGTGGTAAACGTCTAAACCAACATGTGGTTTGGGAAGTCTTTTTTTTTTTTTTAAACAAACACAACATTTTTATTCCCTGACATCTTCACATTTGTGCGCTCTGCTAAACCGAAGTGCTGAGCGCGCCCGTGTGAGCTGCAGTAATTGTCCCATGTATAATCCTGTTGCCGCAGGCGACAGTGATTCAGGTTTGAGAGGTGAGTGCACATGCAGCAGACTCTCCCCCCAGGCTCAGGGAGGGCCAGGCCGGGACAAGTCCTGGGACCTGAGAGGGACCAGGGAGGGCCTCTGTTGGGACATGAGTCTGAGGGGGGAGGGGGACCGCCAGCTCTTAAAATGGAAGACATCTGTATGGGTCTGTTCATTTCAAAGAGTTATTCAAAAGACTGTCACCTTGATCACTAATGTAACTTTTCTAGTGCTTTGCCTGGAATGTTTCACAGTACGGCATTAAATGTTTATTCAAGTTCATTAATTAGCCTTAAAAAAAAACCTTGAAAAACATGACGCATTGTTACTTTGAATGGGGTCTCCGTGTATTTGGAGTGTAACGTGGCCTGACGGTGTCTCATGCTTGTTTCCATGGAAATGTTTAATGCCATACTGTGGATTATTCTAGGCAAAATGAGGTGGCAGACCCTCTACTAGAAAACCAACATTTACAGTATATACTTCAAATATTTTATTAATTTAAGTGGCTTACTTAGTACATTTTGCGTTTGTACATTTGTACCAAAATCTACTTTATCTGCTGTTCTTCCACATTTTTTCTTGTTTTCATTTATTTTTAAATCAAGTCCAAGCCATGCAGTTGAAAAAGTTCTAAAAAACTGATTCGTCATGAATGCCACATCACCAGTTGGGACATGAGAGTGTGGGGCGGGCGGGTGGAGACTTTGACAAAGAGTCCAGGTGCAGCCAGGGGGGGAGGGAAGAGGGGGTGGAGAGAGGAGGAGAGGGGGAAAGAGAGAGAGAGGAGGAGAGAGAGGGGGAGAGAGAGGGGGAGAGAGAGGAGGAAAGAGAGGAGAAAAGAGGGGGAGAGAGGAGAGGGGGAGAGAGAGGAGGAGAGAGGGGGGAGGGAAGGGGGGGTGGAGAGAGGGGGAGAGGGGGAAAGAGAGGAGAGGGGAGGAGAGAGAGGGGGAAAGAGGGGGAGTGAGAGGAGGAGAGAGAGGAGAAAAGAGGAGAGAGAGGGGGAGAGAAGAGGAGAGAGAGGAGAGGAGAGAGGGGGGAAAAGAGGGGGAGCGAGAGGAGGAGAGAGAGGAGAAGAGAGGAGGAGAGAGAGAGAGAGGAGAGAAGCAAGGGGTAAGGGAGGTAGAGAAAAGAGGGAAGAGAGAGAAGAAGGGGAGAAAGAAATACAGAGGAGAAAGAAGTAGGAGAGAAGCAAAGGGAAAGGGGGGTAGAGAGAACAGACAAGAGAAATAGAGAAAAGGGGGAGAGAGTGAAGAAGAGAGGAGAGAGAGAGAGAGAGAGGACGAGAGATGGGAGAAGGGGTCAGAGAAAAGGATAGAGGGGAGAGAGAAGAGTAAGATGGCAGAAAGAGTGACAGAGAGGAGGAGAGATGGGAGATAGCGGAGAAAGCAGTGAGGGGGGAGCGAGAAGAGGAGGAAGGAAGCGAGAGAGCAGAAGAGAGGGGGAGAGAGAGGGCTCACTGAGATGACAGGGAAACTCGCCACTTTCCTCCTCAGAGAAAAAGGGACAGTTGTTCTCGAGGCTCTGAAAGACGACGTGAGAAGTCCTGTGTGAACCGCCAGTGAAGTAACCCAGGTGTAACACGCTGGTATGTCCCTTCCACAGCAGTGGTCCATCATGTACTCAATGTAGTTACTTAAGTAAAAGTACAGATACAGAGGCACAAAGTTACTCAAGTACAAGTAAAAGTATCACATTTAAGTAAAAGTATTAAACATGTACTTTAAGAGTAAAGGGTAAAAGATATCTAAGGCTACGTTCAGACTGCAGCCTGAAGTGACCCAAATCTGATTTTTTCACCCCTGTGCGACCTGTATCTGATCTTTTAATGACAGTCTGAACGACACACATCCGATTTTTTCAAATGCGACCCAGGCTACTTGGATATGTGGTCCTAAAACCGATACATATCCGATCTTTGACGTGCGACTTCAGTCTGAACGACCACACTGAACAGAACTGGACTGTATTTTAGGAGACAAGCCCAAAGTTGAGCCGATAGAATTGCTGGATAGCTGCGTTACTGAAGAGGAACCCACAAAACGCAATGGCCAAAAACCTTGTCCTTCACCTTCTCAATTTCCTTAAAACAAATAAGTTGTACATGTTCTGGCTCTCGTACAACAGTAACTGCAGTCTGAACGTAGCCTAATAAAGCTTCAGTTGTAGTGATTTTGATGAAAAATAAACCCCTCAGCCTTTTCAGCAGGTTTCAAACTATAATAAAAAAAACTTTTATAGTTTTTTTAAATACTTTTGAGTCCTGTTACAAAATGTAGAAAGTACAGACACCTGCTCTCAAATGTAGTAGAGTAAAAATCTACATAAATAAAGTACAGATACCTAAAATTTTTAAAGTGCAGTACCTGACTACTTTTACTTTGTTACTGTGCATTCCATCACTGGTCTGCAAGGTTTGTTGAGCGATTAATCTAATTTGAATCCAGATCAGTCATATAATAATCAATAATATAGGGTCATTTTTGATTGACAGGTCTACAGCCAATCCTCTGTCAGTAAAAGCGTCTGGTTTGGAGCAGAGTTCAGACCTGGGAGAAAGAAATTTCAATATTTTAGGCACTGATTTTATTGTTGTATTACAGGTACATCGTGTAACTTTTCTGGTGGCGGATGCGTCAAATTGTTTTCTCCATGGAGATGTTATTGCTTTGTCTGGAATGTTTCACGGTATGGCGAAGGGCAAGTTACAGGTCTGATCTGTGGAGAGCCAACCCCGCTCACTGTCAGAATGCCTGTTTTTTGAGCAGTGAAACCACTTGTAATTGAATGAATGTAAGTTAGAGCTCTTTAATGTCACACTGTGGAACATTCCAGGCAGAGCAATGGCATATCCCCCGAAACAAGCAGTGATGGACCCCCAACCAAAAAGGTGCACAGTACACCTCTAAAAAGATAGTAAAAACCCATTTGTTTTTTTGTTTTTTTTCATAAGGCCCAGTCATACTACATGTTGTCATTATTTAATTTTGAATGGAATTATGAGACCTAACATTGAACAGAAAAAATGTACAGAAAATCATAATAGAAATCTTACGCCACCATTATTCACACAGACGGTTTGGTTTGTTGAAAACATTATTTTATTCTTTTGTCGGGGGTCCATCACGTGCTTGTTTCTACGGATATGTCATTGCTCTGCCTGGAATATCTCACAGTATGACATTAAACAGCTCTACTTTACATTTATTCAATTACTGGTGGTTTTATAGCTTCAAAATATCTAGAAAAACTTGGTCCGGTTTGGCCTCCACAAAGATAGAAAGGTCTAATACCATACCGTGAAACATTCCCGACAAAACAATAACATCTCCATGAAGAAAAGCGTTTGATGGACCCTCCAGAAGTTAAACAATGCACCTTTAAAGCTGTGGTAGTTTCAGTCGGACAAATTCCTCAAACTGAATTTCTATAGTGCCATCGCTCTGAACATAGCGACAGGTTTTAGTTGATTTGCTGGTTGAGTTTCCACATGTGTTTCAGTGCGCGGGGTCATCTCCAGAGGCGGCCGGTCCTACGGTGCGCGGTGAGGGACATTCTGTTTGTTTGCCTTTGAGTTTGAAAGTGGAAAGTGAAAAGTCCAATGGTGGTTAATGCTTGTTTTCAGGTGTGGGGTCACGAGGGTGCTCCCGAGGTCCAGAGGCAGCGACTGGTCTAATCACTGGTAACTCAAAGAAGGCACGCTCCCCCGATCTGGACCCAGCCCCCTCCCTCCTGACCCGGACCCCTCCCCTCTGCCGCAGACCAAAGCCCCGGGGAGGTCCAGAAGTGTCACCGCCATAGCTGCCAAGTCGGCTTCTTAATAGCGACTTTGGGATAGTTTTTTGGAAAGTCGACTGCATTTTTTTTTAGGGCCAGCTGTTAACATTTTAAAGCGAACCTATTCTGCAAAATGAACTTTTTAGAGGTTTTGACCATGTTATAGTTGTTTCTCATTTACCGTCTTAAAATTGTATTTAGCTTTATTCATGCATGTACGACTAATCTTTATACTGTATGGAATTCAAGACGTCGTTGGTCCGATTTCACTGTAATCTTTATACTGTACTGAATTCAAGACGTCATCGGTCCGATTTCACCGTAATCTTTATACTGTACTGAATTCAAGACTTCGTCGGTCAGATTAACCCTTATTTTCACCGCAATCGTTATACTGTACGGAATTCAAGACGTTGTTGGTCCGATCAACCCTTATTTTCACCGTAATCTATATACTGTACTGAATTCAATGGCGGCACGGTAGCAGAGTGGTTAGCGCTCTTGCTTCACAGCAAGAAGGTTCCGGGTTCGATCCCCGGGTTGCCCAGACCTTTCCGTGTGTGTTCTGTGTGGAGTTTGCATGCATGGTCTGGGTTCGATCCCCGGGTCGCCCGAGCCTTTCTGTGTGGAGTTTGCATGTTCTCCCCGTGTCTGGGTGGGTTTCCTCCGGGCACTCCGGTTTCCCCCACCAACCCAAAACATGCACCATAGGTACCTCCAGCTTAGGTCCTGACCAAGCCGAAGCAAGAAGATCATGGAGATGGTCCCCGGGCACCCTAATGTGTGTGCTGCCCACTGCTCCTAATATATGTATATATATATATAGGATGGGTTAAAATGCAGAGAAGAATTTCTCCAGTGTGAGATCAATAAAGTTCACTTCTTCTTCTTCTTCTTCAAGTCGTCATCGGTCCGATTTCACTGTAATCTTTATACTGTACTGAATTCAAGACATCATTGGGCCGATTAATCCCTGTTTTCAACGTAGTCTTTATACTGTACTGAATTCAAGACGTCATTGGTCCGAGTAACCCTTATTTTCACCGTACTCTTTATACTGTACTGAATTCAAGACGTCATTGGTCCGATTAACCCTTATTTTCACTGTAATCTTTATAATCTACTGAATTCATGACGTCATCGGTCCGATTTCACCGTAATCTTTAAACTGTACTGAATTCAAGGCTTCATCGGTCAGATTAACCCTTATTTTCACCGCAATCTTTATACTGTATTGAATTCAAGATGTCTTCTGTCCGATTTCACTGTAATTTTTATACCATACTGAATTCAAGACGTCATTGGTCTGATCAACCCTTATTTTCACCACAATCTTTATACTGTACTGAATTCAAGACATTGTCAGTCCAATTAACCCTTATTTTCACCCTAATCTATATACTGTACTGAATTCAAGACGTCATTGGGCCAATTAATCCCTGTTTTCAACGTAATCTTTATACTGTACTGAATTCAAGACGTCGACGGTCCGATTTCACTGTAATTTTTATACTGTACTGAATTCAAGATGTCAGTGGACTGATTAACCCTTATTTTCACCGCAATCTTTATACTGTACTAAAATCAAGACGTTGTCAGTCCAATTAATCCTTATTTTCACCGTAATCTTTATACTGTACTGAATTCAAGACGTCATCAGTCCGATTTCACTGTAATCTTTATACTGTACTGAATTCAAGACGTCGTCGGTCTGATTAACCCTTAAATCTTTATACTGTACGGAATTCAAGACATCATCGGTCCGATTTCACTGTAATATTTATACTGTACTGAATTCAAGACGTCATCGGTCTGATTTCACCGTAATCTTTATAATCTACTGAATTCAAGACGTCATCAGTCCAATTTCACCGGAATCTTTAAACTGTACTGAATTCAAGGCTTCATCGGTCAGATTAACCCTTATTTTCACCGCAATCTTTATACTGTATTGAATTCAAGATGTCATCTGTCTGATTTCACTGTAATTTTTATACCATACTGAATTCAAGACGTCATTGGTCTGATTAACCCTTATTTTCACCACAATCTTTATACTGTACTGAATTCAAGACATTGTCAGTCCAATTAACCCTTATTTTCACCGTAATCTATATACTGTACTGAATTCAAGACGTCATTGGGCCAATTAATCCCTGTTTTCAACGTAATCTTTATACTGTACTGAATTCAAGAAGTTGTCGGTCCGATTAACCCTTAAATCTTTATACTGTACTGAATTCAAGACGTCATTGGGCCGATTAATACGTTTTCAACGTAGTCTTTATACTGTACTGAATTCAAGAGGTCGACGGTCCGATTTCACTGTAATTTTTATACTATACTGAATTCAAGACGTCAGTGGACTGATTAACCCTTATTTTCACCGCAATCTTTATACTGTACTAAAATCAAGACGTTGTCAGTCCAATTAATCCTTATTTTCACCGTAATCTTTATACTGTACTGAATTCAAGACGTCATCAGTCCGATTTCACTGTAATCTTTATACTGTACTGAATTCAAGACGTCATTGGTCTGATTTCACCGTAATCTTTATACTGTACTGAATTCAAGACGTCATCAGTCCGATTTCACTGTAATCTTTATACTGTACTGAATTCATGTCATCATTTGTGCGATTAACCCTTATTTTCACCGAAATCTTTATACTATACTGAATTCAAGATGTCATTGGGCCGATTAATCCCTGTTTTCAACGTAATCTATATACTGTACTGAATTCAAGTCGTCATTGGTCAGATTAGCCCTTATTTTCATCGTAATCTTTATACTGTACTGAATTCAAGATGTCATTGGGCCGATTAATCCCTGTTTTCAACGTAATCTATATACTGTACTGAATTCAAGTCGTCATTGGTCAGATTAACCCTTATTTTCATCGTAATCTTTATACTGTACTGAATTCAAGTCGTCATTGGTCCGATTAACCCTTATTTTTACCGCCACTGGTAAACGCCCACTTCTCTATACCTACTTCGTTCTCCAATTTTATGTTGTTAATCGGTGATACATCGGTGTAGTAATTTTGGTACAGATGAAAAAAAATCTTCTTCTCGTTAGTGTGATCTGCAGTTATCCATAGAAGGTGTCAACAACTTTGCAGTTCTTTGCTATGATGACATCTACAAGGACGTCATTTCCCACTGGGCCATTGGGAAGTCAGTGGAGGGGTTTCTATAATTAAGCCATTTTAGATGAATATTGCAATTTAAAATGTCCAGATTATAACGTAATGGTCTACAGGTGTCCTACATTATAACTATAGCAGACAAAACTACAATAGTTCTTCTTTAAAGCCATAATTGATGTTAAATCGGCTAATGAAAATATGCACATTAGCATCTCATTAGCTGTGACCACAACATTTAACTAGTTGCATCTCTTTGGGGCTTCTTTTGTGGGTCTGGTGAGTCGTTTTTTTGGACGTTTTTCAAAGCTTTAGTCACTTCTTGCTGCTGTTCTCTGAAAATCTGCCATCTCTGGTCACCTCCCCCCTCCCCATCCCAGACCCATCCCCCCAGAGACACAGTGACCCGAGGGTGACAGGGCACACAGCAACAGCAGGGGTAATAATCAGATGAAAAAATACATCAGCAGAAGTCAGAGAGGTCAGAGTTATAGCAACACAAACCAACCACACCGTCTGGGCGTGAATGCTTGTCATCACAGAAAAGGACAGAAGAATAAAATAGGGACAGAATAGTTGGATTTTTTTTTTTGTGTGTGTGGATATTACTGCTTTGCCTGGAATATTCCACAGTATACTATTAAAGGGATAGTGCGTTTTTTTTTGTTTTTTTTTTATGTTAATCTGTATGGGTTCTCCTCTAATAGTGTCGTGCATTAACACTGGCTTAACGCTCACTGCGTCGTCTCAGCCTGGTTCTGCTCCGGTTCTGGAGCTCAGGAACGTAGGTCCGGTAAGTTCGTGGGGACATTTAATAAAGCTTGTTTTTCTTCTCAAAACAATATTTGTCCAAAAAGTGATATATTTGCGTCACAAACAGTTTTCAGCAGCCTAATTCGCATTGGTGCTATTTTCTCTCTATCACTGCGCGCAGATTAGCTGTATTAGCTTGTTCACTTGTTAGCGGATGTTTACGGCAGATGCGGTACGTAAGTGGATGTTTACAAGTGAACAGGCTAAGACAGCTAACCTGGGCGCAGTGATACGAATCAAGAGAAAATAGCACCAATGCGAATTACGCTGCTGAATTTTTCGTGTGCAACTGTTTGTGACGCAAATATATCACTTTTTGGACAAATATTGTTTTGAGAACAAAAACTAGCTTTATTAACTGTCCCCGCTAACTTGCTGGAACTACGTTCGCGAGCTACAGAACCGGCGCAGAACTGGGCCCAGAGGACACTGTCAGGGGTAAGTCAGTGTTAATCTCACGACACTGTTGAAGGGGAAGCCATACAGATTAACATTTAAAAAAAAAATAAACAAATAAAAAAAACGCACTATCCCTTTAAGTCTATCTATCGTCATGGAAACAGATAAGCAGTATCCTGACACCTTCAGGCCAAGTACTAGTAAAAGTTAAAAACATGCAAGGTGCGTTTACCTTCCTGCACATTCTAGGCAAAGCAATAACTTCACCACGGAAACACGCAGGTAGCAGATAACCCAGCAGAAAAGTGACACAGTGCACTTTAAGACACATATGCACTGTGATAGGACCAGTTTGAGCTTGTTTACATTACAGGCAAAACGCTAAAAAAATCATTGGTCCTTCAAAAGCAGCATGGTTTGGTCCAGCATGGTTTGGCCTTCAGTCCACTTGGCATGATCTAACTGTGTGTGAGTGATGGAACAGATCAATATAAACAATACATCAGAAATAGCAATAAATAAATACATAAAATAAACCAAAGAAATGTAAAGAGCGCTTGCGGAAATTGATGAGCTTTCGAAGCAAACACAGTGTCTTCTCAACAGTTCCTCTTGATCCCATTTACGTAACTGATACTTTGCAAGGAGAACACAAATCGGGGTGTTTTACATGTATCTCTATGGAGGAATGTTTAGGTGTTACCATCGTGACACAATGCACACATGAGCAACCACTGTCAAAGGAGATTTAAGACAGTCTAAAACTCAAGAGAAAACTCAAAATACATTTAAACAGCCTGTGATCAATAGCGTGTTCATGGTCCTGTTTAGATGTTTGATTTTGAACAAAAATGTTGAGTGTGAGAAACTGAAAAACTAGCTAGCTTGTAACTGTAATTTTATGTGTTTAGACTTGTTTAACAGCACAAATCAGCTCGTCTCTTGTCAAATGCTTTTCTCCACGGAAATGTTATTGTTTCGCCTGGAAAGTTTCACAATATGGCATTAAACCTTTCTATCTTCATGGAGACCAAACCAGACCAAGTTACAGGTCAGATCTATGGAGAGGCAACTCCGCTGACAGTCAGAATGCCTGTTTTTCTGGATATTTTTTTAGCAATAAAACCACTTGTAAGGTAGAGCTTGTATCTTAAGTATTTAAGATAATTTAACTTCAGTAATCTTAAGTAAAATATAAGGTAGAGCTTGTATGTCATAGTATGTGAGTCATACTGTGGAACATTCCAGGCAGAGTAATGACATTTCCACAGAAATAAGCAGGTGACAGACCTTCAACTAAAAATGTACATTAGTGCACCTTTAATGATTAAAGTCAAGCCTTAGACAGAGTAGTGCTTACAGTTAGCATCACACAGCAAAAAAGTTAGCCAAAATGTAAGATAAAAACACTTAAATCTATCAGAAAAGAGTTAAACGTAGTGAAATTATCTGTCCGTGCACCAAAAAATTTTACTTGACAAGTTATCTTAAAATAAACTACGTCTAGACTAGAATTAAGCAGTCTCAGAACTAGTATGAAGATAATAAATCAATAAAAAAAGATGAATAACTTGATATAAGTTTTAAAATCTTGGCCAGATCAGAGAAATTTGCAGTGCACCCTCAGGGAATGTTGATGACTTGAGCTGCAAACTATCAACAGTGGTCCAGACATAGGCCCGTAGAACAGTATTGTCCTTGGGGTATCTCCATCTAACCCTAATCCCCAGTCCATACATCCAGGACCACCACATGATTTTAGGCTACGTTCACACTGCAGCCTGAAGGGACCCAAATCCGATTTTTTTGCCTCTATGCGACCTGTATCTGATCTTTTAATGACAGTCTGAACGATACAGATCCGATTTTTTCAAATGCGATCCAGGCCATGTGGTCCTAAAATCGATACATATCCGATCTTTTGACACGCGACTTCAGTCTGAACGGCCAGGTTGCATTCATCCAACCTGCCCGTGTTTCCTCCAGCGAGAGTGGTACAAGTAGGCGCTCACAAATGGACGTGTCCCGAACCTGTCCCGAAGGTCTCCCGAACGGGTCATGTGTCCAAGTAGAAGTTAAAAGTCCATTTTCATGTCCTTTAGTGTCCTGCAGTGCCGCTTACATACGCACAAGCTCTTCACAGCTGATAGCCGTACAGGGAAAACACATCGGCGCTTCTCGCAACGGGATTGGCGGGCGCGCGAGCTTAGCAAAATATGTTGATTTATACACGCCCCATTTCTTTCCTCAAAAACAAGCCTATTTGAAATTTAAAATGTATGTTTCTAACGTCACTAATGCTGTTATTTGAAACGTGGAGAGGCTTCTTCACGATCTCAACTAGCACATTCTGCAAAAAAATGAACACAAAAACCGCATTTTCTGAGAAGCTGTAATGCTGACATGAGGGCTTGAAGTCCGTGGTGCGTCACAAATGTACACAAACGTTCTTCTCCATCCATCCATCCATTTTCTTCCGCTTATCCGGGGCCGGGTCGCGGGGGCAACAGTCTAAGCAGGGACTCCCAGACTTCCTTCACCCCGGACACTTCCTCCAGCTCCTCCGGGAGGACCCCAAGGCGCTCCCAGGCCAGCCGGGAGACATAGTCCCTCCAGCGGGTCCTGGGTCTTCCCCGGGGCCTCCTCCCGGTGGGACATGCCCGGAACACCTCCCGAGGGAGGCGTCCAGGAGGACGTTCTTCTCATCATGCGAAAATAGTATATAAACTCCGTATCAGTGAAGTGGGGAAGCACATAGCAATCCCACCACTCTTGTCTGCGACTCAGCACCAACACGTTCATTTCTACGGACGTTGCTGCCACTGCCCCACAAAACGCCATGGCCAAGAACCTTGTCCTTCTCCTTCTCCGTCTCCTCCTTAAAACAAATAAGCTCTACATGTTTTGGCTCCGGTGCGACAGCAACTTTAGGCTATACTTCCGTAAACATGGAGCACACTCGCTGCACGTGACGTCATCGTGCCCTCCAAGGAGCATGCAGGGCACTTTTGGGGCGTTTAACGTTCACACTGCAGATCACATACAAATCGCATTTAAAGGAGAATTAACGTTTTTTACAATCTGAGCCTTATTTCGGAAATAAAACCAGTTGTTTTACTCACCCATAGCACTTTGGTGTCATATGGAGCATTTCCGGAGATGTTTTAGATTTGCGATATCCGTAATGTGAGTTCTCGGGGCATATGTTTGCGGTCTCCAAATAACACAAACTTTAGCACTTTTCAAATAATAGAAGCTCAATGTCTTAGTCTACACTTTCGTTTGAGTCAAAAGTGGCCTCTAATCCGAGATTTATCCATAGTTTACAGCTTTGCGTTTCATGTTTGGGTCATGAGAGCTGAGAGCGAAATAAGCTGTGACTCCGCACATGCGCACTGGCCTCCTCATCTACTCGAAACTATGGCTAAATCTCAGATTATAGGCCACTTTTGACTCAAACGAAAGTGTAGACTAAGACATTGAGCTTCTATGATTTGAAAAGTGCTAAAGTTTGTGTTATTTGGAGACCGCAAACATATGCCCCGAGAACTCACATTACGGATATCGCTAAACTAAAACATCTCCGGAAATGCTCAAAATGACACCAAAGTGCTATGGGTGAGTAAAACAACTTGTTTTATTACCGAAATAAGGCTCAGATTGTAAAAAACGTCAATTCTCCTTTAATTGGAAATGTGAACGGCCTTGCAAAAAAAATCGGATTTCACCAAAAAATCGGAATTGAGCATTAAGCCCTGCAGTGTGAACGTAGCCCTATTCTGCTCTGTCTCTCATGGGGCTGATGGGAAAATGATGTTCTGTGGTATGTGATTAGCAGAAACATGACTCTTTTAAAAGGTGTGAAAGGTTGACCAGTATTTCATGGTGGAAGGTCCCTGGCCCGTTTAGTGCGGTGAGGCCTGAGACTGATTAAAATAACGCGAGAATTATGCAGGTATTAACTGTAGAAACTATGACAAACTTGGATGCTTTTTTGTTAATGTAACTCGGGGAGGGCATCATCTTGCCTTGAACACATGCGGCTTATGAAAACTGTGAGCAGATATGTGGACTGACGCTAAGGCAAATAGCTGAACTTATTGTCCAAATGGTTGGGTTCAGCTTTGTATGGTGCCAAGGTGATTCTGAATATTTCACCATCTCCACTGTCCTCTTTGTGTGCATAGTGACTGCAAGCCACACAGAGCACTTTCAAAACAATTTTAATGAGTACAGTATTTTGGAACACAATATGAAAACTCAGGGGTCACTAAATAGAACTTGAATACACTTTAAAATTTGAGTTATCTTTTCTACACAAATAAACATTTTCTACTTCCTGAAAAATAAACCTTAACTTTTCTGATTTTCTGCTACATATTCATCAATAATAGGTAATAAACTATCAAAGGCTTGATTAGCTCAGCTTACGGATCAATGGTACAATTTTTATTACATGATTTATTTGGTTTATTTATTTAATAATAATAATAATAATACATTTTATTTGTTAGGCGCCTTTCAAGGCTCTCAAGGTCACCGTACATCAAAATATTAAATACATTAATACAGTACATAATAAAACCAGATAAAACAGAATAAAAACAGTGTAAAAATAAATTTTAAAAAACAGATACAGATTAAAAGACAGTGCAGTTATGGTCAGAGTGGTCAGAGTGAGAAGGCCTTTCTAAACAGATGAGTTTTGAGTTGAGATTTGAAGTGTGAGAGTGAGTGTGTGTCGCGGAGATCATGGGGGAGGGAGTTCCAGAGCTGGAGAGCAGAGCGGCTGAAGGCTCTGCTTCCCATAGTGACGAGACGGGCAGGAGGGACAGTGAGGTGCAGGGAGGAGGAGGAGCGGAGGGAGCGGGCAGGTGTGGAGATGTGGATGAGGTTCGACAGGTATGGAGGGACGAGGTTGTGGATGGCTTTGTAGGTGAGGAGTATGATTTTGTAGTGTATGCGGTGTGTGATGGGGAGCCAGTGGAGCTGTTGCAGGAGAGGTGTGATGTGGTGATGGGAGGGTGTGTGTGTGATAATGCGGGCGGCTGAGTTTTGGACCAGTTGGAGTTTATGGAGTGATTTTTGTGGGAGACCGAACAGGAGAGAGTTACAGTAGTCTATACGGGAAGTGACCAGGCTATGGATGAAGATGGCGGTGGTGTGTGGGGTGAGTGAGGGACGGAGGCGGCGGATGTTTCTGAGGTGGAAATAGGCGGACCGGGTGGTGTTGTTGATATGGGAGGTGAAGGAAAGTGTGCTGTCGAGGATGACACACAGACTCTTTACCTGAGGGGAGGGGGAGATAGAGGAGCCGTCGATGGATATAGAAAAATGATTGATTTTGCTTAGGGTGGATTTGGTGCCGATGAGGAGGAGTTATGTTTTATTGCCGTTAAGTTTGAGGAAGTTTGAGGTGAACCAGGTTTGTATTTCAGTGAGACAGTTTGTCAGGGAGGAGGGTGGAAGTGTGGAGTTGGGTTTAGTGGAGATGTAGAGCTGGGTGTCATCCGCGTAGCAGTGAAAGTGGATGTGGTGTTTTCTAAAGATGGAACCAAGGGGGAGAAGATAGATTAAAAATAGCAGAGGACCGAGGACAGAACCCTGAGGAACACCTGACGTGACAGGGGAGGGGTGTGAGGTGAATGACTTGAGTTGAATAAACTTGGAGCGGTGTGAGAGGTAGGATTGGACCCAGGAGAAGGGAGTACCAGAAATGCCAATGGAGGAAAGTCTGTCAAGGAGGATGGAGTGTGAATTTATTTACTCTAATCACAGTAACAGGGTTGCAGGTAACAGGGTTGCAAATCCACACTAATGTTCACTTTATCTCAGGAGTAGAAGCTAGCTGTTTAGCTAGCTGTTGCTGCTAATCAAGAGGAAAAACATATTTATGCAAATAAGTAAAGGAAAAAATAAAAAAATAATTGTCTTATTCTGATCATTTGCATAACAGGGTTGCATGAGGTAGAGTGAGACATTCAATCAAGGCTAACTATTTTATAAAAATATGAAAAATAGAAGAGAAGACAAACCTTTGCTCTACCCATTCTTTTGGAAAACGGTTTGATGATGTCAAGTCCAGGGGATCATGTGGTTCTGTTTTCTTCTTCTTCTACCAGACTAAAAATGTTCTGGTAACAGGGTTGCGTGCATGTTGTGGGACACATGTTCCATGAATAATAATTATTATTTGAAATATTATTTCTATTAAAACAAATGTTCTCACAGTTACAAGATATGGCAATGAAACAAATAATACAAAAAATTAAATTAAATTAAATTAAATATAATAATAATAATAAATATAGCTGCAAGCAGCAATGCGGGGGCCAAGCACTGTTTGACAGGGTCTAACAAGGTCTGACAGGATCTAACAGAGTCTGACAGGGTCTGACAGGGTCAGGGTCTAACCCTGTCAGAACAGACACATCAAAGACAGATCAAAGGTTGCTAGGTGCGTTGCTAGGCAGTTGACAAATTTCTACAACTTTGACCTGCTGGTGCCACTAGACGGTTGGAGCTGGGGACCTATAAATTGCTGTGGGTAATGAGGAGACAGGCTGGAATGTGCATGCCAAATTTCACAACGTTTTACCAAACGGTTCTAGGGGCTGCCATAGACTTCCTATGGAACAACCGTAATAATAATAATAATAACTTTGAGACCCGAACTTCAAAGGAAAGATCAAAGGGTTACTAGGCAACTTGCCTAGGCAACGGAATACAATTCCTATAGGGTGCCCAGCACCTCCGGTGCTTGGTCCCCTAATAATAATAATAATAATAATAATAATAATAATAATAATAATAATAATAATAATAATAATAATAATAATAATAATACATGCATACATACATACATACATACATACATACATACATACATACATACATACATTTAATTTTAACAGTTTTACTTGAGATTCAATTTGGTCATTAGAGGGGTGGGACAAGAGGAAAATGGCATTTTGGGGGGTACTCCAGACTTATTTGGTATTTTTAAAACTATTTTCAAGCATTCTTTTCTCTTAGTTTTTTTTTTAGATTTAGTCTCAGGACAAGTAAATTCACTCAGAAACTGTATGTTTTAGTATTTTGTATGTGGATTTTTAAATATTTGATAGGTGGGACGTAAAATGTCCTCCAATTCTGGAATGACCCAGCTACATTTTAGTTCAGTAGCGATGCACAATTCCAAGCCTGAAATCACTCAGAAGATTCTACTAAAGGTGTCACACATCACAAGGTGGAAAAGAGTCTTTTCCATTTGAAAGAATAACCGTGTGTTAAACATGTGTAAATGAAACATAACACAACTCCAGGTATGTTTCTGATGAGGAATATTATATCAGAAAATAACATAAAATATAAGAAGAGCCATTACAGCTTATTCTTATATTTTATTGATTGATTGATTTATTTATTTATTAAAGTGCAAATGAATGAACATCTTGCACAGTGAAATAATTCTCAAATATCTTGGTATGTCATCCAGTATTGCCTTTATATTCCCTGGCCTCATATATGATTGACAGCTAGAGCGAACTATTTTTTACATTTTTACCCCTTATATTTAATTTACCCCCTCTGCTTCTTGTCCCCTGTCCCTTATTACCCCTGAGTTTGATGTGACGACACCAGCAGAAAGACTCTGAAAGGTGCGACTCTGGGTTTTAATAATTCCCTTTGTGGTCTGTCCCTCTCTCCTCTCTCGGAGTAGCTGCCTTATAATGTACTTTTGACCTGGATCACACATGGTCCTCAGAAGGGGGGGGGACATGGAGGTTCAAAAGCCCAGATCGAAGCTTTGAAACTCGGTCACACTTCTCTGAGAGGGTCCTGGGACAGAGGATCCAGGTGGAGCTTTGATTCGTGTCTGAGGGAAAAAAATAAATAAACACTTTATGGATTTATTTATAATGTAGAACAAGAGGAATGGTTCAGACTTCAGACATGATGCAATGTTGTTACTGCTGTGAAAACTACTGCTACTGCGGTGACCAGCCATGTATTTGGGCTATTTTAAAGGGATAGTGCGTTTTTTGTTTTTTTGTTTTTTGTTTTTATATTAATCTGTATGGCTTCCCCTTCAACAGTGTCCTGAGATTAACACTGATTTACCCATGACAGCTTGCCTGGAAGAATCCATGACTCATCGCTGTACCAGCGAGTGAGTCTGGTAACGTTTGATCCACAGAATGCGCTGCGGTTGCGCGTAGACAGACAGCTAAGTGAACCAATCAGAGATTGCGCCATCTTGATTCAAAACTGAGGCGGAACTTCCGCTGCCTAAGAGTGACTTTGCGGGCAAAGGCGGGTGCACTGACGTCACCATCTTTGAACGAATCAGAATTGCGGAGTCGGTTTGGAACCGGAGGAGCGAGAGTGGATGGAGAGTGTCCAAATGGTATCGCGGTGTATAGGAAATACAGAGAGATATCATTTGGCTGGCCAGGTAACATGACAGCGTGATCTGCTCCCGGTTATCCTCCGGTAACGTAGCTCGTAAACGTAGTTCCGGTAAGTTGGCGGGGACAATTTAATAAAGCTGTTTTTTCTTCTCAAAACAACATTTGTCTGAAAAGTTATATATTTGCGTCCCAAACAGTTGTCTGCTAAAAAATCAGCAGCGAATTTCAATGCGACCACGTTAGCTGTATTATCCTTGTAAACATCCGCTAAAACAGGCTAATACAGCTAATATGCGCGCAGTGATACAAATCGAGAGAAAATATGCAAATGTAAATTACACAGCTGAATTTTTAGCGGACAACTGTTTGGGACGCAAATATATCACTTTTCGGACAAATGTTGTTTTGAGAAGAAAAACAAGCTTTATTAAATTGTCCCCGCGAACTTACCGGAACTACGTTTATGAGCTACGTTACCGGAGGATAACCGGGAGCAGATCACGCTGTCATGGGTAAATCAGTGTTAATCTCAGGACACTATTGAAGGGGAAGCCATAAAGATTAACATTAAAAAAACAAAAAAAAACAAAAAAACGCACTATCCCTTTAAAGATGCCTGGAATGTTCCACAATATGACATTAAACAGCTTACCTTACCTTACATGTATTCAATTACAGGTGGTTTTATAGCTCAATAATACCTAGAAAAACCATAGATCTGCCTTGTAAATTGGTCTGGTTTGGTCTCCCTGAAGAAGAAACATTCCAGTCAAAGCAATAACATCTCCATAGAGAAAAGCATTTGATGGACCCTCCACTAAAAAGTTACATAATACAAGAACGACCTATAAATCAATAACACATGGTTTTATTTGATTATTGTATTTTATTTAACAGATAAAAAACTCAGCCCACCCACAAGCCTACATCGCTCATGCTCCGGCAGAGTATACAAAAGCAGGGTACATAACAATACACTACAACTTCACAAACCTGATGTGATGTGCAGTAGTTTCATTAACGGGATGCACATTGATTGTGATTGTGCTCTGAAGGGAGAGTAGCAGGGAGAGGAGCATAGGGAGCAGTGTCAGAAGTGTGTCAGTGTCAAAAACGAAAGAGAAACTTATTGAACATGTAAATACAGTCATACCTCACCTTACGAAATGAATTCGTTCCAGAAGTGGTTTCGTAACGTAATTTTTTTGTAAGTAGAGTCGCAATGTAAAAGGCCTGATTCGTTCCTAGCCAATGGGAGGCCAGCGGGATGATGGAGAGTGTATTTACAAGTGTATTTATGTTTCGGGGGATTCGAGCGGCTGCGAAGCCGAGCACGCATTATTTGAATTTTTGAGATTTCGCGTTTCGTAACTTGAATTTTCTTTCGTATTCAGAAACGAAAATTTTACGTAAAGGCATTTCGTAACTTGGGCTATTCGTTATTTGGGTCTTTCTTAAGGTGTTTCAGCGGTATATAAAATTTTCAAAACAGTAAGCTAGGGCTGTCAGTTTAACACATTAATTTGATTAATAAATTACACTGCAAATTAACGTGTTATAAAAATTAACGCAATTAATTAAGAGTGACAATTCAATGCACGCGCATTTTAAATTTGGCGTGCAGTGAGCAAATCGCGGCCAGGGCCTTTGAACGGCAAGTTTATTTATAAAAAGAACGAAGACGAGATGATCAACAAGAACGCAGTGATTTTAGCTTTTTTCAAAAAAAATTTCCCGATTAATCATCGAAGCTGCTACAGCCTGACGGATCATTTGAACGATAAACACGTCCGGACAAGTTCCATTGTTCCGGTGATAGAGCGAGCGTGAGTGCACTTCACCAAACCAAGCTCGCAGAATTTGGGAAACGAATGAGCAAAGTGATCACAGAAAAAACTGACAAACTCAATCACAAAATGGGTTCTCTGTGCAATATTGTCTTTAAATACTCTCCTACTTACTGTTTCTTATTATTATTACTTGGATAACTCCACTGTATGGTACAATGTGCAATATTGTTTTTTGTTTGTTTGGTTGGTTTTTTTTCAATACTCCTATCGTGCAATATCGTTTTTCCAATTTTTCAATACTCTCCCTGTCACTGTTTTTTATTATTATTATTACTATTATTATTATTCTTCGATTCATTACTTATTTTATTATTATTTTTACCTATCTTTATGCCATTCTTGCCTGCATGCACTTGTCTTCTTGTTCAAACTGTCCCTACCTGGAGCTACTGTGACAAGTAAATTTCTCCTATGTGAGATCAATAAAGTCTTATCTTATCTTATCTCTCTCGCTCTGTCTCTCACAGATTAAATGTGATTAATTAGATTCATTAATTACAAATCCTGTAATTAATTATTTATTTTTTTTATTGCCTGACAGCACTACAATAAACGTAATCTAAATATGTTATGTGTTAATAGTTAATACCCAAATTGTAAATGTAATACATACATTTGCTTCGTTTCAAAAGGTATTTACAGACTGAGAGTGCTCAAATGACCAATCAGAATGTGATCGCTTGAACCTTGCACTTACTGTTGTCGTGTCCTTGGGCAAAACACTTCACCCACATTGCCCACTTCTGTCAAATGTATGACTGGATCATACAGGAACGCCATCTGATGCAAAAACCTCAAATCACTGTTCTTTCTGTGTCCACTGTCGACCTTAAATAAAGTTTGACCACTGAACGTATCTTTTATTGATAATGATTTCATTGATCTTGTGGTCACAGATGGCGGGGTCTGTTCTGTAACTATGGGCCTGAGGCGGGGTCCACTAATGACCTGATAGATACAGGGCTGATAACACTCACACTTTCACTTTGATTCGTTGGGGCGATTTAAGGTCAGTTCACATCACACAAGTCTTCGGCCAGAGGCTCTGGTCTGGGCTGAATAACAAACGGTCGACTCCCACAGTGGTTAGCAGGTTTAACCATAGACTCAAAAGTAGGTACCTCAATTCTGATTGTCCTTGGGCAAGACACACCCAACCTGGCAACATGAATGTATTTGAGTAGCTGGGTTCTGCAAACACACTCAGATCTTAGGGACCATTTCTTCTCTGGACAAAAATCAAATCAGAATCCTTTATAATAATAATAATAATAAAGGATTCTGATCTGATTTTTGAGATTTAGCCATAGTTTCGAGTAGATGAGGAGGCCAGTGCGCATGTGCGGAGTCACAGCTTATTTCGCTCTCGGCTCTCGGGACCCAAACATGAAACGCAAAGCTGTAAATTATGGATAAATCTCGGATTACAGGCCACTTTTGACTCAAACGAAAGTGTAGACTAAGACATTGAGCTTCTATAATTTGAAAAGTGTTAACGTTTGTGTTATTTGGAGACCGCAAACATATGCGTTACGGAGATCGCTAAACTAAAACATCTCCGGAAATGCTCCACATGACACCAAAGTGCTATGGGTAAAACAACTTGTTAGAAGGTAAGAAAACAAGTTGTAAGAAAACAACTTGTTTTCTTACCGAAATAAGGCTCAGATAGTAAAAAAAAAAACGTTAATTCTCCTTTAATGGAAGTCAATGAAACCCAACATATGTACAAGAAAGTGTAAAACAACTTTGAGTGTCTTTATAATGACAAATACAATATTATTTTTGTTTATTTATCATTGATCCCACAGTTAAAGAGGGACTATTACACTTTTATATAGGGTATTAAACGCTAACACATATTTACAGTAGATCACCATGTTACCTTTTATCGTTTTGAAAATGCTATATTTGCTGAAATCAATGTATTAATAAGTTTGTTTAATAAGTTTCACTTTCGTTTGATTCTGAGCCTTGCCTCCCTTTGTTCTCGGCCTTCAGAGTTACATCTCATTACAACTGTCATGCCTTTAACTAATGAAATTACAGCACCTTGCACCAGGTTTGTCAAAATGTTTTGATATTGTTTTATATCCTGATTTTTAAAATATTTCTGGAGTATTGTCGTGTGGGGGCATGGATGACGTAGGGTTATGGGCTGAGCTTTGGATAGGAGCAACTGCTGACCATCAGGAGGGTTCTAATAGGGCCTGGGAGCGATCTCCAGATTGCTCAAACATGCATGGATGACATTTTCGGGCGTGTTTTTGATATGGGAACAACATTATAACATGGTAGAAAGATTTTGCATAATATTGTTACTTAGGCTGCGTCCCATTTCTCTGTCTTACCCTTTCGTCTTACCCCTACCCCTTGGTTTTGCGCGTTCATGTGAGGACAAGGGGTGTCCCGATTCTAATTTTGAAGGGTTAGGGCCACGACCTCGGGCTACACACCCCTTGAAACGAAGTAAGCTCTTGACCCGACTTGAAATGAAGGTGTACGCCTACAAGCTCAGGCAGGTTTTGGGATCAGGATGGCAGCGTCACATCCACCAGCCAAGGAGTCTCATAAATGTATTTTCGGCAGTTGTAATTATCGATTAACAGTTTAGCAGGTTTACAATTATGACGCTTATGTTCTACGTTACTTTTAGTGAACTGTTGTTGCGGTTTGAATTGTAGTGACGTCTGTTTAGCTGATGTTATCGTTTTCATCGAACTTTCGTGTATAAACAGGCTAGTTTTTTCCGTCGAGCTGAGGTACCCGATAATCCTTGACATTTGTTTATGTTTGTTTGCGTCAGTTGTTGTCGCCTCTGTAGACGTAGCAGCTCAGGTAGAGGCAAGGGACGGTGACGCAAACGGTAATCGAGTGGCGTCCCATTTCTTAGGGGAACATTCGTACCCCTAGCCCTCTCAGCTCGGTATCGAAGGGCGAGACAAAGATGTAGATAAAGGAGTAGGGGAAGGGGTAAGACAGAGTAATGGGACGCAGCCTTAATCTTTTGATATAACTTGCACATCTTTGAATTTCTTGCGGCATTATAGATGATAGATTATAGATTGTGTACCATAACATGTAAAACATAGAGGACAGTGCCTGCAGTGGTGAGTGTTGAGTGTCACCAGAGCACAGCAGAGCCTAATGACAGGACCTTATCTGATCTATGGTCCACATCAGTTCAGAGGTCAGGCTGTGGTCAAACTCAGCTACAAACCCCCAGGACTTAATCTGGCTAGACCCCTACCCCTCCCCCGTCTGCTGTGAGGGCCCAAACAAAGTACGCTGCGTTTGGACCGGAGAGAGCTGTTGTTTCAATTCATTCAGTGTTCGGGGGTGATGCAAAACTGTGCCAATCAACACGGGGCCGCCAATCAAATTATAAGCCTTGAGCTATTGGATATTTTAAACTTTTGATAAAACAATATGAATATATCTGATACACTAGTGTGTGTTTCTGAACTGTTATTTCGATTTGTGTGTGTTTTTTTGCCAACTAAAAAGACTTTCAACCAAATTCACTTAACCGATATGATAATATATGTAATCTCTTTCATCAATATTGCTTCATTTAAAGGTGCAATGTGTTACTTTTCTGGGGGAGGGTCCTGCTTTTCTTCATGGAGATAATATTGCTTTGTCTGGAATTTTTCACACTATGGCATTAAACCTTTCTATCAACATGGAGGTCAAACCAGGCCAGGTTACAGGTCAGATCTGTGGAGAGCACAGTCAGAATGCCTGTTTTTTTGGTATTTTGGAGCACCTGTAATTTAATAAATGCAAGGTAACCTGTTTAAAGTCATATTGTGGAACATTTGAAGCAAAGGGTTAGGATTAGGACATATCCATAGAAACAAGAAATGAACCTTTATACTCTCAATTGAAAAGCGTAAGCAAATATTTGAAAAAGATCACATAATGAATATACTTATACAGTTAAAAATAACAGCAAAATCAATAGGAAGTATATTTGTATTGATTTCATAAATTGGAAGTTGATTGAAAATGGTGTGCAAAATGGCAATTTGACCAAAACTGCACCATAATGCAATAATACATAGAAAATAAATCCATACTAAAGGCAAAAACAGCAATTTATCACCATGGAGATGTTGCTTTCCGTGGAATTTTCACTTAACTATTGCCATGGACACAAGCAACAAGCCGATTTACAGGTCTGATCTGTGGAGAAGTGGACCCAATTACAGTAGAATGCATATTTATCAAGGTAATGTTGTAAAAATGCCTGTAATTAAAAAAATAAATAAGCAAGTTTAATGCCGTACTGTGGTACATTCCAGTGAAAGCAATATCCCAAGCATACTGTATCTCCATGGACAAAACCAGGTGCTGGACACGTACCAGACAAGTTACATAGTGCACTTTTAAGACAACAATACATGATTCTATCCTCTGTAATATTGGTAGAGAGTGTTCTTGTAAGTGTTGAATGAATGAAGTCTCCACCTGTGTGTAAGTGAAAGCCCATTCATTATGTGTCACCGGGGGTCACTGCTCTGCTCGGCTCAGGTCTGGCTCACATTAGGGTCCTGGTTCATGTGTCAGTCCACCGCACAATCACTAAACCAGATGCCTTGCCAACAACATGCTCCTGTCTGACACAGATATCAAATTTTAGATTGTTTCTTTCTTGGCTTATTTCAGAAGAGCACAAACTTAGAAGGTAGTTCTCTTAATGATGGTCCTGTGTCAGTTCTGTATTTCTGATTGTACTGTCTGGTTACATTTCCAGTATCTTCCTGTTATATGCTACATTTTGAGAACTATTTCCCATTCAAAAAAAGATATAGTTTTGAAGGTCCTATATTACACAACATTGACTCCTGTGAGTTATAATGTTGTTACCTCATCAAAAATATACCTGGAGTTGTGTTTTTTGTCATTCACAAATGTTATTGTATAATCCTTTACTATTAGTATGTCAAGATCTCCAAAGCTCAGAATGCTCTGTTCCACCCTGTGATGTCACAAAGCAGAAATTTTCAAGTTAAAGGGATAGTGCTTTTTTTTAAATGTTAATCTGTATGGGTTTCCTTCTAAAAGTTACGTGTGTTGACACCGGTTTACCTCTGACAGTCTCAGCTGATCCCGGTTCGGCTCGCTTTCTGGAGCCCACGTAGGGAGGTCCGGTAACTTCCCTGGAACATGAAATAAAGCTTGTTTTTCTTCTCAAAACAAAACATTTGTCCGAAAGGTGATATATTTGCGTCCCAAACAGTTGTCCACGAACCATCCAGCAGTGTAGATTGAGTTTGCGTATTGTACCTCTCTCGACTCGTATCACTGCGCGCATTAGCTGTATTAGCCTGTTCACTTGTAAACTTCCCCTTACGGCGGACCGCATCTGCCGTACACTTCCGCTAAAGGTTAACAAGCTAATAAAAGATCAAAGGAGAGGTTCAATTTGTCAACTGGACAAAGTTTGTTTGGTTGAAAACGTTTCGCCGCTCATCCGAGAGGCTTCGTCAGCTCTGGTTATTGTACTGGTTAGACCCTGCTTATATCTAGCTGCCGGGAGGCGCGTCCTACAATGACAAAAGCTCTGAAAACGATCCCCCTAATCTGTCTCTTTGTTTTTCAAATTACTCTGACGGCTGGTTTCGACCCCCTATTCAACGTCTAACAACCCTCTCCACCCCTCTGCCCTGGCTCTGTTTGACTGGTCTAAGAATCGCATTATAAATGGGAGACAAGTTATGTCTCACTCCCCCATTTCTGTTTAATGACGGATTCTCTTTTTTGACAAAAATAGCCTCTTTAACTCCCCTCTCAAACCAGTTCTTTTCCCTGGCTAAGATCTGAACCTCACTGTCCTCAAAAGAATGGCCCGTGGCTTCTAGGTGAAGATGTACCGCAGAAGCCGGTCCACTCTGGCACGCCCGCCTGTGTTGGTACATCCTCTTGTGAAGTGGCTGTTTGGTTTCCCCAATGTAGCGCTCACTGCAATCCTCACTACACTGAATGGAGCAGACCACATTGCTTTGTTTGTGGCTCGGTGTTCTGTCCTTTGGGTGGACCAGTCTTTGTCTTAAAGTGTTTGTGGGTTTGAAATAAACTGGAATTTCATATTGTCTGAAAATCCTCTGTAGTTTTTCCGAAACGCCGGCCAGGTACGGAATCGCTACCCCTTTCCTCCTGGGTTCGGATTCTCTGTTGTCTTGTTTATTGTCCTTGTCTCTCTTGGTTTTGTTGACAGCCCATTTAGGATATCCACAAACAGCTAATAAAAGCTAATAAGCTAATACAGCAAAATGTACAGTGTCCTCTTCAAATAAACAAACAAATAAATAAATAAATAAAATAAAAGTGAAAAGAGAAAAGTTACAGTAGTCTAAACAAGAGGAGATAAAAGTTTGCGTGATCTGTTGAAAAGATTTAAAAGATAAAAAAGGTTTAATTTGAGATAAAAGCCACAAAAGCCACATTTAACAACCGCGTTCACTTGTTTGTCAAATTTAAAATCACTGTCAAAAGTGACTCCAGGGTTGGTGACAGACTGTTTCACGTGCTGTTTCAGTGAGCCCAAGTCAGTGATGGGGTCGGTATTGTTTAAAAAGTTGTGGGGCCAACCAATCTGTGACATTACTAAGGCATTCAAAAAGAGGTGTCAGGGGGCAGAAGCAGGTATTTTATGTATCTGTGTAGAAGTGATATTGAATGCAATGTTTTTTTTTTAAAAGATTTCCCTCAACATGAGCAAAAGAACGGACACGAGAATTGCACCCTGGGGGACTCCACAGTTTAGAGGGGTGGTAGACGAAGTGCAGTCCCCCAATCTAACAGAGCAGCTCCTCCCACTGAGGTAAGACCTGAACCACTTGAGGGCAGTCCCCCCTGACACCAACAGTTTTCCAAACGATTTAAAAGAATCGCACGGTCAACTGTGTCAAAAGCAGCCGTCAAGTCTAAAAGCACTAAAATGGCAGAATTACCAGAATCACTGAAAAACAGGTCATTAAAAACCTTTACAAGCACAGACTCTGTACTGTGTAAGGCCTTGTAGTCCGATTGGAAGATGCCAAAAGCGCCATGTGCTTCTAGAAAGAACGTGGCACTGGAGCTGCAGGAGGACACATTTCCCCAGGATCTTGGCCATAAAAGGGAGTCTAGGTATAGGCCTATAGTTGGAGGGAACTGATGTGTCCAGACCAGTTTCTTCAACAGGAACAAGGCTGCTATTAATGACTTTTTGGACACTGGAGCCAATAGTGGTCCACATCTCCTTAAAAAGACAAGGCAGGACAGGGTCAGTAGGGCAGGATGAAGGCTTAAGCTTATTGACCACATTTGAAAGACACTCCAGTGACACAGGCTCAAAGTTAAAACACACATAAGTGCAGGTCAGGTCTGTTAACGGATTTGACAGGGGGGGTCACAATATTAGCCCTAATGTTGGCGACTTTTTCATTAAAAAACACAAAAAAGTTGTTACAGACTACTGATGATACAGTAACTCTACCACAGTGAGATTAAGAACATCACCTATAGTTTTAACCCTAGAGCACTATCGTCGGGGGATTTTCAGCCGAGCAAAAGTATTTACATGATTTTGAATATGTCGCATTTTTCTGAGTGTCATGGGGCCCTGGGGAGCTTCACCATTGTTTTTGACATATTTGAAGGTGTAGGTGTTTCCCGACCCCAAAGCCCACTTTCCTACAGGCTTTCAGGTGATTTTCACCCGGCAATATTGAAAGAGGAATGTAAGAATGTCATGAATTTAATGTAAGAGGATGTAAGGAATAGGTAAGTAAGAGTGGTCCTGGAATGTGTATCACAAAGTGGTGATTTCAAAGGGAATTCTTAAGGTGACAACAATATTTTACTCAACTGGTCATTTTTACCCACTGAAAAAATAAAAAAAAAATTGTTCCTCTCTCCTGCAACTGTCCGTGTGTCGAGGAGTCTGTGCTTCACCAGAAGAATCTCACATGTCCCAGGAATGAGTGGACCAAACACCAAGTTTCCAGTATCATTACTTATTTATTTATTTATTTTTTAGAAATGTTTTGTTCTCAAATTCCTAATTTTTCAGTAATTTTGGAGCATGTTTTTAGGGTCTTGCTATGTTTTATTTTATTCTATTTTATTTTGTTACACATACCACAGTTGGAAAATTAAAGAAAACCACTCTAACTTATCATGTGTTGTCATATTTTGTACTTTTTGTTGGGTATATTATATCGGGTAAAAATTACCCGGCAAAAGTGATGGTGTTACTTTTTATAGTCAAAGTGTTCTAGGGTTAAAGAACAATTTTAACATTTCTAGACACCACGTCAGAAAGATATTTTGTTTTTTCAGTTTTGACAATTTTCTGACACACGTGCCTGTCTTTCAGAATGTCGTAGGACACATGTAATCCGCCTGATTAGTCCGATGATGGTTCCGTACTTGTAGAATAGTCCAGGTATAGTCCGGTTACATTCCTGGTTTAGTCCTGCAGTTCTGTCCTGGAGCTTGTTGTCCCTCTGTGTCCCCCGCCCTCTGAGAGATTCCAGGGCTCCTCTCTCGCCCCTGAGTGCTGCTGGGTCACCCGTTTGTCATCATGACCTTTGACCCCTGCGGGCCAGTGTGCCGGGAGGAATGTCGGAGATGTTTACCTTTCCCTCAGACTGATGGTGTCCAGGTGGCCCTCCCTCCTCTCTCTTCTTTCTCTCCTCCTCTCTCTCGCCTCTCTCTCATTTGGGTCATTTTAACAGCTTTTTTTTCTCGAAAGAGACATCTTAAAAGCCATACCCCGACCCTGCTGTGACACTGGAATGGACTGCACAAAATGTCTGACTGACTTAAAAAAAAATAATAATAATAATATGTCGACGAAACACAAAGAAGTATTAAAGGTATTGGCATTGTGTAACTTTTCTGGTGGAGGGTCCATCATATCCTTTTCTCCATGGAGATGTCATTGCTTTGTCTGGAATGCTTCACAGTGTGGCATTAAACCTTTCTGTCTTCATGGAGATCAAACCAGATCAAGTGACAGGTCAGATCTGTGGAGAGGCGACCCCGCTCACTGTCAGAATGCTTATTTTTCTAGGTATTTTTGAGCTATAAAACCACCTGTAATTGAATAAATGTAAGGTAGAGCTGTTTAATGTCATACTGTGGAACATTGAGAGTAGAGTAGTAACAAGCAGGTGATGAACCGGCAACCAGAAAGTTACATAGTGCACCTTTAACTCACAACCGATCACAGAAAAGACCGAAAACAAGAAAGATGCCTTTGGAACCAGGGAGAAACTGTTATTACTATTTATTATTTGTTTGTTTATTTGATTCATAAAGTATAAAAAGACATCCACAGTGTGATAACAATACAAAAAAATACAAAATTGAAAGGGAGCAGAAAGAAGAGTAATCTTATGTTATCTGCCCCTCTTCCCTTTTCCAGACATTAACACTAATAGTGACTATAAAACATTTCATCAATACATTCAATTTCAATCACAGTTATTAAGATAAGATAAGATAAGATAAGATAAGATAAGATAAGACTTTATTGATCTCACACAGGAGAAATTTACTTGCCACAGTAGCTCCAGGCAGGGACAGTTTGAACAAGAAAGAAAAAGTGCATGCAGGCAAGAATGGAATAAAATAAGTAATAATAAAAATAAGTAATAATAATAATGATAATACAAACAGTAAGTCAACAGTAATCAATTGTAAACAGAAAGCTTCATTTTTATGCACAACATTTTCATACATTTTTCATACATACACATTACACTGGATTTTTTTTTACACTTGAAAAATATTTCAAGTGTTTAGCAATTAATTAATTTTGAGATTGAGATTCAGTTATTTCCAATGGTCAATTATCATTTATTGGGACTTTTTAATGGAAAGATCTACGGCTAATAAAAACATGTAATTATTTGATTTTTCTTTCTTTTTTCTTTTCTTTTATTTATTTATGCATTTATTTATTTATTTATTTTACATTTTTCAGTCAATTCAATAAATAAATAAATCCAATAAATACATAAATAAAAAACAAATTGAATTTCTCATTTTACCATTTTTCAATAGTTATTTATATTAATATTTTATTGCATATTTCTATTCCCCTGCTGTTTTTGAACTGTGCATTGCAACACTGTAATTACCTTATCTTATCAATACGATCCATACAGTCCATACTTATTAGAACTCTTAGCTCCTCTCTTGCTCTGTTATGGTATTTTTAGAATATTTCATTATCCAGTAAACTCAACTTTTGGGCATTTTTGCATTCAAATCCCACAACCACTTCCCCTATCTCTTTAGGAACACAAGCAAATCTGGTGAACACTTTCAGAAAAATATGCAGCTCTAATCCCTGGTTGTCCCCCTTCCAGACCCAGACCTCCTCCCCCTTTACCCCGTATGGAAGTGTATGGCACTGGGGCCATCGCCTCCATCAAAGCGCCCCACTTATCAGGTTCAACAAGGGGCCATTAAAAGTGTCAGAGGGGCTGAGGGAACCGGCGCTGCGAAGGTAAATCACAGCGCGACCGGACAGAGAAAAAACAGAGAGAAAACATCTCCAAACTTAATGCTGTGAAAGTCAGTGTCAGTAATACGTTATGTGGAATGGGTTAAATGCAGCAGGGGGAAAAGTACTGCAAATGTGTACTCAGGTAAAAATAGCAACTGTACTAAATTGTACTAAATTACAAGTACAAAGTATGCATGAAAAAGCTACTCAAAGTACTCAACTACTACTTAAACCAGGGGTGTCAAACATGCGGCCCGGGGGCCAGATCCGGCCCTCCAAGACCTTTAATCTGGCCCTCGGCTGATTTTCTATTAAAATATTTTAATTATATTTAAATTTTCTATTAAAATATTGGTAATTTTCTGCACCTCTTTTCTGCTTTTTGCTTTTTTCACCAGATCAGCGCAAATGAAGACTCGCCTCTTTCCAAACGCTCTTAAAGGACCATCGTTTTGACTGTTGACGTGACACCCTCATCAGCAAAATGTCAAAAATGAGAAAAGTGAACACCGAGTGCAGGATTTTCCAAGAAAAATGGACTAATTCCTATTTGTTCATGGAGGTGAATGGAAAACTTGTTTGTTTAGTGTGTTTGCAACAAGTGGCGGAATATAAGCAAGGAATATAATCTTAAACACCACATTTCGAACAATTTGAACATTTGAACGGAGAATTGAGAAGACAGAAGATAAACAAATCATTTTTAAGATTAAGCCTTTATTGGTCTCACACAAGGAGAAATTTGACCCATCCTTTTCAGGAGCAGTGAGCAGCCATCTTTCGGCGCCCGGGGGGCAGTACCGTGAAGGGTCTTGCCCAAGGACCCACACTGGTTTGCTCATTGCCAGGGGATTTGAACCCACAACCCCCGGGGAAAAAGTCAGTGACTCACCAGTTGAGCTAACCAGCCAGCTAAAACACAGCTGGGATAAAAATTATTGCTGCAATAAAAATTATTGCTGGGACTGAAGAAACAGCAGTCCGTAATAGATTTGCATTTCTCTGCTTAAATATTTGGACTTATTACTATTTTTGGGGTATATTTGCCATGAGTTTTCTGATCCGGCCCCTTTGGGATCAAAGTAGGTTGGATACGGCCCCCGGACCATATTGAGTTTGACACCCCTGACTTAAACTATTCAAAGTACTAGTTACTTTTTAATACTATTTTAAATCATTTTTTATATGTTAAACCTCATCATTTAAACAATGTAAATCTGAATTAAGCAGTTTTAAACCATAATCTCTACAACCAGAAAGAGTATTTTTATTTTTATTTATTTATTTGAATTAGGAGAATGCATATTAATCAACAGGACAACAATGTAAATATGCTGGAATTAGCACAATAGCTACTTTATATCCGTTGTCCTAAGGCAGGTCAGAACAGAAGAACATTTAGAGCAGGGGTGGGCAATTATTTTCCCCCAGGGGCCAAATGAGAAGCAGAAAATATTGTGGAGGGCCAAAAGTTTGAAGTCTACTCTGGTTATTAATTTTATTTCTACGTTAAAATCAGTAAATGGCATTGTTTACAGAAGCTGGTAAGGGTGGCACGTTGGTATGGCCGTAAGATTTGGGTCGCCCGAGCCTTTCTGTGTGGAGTTTACATGTTCTCCCCATGTCTGGGTGGGTTTTCTCCGGGCACTCCGGTTTCCCCCATCAACCCAAAACATGCTCCAGGTAAAAAAAAACAGAGATATAAGGTTTAACAGGCCCTACTCAGTTACAGTAATGTGAGTACAGTGGTCCCTCGTTTATCGCTGTGGTTACTTTCTAAAAATAACCCGCAATAGGTGAAATCCGCGAAGTCGTCAGCTTTATATTTTACAATTATTCTATATGTTTTGAGGCTGTAAACACCTCACCACACACATTCTACACTTTTATCAGACTGGCATTAACATTTTCTCACATTTCTTTCTTGTTTAAACAGTCAAACTTTCATAGATTAAAAAAAAAAAAAAGATTAATAGTGTCTCGTGTGTATTTCACAGTTCCTCTGACCGGGCCTCTTCGTCCTGGCGTCGTTTCGCTGTTGCGTCTTTTTCCACTGAAGGCCTCGGTGCCGGCGTCTTTTTCCGAGTGAAGAACATGGTTATGGAGAGTTGTTGGCGCTCTTTTTTCTTTTGGGCGAGAAGATTCTTATAAACAGACATGCCGCCTTCGATTATACTTGAGAACTTTTCGTCGACATTGTGGGTTTTGTCGGGGAGAAAACTCGCAAACATACAGCACTCCAGAGTCACACTGCGATCGAACATTTATAAAAAACTGGCTGAACACATCCTGTACTGTACAGGAGACACAGTACAGAGGAGAATGACAAATCGGCAAACGTCTACAGTCCCTTAGCCAATCAGTACACAAGAACACAATGCGCGTTGATACAGTATAAAAAAATTGGAGTAATATAATAGCAATATAGCCATGTCCTTGTCCAAATGTCCTTGTCCTAATGTCCAAAAATTCATAATAGTAAACAAACAAAGCCAGATACTTGGAGCAGTAGCAGATTCTCGTGCTCAGAGCTGTGGGTGCATTCACAACAGAATGGTCAGTTCCACACAGACACTGGTACTCTTTGCTTGAGGACATTAAAAGGCACATTGGATTTTATTTATTCATCCTCCTGTTGGTCTGAGTGTCCTCCAGACCTGGACGCAGAGGGGCTTCATACGAGTCAGTTTGAACACTGCAGGGAGAGACTGCTGCTTCGTATAACCTCTGGGTGAGACTCACGTGTGAACGATATCTGTGACACGATATCAGTGATTTGTCTGTGTACATATGTTTAAGATACAGCTCTGGAAAAAAATAAGAGACCACTGCATTTTTTTCCCTGAAATCAGCATCTCTACATGTATTACAGCCATTCCATTCCAGCGTCTGTTGAATTCCAACACAAACAAAACAAGTAGGTCGTGGCCATTCCTACTTGTCAAAGCCTGATCTCATCAGATCTCAGAACCTCAGCAGGGCCTGGTTAGGACTTGGGTGGGAGACCAGTGGGAATTCCAGGTGCCACAGGGAGGTGCCAGTCACAAAAACTGTTGTTGTGTCCTTAGGCAAGACACTTCACCCACATTGCCTAGTATGAAAGTGGTGTGTGCGTGAGTGTTGGAGGTGGTCAGAGGGGCCGATGGTGCAGATTGGTAGCATCGCTTCTGTCAGTCTGCCCCAGGGCAGCTGTGGCTGCAAAAGTAGCTTACCACCACCAAGTGTGGAGTGAATGAACAATGAACTGTAAAGCGCTTTGGGTGTAATGAAAGGCGCTATATAAATGCTATGAATTATTATGAATTATGAATTATTAAACACAAAGCTGAGCTACTTCAGTTCTTGCACCAGGAGTGGAATAAAGTCACCCAAGAACAATGTGAAAGACTTGAGGAGAGCATGCCAAGACACATGAAAGCTGTGATTAAAATTTGTGATTGTGATTTCCGAACTCTTCTTAAGTGTAAACATTAGTATTATGTTGTTTTAAAATGAATTTGATCTTGTTTGTTCGCATTGTTTGATCTTTTTTTGTTATTTTGACCATTTGTCATTTTCTGCAAATAAATGCTCTAAACAATAATATTTTTATTTGGAATTTGGGGGAAATATTGTCAGTAGTTTATAGACTCAAACAAAAATGTTCCTTTTGCCCAAACACATACCTATAAGAAGTAAAATCAGAAAAACTGATCATTTTGCAGTGGTCTCTTATTTTTTTCCAGAGCTGTATTTTCAGCCTTGACAATACCAAGTGTATGTGCTTTATTTGTAAGTAGAAATGCAAGTTTTAGGGACTGCAAAATAGTGATGTACTTTTTTGTTTCTATCTAATACCAAATAATACCAATGTGTTAATGTGCAAAGTCATATTAAAAATGCTTCTGGCTCCATTGACTCTGACTCCAATTCACTTCATATTCATATTGAAAAACCATTAGCCTCTCTCATTTTGGTCTTAAAATGTTTATATTAACCCTCTCTACATGATCCTAGTGTTTTTATGTTTCTATTTTGTCCCTAAATGAAGAGACAGACAATAACAGACAAATCAGGTGCCTTCTTTCCCCGAGGTCGCTCTTTATATTGTTAGCAACGGGTTTGATTGACAGCGTTTCTACGTTTGTTACTGTCAACAGCCTCACTCCTGACTGGCTCTTTGGTTGGTATGATGCCTGCGGTCAAAATTCCAAATATGAAACTCCGCTCCAAATTTACCCTTTTAACTGCAGCCGCAATGAACTTCATTTGACTGGAGCAGAACGCGATGGGTGACGCCGCACTCCCTACAGTCTATGGTGAGAACAGTTACTTTTTGATGTTTTATCAGTTGCCACTTTGGGAACCACAGCACTAGACCATGTTACAGGTCAGATCTGTGGAGAGATGACCCTGCTCACAGTAAGAATGCATGTTATTGCTCTTTGCATGCTATTCCATCATTTTTGTTACCCTCTTATACAGCTCCACTCCAAAATGATCAGTTTTTCAGATTTTACTACTTATAGGTATGTGTTTGGGCAAAAGGAACATTTTTGTTTGAGTCTATAAACTACTGACAACATTTCCCCCAAATTCCAAATAAAAGTATTATCGTTTAGAGCATTTATTTGTAGAAAATGACAAATGACAAAAGATACATGTTTTCAGACCTCAAACAATGCAAAGAAACAAGATCAAATTCATTTTAAAACAACTTAATACTAGTGTTTACACTTAAGAAGAGTTGCGTGAAAAGACCCTCAGTCGTCCAGGTAGAATCCATGATAAAAGGAGAAATTCAATTTGTCAACTGGACAAAGTTTGTTTGGTTGAAAACATTTCGCTGCTCATCCGAGAGGCTTTGTCAGTTCTGGTTCTGATGCTGGTTAGACCCTGTTTATATCTAGCTGCAAGGAGGAGCTCACTACACCGGAAAAGTTCTGAACCAATCCCAGCTAATCTGCCATCTTTTGTTTTCCTCTGACGTCTCGTTTAGCATATCTATTCAGCCCTCAGATGAGCTCACTACCCTGGAATAGTTCTGTAACTATCTCAACTAATTGCTCCTTTTGTTTTTCGAATGGTGTATAGTTTAGCCTCTCTATTCAAACTGACGATCGTCTCCACCCCTCTGCCCCTGACTTGTCGGCCCTAATGCTTTTGTTCGTCTGTTCTGACTTGGTTTAAGAATCGAATTATAAATGGGAGACAAGTTATGTCTAACTCCCCCATTTCTGTTTAACAACGGATTCTCTTTTTTGACAAAAATTGCCTCTTTAACTCTCCTCTCAAAACAGTTCTTTTCCCTGGCTAAGATCTGAACCTCACTGTCCTCAAACGAATGGCCTGTGGCTTCTAGGTGAAGGTGTACGGCAGATGACGGTCCACTTTGGCACGCCCTTTGTTCGCCCTTTGCCACCATTGTTCTTGGGTGACTTTATTCCACTCCTGGTGCAAGAACTGAAGTAGCTCAGCTTTGTGTTTGTGTTGGAATTCAACAGACGCTGGAATGGAATGGCTGTAATACATGTAGAGATGCTGATTTCAGAAAAAAATGCAGTTGTTTCTTTTTTTTTTTTCCAGAGCTGTATATTATATTTGATGAGTGAGCTACTGTACCCAAAACAATTTCCTTTGTGGATCAATAAAGTTTGTCTAAGTGTACGTCTAAGTCTATTGAAGGTATTTTCCAGCAATATAAACATTTCTATAACTGAAAGAGTGCAAGATAAGTTTCCTGCAAAGCAAAAACATCTCCATGGAAACAAGCACGTGGCCGACCCTCCACCAGAAAAGTTACGCAGTGCCTTTTTAAGTCTGTTTTGCTCTGAATGGCTAAAATGTAAAATTCATGTATCAAATTCAAATACAAGAATGTAATGCCAACTGAGTGAGTTAATTTTTAAACTTTTGACTAATTTCCTTCTGATTTCCTCGCCCATGAGTCCAGGCGTCTCCTGTAATTGCCGTGTTGGTGGTTCAGCTGATTTTACGAGCGCGGCGTGTGTGTAATCAGGTCCTGACTGGAAAGCCCAGAGACAGCGAGGTGTATTGATCTGTCCTGCGTCTGAGTCTGAGGAGCTCTTCCACAGGTTCCCCCGCCCACCGCAGCAGGGGCCCGGTGCGATGTGGCCAGACAGGCGCGGTCCTGTCGGTAATACAAAGGAGCTAATGGAGCCCGATGCACTTCAGAGCCACTGCCATCTATCACCATCTCACCAGAGGCTCCACAAATGTTTTAATGCTGTAAACCTGCTCTGAGTGAGAGGCCAGGAGATAATACTTGAGTTGGTGTTTGTGGTTACAAGAGTCTGGCTGGAGGGTGAGACTATTGATTGTCAGGTAAACTGGTAAACTGGGCTTTCGAGACTCTTTTCAAGTTCAGATTTTCCAATGTATTGTATGTTCTGTTCAGTGGTGAAAGTAGTTTTCATTTCTTACAGGTGCTATAATGTCCAGTGCATCACTTTACCTGTTTGTTTGTTTTTTTTTTTGTTTTTTTTTACGTTTTATACCTTTTTCATAGATAAATAACTTTTTAAATATCCTTAATTATTTCATATTTTTTTAGTCAGCATAAACCCTCTCTTACAGGTGCAGGCAGCGCGCCGGCCTTAAATCTTCTACCAGTGCGCGGCACCGCCTCGCAGTGGTTTAGGCTACTTTCACGGCTACAGTCAGATAAGTTTTGACAATCCTTGCTTAACAGACTGCAGATATCTCTGCACGAGAGTTTCAGGTAGCTTTCAGTTATTCTCGAATGGCATAGTGTGGTTGTTTGTGTTTTCTATTTAAATAGCGCACCTTACTTTTTTTTCAAATGTGGGTTTTGGCCACCATTAACCATATTCTCTTAGCGGTGCTGCGTACCAGCTGTGAATTTTATACCGGTGCTGCGTTCCGGTGCGCTCCGCTTTACTTTCACCGCTGGTTCTGTTTGAGAAAGGCAAAAAAACAACAACGCCTGAAATGTGCTGTCAACCATATTCTTTGCAGTACAGTAATCCCTCGTTTATCGCGGGGGTTATGTTCCAGAAATAACCCGCAATAAGAGAAATCCGCGAAGTAGGACAACTTTATATTTTACAATTATTCTACATGTTTTAAGGCTGTAAATGCCTCACCACACACATTATACGCTTTTCTCAGACTGGAATTAACGTTTTCTCACATTTCTCTCTCGTTTAAACACTCAAACTTTCATAGATTTTCAACAAAATGTATTAATAGTGAAGCGTGGGGGGAGACACGGCTCCGGAAGCCCCGCCGGACGCACAAGGAGCACTGCCACGTCCCGGGACGCGACGCGCACCAACCCCTTGGAGAAGTACGCGACACGTGCACCCCTCATCGTGGTCAAATCCGTGAGAGAGCAGCACGACCGGCGCGAGGCCGCGCGTACACCGGGGCTGCGAGCACGAGATCGAACCGCGGCGCCCAAACCGCTTCCTCTCAGCCCGAGCCACAAACCAGCCGCACGATACCAGCAAAGAGCGGCACGTGGTTTAATCCTGATTTAGACCTGGTCTAGTCCCGGTTTAGTCCAGGTCTAGACCTGGTTTAGTTCTGGTCTAGACCTGGTTTAGTCCACATTTAGTCTTGGTCTAGTCCCGGTCTAGTCCCGGTCTGGTCCTGGTCTAGTCCCGGTCCCCCCCAAAGGTCTACAGTCTCTTAGCCAATCAGGACGCAGAACACAATGTTACACTATAAAAAATTGGAAAAAAAAATCTGCGAAACAGCGAGGCCACGGACAGTGAACCGCGATAGAGCGAGGGACCACTGTAAACCAAATGCTAAAACCACCTTCAGTATGTACCATAGGGCGTATAAAGAAGTGGATTAAGGGAGTGTGACATCATCCATAGCATTCTGCTCCAGTCAAATGAAGCTCACCGAGGCTAGCGGGTTCCATATTAGGTTTAGGAATGGATTTATGGACAAAAGATCAGGATCATGTAAAGTAGGTTAATACGGACATTTTAAGACCAAAATGAGGAGCCTGACAGCAGCATTTACACAGAGCGGGGAGACATTTTTTCAATACAAAGGGAAGTGGAGCCGAGGGGTGATGGAGCCAGAAGTGCAGCCATGTTCACTTTTGGATCGTAGTGACTCGCAGGTTAGGTACGTCCATACAGTCTTTGGTCTGAACGCACCACTTTTCACACCACAGTTCATACACAGTGAGTACTTTCAGTGTCACTGTCTTCTTTATATGGTTTATCTGGGGCCGGGACACAGAGGCAGCCGTCTGAGCAAGTAGGCTCCGACACTTCCTTCAGCTCTTCCAGGGGGATCCCGAGGTGATCCCAGGCCAGCTAAGAGAGTGTGTCCTGGGTCTTCCTCTGTTTGGGACATTTTAAAGTGTTCCATCGGCACAAGAGCCGGCTGCACGTGGAGCTGCTCCTGCTCTGGACCAGCAGCAGACAGACCCACACTGGACCGGGAAGTGTCTCCTCCGGATGGGAAAACTTGAGCGACTGTAGAAACTGAGTCTTGTACTCCACATGTGAGTGGGATGAAGTCTGAACGTGCAGGTTTGAAAAGAACTTTAGTCTCTTCTGTCACTCTCATGTTGCACTATGACAGACACAGCTGAAGATAAGATATTTAATACTACATTGTCACCAAACTGCCACTTATTATATACATGGCCCTTCAATATGGTGCACTACAAAGGTTATTTAAACTCTTGATGTGGAAGCCTCAACAGAGCTTTGGCAAAACCTTGTGAGACAATGCTGTGTGTTGAATGTTCAAGACCTCCTGGTCATTGTGATTTGTAATAAACCTCTCTCCATAAGACATCCATCCTGTCTCCTGCCTTCTCCTCCTCCAGATTCTATGGACTACCTGTAAAACTCCCACAACACAACCCATGTGGGATTATGACGGCATCACATTCTAGATTCTGAAACACACACACACAGAAAAAAAACAACAATTACCAAACAAAATCTTGATGAAAATGTATTGAAGGAACAAGAATACAGCTCTGGAAAAAAACACTGCAAAATATATATATATAATATACTTCTTATAGGTATGTGTTTGGACAAAAGGAACATTTTTGTTTGAGTCTATAAGCTATTGACAACATTTCCCCCAAATTTCAAATAAAAATATTATCGTTTAGAGCAAGGGTGTCAAAAATGCGGCCCGGGGGCCAGATCCAGCCCTCCAAGACCTTTAATCTGGCCCTTGGCTGATTTTCTATTCAAATATTTTAATTTTATTTTTATTTTCTATTAAAATATTGGTAATTTTCTGCGCCTCTTTTCTGCTTTTTGCTTTTCCCACCAGAGCAGCACAAATGAAGACTCGCCTCTTTCCAAACGCTCTTAAAGGACCATCGTTTTGACTGTTGACCGTGACACCCTCATCAGCAAAATGTCAAAAATGAGAAAAGTGGACGCTGAGCGCAGGATTTTCCAAGAAAAATTGTCTAATTCCTATTTGTTCATGGAGGTGAAAGGGAAAGCTGTATGCTTGGTGTGTTTGCAACAAGTGGCGGTGCACAAGGAATATAATCTTAAACACCACAAGACACGGCATTTCGAACAATTTGAACATTTGAACGGAGAATTGAGAAGACAGAAGATAAACAAATTATTGCTGGGACTGAAGGAAAAAACAGTCTGGAATAGATTTGTGTTTCTCTGCACAAATATTTGGACTTATTGCTATTTTTGACGTATATATACCATGAGTTTTCTGATCCGGCCCCTTTGGGATCAAAGTAGGTTGGATATGAGTTTGACACCCCTGATTTAGAGCATTTATTTGCAGAAAATGACAAATGGTCAAAATAACAAAAAAGATAATTATAATTGATAATTGTAAGGATAGGACTAGTTTTATGATGATTTGAATCTTAAGTTTGTAACCCAACTTCAGTTACTTCATATGTGTCGTGAAAGATGACGTCAGCCCGTGCAGCAGAGCTCATTTGTCATGTAAAGAGTCCCAAACACTGGTGGACAGCAGGTCTTCAGCTACTGGAAGCTCTGGGAGAGTTTCCTGTCTCCTCCTCACACGGCTCTAAAGAGGCCATTACACTGTGTCATAATGCAAACAGAGAGACGGAGAGATGGAGAGACGGAGCGACGGAGGAGGGGCGAGAGAGAGCAAGCCATTACACTGTGTCATAATGCAAACAGAGAGAGAGAGAGAGGGAGAGAGGGAGGAGGGGAGGGAAAAAGAGGAAAAGGGAGCCAGGTGTCGCCACTAAAGGCCTGTGTGTCTAATGCAGGGCCATTATAAGAGTGAGAGAGAGAGAAAGAGAAAGAGGGAGAGAAGGGAAGAAGGAGAGAGTGAGATGAGGAGGAGAGAGAGCAAGGGGGAAAAGAACATAGTGACAAAGAAAGTAAGAAAGAAAGGAACTGAGAGAGAAAAGAGAGCTAGAGAGTCAGGCAAGAGTGAAAGAAGGTTAGAAAGGAGAGAGAGAGAGAGAGAAAGAGAGAGAGAGAGAGAGAGAGAGAGAGAGAGAATGAAATGGAGGGACAGATAGAGAGGGAGAGAAGCAAGGTAGAGAGAGGGGTGAGAAGGAGAAAGAAGAAGAAGAAAAAGAAGAAGAAGAAGAAGAAGAAGAAGAAAGAAAAGAAGACGAAAGGAGAAAACAAGTGAGAGAGAAAGGGAAATGGAGAGAGAGCAAGGAGAGTAAGGGAGGGAGAGCACCAGGGAGAGAGAGGGAGAAAGAGAGAGAGAGGGGGGTGAAATGGAGGGACAGTTAGAGAGGGAGAGAAGCAAGGTAGAGAGAGGGGTGAGAAGGAGAAAGAAGAAGAAGAAAGGGGAAAACAAGTGAGAGAGAAAGAGAAATGGAGAGAGAGCAAGGAGAGTAAGGGAGAGAGAGAACCAGGGAGAGATAGGGAGAGAGAGAAAGGAAGGGATGGATGGATAGAGAGAAAGAGGGAGAAAGCAAGGGAGGGAGGGAATTACGAGGAGCGGTGAAGTCAAGTTAAAAAGATGAAGAAAGAGAGAGCGTGAAGCAAGAGGGAAAGAGGGAGAGTAAGGAGAGAGAGGAGGAAGAGAACAAGGGAGATTGGGGGATATAGAGGAGGGGTGTGAGATTATCATAAAAGCCTGCTCAGGCAGTTCTGCTAATGCCTTATGTCTGATCAATAACAGACTCCAGAGAGAAGGAGTGAGAGATGAGAGGGAAGAGAGGAAGGAGAGGAGTCACTCATCCTTATGGGCCATAGACCGACGGAAGCTCTGTCGCCTCACAGCTCAACATGAGGAGATGTGGCCATAAAGGAGTGGTCGCTCACACTGTAATACACTTATAAACAAGTTCATTTTTATCATCGGCACACTGGCATTTCTTCCCAAATGAAGCCAAGTTTTGTTTTTTTTTTACTTTTGTTAGTCAAAATTTTGATATCTGGTGATACTTTTGAAAGAAGAGAGAAAAACTATAGTGCTGCAAATGGCAAGTTTCATTCCACTCTGAATTTAAGTAGGCAGATAAGGTAAATAAAGATGCTTAGATTATAGATCGATGACTTTCTACCCAAATATGAGACAATTCAAAACAAAATATTGTACTCTACTCAGAATGTGTGTAGAATCCCTCAGTCGTCCAGGTAGAATCCACGGCAAAAGGAGAAATTTTATTTGTCAACTGGACAAAACTTTATTTGGTCGAATACGTTTCCCAGCTTATCCAAGCTGCTTCTTCAGTTCTGGTCAGACGCTGGTGGACACTGCCTATATCTGCCTGAAGGGAGGAGCAAACTACAATGAAATTACTATGAAACTATCACACCTACTTGTTTACAGTTAGTCTGTTAGTTAAGCCTATTAAATATGCAGTGGGACTGGAGTGTGGGTCTTGTTAGCAGAACCATTCAGGGCCATAATGGGTGTTTTCACACCTCTGGACCTGACCTGCTGCCCTATTGTTTACTTTGTTTTGATTTAAGTTTGAGGATAGAGTTATAGATGGGAGACAAATTATGCCTGAGACCTCCATTTCTGTTCAAGGAAGGATTCTCTTTCTTGACAAACATAGCCTCTTTAAAGGGATAGTGCGGGGTTTTTTTTTATTTTTTTATGTTAATCTGTATGGCTTCCCCTTCAACAGTGTCCTGAGATTAACACTGACTTACCCATGACAGCGTGATGTGATCCCGGTTCTCCTCCGGTTCCGTAGCTCGTAAACGTAGATCCGGTAAGTTAACGGGGTCATTTAATAAAGCTTGTTTTTCTTCTCAATACAACATTTGTCTGAAAAGTGATATATTTGCATCCCAGACAGTTGTCCGCAAAAAATCCAGCAGCGTATTTTGCATTTGCATATTTTCTCTCTCGATTCGTATCACTGCGCCCACGTTAGCTGTATTAGCTTGATAACTTTTAGCGGATGTGTACGGCGGATGCGGTCCGCCATAAGCGGATGTTTACAATTGAACAGGCTGATAGAGCTAACCTGGGCACATTGATACGAATCGAGAGAGAAAATATGCGAATGCGAAATACGCTGCTGAATTTTTTGCAGACAACTGTTTGTGACGCAAATATATCACTTTTTGGACAAATGTTGTTTTGAGAAGAAAAACAAGCTTTTTTAAATGTCCCTGCGAACTTACCGGACCTACTTACATGAGCTCCAGAACGCGAGCAGAACCGGGCTGAGACAAGACTGTCAAAGGTAAGCCAGTCTTACCGCACAAAACTTTTAGAAGGAAACCCATACAGATTAACATAAAAAAATAAATAAAAAAAAACGCACTATCCCTTTAACTCCCCTCTCAAACCAGTTCTTTTCTCTGGCCAAGATCTCACTGTCCTCAAAGGAGTGGCCCGTGGCTTCTAGGTGTAGATGTACGGCAGATGAAGGTCCACTCTGGCTCTCCCGTCTGTGTTGGTACATCCTCTTGTGAAGTGGCTGTTTTGTTTCTCCAGTGTAGCGCTCACTGCAGTCTTCACTACACTGAATGGAGTAGAACACATTACTTTGTTTGTGTCTCTATGTTTTGTCCTTTGGGTGGACCAGTTTTTGTCTTAAAGTGTTTGTGGGTTTGAAATAGACTGGGATTTCATATTGTCTGAAAATCCTCTGTAGTTTTTCAGAAACGCCGGCCTTGTCCTTGTCTCTCTCATTTTTTTTGAAAGTGCTTCGTGACTATAAGTACATTTTGTAGTAAGCTTTGACTTAACATGTTATCCTGTGTATTATTAAATTATTGAATGATTCTGACCTTATCACCACACCACAGTGATAGTCATGATGGGGGAGGGCTTAGCTTAATGTCATGCAAATTAGGCAAGGAGGGCTGAAGAGAGTAAATCTTTGAGAGCTTTTTCAGGGCTTTCGAAAATCTACTGTGCCTGCTTTCAAATAGCGACAACTTCTTCAAATATGGTCAGATTATCACGTGTAAGACATAATTGGAAAGTTTAGAAGCTGTACTTTCAGAATCTGTGAATAACTCAAAACACCTCCGGGACAACTTGGTATTGGTTTTGCCACGGTTGGACACATTTAGGATATCACAAACAGCCTGAGCAGATTCCACTCAGAATGGCATCTGTTGCAAGAAACAGGACAAAGTAATCTGACTGATGACTGACCCATAAACTGCTGGAGTAATAGGTCAATAATATAGTAGTAGTATTTAGTTGGATACATTTTCACCTTGGATCCAAAATGTTTTGTCATAGGCATTGTTCATAACATGATACTGACAGTAAAAAGGTATCGATGTATCTTGTGTACAGTATATAAACCTGATGTTAAAGGAAAAGTAACGTTATTTTACAATCTGAGCCTTCTTTCGGTAATAAAACAAGTCGTTTGACTCACCCATATCACGTTCGTGTCATTTGGAGCTGTTTGAAGAAAGTTATGTTGTAGCGTTAGCGTTAGCATTTGTATTCGGGGCATTACTTTGCGGTCTCCAAATAACACAAACTTTAGCACTTTTCAAATCATAGAAGCCCGATGTCTTAATGAAAAATTTCGTTTGAAGCAAAAGTGGCCTGTAATCCGAGGTTTATCCATAGTTTTCAGCTTTGCGTTTCCTATTTGGGTCCCGGGAGCAGTCCGCGCATGCGCACTGGCGTCCTCATCTACTCGAAACTATGGCTAAATCTCGGATTACAGGCCACTTTTGCTTCAAACGAAATCCTAGATTAAGACATCGGGCTTCTATGATTTGAAAAGTGCTAAAGTTTGTGTTATTTGGAGACCGCAAAGTAATGCCCCGAGCATATGATACAGCACCATGTTAACAGATACGGGATCATTACTAGAACAGAACGGCTCAACATACGTTCTGCGATACTGCTCCAATTGACAGAAAAATGCTATGGGTGAGTAAAACTACTTGTTTTATTACCGAAAGAAGGCTCAGATTGTAAAATAACGTTACTTTGCCTTTAAATTCAATAAAAATCAATATTAGACTTTCTATGTAATAATTTATGTCCATTGGGAATACTTATAATTGCAAGTATCCTGTCTTTTCTGTCAAATTTTAATATTTTATCACAAAAGCCTTGAGTATCTGAGTGGAACATGGCCTGTAGCTGACCCACACTCTGTTGAATGGTCTCCTACAGTATTACAGTGTCCTAAAGACTGTGTGAGCAGACTGTGCAGTGAGACAGTTTTTCCACAGGTGTGTTTGGGGGACATCCTCACAGCTCAGAGACAGCAGACAGACAGCTGCTGCACAGACGTGGACCAGCCATTGTTCCTCAGATGACATCAAGACTGTCTGTAAAACAAACTGGAATGTTGGACAGAAGAAGAAAATCACTCATCGGTTCTTTTACACGTTTTGTTCAAACTTTGTGAAAATGGCTGGATAAAAAGTAGCGCTGTCAGGCGATTAAAAAAATTAATCTAATCACAGGATTTGTAATTAATTAATCTAATTAATTGCATTTTAATCTCGTGAGAGAGAGAGATTGTGAGTGAGCACGCGAGCGAGCAAACAGACGAATGAATGAACCCACTTTGCGATTGAGTTTGTCAGTTTTTCTGCTCGCACTATCACCGAAAAGGATGGAACTTGTCCGGACGTGTTTGTCGTTCAAATGATCCATCAGGCTGGAGCAGCTTCGGTGATCGGAAAATTCTATTTGACAAAAGATCCAAATCAGCGCGTTCTTGTTGATAGTCCCGTCTTCGTTCTTTTTATAAATAAACTTGCTGTTCAAAGGCCTGAGCTCACCGCACGCCAAATTTAAAATGCGCCCATTTAACTGCCGCTCATAATTAAGTTAGTTTATTTTTCATAAAGCATTAATTTGCAGTGTAAAGAATTAATGTAATTAACGCGTTAAACTGACAGCCCTAATAAAAAGTGATAATTTTGAAGAAAAAAATCTGCTCAAAGGTGTATTATGTAACTTCTAGTGAGAGGTCCATACCTGAAGTTAACTAATATTTTATCTGTAAACAAAATATCTTTTTAAAAAATCCATTCTTACTGCTAGCATGGTCCCCTCTCCACAGATCTGACCTGTAACTTTACAGAGGCTGCCAATCTGCACCGTCAGTCCTATCTAACCAACACCTATCCCTAACACACACCACATTTATAATAGACAAAGTGCACAGTGAAGTGTCTTGCCTAAGAACTTGGTCTGAAAGGGAATTGATCCTCATGTTCCCCCTTCAAGGAGAATTAGTGTTTTTTTACAATCTGGGCCTTATTTCGGTAATAAAACAAGTTGTTTTACTCACCCATAGCACTTTGGTGTCATATGGAGCACTTCCGGAGATGTTTTAGATTAGCGATCTCCGTAATGTGAGTTCGAGAGTTCAGCTGTGAATGCACACATGCACACTGGCCTCCTCATCTACTCGAAACTATGGCTAAATCTCGGATTAGAGGCCACTTCTGACTCAAACGAAAGTGTAGACTAAGACATTGAGCTTCTATGATTTGAAAAGTGCTAAAGTTTGTGTTATTTGGAGACTGCAAACATATGCCCCGAGAACTCACGTTACGGATATCGCTAATCTAAAACATCTCCAACATCTCAGATTGTAAAAAACGTTAATTCTCCTTTCATGTTGGGGAATGTACAGACTTAACCAACAAAATGTATAAACTTTCTAATTAACCAAAATGTTTGTTTGGTTTTTTTAACTCAAATATTCATAGTCATATAGCAATCTTTCATAGAACTCCTGTCACTCACATGGAGAAAGGACCAGCGACTGGCAAATTGAATGGACAGATTTGTTCCATATTTGTCCCTTCTGTTCATTTTTATTTTAATATTGACAAAAATGTAGAGCTCTTTAGTGTTAGCTCTTCTTATTATTTACAGTTCTTTTTTTTTTTTTAAGAAGTTATGACTTTTTTATGTACTAAAAGTATAGGAGCAGGATTTTGGTGTATTGACAAACACCATACAATGATTACGGGAATACAGACTCCTTCCTCCATTTAAGAGTATGACCTCACCTCATAGAATTATTTAGGCCTGACATTGGCCATCTTGGATCCAGAGCAGTTTTAAGTACCACTCAGAAATGACGTGGTTTGAAATGCGCAGAGAGAACACTGTTTGACACTTGTGCCACAGCTGGAGCAGGTTCAGGTGTGGTCTATACTCACAGCACTGACAGCAGCTGTACAACACCATTACAACTGTTTCCTATGCACTTCCACGAGCAATCAATCTCATATACTTTAATGCAGGTCTGCTTTCCATCATGCTTTAATGTATTGAACCATAGCATGATATATTGAACTTCTTTGGTCATGGTAATGTATGAGGAGATCATAAAATAGTATTACAGTATTGCAATTTCATTTGTAACACATGAACTATGGACCTGTGGAAATTTGCCTGGCGGAACATTCATTTGATAATAGAAAGGCAGTGATGCATCTTAAACGTTTGTATTAAGTTTGTACATAACACTACATAAAAGCATTTAAGCATTAAGTTTGAATGTGTGTAGAATCCCTCTTGCCTGGTTTACACCTGACCATATCACAAGTGATACATGGTCTGGGAGCCACCTTCGAAATATCTCGTAGCGGAGGTGTGGTTTACGATCGCCAACGGCCGTTTATTGGGCGTTACGAATGTCTGTCATTTGGCGTATACGTAGCCCATAGCCAATCATGTCAGTTGTCAGTTCAAACTACAAGCTTCCGTTTGTCACGTAGTACGCGTCACCGTCTTGCCACCCCTCCCCGCTCTCTGATTGGCTCCCAGAATCAGGAGAGCTCGCTTTCCATAGTTGCCAGGCTGTCTTTCAGATCGGAACGAATGAAAGCAGCCTGGGATTTCCCAGGTTAGAATCCCTCAGTCGTCCAGGTAGAATCCACGGCAAAAGGAGAAATTCAATTTGTCAACTGGACAAAAGTTTATTTGGTCGAATACGTTCCGCAGCTCATCCAAGCTGCTTCTTCAGTTCTAGTCAGATGCTGGTGGACACTGCCTATATCTGCCTGAAGGGAGAAGCAAACTACAATGAAATTACTATGAAACTACCACACTACCATTAGATTTGCAGTGGGAGTGGAGTGTGGGTCTTGTTAGCAGAACCATTCAGGGCCATAATGGGTGTTTTCACACCTCTGGACCTGACCTGCTGCCCTATTGTTTTATTTGTTTGTTTTGATTTAGGTTTGAGGATAGAGTTATATATGGGAGACAAATGATGTCTGAGACCTCCATTTCTGTTCAAGGAAGGAATCTCTTTCTTGACAAAAATAGCCTAAGATTGAATAAAGTTTGAATAGAAACTTGATGGTTTTATTCCAGCTCGCATCACCTACTGCCACTGTGTCCTTTAGCAAGACACTTCACTCACCAGTGCATAGGTTAGACTACTAATTTCTCTAAAACAAAGTTAATATCACTAGCCTGGAGGCTCTTCCTACTTGATTCCATAAAAATGTTGCTTTGGCTATAATATTCCACACTATGGCATTAACTACGTCCACACGACAATGCTCCTGAATTTTTTTTTTATGCGGGTTGAAAAAAATTTGTCTCCACACACGTCAGATCAGTAAATTTCGTGTCCAGACGAGCACGGAGCCCTGAGTGAAAAGGATGTAATACATATGCCACACCGATATGTGGTACTGTAAACAGGAAACAGCCAAAGCCACCGGAAACGCAATATTACAAAGAGCGCATGTGCATAAAGTCCTTTCTCTTCCACAAACAAACAAACACAAGAAGATAATGAATGCGAATGCACGCACAAAAAACGACTCTCATGTTTGGACTGATGACGAAGTAGAGTTACTTCTACGTGGTACGTGGGGAAAGGGGGGTTCTCTTCTGATCATGTGATGATGACGGCATCGCGACGTCATCATTTTCCAAAAGCTGTGTTTTGCTCGTCCACACGACAACGCGACCCCGGCGTTGTCCGATTTCTCCATTCTGGAACCTGTTTTCAAAAAACGTTGTTTTCGCCCCCCCAAAACGCCGGCGCCTTGTGGACGAAAGGCCAAAATGAATAAAAACGTTGTCGTGTGGACGGGCCCTAAATTAGTATTGCTAAGTATTGTGTATAGAATCTCTCAGTCATCCAGGTTAATTTGGTCGACCAAATTTTATTTCTCCTTTTGCCATTGGTAAGTATCATTTTAGGTTTCTCTTTTTATGCAGTCATACAGGTGATATACCACCCTGAATAAATGAAGCCATTGAAACTGGAAAAATAGAGAAACAATATACAATTCTGACAAATGAAGAAAATTTAGTCTTGCAGCCCAATCCAATGGCACTATTTTGTCAGTATAAACCCAGCAGCACTTTCTTTTTACTGCAGCTGTCCTCTTTAACTATTCTCAGCCTGTGCTCCATGTGAGACCCTCCATAGCCTCTCCTCTGCAAGACCAGTGCTTAAAACCCACTTGGACACGGACCTCAGACTCCATGTGGTCTGAGTGGAACCCCGGGCCACAGCGGAGTGATAGTGACATGCTCTCACCTCCTCCACCACCTCCTCCACCGCACAGACAGGACAGGGGGCTTTGAGGTGGTGGTCTCCCCCGGCAGAGCCCCCCGGAGCGGGCATGATAATGGGGAGTGGTGGGGGTGGTACAGAGGGGGCAGGACGGTCCCAAGCGTATCAATTTAAGCCGAAGTAATGCCCAGAGTCACAGGGCCAGATGTGCAGGAGAGACGAAGCCACAGGGGCAGAGGGCTGTGGAGGTGTGTGGTGCTGTAGCAGAGGCAAACAGCAAGAAGTATCTGCAAAATATCAATGAAATTTGGTTTGAAATTCAGTGTAAGACAATAATATACATATAAAAGTGTAAATGACTAAGCCCTTTCTAATAGTCTTCATAATTAGTAGTATTTTTAAGGTGCATCATGTAACTTTTCTGGTGGAGGGTCCGTCAAATGCTTTTCTCTGTGGATATGTTTGTCTGGATATTTCACAGTATGTTATTAAACATGTTTATCTTCACAGAGACCAAACCAGACTCAGATACAGGTCAGATCTGTGGCGAGGCGACCCCGCTCACAGTCAGAATCTCTGTTTTTAGAGCTACAAAATCCTTGAGCTTGAATAAATGTAAGGTAGAGCTGTTCAGTGTCATATTGTGGAACATTCCAGGTAAAGCGACAACATCTCCATGGAAACAAGCAGGCGACAGATCCTCCACCAGAAAATTTACACAATGCAGCTTTATTTATTTAAATTTCTTAATGAAACAAAACATAACTCCAGGTGATGTTACTATTTTGCAGTCGTACCATAACGAAGTAGATCTAGAAAAAAAGAGAAAAGCTCAAGGTAAACACGTAGAAAGTTGAATGGTAAAAGATACTGAGGAAATGTGGATGATGTGTCTTGCTTAATGACACAATGGCAGTTTGCGTAATAGTTGCTCACTGCTATTAAGACACCAGTCTCTGAATTAGCAGATAAGGATCTCTCTCCACACTCGGAAACATGCAGAGGGAGATGAACTAATTATTAGGGCGGTCAGTTTAACGCGTTACTTAGATTAATTAATTACACTGCAAATTAACGTGTTATAAAAATTAACGCAATTAATTATGAGCGGCAATTCAATGCGCACATTTTAAATTTGGTGTACGACGAGCAAAAAGCTGCCAGGGCCTTTGAACGACGAGTTTATTTATAAAAAGAATGAAGACGGGACGATCAACAAGAACACAATGATTTGTAGCTTTTGTAAAAAAGAATTTTCCGATCACCGAAGCTGCTCCAGCCTGAAGGATCATTTGAACGAATTGTTACCGGTGATAGTGCGCACTTCACCAAACCAACAAACCAACAAACCAACAAACCACGCTTGCAGAATTGGGGAAACGAATGAGCAAAGTGACCACATGAAAACTGACAAACTCAATCGCAAAGTGGGTTGCCTCTCTCTCTCTCAATCTCTCTCTCTCAATCTCTCTCTCAATCTCCCTCAATCTCTCTCTCTCAAGCTCTCTCTCTCAATCTCTCTCACTCTCTCTCAACCTCTCTCTCTCTCTCAATCTCCCTCTCAATCTCTCTCAAGCTCTCTCTCCCAATCTCTCTCTCTCTCTCAATCTCCCTCAATCTCTCTCTCCATCACTCTCTCTTTCTCAATCTCTCTCAATCTCTCTCTCGACCTCTATCTCTCTCAATCTCTCACTCTCTCAATCTCTCTCTCTCAATCTCCCTCAATCTCTCTCTCAACCTCTCTCTCTCTCAATCTCTCTCTCAATCTCCCTCAATCTCTCTCTCTCAAGCTCTCTCTCTCAATCTCTCTCACTCTCTCTCTCAACCTCTCTCTCTCTCTCAATCTCCCTCTCAATCTCTCTCAAGCTCTCTCTCAATCTCTCTCTCTCAATCTCCCTCAATCTCTCTCTCAATCACTCTCTCTTTCTCAATCTCTCTCAATCTCTCTCTCGACCTCTATCTCTCTCAATCTCTCAATCTCTCAATCTCTCTCTCTCAATCTCTCTCTCAACCTCTCTCTCAATCTCTCAATCTCTCTCTCAATCTCTCTCTCAACCTCTCTCTCTCTCAATCACTCTCTCTCTCAATCTCTCTCTCAATCTCTCTCTCAACCTCTCTCTCTCTCAATCTCCCTCAATCTCTCTCTCTCAAGCTCTCTCTCTCAATTTCTCTCTCTCTCTCAATGGCTCTCTCAATCTCTCTCTCAATCACTCTCTTTCTCAATCTCTCTCTCAATCTCTCTCTCTATCTCTCTCTCTCAACCTCCCTCTCTCTCTCAATCTCTCACTCTCTCTCTCAATCACTCTCTCTCTCAATCTCTCTCTCTCAACCTCTCTCTCTCTCAATCTCTCTCTCTCTCTCTCTCTTAATCTCTCTCTCTCTCTTACTCTCTCTCTCAATCTCTCTCTCTCACGAGATTAAAATGTGATTAATTAAATCGCCTGACAGCACTACTAATTATGATTTTTGTTTGTTTGTTTGTTTGTTTTTTTGTTTTTTTGTAGTGGAAAAACAGGAAAAGATCTGCATTTATGGACCAGTCAGAGCACAGCGGTTTTGTAAAATCAGTGATAATACAGTAGACCTCTGATGAAGTGTGCCTGAATAAAAATAAAATAAAACTAAACAAATTATCCTGGAGAGTAAAAACACTATTATCCAAACAGACGCCTTCTCACCGCCGTTGCTCCTGTAGCCGCCACTAGCTAATCTCTGTGAAGTGGGTTTCCATTAACAGCACATGCACAAATACATTTGTACTTTGCTCCTGTCCTCATGAGGGTCTGTGCAGAGTGGAGATATGCAGCGTTAACATGAGGAGAGCTCTCAGTGCTGGAGCCTCATACTTACACTAATGCTGTTTTATATCAAACCCGGGTATGAAAGCTCCCGGCCGCCCCCACACCACAGAGAAGTCCTGACCCACAACACTCGCACTAGCATCAGCTCCACACAGCAGCTCTCCTCATTCTGCGCTCGGTATCTGGAGATCTGCCTCTGTGAAGTCATGTGGAGAGGAGTTTTTAAAGACGCTTAAGAAATGGGAATACAAGAGTAGTGGTGATGCTACAATGAGATAAAATAGGGGGAAAAAATAAATAAAAAGTGCATACAAAACAATGGAACTCAATAATATTCCAAAGTTTAAAGGAAAATGAAAGTTTTTACAATCTGGACCTTATTTCGGTGATAAAACAACGCCACTTACTCACCCATTGTACTTTGGTGTCATTTGGAATATTTCGGGGCATTTTGGAGTTTAGCGATATCCGTTTAACGTGAGTTGTCAGGGCATGCTGTTGCGGTCACCAAATAACACAAACTTTAGCACTTTTCAAATGACAAAAGTTCAATGTGTTAGTCTACACCAGGGGTGTCCAAACGTTTTTCATCAACGGCCACATATCTAAACACAGATGAAGCAGAGGCCAATCGAGGTGTGCAGTAAAGTCAATAATTGAAATATTTGCATGTTTAACACGTTAGAATGAGCGATCAGTCCTTTGGCGGCACGGTGGCTGAGTGTGTTCAATCCCTGGGTCGCCCGAGCCTTTCTGTGTGGAGTTTGCATGTTCTCCCCGTGTCTGGGTGGGTTTCCTTCGGGCACTCCGGTTTCCCCCACCAACCCAAAACATGCTCCAGGTAAAATCCTCCAGCTGAAGTCCTGACCAAACCGAAGCAAGAAGATCATGGAGATGGTCCCCGGGCGCAGTAATGTGCTGCCCACTGCTCCTAATAACAGGATGGGTTAAAGGCAGAGAAGAATTTCTCTTGTGTGAGATCAATAAAGTCATAAAGTCACTTCTTATTCATGCTAAGATCCTCAAAACCACACAATAAATAATAAATATTGTGTTATCAAAGTAGATTTTCAAAAAACTTGCAGTCAAAAGTTCTGCTCAAGGTAGTTTGGGCCAATTCATCTGGAAGCCTGAGGGCCAAGAAAAATTTGTCTGAGGGCTGCATTTGGCCCACAGGCCATAGTTTGGACTGGTCTACACTTTATCCAGCCATGGTTCCGACTGGATGACGTCATCAACGAGGGCCGCGCGCATTCACAGCTGATTTGCAGATAAGACGACACTCTCAGCTCTCGGTTACAGTCATAAAGAAGCTAAGCAATAATAAGTAGAAAACATCTCCGCTTGAGAAAACCCGAAATGGTGCGAACATGCAGTTATCCCGGTTGTGAAAACAAAACGACAGCTTGGACGAAGATGAGCTTTCACAGGCTTCCTCGTCACAATCCGGAGTTATTGAAGCTGTGGCTAGTTGCCTTGAGAATGGACCCAAACATGAAAGGCAAAGCTGTAAGACATTTGGACCATCGTGTTTGCAGTACCCACTTCAGTCTGGACGATTTTTTACCAGCAAAGGAAAAAAAAGAAGGCCAGCGGATTCAGCGCACGATTCTGAGAAGTAATACGATACCGATGGCTGTTCTCTGGTGCGCTGCTCCTCAAACTGTCTCCGCTTCCTTCTTTCTAATACCTCCTCATCCGTATACGCAGGCTCAAAACGGTAGGGACGGCCATCATACTCAAATAAGTCCTCTTCAGTCTCGAAGCCCGAATCTTCGCTCGCAACAGAAAAGTTATGAGCATCTTCTAAGCAAAGTAGCGGAATGAAGACGTCATCCAATCGGTACCATGGCTGGATATTGGATTACAGGCCACTTTTGACTCAAACGAAAGTGTAGACTAACACATTGAAATTTTGTTATTTGAAAAGTGTTAAAGTTTGTGTTATTTGGTGACCGCAACAGCATGCCCTGACAACTCACGTTAAACGGATATCGCTAAACTCCAAAATATCCTGAAATACTCCAAATGACACCAAAGTATGTACAATGGGTGAACGTCTTTGGCTACGTTCAGACTGCAGCCTGAAGTGACCCAAATCCAATTTTTTTGCCTCTGTGCGACCTGTATCTGATCTTTTCATGAATTTTTTTTCAAATGTGAACCAGGCCACTTACATATCCGATCTTTTGACATGCGACTTCAATCTGAACAACCAGGTCACATTCATCCGACCTGGCCGTGTTTCTTCACACAACAGTGGTACAAATAGGAGTTCATAAATGTACACAAACGTTCTTCTCGTCAAATGAAAATTGTGTATGAACTCCATGACAATGAAGCAGCGAAGTACATAATAATCCCACCACTCTTGGCTGTGACAAGCACCCACTTGTTTCTTTCTACGGACGTTGCTGCCACTGCCCCACAAGGCCAAAAACCTTGTCCTTCACGTTCTCAATATCCTCCCTAAAACAAATAAGTTGTACACGTTCTGGCTCCAGTACGACAGCAACTTTAAAATCTCCAGGTGTTCAGTGCTAGTGTCCATGTTTAGGTGACTTCCATAAACACTGAACACTGGATCTGACCTCGTCGTGTCCTCTAAGGCGCATGCGGGACACTTTTGAGGTGTTTAAAGTTCACACTGGAGATCACATACAAGTTGCATTTAATTGGAAATGTGGACGACCTCGCAAAAAATCGGATTTCACAAAAAAATCCTAATTGAGCTTTAAGCCCTGCAGTCTAAACGTCGCCTCTGTGTTTTTAATGCTGAAGAAATCAGGCTGGTCCCCACTCCCTTCTTCGAGTTTTGAGTCAGAACCAAACATGATCATCCAGTCAGATTTGTTTTTATCAGGGAAGTATGTGAAATAAACGAGCTCACTGGTCATCTACCGTTTCCAAAAAAAAGAACATTTCTCAGTTTAATGCTAGGATCACTGTATTTCAGTCCCTTGTGATTTTTTTTTCCTTTTTTTCTCCTCATAAGGTCCTCTAGACCAGAACTAAACCAGGTATAGACCAGGTCTAAACCAGGTCTAGACCAGAACTAAACCAGGTCTAGGCCAGAACTAAACCAGGTCTAAACCTGGACTGGCCCTGGACTAAACTAGGACTGGACCAGGTCCAGACCTGGACTAAACCAGGATTTAAATCACTCCGTGCGGCTCTTGCGTTCGTTTGTGCATGTTCGGTTTGTGGCTCGGGCTGAGACGACGCGGTCCGGGCGCCGCGGTTCTATCTCGTGCTCGCAGCCCCGGTGTACGCGCGACACGTGCTGCTCTGTCACAGATTTGTCCACGATGAGGGGTTCATCGTGGACAAATCCGTGACAGAGCAGCACGTGTCGCGCACTTCTCCAAGGGGTTGGTGCGCGTCGCATCCTGGGACGTGGCAGTGCTCTTCGCGCGTCCGGCGGGGCTCCCGGAGCCGTGTCATGTTTGAGTGTTTAAACTAGAGACAAATGTGAGAAAATGTTAATACCAGTCTGAGAAAAGTGTATAATGTGTGTGGTGAGGCATTTACCGCCTTAAAACATGTAGAATAATTGTAAAATATAAAGTTGTCCTACTTCGCGGATTTCTCTTATTGCGGGCTATTTCTGTAACCTAACCCCCGCGATAAACGAGAGATTACTGTATTCTGAATCCCAGGCAATTCAAATGTGTCAGTGAGAATTATGTGTTAAGTTTTGACTTTTCTTAGCCTTTTTAAAAGACTTTTCATAAACTTGACTTGACAACCCAAAACATGTACAATAGGTAAAATTCTCCAGCTCCTGACATGTTCTGGGAAAGACGGGAAAAAAAACAGAACAAATAGTAGAGATTTTCTTAAAGGTCCCATGGCATGAAATTTTAACTTTCTGAGGTTTTTGAACGTTAATGTGAGCTCCCCTACCCTGTTTAGCCCCCCCCCCCATGGTTAAAAGTTGCAAAATGTCTAAACTGAGCATTTGCGATCCTTTTCTGCGTTACAAAAAATCGGAGCTCAAACGGGCGATTTTGAACAAGGCACCTTATTGACGTCAGATCGAAAAAAGAAATGCAAATGCAGTTCCACCCCCGTCTGTCTGTACTCAGCGTCTCTGTAAATCACGCCCAGAGAGTTTGGACTGTGAATGCGCTAGGCAATGCGAAATGCGTTTTTTTTATTTGCCTGGAGGCACGTCCGAGTGTTTCTAGGCTCGGAAGTCCTTTATCTGAGCCTCTGGACCTTTGAACAGCAGTGGTTTAATTTTATTTTCTGTGGAAATGTGTTTATTTTTCAATGGAACGCTTCAAATCTCTCCCCCCGTGCAAAAACACGGAAATGGATCAGCTGAGCACTCAGAGCCGAGAGCGGAGAGTTTGGCCACGCCCCCACCCTCTACTATAGGCCAGCTCTTTTCTCCTCATTTGCATTCAAGCAACAACGCCCATTATAGAGTGTTCAGAGAGAGAAAAATTACTCTTTCTCATCTTATCTCTGTTTCTCATGCACTGAGTGTTGATTTTGAAGAAGGATTCATTTACAGTATTAGGGAACCATTAAGGAGCCATATAAAAGCATCAACAAGTACCATGTCATGGGATCTTTAAACTTTTGTAGAGCTAAACACATTTGAAGTTTTAAGAATATAATCTGTGTTTTATGCAGTAATTTGTTTCCCATCCCGGCGGCTCTCTCTGAATGTATAAAATAATGTTTGGCTGTTGTGAGCGGAGTTCATAAAGCTTTGTCAGATTCAAGTGCTGCTTGACACCAGTGACCTCTTCTGTGTTATAGGCAGCAGAGACACCCACCCCCTTTTCTAGTGTGTTTCTGCTCTAGTGTTCTTCACTATTGTATTTTAATAGATAAAATCACGAGAGGACGACTGAAACTAAGCAAATGTGATCCGCAGTATTAAAGGGCCCATATTACACCATTTCTGATCTATTTTATAATGTTGTTTCCTCATCACAAACAAACCTGGAGTTGTGTTTTGTTTCACTCACACATGTTTAACACACAAATCCATTCACGCATCAAATACTGAAAACACTGTTTCACCTTGTGATGTTTTTGTTTTATTTTTAATTTAATTTTTGTTTGTTTATTTCATTCATAAAGCACAAAACGACATCAACAGTGTGATAACAATACAAAAAATTGAATGAAATGGAGCAGAAAGAAGAGTAATCTTATGTTATCTGCCCCTCTTCCCTTTTCCAGACATTAACATCGTAGTGATGTGAGCTTTCAAATTAGGGATCAGAAAGGGCATAGACTCAAGTTTGAGGTTATTAGTATTTAATGTTGAATTTAAGCAGAATACAAACGCAATATGGCATCAGGACATCTCCAGTTGTACCATCGTGTCACCTCACATGATCATGTCCCCTCGACTCACTCTGGTCACACACAACTGCTGTCTAAAATACAGGTTTGTGGTATGCAATGACATAAGCATAACTTTTGGGACATAAGCTCCCAAAAGTTAGCCAGTAATAACAGTTAACCAATAGTTAAAGTTAGATGAAAGTTGATGGATGTGGGAGCAGGTGGATATCCCATTACACCCAACCTATGGAAACCCATACAGTTATACTTAGATTGTTTACCACAGTCTAGGTTACAAAATACATAGTTTTCACAGAATATGTAAACACAGGATATGAGTATACAGTGAACCCTCGCTGTATCGCGGTTTACTGTTCGCGGCCTCGCTGTTTCGCGGATTTTTTTTTCCAATTTTTTTTTTTTTTTTATATAGTGTAACTTTTTTTTACAGTGTAACATTCTGTCCTGCGCCCTGATTAGCTAAGAGACTAGACCAGGACTAAACCAGGTCTAAAGCAGGTCTAAACCAGGACTAAACCAGGTCTAAACCAGGACTAAACCAGGTCTAGACCACGACTAAACCAGGTCTAGACCAGGGATGGTAGGGACAGAGTCTCTGATTTCCTTCACGAGAGCGCCTGGGTGACAGGAGGTGTGGCCTTTGTTTACTTGCACGAGCCATGGAAGAGAGTGCGAGCCGGACCATGGAAGAGCCAAGAATCAACATGGCCTGGCCGGGGGAGCCGCAGCGGGGAGAGCCGCATTCGAGGGAGCCCGCAGCGGGGAGAGGACACTCGCGCGCACAGAGGAGACAGTGGCTCTTACCCGTCACGCCGAGAGGACGAACCCGACCCCGTCCTAGAGAGCTGTGGAGTATTGGCGACGCATTGATAGCGGTCTGATTTTGGAGCCGGGGTGAAATGCAACCAACTCTTGTGAGCGCAGGTTGGTCTTACCTGGTCTTGTGCTGAGGACTGGTGCTCAGAGGCGTCTGTTAGCGGTTTGGCACTGTTAGCATTGGCTTGAGTCTTGCCCAAAATGATATCCAGGTCGCTTTCCACTCGACTTTCGCACATGGCATGGATATGTGGTACCAAAACAAACACACGTGTCCGCGCGCACGTGTCCGCGTGCACGTGCCCCCCCCCACTATTAATATATTTTAATGAAAATCTACAAAAGTTTGAGTGTTTAAACAAGAGAAAAATGTGAGAAAATGTTAATACCAGTCTCAGAAAGGTGTATAATGTGTCTGGTGAAGCGTTTTCAGCCTTAAAACATGTAGAATAATTGTAAAATATAAAATTGTCCTACTTCGCGGATTTCACTTATTGCGGGCTATTTCTGGAACCTAACCCCCGCGATAAACGAGGGTTCACTGTATATCATATATATGAATATACATATGTATATCAAAATGAAATCCCACAGTGACTATAAAACATTTCATCAATACATTCCATTTCAATCACAGTTATTAATCAATTGTAAACAGAAAGCTTCATTTTTATGCTCAAATGGAAAAGCGGAAGAAGATGGATGGATGGATGGACAACTTAGTTTTCTTTTTCATATGCATGTCATGTGATACAGGAAGTGGTCCACTTTTAAACTCCACACACCTTCACTAGAATCATTTGGATAATTTCAGCCCTGGAATTGCCAATTTCTACTGAACCAGAATTAAAAGGTAGTTGCTCATTTGAAAGCTACCACTTCATGACATCACAAGGTGAAACATAACATTTTGAGCTTTGGAGATGTAGACAGACTAATAATGGATTACTCAAACATGTGTCGGTCTGTTTTTGATGTTTTCGAGGACGGTAATAATAGTTTAACATGGCTTAAAGCTCACAAGAGACAATTTTATGTAACATAGGACTTTTAATAACCTTTTCTTACCATTTCAACAAAGTCTATTTTATATTTTATTTTTTTTTGTTTGTTTATTTCATTCATAAAGTATAAAAAGACATCAACAGGGTGATAATACAATACAAATTGAATGAAAGGGAGCAGAAAGAAGAGTAGCGGTCTATTGCTCTTTGGTTGCTATTGCATCTATTTTTTTACCCTCTGGTATATATTATTATATTTGATGAGTGAGCTACTGTACCCAAAACAATTTCTCTTGTGGAAGTTTGTCTAAGTCTAAGAGTAAGTCTAACATTTTCCTTTTTTTTTCCTTTTTGGTTAAATCAAATGAAAATGTTAGCCTATGTTCCTCTCCTTGATTATCAGATAAAACGAGGTGAGAATGTGCATAATATTCACATCAGGAGGTTTTTTAACTTCCTCAGAAAACAACGTTAAGTCTTTGCTGGGGTTCGTTAATATTGTGTCGTATCAGTTTAAAGGGATAGTGCGTTTTGTTGGTTTGTTTTTTGTTTTTTTTGATGTGAATCTGTATGGCGTCCCCTTCAGCAGTGTCGTGCATTAAGACTGACTTACCGCTGACAGTGTCCTCTGAGCTGAGTTCTGCCCCGGTTCTGGAGCTGAAGAAAGTAGGTCCGGCAAGTTATTGGGGACAGTTAATAAAGCTTGTTTTTCTTCTCAAAACAATATTTGTCCAAAAAGTGATACTGTACTTTTTGTACTATAAACCGCACCAACCAAACTTTTTTTTTTAAAGGTCCCATGGCATGAAATTTTCACTTTCTGAGGTTTTTGAACGTTAATGTGAGCTCCCCTACCCTGTTTAGGGCCCCTCCCATGGTTAAAAGTTGTAAAATGTCTAAACTGAGCATTTGCGATCCTTTTCTGCGTTTGAAAAAAACACAGCTCAAATGGGCGATTCTGGACAAGGGACCTTATTGACGTCAGATCGAAAAAAGAAATGCAAATTCAGTTCCACCACCGTCTGGATGTCCACCCCCTGTCTCTGGAAATCACGAATTTGGACTGCGGAGGAGCTACGCAATGCGAAATGCGTTTTTTTATTTGCCTGGAGGCACATGCGAGTGTTTCTAGACTCGGAAGTCCTTTACCCAACCCTCTGGACCTCTGAAACAGCAGTGGTTTAATTTTATTTTCTGTGAAAATGTGTTTTTTTTTATTGAAAAGGCTCTCCTTTCCTCCTTCGCGCTTACACACGCGGAAGTGGGGCCAGGCACAGCGCACCGCTAAAACAAGGAACCAGCGGCGCATTTGGCCACGCCCCCACCCTCTACTATTGGCCAGCTGTGTCCTTCTCATTTGCATTCAAGCAACAAGGCCCATAATGAGGTGTTCAGAGAGTTATTTTTTGACTCTGACTCTGTACATGTGTCTTTCTCATGCACTAAGTGTTGATTTTGAAGAAGGATTCATTTACAGTATTAGGGAACCATTAAGGCACCATATAAAAGCATCAAGAAGTACCATGTCATGGGATCTTTAAATTAAGATTTGTACATAAGCTGCACCTGACTATAAGCCGCAGGTGTCTACACACTTGAGATATTTCCACAGAAAGATGGTACACAAAAAGATTTTTTCAAAATTGTAATTAACGTAAATACCGGCAGTAAATCAACTGTAAAATGGCCAGCCTGTACCCTCTGGAAGCCTTAAAATAAAGTTTAAAGTTTAACTTTAAGGGTAAACCCCGTGAACTCAATCTCACAGAACTGTTGATACCTGTAGGAGATTTTAAGTGGCTAAAACAAGGCTTCATTAATTCATGAACTCTCCTCACTTATTTGATAAAGTCTTGATAAAGAATTAATCCATACATAAGCCGCACCTGACTATAAGCCGCAGGGTCTGAAGTGTGAGAAAAAAGTAGCGGCTTATAGTCCGAAAAGTACGGTATATTTGCGTCACAAAACAGTTGCACGCGAAAAAGTCTGAAGTCTAATTCGCTTGGTGCTATTTTCTGTCGATTCGTATCACTGCGCGCCTATTATTATTAGCCTGTTCACTTGTAAACATCGCCACTTACAAGTGAACAGGCTAATAATAATAATAATAGAATGGACAGAAAATAGCACCAAGCGAATTAGACTTCAGACTTTTTCGTGTGCAACTGTTTTGTGATGCAAATATATCACTTTTTGGACAAATATTATTTTGAGAAGAAAAACAAGCTTTATTAAGTGTCCCCGATAACTTGCCGGACCTACTTTCGTCAGCTCCACAATCGGGGCAGAACTCGGCTCAGAGGACACGGTCAGGGGTAAGTCAGTGTTAATGCACGACACTGCTGAAGGGGACGCCATACAGATTCACGTCAAAAAAAAAAAAAGTACTATCTCTTTAAACAGGGCCCTTGAGCAGTGAGGAGGAGAGGAGTGAGTGAAGCCTGAGCAGGGGACGGGGCAGAGCAACCCAAAACATGCAGACTCTGCCAACAGCCTGTCTCTATGGAATGTTCCACAGCATGGCATTAAACGTATCTATTTACCATGAATTCGGTTACATGTGGTTCTATTAGTAAAAGTAAAAGCTGCTTTGAAAAACAAGCATTTGTTCTGAGTGGGCTCGCCTTTCCACGGAGTTTACCTGTACACCTACTCCATGGAGAAAGATATTTTTCATGTATAGACTACAGCTCTGGAAAAAAAAATAAGAGACCACTGCAATTTCTTTTTTCTGAAATCAGCATCTCTACATGTATTACAGCCATTCCATTCCAGCGTCTGTTGAATTCCAACACAAACACAAAGCTGAGCTACTTCAGTTCTTGCACCAAGAGTGGAATAAAGTCATTTAGCCTGGAAATTAAACAACAATTTCTAAGAGTGCAAACGTGTCAGCATTAAAGACTCGACATGAGAAGGGGGTACAGGTATTGGGAAAAGAGTTTAATTATTTTTTAGTAATTGATGAAATGTATCACCGCCACTGTAAATATTATAAATTTTTATGCTTTATGTTCATTGTTTGTGATGTTGTTGCAGATGGAAATTAGCTCCGAGTGCTAAAGTCTGGTACAAAGCATCTTTTCATTTTATTTTTATTTATTTTTTTGTGATTAATGCTCCTGTACATTGTCCCTGTCAAATAAATCACACTAAACTAAACTAAACTAAACTAAACCCAAGAACAATGTGAAAGACTTGTGGAGAGCATGCCAAGACGCATGAAACCTGCACTGCAAATTCTCTGGTCTGGCCAAGATTTTAAAACTCCTATCAGGTTATAAATCTTGTTTTCAGATGTATTATCTACTTACTAGTTCAGAAACTGCCTAATTCTAGTCTAGAGGTAATTTATTTTAAGATGACTTGTCAAGTAATATTATCTTGCTGCATGGACAGATAATATCACTACTTTTAAGTCATTTTCTTATAGATTTACGTGTTTATATATTAAATTTTGTACAAGCTTTTTTGCAGTGTGTGATAAAAAATAAGAGTTATTGCACCAAATATTGATTTCTGAACTCTTCTTAAGTGTAAACATTAGTATTATGTTGTTTTAAAATGAATTTGATCTTGTTTCTTTGCATTGTTTGAGGTCTGAAAACATGTATCTTTGTTGTTATTTTGACCATTTGTCATTTTCTGTAAATAAATGCTCTAAACCAGTGGTCCCTAATGGACCATGGACCGGTACCGGGCCGTGAGCCCTTTTGTCCCGGGCCACAGCGGCTCATTCCCCCACCCCTTCATTTTGTGTTCTGAAAAGAGCACGTCGACTTCCAAGTGTGCACGAGGCTTGTCTTAGGCACGTGATACATTAACGCTAATATTAAACCCACAAGCAGCAAAATGAGTAAAAAACAGACGTCTTTGGAAAGTTTCTTTGCAAAGGGGAAAAGGCCCAGTGAGGAGACAAAAGAAGAGCCTACGCAGCTTTTGGAAAGTGATGACGTCGCGATGCCGTCATCACCCGCTTTGGCAGGACTCCCAGTCGCCGTTCTGCTGATACCGACGTGTTTTGTAATCCAACGTAACTCGTAGAAGTCGTCGTCGGTCCAAACGAGAGAGTTGGTTTTTGTACGTGTGTTCGCCATCATTATTATCTTCTTGTGTTTGTTTGCGGAAGAGAAAGGACTTGATGCGCATGCGCTCTTTGTAGTATTGCATTTCCGGTGGCTCTGGCTGTTTTTACATATCGGTGTGGCATAACCTATGTATTACATCGTTTTCACTCAGCGCTCCGTTTTTGTCTGGATGCAAATATTTACTAACAATACCAGGAAACCTACTTAAAATATGGATTTATCCCAACATGTGATTCCCACGCATCAAGCCCGCTCTGCATAACATGCGGCGACCAGCTCTCCAATGAGGCGGCCTTAAAAGTATGTTCGAGACATCAACTCCGCCAGTATTCTGGATGAAAGTTACAGAGTAGACGGACATAAGCAACACACTCCCATTACGCCGAGATGCGACCACCTCGTAGCAGAGAAACAAGCTCAGGGCTCTCATTGATTCAGCGTTATGGTGAGTTGGATTTTTCATGTACTTTATATTTGTTTTGTGGTCTATCTTATTTTGACGGCATGTTTATGTTGTGGCTCTTGTTATGCTGTTGGCGCATGTCATGAGGACGCTGTTATTAAAGTTACATACAAGTACACAGTGGATTCACGTTTGTTATTATATTTACAACATACCACAGTTCTTGTGTTGTTTGTATAATTTTATTTTGTGGTATTTATCCGCCGATATCCACGCGCCCCGCCCCCCTCAACCCCCCACCGGTCCATGAAAATTTTGGGTGACATTAACCGGTCCGTGGCACAAAAAAGGTTGGGGACCACTGCTCTAAACGATAATATTTTTATTTGGAATTTGGGGGAAATGTTGTCAGTAGTTTATAGACTCAAACAAAAATGTTCCTTTTGCCCAAACACATACCTATAAGTGGTAAAATCAGAAAAACTGATAATTTTGCAGTAGTCTCTTATTTTAACTAGCTTTCCAAATAGGAAGTGAGCATGGGCGCGCTTCCGGCTCCATCGACTTTGGCTCCGATTTGTATTGAAGAAATTGGTCTTAAAATGATCCTGGCGCTTATTTTTCCACGATTTTATTTTTCGCTGTTTTGTTTTTCGCTGTTTTTGTCCATGTCTCCAGTAGCTCGTGTTAACACAGACCCTATAGGCCTCCCTCTCCCCAGACGCCTCCTCCTCTGCAGCTCCTCTCACTGTCCCCTGCCTGAAGGCCCAAACACAACATGCATGTACTCGTAAGTAGGCAACAACCTCCATCTCTCTTTCTTTTTCTCCCTCCTCTCACTCTCTCCTTCGCCAGTCATGCTCCCTTTCTCTTTTCCTCTCTCTGTCCTCTTCAACCTCTGACCTCTTTATCTATTTTCTATCTCTCCATCTCTCCCACCTCTCTTTCTTTTTTTCCCTCACTTTCCATTTTTATCTTTTCCTTTCTCTGTCCTCTCTTCTCCCTCTTGCCACACTGTATGCCCCTCTCACCTTCCTCTCCTCCCTTTTCACAGACTCCCTTTCTCTATTCCCTATTCTCTCTGCCCCCTCCTCACTCTCTCTTCTTTCTCTCCCTCTCGCTCCCTCTCTTTCTTGCTATATCTTTCTCCAGTTTTCAATCCCTCTCTCTTTCTCTATCCGTCTCCTCGTCACCTCTTTTTCATCCCACTCCCTCTTTTCTTCACTCTTTGATCCCCTCTATCTTCATCTCTCTCTCTCTCTCTCTGTCTGTCCTCTCTGTCCCCTCCTCACCCTCTCTTTTCTTTCTCTTTATAAAGGGAGAACTTTTTTCCAGTCACTCTCTTTTTTCTATCTTCCTTTCTTTCTATCTATCACCATCTCCCCCTTCAAATTTAACCTCTCTCTCCCACCTCTAAAGCTTTCTCTCTCCCCTTTCTCTCTCTCTCCCCTCTCTTTTCTTTCTCTATTCTCGCTCTTCTCAGTTTCTCTCTTTCTTCCTCTCCCTGCCCCCTTCTCATCCCTTTATATATCTACATCTACCTCGACCTTACAATTACTATCAACAACCTCTCTTCTTTCTCCTCTCTCTTTCTTGGTTTCTCTCTTGGTTTGCTCTGATGCCCCCTCCCTCTTTCCCTCCTCTCTCTCTTTCTCTCTCTCTCTCTCTCTGCCCCCTTCTCACCCCCTCTCTATCTATCACTCTCTCCTCCCTTTTTACACAACCTCTCTCTCTCCTCTCTTTTCTTTCTCTATTCTTGTTCTTCTCTGGTTCTCTTTTTCTTTCTCTCTCTTTCTTTCTCTCTTTCTCTTTCTCTCAGTTACTATCAACAACCTCTCTCTTCCTTCTCCTCTCTCTCTTGGTTTCTCTCTTTCTCAGTTTCTCTCCCTCTCTCCTCCTAACTACTGTACCTTCTCTCTTTCTCCCTCTCTTTTCTTTGTCTATTCTCGCTCTTCTCGGTTCCTCTCTTTCTTTCTTTCTTTCTTTCTCTCAGTTACTATCAGCATCCTCTCTCTTCTTTCTCCTCTCTCTTTCTTGGTTTCTCTCTTTCTTAGTTACTCTCCCTCTCCAAATTTAACCTCTCTCCCACCTCTAACACTGTCTCTCCTCTTTCTCAATTATTTACCATCTTCATCTCTCTCTCTCTCTCTTTCTCTCTCTGCCTCCTCCTCACCCTCTCTATCTATCGCTCTCACAACCTCTCTCTTCCCTCTCTTTTCTGTTTATCTCTTTCTTTCTTTCTCTGCCCCCTTCTCATCCCCCTTTCTCTAAGTACATCTACCTCTCCCTTACAATTACGATCAACAATGTCTCATCTTTCTCCTCTTTCTTTCTTGGTTTCTCTCTTGGTTTGCTCTGGTGCTCCTCTCTCTCTCTCTCTCTCTCTCTCTCTCTCTCTCTCCTCCCCCTTATCCCTCCATCCCTCGCTCCAGGGCAGTCCACTGTGGATCTGACAGACTAATCCTCCCCAGCTCTCAGCTTTGGGCCAATCGGTATCCATCCCTGAAGTGAGTAACATACAAGTCCAGTAAGTGGACGGGACGTTTTATCCAAATGTGTGTACGATTTTTCACAAATAACTCCAACTTTGATCTGCCGAGAAAAGTAATGCAGCTTTAATGTCCAACTTCAAGGGATATTAGCCACGTTTTTATCAGGCGAACATTCTGCCTGTGTCAAAGCAAAACGAGGCGGGGCCGATCCAGAGGAGGCGCGAGCTGATTGGAGAAAAGGGTTTCGCGGCGATTGTGGGCGGAGAGAAGGAGATGAGTTGCTCCCAAAGCGTTCGAGTCCGATTGCCTTTGAGCAACGCACTGATGCTGGTTCAGTACATGAGTGAAAACAGGATTATACATTTAGAGCAGGGGTGTCAAACATGCAGCCCGAGGGCCGGATCCGGCCCTCCAAGACCTTTAATCTGGCCCTCGGGTGATTTTCTTTTTAAATATTTTAATTAGACTTTAATTTTCTATTATAATATTGGTAATTTTCTGCGCCTCTTTTCTGTGCAGTTTAGCATAGCACCTCTGTGCATGGCTCCTCCCACCAGAGCAGGACAAATGAAGACTCGTCTCTTTCCAAACGTTCTTAAAGGACCATTGTTTTGACTGTTGACCGTGACACCCTCATCACCCTCATCAGCAAAATGTTAAAGGTCCCATGGCATGAAATTTTCACTTTCTGAGGTTTTTGAATGCTAATATGAGCTCCCCTACCCTGTTTAGCCCCCCGCCCATGGCTAAAAGTTGCGAAATGTGTAAACTGAGCATTTGCGATCCTTTTCCGTGTTTGAAAAAAAGACAGCCCAAACGGGCGATTCTGAAGAAGGGAACTTTCTGACGTCACACTTGCGGAGAGGTTTCCACCCCCCATCTGGATGTCTACCCACTGTTTCTGGAAATCACGCTCAGAGAACTTGGACGCAAACGAGCTACGAAATGCGAGATGCGTTTTTTTATTTGCCTGGAAACACGTGAGAGTGTTTCCAAGCTCGGATGTCCTTTATCTGAGCCTCCGAACCTCTGAAACAGCAGTGGTTTAATTTTATTTTCTGTGGAAATGTGTTTTTTTTTTAATGCAACTCATGTCATATCTTCCTCCGCGCTTACACACACGGAAGTGGGTGACAGCGCACAGCGCACCGCTAAACGAGGAACCAGCGGCGCATTTGGCCACAACCTACCCGCTGCACTGGTCTGTCTCTGCCCTCCTCATTTGCATTCAAGCAACAACGCCCAGAATAAAACGTTTTAGAGATATTTAGCCTCATGAAGACAGGCAGAGACATATCTCATGCACTGAGGCTTGATTTTGAAGGATTCATTTACAATATTAGGGAACCATTAAGGCGCCATATAAAAGCATCAAGAAGTACCATGTCATGGGATCTTTAAAAATGAGAAAAGTGGACGGTGAGTGCAGGATTTTCCAAGAAAAATTGACTAATTCCTATTTGTTCTCGGAGGTGAATGGGAAACCTGTACGCTCGGTGTGTTTGCAACAAGTAGCGGTGCTCAAGGAATATAATCTTAAACGCCACTTCGAGACACAGCATTTCGAACAAAACGAATTATTGCTGGGACTGAAGAAACAGCAGTCCGTAATAGATTTGCATTTCTCTGGACAAATATTTGGACTTATTGCTATTTTTGGGGTATATATACCATGAGTTTTCTGATCCAGCCCATTTAAGATCAAAGTAGGTTGGATACGGCCCCCGGACCAAAATGAGTTTGACACCCCTGATTTAGAGCCTTCGCGGACATAGTTAAAACCACTTTAAGGAGATGTGGAAAGGAAATGGAATCCAATATCGCTGCGATTCTCAGAGTTTAATTTGAACGGCAGATTGTCAAAATAAAAAAGAGGAAATCCTTTTAATTTTAGGCTCCATTTTCTTGGATTTAACATTGAATGTGTTTAAAGGGACAGTGTGTAAGATTTTTACCCGTTAATTACCGAAATTGAAGATACCTATTCAAAAATACAGTGTTTTCCAATCCTTTTCACTTCCATCATGAAATCAAAGTATTCTGTTGGACTTAGATATACCTGCATAAAAGGGGGATCTTCCCCATGTAGAGGCAGCCATTTTGATTACGAGAGCCGCAGAAGGACATTTGGGCTCCGCCTTCGCCGTTTTCTTTAAACAGTAGTTGTCAAAGGGCTCGTGGTTTTCGCACAACGAGATAGTACGCGTTTGGATAAACAACGACAAGCATGTTGCTGGATCGCACTTACTCCGCACATACATCACAGGAGCAAGCACCTTCATCTAAGAGGAAAAGAAGAAGGACATAGTACTTACCGCGGCTGGGGCTTTGTTGCAGCGCGGGCCCGCACCCCGGGTTCAGAACGACCTCTGCCCTCCGCGGTCCGGTTCACAATTCCACCCACCCGTGCACAGCGCCGGGTGCGCTTCACGCGTGTGCGCGGTTCGTGCACGGCTGCCGTGAACCCACCTCCGGGTACGCCGAGCTGTCCGCGTTACGTCGTGCCTGGGTGATCCTCGAGGTCTGCCATAGCTAGAACCGGAATTGCAATACCCACCATCCACCAATGCACCACCAATCCTACACACTGTCCCTTTAAAGTGTTTTTACTGATTCTAATAATTCACCATGATGTTCACAGCTTTCAGAGTTTACTGTCACGGTAACACTAACAACAACTAGCATGCTAACTGCACATTTCAACTTCACACAATAACACGCTTTACAATGAGATGCAATACAATGCAGGACCTTGAAATTTCTTATTTTAAAGGTGCATTTTGTGACTTTTTGGGGTATTTATTTAATGTTAAGTGATTAAATGCAATTTGTTTTGTTTTCTTAAAGGTTCATTACATAACTTTTTTGTGGTAGCTGATCCGTCACTTGCTTGTCACCATGGAGATGTTATTGTTTTGTAATGTTCCAGAGTAGGTAATTGAAACTATTACATATCTCTTATTTATCAAAATGTGTGTTTTTATAGCTAAAGAAATACACTGAAAATACGCATTCTTACAGTGAATGGGCTGTGGGCTTGCCTTTCCCCAGATCTGACCTGTAACCATGGAAATACTGGAAATACTGCTTTACTGAAGAACATTCCAGGGAAAGCAGGAGACATACAGAAAAGTTATACAGTGTTATAGTTATGTTTTGAATCTTGATCTGACCCTTAAAACACAAAACATCACGAAAATATTTTACATGTTAGAAGGAGTAAAAATTGAACCCACAACCTCCATGCTGAAAGTGAGAATAGCTAACCACTCCGTCAATGTGTGCCACTGCTTGTTTGTACGCTTTTGTGGACGGTTGTAATGTATTGTATATGAAGAGAACATTTCATAAAGGGACAACATGTACTTTTCAAAAACCAAGCTGCCAATTCTTCAGTAGATGGCTCTGGTCCAGTCCTTTTGGCAGAGAAAGAGTGTATCCTTGAACCTGAACGTAGCCCACAGCACAACAAAATAATACCCAGAAATATCGAGGTGAGCCACGGGGTGACCCAGACAGACTGTCAAAGAGGACGCACAGTGGCAGAGTCGTTAGCACCTCAACCTTTTCAAAAAAAAAGAGGAGAGGATGGTTTGGGCTATAGAGGGCCATGAAGTTAAAGGAAATACTGCTCAAAACTGAAAACAACTTCACCACATGGGTAAAATACTAGTAATAACTTTGGTGTCATTTTGTTTTGTTATGAATTTTTGCAATTTTTTTTAATGTTACAATTACTATCAAAACCACACCTTAAACCTCGAAAATGATCAGTATTGGCCCATCATTTCTCCTTCAAAAGGGAAAGTATACGACCCATTTTGACACTTATACTTTTTTTTAATATACTTTTTGTACATTTTTTGGTACATTTCTTTCAAACCTACAGAAAAAATAACAACTATAGTCAACAGCTTCAATTATTCAGTTGGCCCATCCGTAACTTTTCCCTCAAAACAAGACAGAGAGCGTGCAACCCACTGAGATAGGATTACATCAATTACATCTTACCTCATACAGACAAGTCAGTAGTTGCCACCAACCTTAAGTGGCATTCACGCCTTGCAGCGAGAAGGTTCCGGATTCAGCTCCCAATGTAGAGTTTGCATGTTTCTCTGTGGGTTCAGGCACTTTAGATTCTTCCATCAATGTGAAACATGGAAGGATGGGTCAAATTTCCTTACGGGGACAATGAAATGGCCCTAACCTTAAGGCTATGTTCACACTGCAGGGCTTAATGCTCAATTCCGATTTTTTTTGGTGTGAAATCTGATTTTTTTGCGATGTCATTCACATTTCCAGTTAAATGCGACTTGTATGTGAGTGAGCATCTGGCTTTATTAAAGTTGCTGTCCTACCGGAGCCAGCACATGTACAATACATTTGTTTTAAAGTGGAGATTAAGAAGGAGAAGAGCGAGGTTGTTGCCCATGGCGTTTTATGGGGCAGTGGCAGCAACCTCCATACAGAGGAACGTGTGGGTGCGGAGTCGCAACCAAGAGTGGTGGGATTAGTATGTGCTTTGCCGCTTCACTGACACGGAGTTCATGCAAAATTTTCGTATGACAAGAAGAACATTTTTTTACATTTATGAATGCATACTTGTACCACTCTCATGGGAGGAAACACGGGAATGTCGAATGAATGCGACCTGGCTGTTCAGACTGAAGTCGGATGTCAAAAGATCGAATATGTATCGGTTTTAGGACCACATATCCAAGTGGCCTGGATCGCATTTGAAAAAATCGGATCTGTGTCGTTCAGACTGTCATTAGAAGATCAGATACAGATCGCATAGAGGCAAAAAAAAAAATCGGATTTGGGTCACTTCAGGCTGCAGTGTGAACGTAGCCTAAGATGAGTGAAAAGATGTGTCCATGATGAGCTACTGCTGGCCAATGGTGTTTGGAGTTTCTAAATGGACCCCACTAAATAAATATGAATCTAAAATACACAACAATAGGAAAAATATATATCCTCCTGAGACCCGGCCCATTCATTTGTGTCCTTTATAGCAGTCACTGAGTTAACCAGTCTGTCTTTTAAGTGTTTTGACATAGACTCTAGTTTGTGGCTGCACTATGATTAAAAAATAAATAAATAAATAAGAAATTAAAAACTTTTTGAGGTGACTGTAGAAGCTTGTCAAAGATGTTGGCCATAAAAAATATTGTTTTTGTTAGGTTGTTAACTTTACATGGATTTAACACTATTACAGTCCATTACAGAGGACATGTTACAATATTATGAATTAAAATAAAAATAATAAAATGTAAATGCTAAGGTGTTCATTTACCTCCAAATAGAAAAGAATAAAAATAAATTAAATAGACTTTTTTTTCTTCAGGTCTCAGGAGGATAGATTTTATTAATATTTTTACACTAAATTGTCAATGGTCACATTTTTATATAGCACTTTTCCACCTTAAAGACACTCAAGCTCTTTACATGAAGGAACCCACTGACACACCAGTGTACGCAGACACTGGAGGTTTAAGTGTCTTGCCCAAGGACACAACAACAGACACAGCATCAGCATTCATCTGTAGTCCAGTGGATCTGACCGGTATAGCAATAATGTTTGGACCAAGGCTGTGTCCCATTACTGTGTGCTGTGTCTTACCCCTTGCCCTTCCCCTACCCCTTTATCGACATCTTTGTCTTGCCCCTCGATAACGAGCTGAGAGGGCTCGGGGTACGAATGTTCCCCTAAGAAATCGGACACCAGTCGATTACCGTTTGCGTCGTCATCCCTTGCCTTTACTTGGCTGCTACATCTACAGAGGCAACAACGATTGATGCAAACAAACATAAACAAATGTCAAGGATTATCGGGTACCTCAGCTCGACAAAAAAGCTAGCTTGTTTATGCATGAAAGTTCCATGAAAACAATAACGTCAGTTAAACAGACATCACTACAATTAAAACCGCAACAACAGTTCACTAAAAGTAACGTAGAACATAAGCGTCATAACTGTAAACCTGCTAAACTGTTAATCGACAATTACAACTGCTGAAAATACATTTATGAGACTCCTTGGCTGGTCGATGTGACGCTGCCATCTTGATCCCAAAACCTGCCTGAGCTTGTAGGCGTACCCCTTCGTTTCAAGTCTGGTCGAGAGCTTACTTCGTTTCAAGGGGTATGTAGCCCGAGGTCGTGGTCCAAACCCTTGATCAAAATTAGAATCGGGACACCCCTTGCCCTCACATGAACGCGCAAAACCAAGGGGTAGGGGTAAGACGAAGGGGTAAGACAGAGAAATGGGATGCAGCCCAAAACTCTCCCAACTGAGCTACCCTAATCTAATGTAAACCTATAGTTTTGCATTCAGAACTATCCAAATTATGATCAAAGGAGAAGTTCAATTTGTCAACTGGACAAAGTTTGTTTGGTTGAAAACGTTTCGCCGCTCATCCGAGAGGCTTCGTCAGCTCTGGCCCTCATGCTGGTTCGACCCTGTTTATATCTAGCTGCAAGGAAGGAGCTAGCTTCCCTGAACAAAGCTCTGACCTATCCTCGCTACTCTCTTTTGTTTTACGAATTCCTCTGGCGTCTTGTATTAGCATATCTATCAGCCCGCTCACTACACTGAAACAACTCTGAAACCATCAGCTAATCTGTCTCTTTGTATTTCAAATTTGAAATACAAAGAGACAGATTAAAACAAAAGAGAGTAGCGGGGATAGGTCAGAGCTTTGTTCAGGGAAGCTAGCTCCTTCCTTGCAGCTAGATATAAACAGGGTCGAACCAGCATGAGGGCCAGAGCTGACGAAGCCTCTCGGATGAGCGGCGAAACGTTTTCAACCAAACAAACTTTGTCCAGTTGACAAATTGAACTTCTCCTTTGATCATGGATTCTACCTGGACGACTGAGGGACTTTTCACGTATCCAAATTATCTTAAACTTAAACCTTTAATGCCATTCACTGAAAGTACCATCTGGGCATACAAAAACTGGTTTAAAACAGAGCTGAATTATCTGCTTGGCACAAACCACCAAAACAGAACACTTGAATACATTACTAAAACATGAATTTCAGGTCATTGGAATTAATATTAAGTTAAACTCCTGGGTGCAGTTTGAGAAATTCAAAGAGCTAAAAACAAAAAAACAAAGTCAGTAGTAGCAATAGTGTTGAATCAGGAGTGATCTTTTCCACACGGCACACCTTGGGACATCCCACCTGGTGACAAGCCCATCCACAAACCCCTACACACACACACACACACACACACATAGACACACACCTCTGTACAAACCTGTCCAAACTCGCGCTGTAATTTGGGGATTAGCAGATGCCTTTAATGGGTAAAAATCATCCAGGCTTTCCCTCCCTGAGACACTGGAGGAGGACAGACCTAAAGCACAAAGAGAGAAACTAAAGCAGCACGAGTGAACCTGTAATCTGCAAATTGTCCTTAAATATACGTCTATAATCGAGACCGTTACGTCACACTAATCGGTGCGACAGATCTCGGCCCACACGCTTATTCTGCTGCAAATACAAGTCTACGGGACACTGACGAAACAAAAAACGACTATAAACTTGACGCAACTTATGAGGTACTCCTGTCACAACTTAAAAGGCGCATTATGTAACTTTTCTGCCACATAACTGTATCCATGGAGATCTTATTGCTTTACCTTGAATGTTCCACAGTATGACGTTAAACTATGTTTGACCCTGAAGACAAGCGGGTGATGCAAAAGTATAAACTTGATGCAACTCGTGTGGAGCTTCTTACACAACCTAAAAGGTGTATCAAGTAGCGTTTCTGCCGGGGGTCCACCACCTGTCTGTATCTTATTGCTTTTCCTGAAATGTTCCACAGTGTTGCATTAAACTATTTATTCCCCTAAAGACAAGCTGGTGATAGTAAAGTATACATTTGTAAAGTATACATTATAAAGTAAAGTATACATTTGTAAAGTATACATTATAAAGTAAAGTATACATTTGTAAAGTATACATTATAAAGTAAAGTATACATTTGTGAAGTATACATTACAGTCATACCTCACCTTACGAAATTAATTCGTTCCAGAAGTGGTTTCGTAACGTGATTTTTTTCGTAAGTAGAGTCGCAATGGGGGATTCGGGCTGCTGCAAAGCCGAGCGCGCATCCGAGTGCGCATTATTTGAATTTTTGAGATTTCGCGTATCGTAAATTGAATTTTCTTTCGTATTCAGAGACGAAGATTTTACGTAAATGCGTTTCGTAACTTGGATTATTCGTTAGTTGGGTCTTTCGTAAGGTGAGGTATGACTGTATAAATTAAAGTATACATTTGTGAAGTATACATTATAAAGTAAAGTATACATTTGTAAAGTATAAATTATAAAGTAAAGTATAGATTTGCAAAGTATACATTGCAAAGTAAAGTATACATTTGTAAAGTATACATTATAAAGTAAAGTATACATTTGATGCAGTGTGTGTGGTACTTCTTTCTTATTGCTTTTCCTTAAATGTTCCACAGTGTTGCATTAAACTATTTATCCCCGTGAAGACAAGCTGGTGACAGTAAAGTATACATTTGTAAAGTATACATTATAAAGTAAAGTATACATAATAAAGTAAAGTATACATTTGTAAAGTATACATTATAAAGTATACATTTGTAAAGTATATATTATAAAGTAAAGTATACATTTGTAAAGTATACATTATAAAGTAAAGTATACATTATAAAGTAAAGTATACATAATAAAGTAAAGTATACATTTGTAAAGTATACATTATAAAGTAAAGTATACATTTGTAAAGTATATATTATAAAGTAAAGTATACATTTGTAAAGTATATCTTATAAAGTAAAGTATACATAATAAAGTAAAGTATACATAATCAAGTAAAGTATACATTTGTAAAGTATACATTATAAAGTAAAGTATACATTTGTAAAGTATACATAATAAAGTAAAGTATACATTTGTAAGGTATACATTATCAAGTAAAGTATACATTTGTAAGGTATACATTATCAAGTAAAGTATACATTTGATACAGCATGTGTGGTACTTCTTTCTCAACTTAATGGTTTATTAACTGCTTGTCTCCATAGAGATGTTTGTGGTTTTCCTGGAATGTTCTACAATATTAAACTTCTATCTTTCTGAAGACAAGTTGGTGACGTCACCGGGTCAAGTTACAAGTCAGATCTACGGAGAGGCTGACCCACTAACAGCACAAATGCATGTATACCATTTTTGTAAGGAATGAAATCGTGATTAATTGGTTAAATACAATAATACAATATAAAACAATCTGTGTCATGTGAGTGTGTGTGTGTGTATGCAGTTGTGTGTGTGTATGTGTGCGCTTGTGCATGTGCATGCATGTGTGCATGTGTGTGTGTGCGTGTGTGTCGCCGTGTGTGTGTGTGAAGTGGCCCTGCTCCACACACATTCCTGTCCACACAAGGCAGGACTTGTTGGGCTGTGTTCGCGCGTTCGTGTTAAGGTGAAGTAGGGGGACCGTCTCTCACACCAGGAAAAAACTGAGCCTCCTGTGAACGCTGCTCTTTCTCTCTGCTTTTACCAGCCCAGAGAACGCCAAAAAACGCCGCACAACTGAATTCATTACATCTTTGCCCCTAAAAGCCCTCAGATCACTCCTGTCCCAGTCGAGGGCAGGTCAAAGAATCATATATGCATCTTTCTCTACGTTTACCTTCAGAGAAATCCAAGAATGCTACACAACTAAATTCATTACATCTCTGTCCCTAAAACCCCTCGGGTCACTCTTATCCCAGTCTACAACAGGTCAAGCAAACAGGGGCTATGAGGTGTTCAGGTGCTTGTAGTAATGTAGTAATGTAGCATAAGCACCAAACTTTGCAGGTATAATTACAAATAAAAAAACGACTATTATACATTCAACCACACTTACCTTTCCCAAGCTCAAAATGTTCCACCTTGTGATGTTATAAAGCAATAGTTTTCATGTTAAAGGGATAGTGCGTTTTTTTTGTTTTTGTTGATGTTGATGTTAATCTGTATGGGTTCAGCTTGTGTTCTGGAGCTCATGTAAGTAGGTCCGGTAAGTTCGCCGGGACATGAAATAAAGCTTGTTGTTCTTCCCAAAACAACATTTGTCCGAAAAGTGATATATTTGCGTCCGAGACAGTTGTAGACTTCCGCTTGCGGCGGACCGCATCCGCCGTACACGTCTGCTAAAAGTGAACAGGCTAATGAGCTAACGTGGGCGCAGTGATACGAATCGAGAGAGGAAAATGTGTAATGCGAAATACACTGCTGAATTTTAAATGGACAACTGTCTGGAACGCAAATCAGGAATCAGGAATCAGGAAGGTTTTTATTGCCATATGAGCAATGTTCCCCCTAATTTTTCATGTGTCTGAGCAAACACACTAACTCCCTGAGCGTTCCTTGGACTCCTGTGAGCAACATCCGACATGCACACTGTGGCCACACCAGTATCACACCTGAGATCATGGCAAGTTAGATAGCTTATGAATCAAATTACTGCTGTTATTTCTGTTAGATTACTTTTAATATAACTGATTTTTTTGGGTCCACTTCTCAAAAATCTGTTCATGAACTTTGTACATGTCGTATGTCAGTGTGAGGGTCAGTGAAACATTGAACATTACAATATTTTGAAAAATAACCTGTGTATATACCTGTGTATAAACCTGTAAAACCACATGAAGAGAGATTTTTTTCAGCTTGATAAATATAGCCTACATGTAGCTGCAGATTTTTTAGGGATGATTGTAGGACCTATAGGACACTATAAGATGGGTCTTTCTCAAAATAATGATCTCCAAAATAAGTATACATTTTTATCAGTTTATATCTTGCTTTTTAATCATTACCCAGTTTAAGTAATTTTGTGACAGTGACAGAGCTCTGTGGTTTAACGCTCTGGGGAGAGGATTCACACTTCACACAGAAAGTCCCGTCTTTTTGTTCACAAAAACCTATGGCTTGGACAGAAACAAAGAAAACAGCCGAGGATTACATTATGGCTCTACCTGTCTCCTCTTCTGTGCGGGCGGCGCTCCCGTCGGCTGGTGCGGACCTGCCGCTCTGACCCACGGCGACGCGCACGACAACTCTTACTGAAGGAAGCGAGCGAAATGCGATCGAAATGAATCTGTTTGTAGTTGGCTTGTCCCTAACGCATGTGCACATTCACATGTGCAAACTGAATCTATCAGACTGGATTCCGTGTGTCAAACCAGCGCTGAGTTCAGGTTAGATTTTATTTTATGCGTTGAAAAGGATTTGATATGCGCGCTGAACGTCTGGGCAGTGCGCGATTGCGCACGCGCGCACCTTAGAGGGAACAGTGCATATGAGTGAACAGGTTCACAACATTATAAACTTGCTTCGTACCTGGAGCGGACAGACACTGGGCTGCCATTCGCGGCGCCAACTTGGTTACAACAGAGTGGAAAAAAGATGCAGACAATATTCATAAACATATTACAACAACAACAATTGGACAGGTAAAACACACAGTGTTTTTTTCGTTGGTGACAAACGGATGGGTGGGAGGGGGAGCAGTCCAGAAAAATCGATAATTGATTGGAAACTGAAGCAGAGGCAGACAGTACTAAATAGACAGGGCAGAGTGTTTTACATAAACATTTTGTTTTGTCGCTTTTCGGACAATTTATGTTTTGGGAAGAACAACAAGCTTTATTTCATGTCCCGGTGAACTTACCGGACCTACTTACGTGAGCTCCAGAACCCGAGTAGAACCAGGTTGAGCGGAGACTGTCACAAGTAAGCCAGTATTACCGCACAAAACTTTTAGAAGGAAACCCATACAGATTAACATTTAAAGGTCCCATGGCATGAAATTTTCACTTTCTGAGGTTTTTGAACGTTAATGTGAGCTCCCCTACTCTGTTTAGCCCCCCCCCATGGTTAAAAGTTGCGAAATGTCTAAACTGAGCATTTGCGATCCTTTTCTGCGTTAGAAAAAATCAGAGCTCAAATGGGCGATTTTGAACAAGGCACCTTATTGACGTCAGATCGAAAAAAGAAATGCAAATGCAGTTCCAGCCCCGTCTGTCTGTACTCAGCGTCTCTGTAAATCACGCCCAGAGAGTTTGGACTGCGGAGGAGCTACGCAATGTGAAATACATTTTTTTATTTGCTTGGAGGAACTTGCGAGTGTTTCTAGACTCGGAAGTCCTTTATCTGAGCCTGTGGATATCTGAAACAGCAGTGGTTTAATTTTATTTTCTGTGGAAATGTGTTTATTTTTCAATGGAAGGCTTCTCATCTCTCCCCCTGTGCAAAAACACGGAAGTGGGTCACAGAGCGGAGAGCTTGGCCACGAGTGTTGATTTTGAAGAAGGATTCATTTACAGTATTAGGGAACCATTAAGGAGCCATATAAAAGCATCAAGAAGTACCATGTCATGGGATCTTTAAAAAAAACAAAAAAAACACGCACTATCCCTTTAACAGCTACTTTTACCTTTCGTTCAGTAGCGATTGTCAGTTCCAGGCCTGAAATCATTCAAATGATTCTAGTGAAGGTGTATGGAGTTTAAAAACAGTGGAGCTTTTCCTGTATTACCACATGACATCACAAGTTGGTAAACACAACTCCAGGTATGTTTGTGATGAGGAAACAACAGATGAGAAAATAGCGTAATATGGGCCGTTGTAATTTTATTTTTTTATTTTTCTTAAATTCTAATGGTTGAAACTGTTGGAAATATGTGGGTGGTATGTTGTTTACAAGATAATTCTGAAATGTTCCACTATAATACTAATAAGCCTTAATAATGCATGAGAAAGCCTTAATGCTCATGATTCATTTTAATAACCACTTATTAATGGGGTTAGGATTTTGGGTTAGGAGTCACTAAGCCTGAATCTTAAAAAAAAAATGTGTTCATTATGGATTAAAGGTGCATTATGTAACTTGTCCATGGAGATGTTACTGCTTTGTCTGGAATGTTTCACAGTATGCTATTAAACCAGTCTATCATCATGGAGACCAAACCAGACCAAGTAACAGGTCAGATCTGTGGAGAGGCGACCCCGCTTACAGTCAGAATGCTTGTTTTTCTAGTTGTTTTTGAGCAATAAAACCACCTGTAATTGAATACATGTACAGTAGTTCTGTTTAATGTCATATTGTGGAACATTTCAAGCAGAGCAATGACCTATCCATAGACAGAAGAAGGTGACAGATGCTCAATCAAGAAGTTAAGTCTTTATTCATTATTTAAGGCTATTACAAGTGTAGTTGTTATAAAATGCGACATACTGAAATTGTTTTATTAAAGGTCCCATGACGTGGTACTTCTTGATGCTTTTATATGGCTCCTTAATGGTTCCCTAATACTGTAAATGAATCCTTCTTCGAAATCAACACTTAGTGCATGAGAAAGAGAGATAAGATGAGAAAGAGTCATAAATGTCACTCTGGAACACTCCATTATGGGCGTTGTTGCTTGAATGCAAATGAGGAGGACAGAGATGGCCTATAGTAGGGGGTGGGGGCGTGGCCAAACTCTCCGCTCCGCTCTGTGACCCACTTCCGTGTTTTTGCGCGGGGGGAGAGATGAGAAGCGTTCCATTGAAAAATAAACACATTTCCACAGAAAATAAAATTAAACCACTGCTGTTTCAGATATCCACAGGCTCAGATAAAGGACTTCCGAGCCTAGAAACACTCGGACGTGCCTCCAGGCAAATAAAAAAACGCATTTCGCATTGCGTAGCTCCTCCGCAGTCCAAACTCTCTGGGCGTGATTTACACAGACGCTGAGTACAGACAGACGGGGGTGGAACTGCATTTGCATTTCTTTTTTCGATCTGACGTCAATAAGGTGCCTTGTTCAGAATCGCCCGTTTCAGCTCTGATTTTTTCTAACGCAGAAAAGGATCGCAAATGCTCAGTTTAGATATTTTGCAACTTTTAGCCATGGGGGGGCTAAACAGGGTAGGGGAGCTCACATTAACGTTCAAAACCCTCAGAAAGTGAAACTTTCATGCCATAGGACCTTTAAAGACAAAATTACAATAGCAAAATTAGAAAAATGTTTGGTCAAAAAGCTGCAAATAGATAAACAATTTACATAGAATCTTTCAATATACATATTGGATGGATTCTTTAAAAAAAAAAAAAAAAAAAAAAAGGTTATTTAGAGAATAAAAATGGATATTTGACATGACTGTGCTCCTATTTTTCAGATATGTGACCAACCATGGCAAAACCCGCCACAAGTCGCTCAGAGCGAACAGGAGAAAATTGCATTAGAAGCTTTTTATTTTATTTTATTTTTATTTGTGATTTTCTTTTTTTTTTTTTTTTTTTGCAGAATGTGCTAGTTGAGATCATGAAGAAGCCACTTCATGTTTCAGATAACAGCATTGGTTGCTTTAAAAGCATACGTTTTGTCTGTGAAACTGGCTTGTTTTTGGGAAAGAATTGGGGCGTGTTTTCTGCCAATCAGTTGTGTGCTAGAAGCAAACCTCCTGGCTCCTTAAGCTGCGTAGCTGCATGTAAAGATGTAATGTTTTGCGGATGAGCTGAATTGTGGCTGTTTTACGGGATGCCGATCTGTCGGCCTCGCACAGAGGAGCGGGATCGTAAGATATCAGACGCTATTTCTACAGTAACATTTGAAGAGGATAAGGACAGTGAAATAGAGAAAATACGTAACTTTGACTGTAAATGCTATGTAAGGAAGGAGAACTCTCCACGGGACACATTCATGTAACCAGAGTTTATGTACAGAATGTGATCGGATTCTTTAGCTGCCAAAAGATAGTGGGAGGATATGCAAATAATTGGACAACGAGGCGAACAGAGGATCATCGGAGGTGACCATATCCAGCAGAAAGCCCCCGACAAAAAGAAAGTGGCCCCGAACTACATATTTCACTGGAGGCAATGATGTTTGCAGGAACACTCTCTCTCTTTCTTATGGGGTGAGTAAAGTGCCTCTAAACTTTGACACATACTTTAGGACATGTTTAAATACTACTTCAGCTTTCGTGTGGTCATTTTATTTCTGTAAATGGAGATATTTAGCTGAAAGCAGGGGGCTTGAGTAATCGTCAACATTAGCATCAGATCACTAGCCAAAGCCTAATGGTTAATGATTGCAGATACTGCAGTACTACAAGCATTCCAATAGACTAGCAAAAACACTTCATTTTACTGCATTGTTCTGCATAATGCAGTATTGTGGACACAAAAAAGTTTTCCTGTTATACACTGCAGTTCTTAGCCTCATTTAAAGTGCTTCACTCCAGCAGTTTGTAGTCAGTCTCCTGGTAATAATGAGATTTTGTATGTAGAAATTGGGTATGATGAACACTTACATTTCCTTCCTTCTGATATACTTGTATCTAATTATAAAACATAAAATAAGTCTAATGTGTTAAAGGGCTCATATTATGCTATTTTCTGAGCTATGTTATAAGGTTTTTCCTCATCACAAACATACTGTACCTGAAGTTGTGTTTTGTTTCATTTGCACACAAACACACAAACCCTGCATATTTAGTTCTTCTCTCAAACAGAAAACTCTCCGTTCCACCTTGGGATGTCATGGGGTCATACAGGAAATCCTCTTTACACCTTCACTAAAATCATTTGGATGATTTTAGCACTGGAATTTGCAATCTCTACTGAACTAAAGGTAAACTGTAGCTGCTAACTTGAAAATGACAGCTTTATGACATCACAAGGTGGAACAGAGCATTTTGAGCTTAGGAGATGGAGACAGACTAATAATAAAGAGTTATTCAAACATGTGAATGGAAGAAAACATAACTCCAGGCGTGTTTTTGAGAAGATACCAACATTATAACATGGCGTAAAGCTCAATTTTGTGTTATATAAAACCTTTAAGGAGTATTTAACAAAACAGACTTAGACTTTCACACCTGCCTTTTTTGGTTCTTTTAAAACGAACCAGAGTTCGTTTGCTCCTTTGATTCGGACTTTTTGGGCTGGTGTGAATAAAAAACAAAAATCTTGATCCGGAGCAAACAAGCGAACCGAGACCACCTAAAAAGCTCGGTCTCGGCATGGTTCCTGTCGAACTCTGGTGCAGTTCGTTTGAGGTGAGTATGCAGACAATCTGACACAAGTTGGCTTTTTGTACTTAACGAGTTCCCGTCGTATGTCGAGCATTATGGGAAACCGAGGCTGACGAAACAAAACTAAACAAAACAAGGTTTACTTACGTTTTGCATGAAGAGCAGTCACAACTTGATGCGCGCACGAGCGCTGTCCTCTGTAGTCATCTTGCCCTGTGTCTTCGTCGTTTGGAAGTTGATTGTAAAATAGTGTAAACCTCACGATGCTGCTCAAACATTTGTGTGAACTGTAAAAACTGAGCAAACCATATCTCTAAGGCTAGATTGAAAACAGCACGTAACACCATGATTCTCCTCCTTCCGTGTTTGGACACGGCGTTTTGACATGGCTCATTTCTGTCCAATGGCTGAGCGACCTCAGCACACGTGGTTTTGTTTATAGATGTTGGTCCACTTAGAAAAAAAGTGCAGTGTGAAAGCGAACCGCACCAAAATAAAAAAATAAAAAAATTTAATTTGGTCCGGACCAAAGCAAGTGAACTATCGGACTTTCCTGGTGTGAAAACGACCTTAGACAAACTTTATTGATCCACAAGGGAAATTGTTTTGGGTACAGTAGCTCACACATCAAATAACAGAGGGTAACAAAAAATAGATGGAATAGCAACCAAAGAGCAATAGACCAGTGTCAAATGAGACATAATTATAAAAATAAAATTAACAGTAAATGTATATGTACAAATAAGATAAGATAAGATAAGATATGCCTTTATTAGTCCCACAGTGGGGAAATTCCAGTGTTGCAACGCACAGATCAAGAACAGTAAGAAAAAGTAGCATGCAACAGAACAATATAATAAATAAATAATGGCCTAGGATAATTTAAAAATAGACCTAAAAATAGACTCTAGAATGTAGCTGAATATTGTAGTGCAGATAAAGTTGAATGACATGTTAACAGTGTTCGTTGTACAGTCTGACAGCAGCAGGAAGGAAAGACCTGCGAAACCTCTCCTTCACACAGCGAGGGTGAATCAGTCTGTCACTGATGCTGCTCTCCAGAGCAGACAGAGCGTCCTGCAGGGGGTGAGACTCATGGTCCAGCATAGAGGTGACCTTAGCCAGGACCCTCCTGTCCCCCACCTCCTGCACTGAGTCCAGAGGACAGCCCAGGACAGAGCTGGACTTCCTGATCACCTTGTCCAGCCTCTTCCTCTCCCTCTCTGTGATGCTGCTGCTCCAGCAGACCACACCGTACAGGATGGCTGATGCCACCACAGAGTCATAGAAGGTCTTCAGGAGTGGCCCTCTCACTCCAAAAGACCTGAGTCTCCTCAGGAGATAGAGCCGACTCTGGCCCTTCCTGTACAGTGCATCTGTGTTATGAGTCCAGTCCAGTTTATTGTTCAGATGAACACCCAGGTACCTGTAAGAGTCCACTCTCTCAATGTCCCTTCTCTGGATGTTCACTGAGGGGGCAGTAGAGTGGCGTCTGCGGAAGTCCACCACCATCTCCTTGGTCTTACCCGCGTTGATGATGAGGTGGTTCCGCTGACACCAGTCCACAAAGTCCTGTATTAGTCCCCTGTACTCCCCATCAATGTCATCCTTGATGAGGCCAATGATGGCAGAGTCATCAGAGAACTTCTGCAGGACACAGCTGTCCGTGTTGTGTCTGAAGTCTGCAGTATAGAGGGTGAAAAGAAAATCAGAATAAAATATAAAAATAAAATATAAAAAATAAAATACAATATCAAATTATTTTATGCATTAATTTACATTAATGCATTAATACAGGACAATTCTTTTTTTTTCTTTTTTCTTTTAACTGCACAGATTTACTGCAAAATGGTGTAGATATTGTGAAAAAGGAAATTAGACAAACATACAACAAACCCCACGGTGTGGACTCAGCCCTGGAGGAGGTCATTATGAGGGAATCCCATGCTTTCTTAAACCAAACATCGATTCAGGGGCATTAGTCTGGTGCACAGGGGAGAGAGGGAGAGGGAAGGAGGGGAGGAGAGAGGGAGGGAGCGAGGGAGGGAGCGAGGGAGAGGGGTGGGGGTCTTCTTTTTGATCAGATCTCTGTGAAAGATGGGTGTCATGGCCTCATCCTGCCAGCTGTGAGGGGACTGGCCTGTGACACCCAGAGCCGCCACATATGGGACACAGAGAGAGAAGGAGAGGGAGAGAGAGAAAAGAAGAGGGGGAGAGAGAGGGGTGGAAAAACACACCTACAAACCACATGTGTGCAGGAGAGAGAAAAAGGAGTGGAGAGGAAGAATGTAAGAGAAACAAGGGAGAGAGGGAAGGGGGAGAGGAAAGAGAAATGTGGAGAAATGAGACAAAGAGTGAGAGAAGAGCGAGAGAGAAGCAACATAGAAGGGGGAAGAGATAGAGAGAGATCAGAGAAAGGACAGTGTGAGAAAAGTATGGAAGAAGTAAGGAAGAGAAAGGAGAGAGACAGAGAGAGAGGGAGGACGGAAAAACATACCTACAAACAACATGTGTGCAGGGGAGAGAGAGAAAGAGAGAGAGAGAGAGAGAGAGAGAGAGAGAGAGAAGAGCAAATGAGAGGGGCAGTATGAAAGAAGCAAGGGAGAGAGAGAAAGAGAGAGAGGGGGACAGAGAGAGAGATAAATGGGATAGAGAAAAAGAGAGAGAAGAGGACTTTGACTTTTATCAATACATGTATCATTAATATTAAAGGGAGGAGGGAGAGAGAGAGGAGGGGTGAGAGGGACAGCATTGGAGAAGCAAGAGAGAGAGAGAGAGAGAGAAATGGGATAGAGAGAGAGAGAGCCTGACAGACAGACAGACAGACAGATAGAGAGAGACAGAGAGAGAGAGAGACAGACAGACAGACAGAGAGAGAAAGAGAGAGAGAGAGAGAGAGAGAGAGAGAAAGGGGATAGAGAAAAAAAGAGAGAGGATGACTTTGACTTTTATCAATACATGTATCATTAATATTTTTAAAGGGAGGAGAGAGAGAGAGAGAGAGAGAGAGAGAAAAGAGTAAAAGCGAGAAAGAGAGATTGAACAAGAGAGGAAAAAGAGGAGAGAAAGGAAGAGAGGAAAGTACTGAGAGTATGGAGGGATGAGAGAAAGAGTGAGAGAGACAGAGAGAGAGAGAGAGAGAGGAATCGGATAGAGAAAAAGAGAGAGACTTTGACTTTTATCAATACATGTATCATTATTATTATTAAAGGGAGATAGAGGAGAGAGATAGATGATAGATAGATAGATAGATAGATAGATAGATGGATAGATAGAGAGAGAGAGAGAGAGAGAGAGAGAGAAGAGTAAAAGCAAGAAGAGAGATTGAACAAGAGGCAAAAAGAGGAGAGAAAAGAAGAGAGGAAACTACTGAGAGTATGGTCGGATGAGAGAAAGAGTGAGAGAGAGAGAGAGAGAGAGAGAGAGAGAGGAATCGGATAGAGAAAAAGAGAGAGACTTTGACTTTTATCAATGCATGTATCATTATTATTATTAAAGGGAGATAGAGGAGAGAGATAGATGATAGATAGATAGATAGATAGATAGACAGATAGAGAGAGAGAGAGAGAGAGAGAAGAGTAAAAGCGAGAAAGAGAGATTGAACAAGAGGGAAAAAGAGGAAAGAAAGGAAGAGAGGAAAGTACTGAGAGTATGGAGGGATGAGAGAAAGAGTGAGAGAGACAGAGAGAGAGAGAGAGAGGAATCGGATAGAGAAAAAGAGAGAGACTTTGACTTTTATCAATACATGTATCATTATTATTATTAAAGGGAGATAGAGGAAAGATAGATAGATGATAGATAGATAGATAGATAGATAGATAGATGGATAGATAGAGTAAAAGCGAGAAAGAGAGATTGAACAAGAGGGAAAAAGAGGAGAGAAAGGAAGAGAGGAAAGTACTGAGAGTATGGAGGGATGAGAGAAAGAGTGAGAGAAGGAAGTGATAGAGAGAGAGAGGGTAAAAAGTGTAAATAAAGAAACGGGGGTGAAAAGAGAGAAAAAAACAAAGAAAAAAAAGGAGGGGGGGGGGCATTTTTATAAAACATATGTATAGATCTCGAGACTTTTTAAATGTTTTATTCTGGCGAGTAAAAAACTCTAATCCGTTTGGAGTCCAGATCAGAGCTGGGATTAATGTGGAACCTTCACAATGAAAACCATTTGTGTTGGACAGGCCGTTACTGCACTGTTCCAATCATCACCAGAATAATATTTTTATAGTTTTAAAACGTGAAATGTGCGAATTCTGTCTCTGTCAGCAGAGGATTATCATGTCCAAGAAATCCTTAAAAGCTTTTTCTACATGCAAAAGGTTACACAGAAAAAAATATGAAGTACAAAAACGCATGGATCGTTTTCAATAAGTGAAATCTGAATTACGGGAAGTCTCACAAGAAAAAAAGCATTACTGTTTGTACAAAAAACAAAAAACAAACTCAAATCAGATTTATTTATGTAAAGAGGGACAGGACAGAGAAGACAGGACAGGGTCTAGGAGATAGGATTTAGGGGACAGGAACAAGGAGAGCAACTAGGAGACAGAGGAGACAGGAGTTAGGAGAGAGAAGCTACAACAGATACAACCTAGTAGAAAAGATTAAGGAGACATGTCCTAGTAGACTGGACCAAGGAGACAGGGCCAAGTAGACAAGACCTAGGAGAGAGGACTTAGGAGAGCGGACACAGGACATGAGCTAGAAAAGAAGAGCGAGGACAGAGGAGCTTGGACAAAGGACACAGGATAGAGTAGTCAAGAGAAAGGAGCTAGGAGACAGGACAGGAGCTAAGATAGAGGAGAAAGGAGTTGGGACAGACGAACTAGGACAGAGGACACAGGAGCTAGGAGACAGGACATGAGCTGTAGGAGAGAGGAGAAAGGAGCTAGGAGACAGGACAGGAGCTTTAGGACAGTGGAGCTAGGAGAGAGGATTTAGATAGAAAGGAGCTAGGACACAGGACAGGAGCTGTAGGAGAGAGGAGAAAGTAGCTAGGACACAGGACAGGAGCTGTAGGAGAGAGGATAGGAGCTAGGACACAGGCCAGGAGCCGTAGGAGAGAGGAGAAAGTAGCTAGGACACAGGACAGGAGATGTAGGAGAGAGGATAGGAGCTAGGACACAGGACAGGAGCTGTAGGAGAGAGGATAAAGGAGCTAGGACACAGGACAGGAGCTGTAGGAGAGAGGATAGGAGCTAGGACACAGGACAGGAGCCGTAGGAGAGAGGATAGGAGCTAGGACACAGGACAGGAGCTGTAGGAGAGAGGATAGGAGCTAGGACACAGGACAGGAGCTGTAGGAAAGAGGAGAAAGGAGCTGTACAAGAGAGGATAGGAGCTAGGACATAGGACAGGAGCCGTAGGAGAGAGGATAGGAGCTAGGACACAGGACAGGAGCCGTAGGAGAGAGGATAGGAGCTAGGACACAGGACAGGAGCCGTAGGAGAGAGGATAGGAGCTAGGACACAGGACAGGAGCCGTAGGAGAGAGGATAGGAGAGCTAGGACACAGGACAGGAGCCGTAATAGAGAGGAGAAAGGAGCTGTGGGAGAGAGGACAAAGGAGCTAGGACATAGGACAGGAGCTGTAGGAGAGAGGATAGGAGCTAGGACATAGGACAGGAGCAGTAGGAGAGAGGAGAAAGGAGATAGGACACAAGACAGGAGCCGTAGGAGAGAGGATAGGAGCTAGGACACAGGACAGGAGCCGTAGGAGAGAGGATAGGAGCTAGGACACAGGACAGGAGCCGTAGGAGAGAGGATAGGAGCTAGGATACAGGACAGGAGCCGTAGGAGAGAGGAGAAAGGAGCTAGGACACAGGACAGGAGATGTAGGAGAGAGGATAGGAGCTAGGACACAGGACAGGAGCTGTAGGAGAGAGGAGAAAGGAGCTAGGACACAGGACAGGAGCCGTAGAAGAGAGGAGAAAGGAGCTAGGACACAGGACAGGAGCTGTAGGAGAGAGGATAGGAGCTAGGACACAGGACAGGAGCTGTAGGAGAGAGGATAGGAGCTAGGACACAGGACAGGAGCTGTAGGAGAGAGGATAGGAGCTAGGACACAGGACAGGAGCTGTAGGAGAGAGGATAGGAGCTAGGACACAGGACAGGAGCTGTAGGAGAGAGGATAGGAGCTAGGACACAGGACAGGAGCCGTAGGAGAGAGGATAGGAGCTAGGACACAGGACAGGAGCCGTAGGAGAGAGGATAGGAGCTAGGACACAGGACAGGAGCTGTAGGAGAGAGGATAGGAGCTAGGACACAGGACAGGAGCTGTAGGAAAGAGGAGAAAGGAGCTGTAGGAGAGAGGATAGGAGCTAGGACATAGGACAGGAGCCGTAGGAGAGAGGATAGGAGCTAGGACACAGGACAGGAGCTGTAGGAGAGAGGATAGGAGCTAGGACACAGGACAGGAGGTGTAGAAGAGAGGATAGGAGCTAGGACATAGAACATAGGACAGGAGCAGTAGGAGAGAGGAGAAAGGAGCTAGGACACAGGACAGGAGCTGTAGGAGAGAGATTAGGAGCTAGGATACAGGACAGGAGCTGTAGGAGAGAGGAGAAAGGAGCTAGGACACAGGACAGGAGCCGTAGGAGAGAGGATAGGAGCTAGGACACAGGACAGGAGCCGTAGGAGAGAGGATAGGAGCTAGGACACAGGACAGGAGCTGTAGGAGAGAGGATAGGAGCTAGGACACAGGACAGGAGCCGTAGGAGAGAGGATAGGAGCTAGGACACAGGACAGGAGCCGTAGGAGAGAGGATAGGAGCTAGGACACAGGACAGGAGCCGTAGGAGAGAGGATAGGAGCTAGGATACAGGACAGGAGCTGTAGGAGAGAGGAGAAAGGAGCTAGGACACAGGACAGGAGCTGTAGGAGAGAGGATAGGAGCTAGGACACAGGACAGGAGCTGTAGAAGAGAGGAGAAAGGAGCTAGGAGACAGGACAGGGGCTGTAGGAGAGAGGATAGGAGGTAGGACACAGGACAGGAGCTGTAGAAGAAAGGATAGGAGCTAGGACACAGGACAGGAGCTGTAGGAGAGAGGATAGGAGCTAGGACACAGGACAGGAGCCGTAGGAGAGAGGATAGGAGCTAGGACACAGGACAGGAGCTGTAGGAGAGAGGAGAAAGGAGCTAGGACACAGGACAGGAGCTGTAGGAGAGAGAATAGGAGCTAGGACACAGGACAGGAGCCGTAGGAGAGAGGAGAAAGGAGCTAGGACACAGGACAGGAGCTGTAGGAGAGAGGAGAAAGGAGCTAGGACACAGGACAGGAGCTGTAGGAGAGAGAAAGGAGCTAGGACACAGGACAGGAGCCGTAGGAGAGAGGAGAAAGGAGCTAGGACACAGGACAGGAGCCATAGGAGAGAGGATAGGAGCTAGGACACAGGACAGGAGCTGTAGGAGAGACGATAGGAGCTAGGACACAGGACAGGAGCCGTAGGAGAGAGGATAGGAGCTAGGACACAAGACAGGAGCTGTAGGAGAGAGAAGAAAGGAACTAGGACACAGGACAGGAGCTGTAGGAGAGAGGAGAGGAGCTAGGACACAGAACAGGAGCCTTGGAGAGAGGATAGGAGCTAGAACACAGGACAGGAGCCGTAGGAGAGAGGAGAAAGGAGCTAGGACACAGGACAGGAGCCGTAGGAGAGAGGATAGGAGCTAGGACACAGGACAGGAGCCGTAGGAGAGAGGATAGGAGCTAGGACACAGGACAGGAGCCGTAGGAGAGAGGATAGGAGCTAGGACACAGGACAGGAGCCGTAGGAGAGAGGAGAAAGGAGCTAGGATACAGGACAGGAGCCATAGGAGAGAGGATAGGAGCTAGGATACAGGACAGGAGCTGTAGGAGAGAGGATAGGAGCTAGGATACAGGACAGGAGCCGTAGAAGAGGAGAAAGGAGCTAGGACACAGGACAGGAGCTGTAGGAGAGAGGATAGGAGCTAGGACACAGGACAGGAGCTGTAGGAGAGAGGATAGGAGCTAGGACACAGGACAGGAGCTGTAGGAGAAAGGATAGGAGCTAGGATACAGGACAGGAGCCGTAGGAGAGAGGATAGGAGCTAGGACACAGGACAGGAGCCGTAGGTGAAAGGATAGGAGCTAGGACACAGGACAGGAGCCGTAGGAGAGAGGATAGGAGCTAGGACACAGGACAGGAGCCGTAGGAGAGAGGATAGGAGCTAGGACACAGGACAGGAGCCGTAGGAGAGAGGATAGGAGCTAGGACACAGGACAGGAGCCGTAGGAGAGAGGATAGGAGCTAGGACACAGGACAGGAGCCGTAGGAGAGAGGATAGGAGCTAGGACACAGGACAGGAGCCGTAGGAGAGAGGATAGGAGCTAGGACACAGGACAGGAGCCGTAGGAGCGAGGATAGGAGCTAGGACACAGGACAGGAGCCGTAGGAGCGAGGATAGGAGCTAGGACACAGGACAGGAGCCATAGGAGCGAGGATAGGAGCTAGGACACAGGACAGGAGCTGTAGGAGAGAGGATAGGAGCTAGGACACAGGACAGGAGCTGTAGGAGAGAAAAGAAATGAGCTAGGACACAGGACAGGAGCTGTAGGAGAGAGAAGAAAGGAGCTAAGACACAGGACAGGAGCTGTAGGAGAGAGGAGAAAGGAGCTAGGACACAGGACAGGAGCTGTAGGAGAGAGGATAGGAGCTAGGATACAGGACTGGAGCTGTAGGAGAGAGGATAGGAGCTAGGACACAAGACAGGAGCTGTAGGAGAGAGGATAGGAGCTAGGACACAGGACAGGAGCTGTAGGAGAGAGGATAGGAGCTAGGAGCTAGGGCACAGGACAGGAGCTGTACGAGAGAGGATAGGAGCTAGGACACAGGACAGGAGCTGTAGGGGAGAGGATAGGAGCTAGGACACAGGACAGGAGCTGTAGGAGAGAGCATAGGAGCTAGGACACAGGACAGGAGCTGTAGGAGAGAGGATAGGAGCTAGGAGCTAGGACACAGGACAGGAGCCGTAGGAGAGAGGATAGGAGCTAGGACACAGGACAGGAGCTGTAGGAGAGATGATAGGAGCTAGGACACAGGACAGGAGCTGTAGGAGAGAGGATAGGAGCTAGGACACAGGACAGGAGCTGTAGGAGAGAGGATAGGAGCTAGGACACAGGACAGGAGCCGTAGGAGAGAGGATAGGAGCTAGGACACAGGACAGGAGCCGTAGGAGAGAGGATAGGAGCTAGGACACAGGACAGGAGCCGTAGGAGAGAGGATAGGAGCTAGGACACAGGACAGGAGCCGTAGGAGAGAGGATAGGAGCTAGGACACAGGACAGGAGCCGTAGGAGAGAGGATAGGAGCTAGGACACAGGACAGGAGCCGTAGGAGAGAGGATAGGAGCTAGGACACAGGACAGGAGCCGTAGGAGAGAGGATAGGAGCTAGGACACAGGACAGGAGCCGTAGGAGAGAGGATAGGAGCTAGGACACAGGACAGGAGCCGTAGGAGAGAGGATAGGAGCTAGGACACAGGACAGGAGCCGTAGGAGAGAGGATAGGAGCTAGGACACAGGACAGGAGCTGTAGGAGAGAGGATAGGAGCTAGGACACAGGACAGGAGCTGTAGGAGAGAGGATAGGAGCTAGGACACAGGACAGGAGCTGTAGGAGAGAGGATAGGAGCTAGGACACAGGACAGGAGCTGTAGGAGAGAGGATAGGAGCTAGGACACAGGACAGGAGCTGTAGGAGAGAGGATAGGAGCTAGGACACAGGACAGGAGCTGTAGGAGAGAGGAGAAAGGAGCTAGGACACAGGACAGGAGCCGTAGGAGAGAGGATAGGAGCTAGGACACAGGACAGGAGCCATAGGAGAGAGGATAGGAGCTAGGACACAGGACAGGAGCTGTAGGAGAGAGGATAGGAGAGGAGGGAGGAGGAGGGGGCAGGTCCTGAGGTGCTCTGAGTGGGAGGATCTCTCATTCCTCTCTCCGACTCGCTCACAAGTCCAGCACTTCAGACACACACCAACACGGAGGGAGACACTACTACTGCTACTACTACAACAACTACTACTACTACTACTACTACTACTGCTACTACTTTTTCTCCTTGTACTACCTGCGTTTTTGCCCTGATGCCCGTTCTGCGGTAGGAGAAGAGGAGCTGATTTGTAGGAACTTGCGAGGAATGGCAAACTCCGTAGTCTCCCTGGAAACGTCCCACTAGTGACAATGGCTGAGGTAAGTTTATTTAAGTTAATTTAGGTTTCATTTTGTAATTATTTGTAAAATTTTAAATATTTCTTAGCAGCATGGTTGATTTTTTTTTTTTTTTAATGGTTTGGCAGAAGGTGTAGTAGGTGGATTCTCTAGTTGGGACTTTTAAGTGTTAAGAGCTGGTCGCTTTTTTTGTTTGAACTTTCAAGATTTACCCAAAAAAAAGTTTGGTTGAATTTACATTTTAAATAATATTCATGCTCTTAGACGGGTCTGTTTTGTGGCTGTTAATGCGAGAGAGTTTTTGTTTTACATTTTCCAACACTTTTTAGTTTTATCTCATACCTCTACATGGGAAAAAAATCGAAAATTTTAAGTGTGAAATTTCATAGTTTGTCTTATAAAAGTGATCAGCCCGTTTACAGTATTATAATATTCTACTCCTTTGCAACAGAAGCAGATTTAAACATTTTTTAAAAAATCTAATTCTTTTTTTTACATATTGCCTCTTCCAAATATGAGGAAAAAAAACACAATTTCACATTTATAAGAATTCGATTTTTCATACAAGCTTGAATATTTGACATAAAAATAACAGAATTCTAACAGTGGTGCAAAGTTAAATTTCCACAAGATGAAAGAAAACATAAACTAAACTATAAAGAAATACCGAAAACGTAACAAATTTTTCTTCGTTTCATATTTTTGTCAAATTGTGAAATAAGGAACATTTTAATATTTAAATCGCATAACCTAAAATCTGCTGCGAATTCTGTCTCCAACATTTTTAAAGCTTCAGGAATTGCAAATTTCACATATTTTTGCATCTAAAAAGACAAAAATAAAAACGATAAAAACGCCACGACACTTTCTACTTTTAAATAACAGCCAAAACACACAATAACATCTGTAATTTGAAAGAACAGTTCACAAATTGCTAATTTCTATCTTCTTTCTGTATTGAACACTTAAATTGTCTTTTATAATGTATTTTAATTAACATTTAGTACCAAAAATACTATAATAAATATTGGATCTTATCGTTTTTAAGAGATTTCTTATTAAAACTTAAGTGTATTTAACAATTTTTACATAAATAAATCGAAATATAGGCCTATATTTATGTCCATGTTATGCACTGGACTTAATGTAATTATTTGTGTGTGTAAATTGCGTATTGTTTGTACGTTTTTATGTTTTTACTGTGTTTAAATTAGTAGTTAGAGCTTCAGTTTTATTCTGTAGTCTGTCAGCTTAAGTACAGCTAAATTTGACTTCTGTACAAAATTATCTTGATCTTGATAAAGTAATCCGAAGATAAAACTGCACTTTTCCAAACGCGGATTTGTCAAATGTCAAAATTTCCATTCAAAAATTTCAGAATTCAGTTAAAAATCACATTTTTGCTCATACTTGCTCTTACTATTATGTATAACTTTTGCTCATTTTGGTCTACGTAATGTTTAAATTTCAGTGTTAAGATCCTTTTTTTTGTGTGTGTGTATTCTTGTGTCTTGTTTGTCAGTTTTGTTGCGTTGTTGTAAATGTGTAAAATGTGTGTAACTATGGAGCAGAGTAGATTCTAACCCTGGTGCTGCTTCGTTGCGTTAGTTGTGTCGTTTGAAATTAAATCTCGTCTTAGTTCGTGTTACTAAACTGTCAGATTTAAGTGCCCACACATGAAGCAATTCTGAATTTCAAGGTACAAATTTGGCTTTTGAAATTTCAATCAAAATTCCTCACACAGAAGAAACCCTTCCCCAGCGTGTTCACAGTTTAATGAATGAGAAATCAGAATCAGAAATCAGTTTTCTTTATATTCTTTATATTCTTACAGCAAAATTCAGATTTCAGTGTTAGTTTTTCTATGAGAATTTCAACAGATATTTGTTTTTAAATTTGTGTATCTTCCGCTGGTCTTCTTTTTACGTTTTAAAGACGATGGAGCAAAATTCTTAATCACAATAAGAGCTTAATCTTACAGTATGTTAGTACCAAAAAGAAAAAATTGTTTAAAATCTTTAAAATACACAAACAACAAACAAAACAACAATAACACAATACAAAAGGAAACGAATATTTGAAATTCTGAAAAGTGATCACAACTTTTCTTGAAGCTAAAGGTGATATGTGGATTTTGTATTTTTTATTCTATATCAAATGTAAATTGGAAAGTTATCTTTTAAAAAAAAAAAAAAATTGGAAAATTCACAGATTACAGAAATTGCTTGAATCATGCGTTTTGGTGAAATTTTGGCACAAGGCTGAAATTTTTAAAACACGAAAAGATTCTTACTCACTATAACTTATTTATTTCAATTATTTTTATTCAGTTCTTGATGGAAAAAAAGTGCCAAATTCTAAATTTCCAGGTCAAATAAGTTGAAATCAGTGTTTTCAGTAAAATCACTCCAGTGTTAGAATTAGGAACAGCGCCCTCTTGTGGTTGTCCCGTGTGGGATTTTGTGCTCAAAGTAAAAGCCTCATGACCTCATCAACCGGTGTCAATTACAAAAATAAACACACACATTTACACACACACGGCACTGACGGTGTGTGTGTGTGTGTGTGTGTGTGTGCGCGCTAACAAGTAGAAAAGAGAAAAAGATGAGCATTTCTTGAGAAATTCTTTTTTTTTAATGCTTTATTTAGTGGCAAATATTTTTCTTTATATTCTTTTATTTATTTACTTGTCTATCTATTTATTTATTATGAATTCTTGTGATTTTTTTGTGATAGTTTGAACCAAAACACGGAAAGAAACGACAATATATGTGCACAGCGTTGGGCCTTGGCACGGACCAAGTCTATAAATGAAACGCTCGGTCTCAAAATTCTTAAAGTGATGTGTTGATTTTTGTATTTTTTATGAAATTTCTTTTGCATTTCAACTTCACTACGCGTTTACAAATGGAATATATTTTAATGTCAGAAGCGCAAACTGTTTTAAAATAGGATAAAGAGGATTTCTGCATATTTTTGCTTCTTCAATATTAAATAACCTTAATAAAGCAACTTATACTGACATGTATTTGTATATTTGAGCTAATTAAGGTGTAGATTATTATAAAGTGGAAGCAAAAATATTGAAAATGTAAGTAAGTGTTTGATATTATCGCATTGTTTCAGTGTCAGTATCCAGTTTTATAGGCCCGACGTTCTGCTGGCTTCATTAGCCTCATCATGTCTTCTTTCTCACCAGAGACTTTTGCCCCAGGAGCCCCTTGGCCTTGAGCTGGTCCACCCCCCTCCTCTTCTTCCTCCTCTTCCTCCTCCTCCTCCTCCCTTATACCCCTCCTCTAATCTCTCGTTCTTAGCCCCAGCAGACAAACTCCAGAGCGTCCTTTAACCATCTTTCAGTAGGACACACGCTCAATTTACACATAAATATTGACTCGATTTTTCCAATTTAATGTACGATACAAGTTATAGCCTATTTGTATTACGTTTGACAGTGTACAGCGCTGACGTGTGACTTGTCTCCAACATTTTTTACAGCTTCAGGAATTGCAAATTTCACATATTTTTGCATCTAAAAAGACAAAAATAAAAAAGATAAAAACTCCACGACACTTTCAACTTTTAAATAACAGCCAAAAACACACAAAATAACGTCTGTAATTTGAAAGAACAGTTCACAAATTCCTAATTTCTATATCCTTTCTGTATTGAACACTTAAATTGTCTTTTATAATGTATTTTAATTAACATTTAGTACCAAAAATACAGATTTCTATATAATAAATATTGGATCTTATAGTTTTTAAGAGATTTCTTATTAAAACTTAAGTGTATTTAACAATTTTTACTTAAATAAATCGAAATATAGGCCTATATTTAATTCCATGTTATGCACTGGACTTAATGTAATTATTTGTGTGTAAATTGTGGCCCTGTAGTGTCAACTGCCTATTTAGAGATAAATAAGTGTAATGCCATACTCCGGAACATTCCAGGCAGTATATCCACGGAGAGGAGAAGGTGACAGACCCTACAACAGAAAAGTTACCCAGTGCACCTTTAATAAAAAAGTAAACAAAATGTAAAAAGGTTAGTATACAGCTCTGGAAAAAAATTAAAATAAAAAAAATAAGAGATCACTGCATTGTTTTCTGAAATCAGCATCTCTACATGTATTACAGCCATTCCATTCCAGCGTCTGTTGAATTCTAACACAAACACAAAGCTGAGCTACTTCAATTCTTGCACCAGGAGTGGAATAAAGTCACCTAAGAACAATGTGAAAGACTTGTGGAGAGCATGCCAAGATGCATGAAAGCTGTGATTAAAAATAAGGCTTATTGCACCAAATATTGATTTCTGAACTCTTCTTAAGTGTAAACATTAGTATTATGTTGATTTAAAATGAATTTGATCTTCTGAAAAACATGTATTTGATCTTCTGAAAAACATCGTCTGAAAACATGTATCTTTTTTGTTATTTTGACCATTTGTCATTTTCTGCAAATAAACGCTCTAAACCAGGGGTGTCAAACATGCGGCCCAGGGGCCAGATCCGGCCCTCTAAGACCTTTAATCTGGCCCTCGGCTGATTTTCTATTCAAATATTTTAATTGTATTTTAATTTTCTATTAAAATATTGGTCATTTTCTGCACAGTTTAGCATAGCAACGTCTCCAGCTCCTCTGTGCGTGGCCCCTCCCACCAGAGCAGCACAAATGAGACTTGCCTCTTTCCAAATGCTCTTAAAGGACCATCGTTTTGTCTGCTGACCGTGACACCCTCATCAGTAAAATGTCAAAAATGAGTGCAGGATTTTCCAAGAAAAATTGACTAATTCCTATTTGTTCAAGGAGGTGAATGGGAAACCTGTACGCTCGGTGTGTTTGCAACAAGTGGCGGTGCTCAAGGAATATAATCTTAAACGCCACTACGAGACACAGCATTTCGAACAATACAATAACTTGAACGGAGAATTGAGAAGACAGAAGATAAACGAATTATTGCTGGGACTGAAGAAACAGCAGTCTCTAACAGATTTGCGTTTCTCTGCACAGATATTTGACTTATTGCTATTTTTGGGGTATATATACCATGAGTTTTCTGATCCGGCCCCTTTGGGATTAAAGTAGGTTGATACGGCCCCCGGACCAAAATGAGTTTGACACCCCTGATCTAAACGATAATATTTTGATTTGGAATTTGGGGGAAATGTTGTCAGTAGTTTATAGACTCAAACAAAAATGTTCCTTTTGCCCAAACAAATACCTATAAGTAGTAAAATCAGAAAAACTGATCATTTTGCAGTGGTCTCTTATTTTTTTCCAGAGCTGTATTGGTGTAAAGATGCATTGTGTAACTTTTCCTTGTCTCCGTGGGGATGCTGTTGCTTTGCCTGTAATGCACCATATTTTGGCATCAAGCTTATGTATTGTTACGTTATGGTTATGTTTTGTTTTGTTTATTATTTGTGCAAAAATACCTCGAAATATCGTCAGTTTGAGCAGTGGTCTCTTCACATTTAATGCCATACTGTGAAACATTCCAGGTAAAGCAAACGTTATAGCCTTTTTGTATTACATTTGAAAGTATGTTCATTTTTTTAATTTTTTATTTATTTAACCAGTGAAATCCCATTGAGATTAAAAACCTCTTTTTCAAGGGAGCCCTGGCCAAATATGCACTGTGTAACTTTTCCTTGTTTCCATGGAGATGCTGTTGCTTTGCCCGTAATGCTCCATATTCTTTAGTAGCGTTTATTTCACTGCGTTTGTCTGTTTTGTCTTGTAGTTTTTTATTATTTGCCCGAAAATACCTTGAAACATTCAGTTTGTGCGTCAGTTTGAGCAGTGGTCTCTTCACATTTAAAGCCTTACTGTGAAACATTCCTGGCAAAGCAATAACATTACATAGCGGCGCAACTTTTGTTTATTATTATTCATTATTTATTCTCGTACTTTGTCGAAATTGAAACTAAGAAGCAAAAGGACTACTGTATATCACGAAGATAACGGCCCAAAAACGCAAAATGGCACGTTATTGTCGATGGAAGAGCTCCTGAAATTGTTATATCTGTTTAGTTCTGGATTTTTGTGATGAATTAACTTCAAATTTAGTAATAATTGTAAGACCTTAAAACCTGAATTGTTCTTAAATCTGATTTCAAGTGATTTTATTTGGTTAATTTTAACATTTAAAGGTGCATTGTTTAACTTTCCTGGTGGAGGGTCCGTCAAACGCTTTTCTCCATGTAGATTGGAGTTATTGCTTTGTCTGGAATGTTTCACAGTATGGCATTAAACCTTTCTATCATCATGGAGACCAAGCCGGACCAAGTGACAGGTCAGATCCGTGGAGAGGCGACCCCGCTCAGTCAGAATACCTGTTTTTCTAGGTATTTTGGATCTATAAAACCGCGTGTGATTGACTAAAGAGATGTTTAATGTCATATTGAGCAGTGACATTTCCATAGAAATAAGAACGTGATGGAACTCTAACCGAAAAGTTACACAATGCACCTTTAAATAAAATGAAAAAAGACAAAACAAAACCAAAATCCTTCCACTAGTATGTCTAAGAAAGCTTTCAAGTGATTTTAACATATTCATTTTTATGTTGTAGTTTTTTTAATCAAGATCCAACTAAGGGCCTGAACGCTTACGGGTAAAAACGACAAAATATTTCATTGGAAGTGCCTTTCGTTTAGACGGTGATGGCGTTTTGGGGGCTTAAAAACGCAAAAAACTGAAACCGCCCTCCAAAGTGGAAAACTTGAATCCGCTCCGCTGTAGTGTTTTCGTCTACACTGCCCAAGACGCAAAACTCTGGTCAAATCTGCTGACGTCGCGTATGCGTTTACGTCACATCGGTCCATATATCCGTGTACTTTGTTTGGCAGGACTCCCAGTCCACACCTTGTTGCGCCTTCGTTGCTTTGTAGTCTAACGTGGTCTGAAGCAATAGTTGAACTTCTTCGTCTGACCACATGGATTTTTTTTTGCTACCGGTAGCCATGTTTTGTTTTGCTTTTCACAGCGCAGATGAGAAGAAGGAAGATTCTACGTATGCGCGCGGACATAGTGATAATGTATCATGTATCACAGCGCCACCTAGCCGCCTGGCATGCATACCCACTCCAATTCCACAAACTTTTGCGTCACCGTATGCACGCAGATTTCCTCCCGAAAACGCTCGTCTAAACGCAGAATAAAAAGTGAAGACATGGCGCCACTTTTGCGTCTTCTGTTCAGACCGTCGTCATATAAACGTAGCCTAACCTTTGCATTTCTCCATCTGTGGTTCACTGGACAAAGTGTAAAGAAATGCCATGAAATACTGATAATACTGAGGTTTTCTCACAATACAACTTTGCTTTATTATTGCAAACTGATTTAAACACAAAAACTACAAATCCCATGTTCACAGCTTCATTTGTTTGTGTTTGTAGGGGGCGCTGTAAACTCTTCTGAGCTCAGACCTGTGTTTTTGGAGCAAATGGTAGTTTTTATAGGTCCTCCTTTTGGCTTTTTTTGTCACTCTTAGCCATGGATTTTCTACTGGGTTTTTTGCTGCACTGTCCCCAATAATGTAATATATTTAAACTGTCTTTATTCTATTTCCATTTGTTTGTTTCTGATCAGCAGTGAGTTCTGTATTTTGTTGTTAAAAAGTCTCGGTTGAAATTTAACCAGTGGTGGAACGAAGTAAAAGTACGGTAATGTAGTGTACGAAGGTATAAGGGTGATTCTCCAACTACAGCCAAATTTGGTCATGATATTTTTCAGAAAATCCAACACATGTTTTTTAGAAATATTTTGATTTGTTCTACTTCATCACAATGTCTAGAAACATTAGTGGTTGTAATGAAATTACATGAATATTAAATAAATCATAATAAACAATAACAATAAATAAAGTTGTGGAAATGACGGTTGTGGAAATGACAATGTTTAGCATTTCTTTCAAAATCTCATGACATATTAGCATGCTAATCTCTGTTTTAGAGTTAGCATAAAATATACTCAAAATACACAATATAAAATGGTATTTTTCTCATTATTTGTACATTCAAAGGAAATATGAGGTGTTTGGAAATGACGACCAATAAACCTACTCTTGGTTTTGCAAAACTTGACCTTGATTTTGTTCTCGTTTCCCTTCCTTCCATGGAGCTAACGCTGCTATGCTAACATGAGCTCCTGTCACATCACAACTGATGTGGTTCAAGTAGACAAAGGTTTAAAAAAAAGTTAAAAGTTACATTTTGTAGTAGAAATGACAGTGATCCATAGGGACAGGTGTTCTTTTTATGAAAAATAAATAAAATACTAATATATCTTTCAAGCACATGATATTTTTCATTAAAATAAGGAATTTCTGTGTCATTTGTCAATGAAGTTACTGTTGAATCAAATTTAATTTCAGTCTTATGAGTGACTGAGAGTCCAAAACCTGGCAAAGGGACAAAGGACATATAGCAAAAACACAAAATGACAAACGAGTTTTTGTTTTTCTGCCTGGGACACAAAAAAGCTTGATAGTTGGAGAATCACCCATAAATGTGAGAAATCTATTTATTTTAGTTCACTACATTTGAGAGCAGGTATCTGTACTTTCTATTCCACTACATTTCTGAACAGGACTGAAAAGTAAAAGTATTTTTGTTATTATTGTTTGAGACCTGTGGAAAAAGCGGAGGGTTTATTTTTAACACATTTGTCGTTTGAGCAAACAAAGATAAACAAAAAAAGACAGCTATTTAGGAAAATGTCATTGTTTCTGTTGAACAAAATTCAGGACAAATCTTTATCAAAATCAGTACATTTGAAGCTTTATTTAGACCTCAAAATCTGTGGAAAACGCTTTTACTTTTTACTCTTTAAGTACATTTTTAAACAGGTACTTTAACACTTTTACTTGTTTTACTTGTTTGTTTTTGTGTAAATTTGAGTACTTCTTCCATCACTGCACACACACATCGATAAAGTAAAACCAGAATTAAACCTGGACTAGATCAGGACTAGACCAGGACTAAACCAAGTCTACATCAGAACTACACTGTGGGATCAAACCAGGACTAAACCAGATTAAGTGTGAAAACAGCATTTTTTTGTTTGTTTGTTTGTTTTTTCCAACTTTTATTTTGCTCAACAAAGTTACACCACACAACAGACTTTACTGCATTGTTGCCATGGATACCAATGTTTATTTTTCAAGACAGACGATTTCACAGTCAGGTTAAAGGTAGGGTCAGGATTAGGGTTAGGTTTAGAAACATGAAATCTGGATTAAGGGTTTTTGGGATTGTCTTGCTAACTGGAAATTCCACTTGAACACAGCCTAAACCTTGCACAAAACACTGCTAATTTATAAATACGCATTAGCTCTCCCATGCCTCTTTAAAGTTGCACTGTGTAACATTTCTAGTAGAGGGTCCGCCACCTGTTTGTCACCATGGAAGTGTTATTGCTTTGTCTTGAATGTTCCACAGTACAGATTAAACCCATCTATCACAAGGGAAACAATCAGGTTACAGCACTACGTTACATTACAGTTCAGGTCTGTGGAGAGGCGCCTCTGTTCACAGAAGGAATTATTGTATTTTTGAGCAATAGAAACACACATATAAAAACACATAACTACTTTAAAAACTTTACAGCTGGCCCAAGTGCTGGACACAAACATAGAAAAGACAAGTCAAAGTCACAAAACAACTACCGTATTTTTCGGATTATAAGTCGCCGTTTTTTTCATAGTTTGGCCGGGGGTGCGACTTATACTCTGGAGCGATTTATGTGTGAAATTATTAACACATTATTATATAATTTCACATGTTATTTTCACACTAAACCGCAAGAGGGCGCTCTAGGCCTGTGGATTGAAGATTTCATTGGATTTAGTGATTTGGAGTGACACTGATGGTTTGGTAAACTTGTTAGCATGTTCTTTATGCTATAGTTATCTGAATAACAGAGGTGGGACAAAGTCATTGCTGGGCAAGTCCCAAGGAAGTCTGTCTTTTGCACTCAAGTCCGAGTGAAGTCCCGAGTCAAGAGTATGCAAGTGCCGAGTCAAGTCCGAAGTCAAAGCTCACAAGTCTCAAGTCGAGTCCAAAGTCCTAGCATTTTAGTTTCGAGTCATTTCGAGTCCCCTTTACAAAGAAATAAAATTTCTACAAATCATACAATGTCTGCAAGATCTGTATTTATGATTGGATTGTTATGCAAGCCGTGCGCACATGCTCTTTGCATACATTTTCACAGATTCACAAGTACAACAAGTGTGGTCCTTATCAACATACTTTTAGAGTTTTTTTTTCATTGGACGTAGCAAGTCATCACAAGTCAAAAGGCCTAAGTCCAAGTGAAGTCACGAGTTATTGATATTGAAGTCCAAGTCGAGTTGCAAGTGTTTGTACATTTTGTCACGTCGAGTCTAAAGTTATCAAATTCGTGACTCGAGTCTGACTCGAGTCGAAGTTACATAACTCGAGTCCACACCTCTGCTGAATAACTCTTAATATGTTACGTAAACATACCAGGCACGTTCTCAGTTCGTTGTTTATGCGTCATGAAACGTTAGCATACCGCACACTTATTCAGCCTGTTGTTCTGTATTCTATTTTTATTTTAAATTGCCTTTCAAGATGACATGTCTGTTCTTGGTGTTGGATTTTATCAAATAAATTTCCCCAAAAAATGACTTATACTCCAGTGCGACTTTTTTTTATTTTTTTTTATTATGCATTTTATGGCTGGTGTGACTCATAATCTGAAAAATACAGTACTAAAAACATAGAAAACAATAAGATACTTGAGTTAATTCACAACAAGAAATGTCACCTGTTAAAAACCAGTGAAAAAAATTGTGTGTTTTTTAGGAGTGGTAAATTTAAATCTAGCCAAGTTAAGATTTCTTGAATTAAACTGTGTAACTTTTCTGGTGGAGGGTTTGTCAAATGCTTTTGTCCATGGAGAAGTTATCGCTTTGTCTCACAGTACGGCATTAAACCTTTCTACTCAAAACATGCTCCAGGTAAAATCCTCCAGCTTAGGTCCTGACCAAAGCCGAGCAATAAGATCATGGAGATGGTCCCCGGGCACCTGAAAGATGAGCTGCCCACTGCTCCTGAAGGATGGGTCAAATGCAGAGAAATAATTTCCCTACGGGGATGAATAAAGTCTGTCTTCTTCTTCTTCTTCTTTTTCTTCTTCTATCGTCATGGAGACCAAACTGGGCCAGGTTACAGGTCCGATTTGTGGAGAGTCGACTCCATTCACAGTCAGAAGGCCTGTTTTTCTTGGTATTTTTGAGCTATAAAACCACTTGTAAAATTGAATGAAAGTAAGTTTGGGGTGTTTAATGTCATACCATGGAACATTCCAGGCAAAGCAATGACATCTCCATGGAGACACACTGCAAAAAGCAATACAGTGGTACCTCACCTTACGAAAGACCCAACAAACGAAAATTCCAAGTTACGAAACGCCTTCACGTTAAATTTTGGTCTCTAGATACGAAAGAAAATTCAAGTTACGAAACGCGAAATCTCAAAAATTCAAATAATGCGCGCTCAGCCACACACATTATACGCTTTTCTCAGACTGGATTTAAACTTTTCTCACGTTTGTCTCTCGTTTAAACACTCAAACTTTCATAGATTTTCAACAAAATGTATTAATAGTGAAGTGTGGGAGGAAGGGGGAGAAGACTGCGCGCAGACACGTGTGTGATAAAGCAGCATGACCCGGCACGGGGCTGCGAGCACGAGACCCGTGCTCAAACCGTGCCTCCTCTAGACCAAATCAAATCAAATCAAACAATATTTATAAAGCGCTTTTCATACAAAATTGTAGCACAAAGCTACAGGCAGGTCTAAACCAGATCTAAACCAGGATTAAACCAGGATTAAACCACCGCGGCTCTTACCTGCGTTCGTTCATGCGCTCGGACTGCGCGCAGTCCCGATGGAAGGCACATCTCCTCCCCTCCTCGCTGCTCGCCTCAGCCGTGACTCGTGAGGTACACCGGCAGAGCTAGCACGAAACCAGGAAATAGACCCGCACGCGGTGGTTTAATCCTGGTGTCCAGTCCTGGTTTAGTCCAGGTTTAGTCCTGGTCCAGTCCAGGTATAGACCTTGCTTAGACCTGGTTTAGTCGTTAGTCCTGGGTCTACAGTCTCTTAGCCAATCAGGACGCAGAACACAGTGTTACACTATAAAAAAAAGTTACACTATAAAAAAAAAAACTTGGAACGGGGCCTTGGAACGAATCAGGCTTTTTCCATTGAAATAGCTACTCAACTTACGAAAAATTCACGTTACGAAACCACTTCTGGAATGAATTAATTTCTTAAGGTGAGACCACTGTATCTAGGTAGATTAAAAGGACTTAAAAACAATTTCCCTTGTGGATCAATAAAGTTTGTCTAAGTCTAAGTTAAATTAAGATCATTTTACTTTATTTGAGGAGATTCAACTTAAAATTTATCTACCAATGGAATAAGTGTGTTTTTTCTGATTTTGTTTCTTATTTTTAGTTTTTTCTTATCTTAAATGTATCAAGATGTATTTTCATATTTTAAGTAGAAAATGTTCCACTGGTAGATCATTTTACTTGTCAAGTGAAATTTAATCAAATCATGACAAAACCTTATTTTTGTTTGGGGGTCTGTTACCTGCATGTTGCTATGGAGATGTCATTCCTCTGCCTGGAATATTCCACAGTATGACATTAAACACCACTAACTTACTTCATTACTATATTAATTACAGGTGGTTTTATAGCTCAAAAATACCTTGAAAAACAGGCATTGTGACTGTGAGCAGGGTCGCCTCTCCACAGATCTGACCTGTAACTTGGTCTCCATGACGATAGAAAGGTTTAATGCCATACTGTGAAACATATTGCGAGACAAAGCAATAACATCTCCACGCAGAGAAGCATTTGATGGACCCTCCACCAGAAAAGTTACACAGTTTAATTCAAATAATCTTAACGTGGCTAGATTGTAATTTTTGCAGTGTAAGCATGTGCAGAAAAGTTACACAATGCACCTTTAAATCCCTCGGTCAAACGGCTCCGGACCTCCCCACGGTGCGTTCACTTACCAGTTGTCGTCAGTTGACAGTTTACAGCCACACAGCACAGGGGCTCGGGGGCTCTGGGCGTGGGGCTGGGAGCGTGATTTACTGCCAGTTTCAGTGAACGCAGCAGGGGCCAGTCGTACCAGGAACAGCGTCCTCCCACAGCATTCCACGCACCGCTCTTGACAAATGCCTCGGCTTGTGTGGGGATTTTGAACGCCGTTTCCAGAGAAAACACATGGAAAAATTAATACACCAAGTTGCAAAGACTGTTTTTTTTTTTGGTTTATAATTCATTTTGTTGATAAAAGCGGGTGCTGTTAAATGTGCAAACTTTTCTGGTGGAGGGTCCGTCAGACGCTTTTCTCCATGGAGATGTGAATGCTTTGTGTGGAATGTTTCACAGTATGGCATTAAACCTTTCTCTTCATTGAGACTAAAGTAGACCAAGTTACAGGTCTACTTCAAAGTTCAAGTTCAAAGTCAACTTTATTGTCAATTCTGCCATAATTATGCGTTCGACATACAGGCCAAGCAGTGCAAAAAGACAGTGTACAAAATACAATATAAGGACAATACAAAATCTAAGACAAAATTTAAAAAGTAGTGCAAAGAATAAATACCTATTTACAGATTTAGTAAAATTTGCAATAGAATGTTCATTGAAAAATAAGGTAACAGTAGTCCTTAGCATCAGCTTTTAGTGTCCAGAGTGATATGTCTTTTTATGAGGGGGGGGCTGCGGTACCTTCTCCCTGAGGGCAGGAGGCCGAAGAGGCTGTGTGAGGGGTGGCTCGGGTCACCCACAATGATGGACGCTCTGCGGGTGACGCAGGTGTTAAAAATGTCCAGGAGGGAGAGGAGAGAGTCACCAGTCTCCCAGCTGCATTCACTATGTGCTGCAGGGTCTTCCTGTTCTGTTCAGTTTAGTCTTTACAGTGGTACCTCACCTTACGAAATTAATTCGTTCCAGAAGTGGTTTCGTAACGTGAATTTTTCGTAAGTTGAGTAGCTATTTCAATGAAAACGGCCTGATTCGTTCCAAGTTTTTTTAATTTTTTTTTTATAGTGTAACATTTTTTTATAGTGTAACACTGTGTCCTGCGTAGAGACTGTGTAGACCCAGGACTAAACATGGACTATACCAGTCTAGACCAAGGTCTAAACCTGGACTGGACCAGGTCTAGACCTGGACTAAACCAGGACTGGACCAGGACTAAAACTGGACTAAACCAGGTGGATTAAAGCACCGCGTGCGGGTCTATTTCCTGGTTTCGTTTCGAGTCACGGCTGAGGCGAGCGGCGAAGAGGGGAGGGGATGTGCCTCGGGACCGCACGCAGTCTGAGCGCATGAACGAACGCATGCAAGAGCCGCGGTGGTCTAATCCTGGTTTAGACCTGGTCCAGACCTGGTTTAGACCTGGTTTAGACCTGGTTTAGACCTGGCACGGTTTGAAAGGATTGCAAATGCTCAGTTTACACATTTCGCAACTTTTAGCCATGGGGGGGGGGGGCTAAACAGGGTAGGGGAGCTCACATTAACGTTCAAAAACCTCAGAAAGTGAAAATTTCATGCCATGGGACCTTTAAAAAAACACATTTCCACAGAAAATAAAATTAAACCACTGCTGTTTCAGAGGTTCAGAGGCTCGGATAAAGGACATCCAAGCCTGGAAACACTCTCACATGTCTCCAGGCAAATAAAAAACTGCATCTCGCATCGCATAGCTCGTTCGCGGTCCAAATTCTCTGGGCGTGATTTCCAGAGACGATGGGTAGACATCCAGACGAGGGTGGAAACCCTTCCGCGAGTATGAGTGTGTCAGAAAGCTCCCTTGTTCAGAATCGCCCGTTTGGGCTGTCGTTTTTTCAAACGCGGAAAAGGATCGCAAATGCTCAGTTTACACATTTCGCAACTTTTAGCCATGGGGGGGCTAAACAGGGTAGGGGAGCTCACATTAATGTTCAAAAACCTCAGAAAGTGAAAATTTCCTGCCATGGGACCTTTAATATATTATAGTGAAATATCTCAATCAACAATAAGAAACATTCACACTGACACATTCTCACACCTTGCCACACAGGAACACAGATAAATACACTCTCACATAGTCACACATACATGTTCAATGCAAAACACCATACAAGGCACACATTTCAAAAATAATTACAAGTACAGTGAACCCTCGGTTAGGTTCCAGAAATAGCCCGCAATCAGTGAAATCCGCGAAGTAGGACAATTTTATATTTTACAATTATTCTACATGTTTTAAGGCTGAAAACGCTTCACCAGACACATTATACACCTTTCTGAGACTGGTATTAACATTTCCTCACATTTTTCTCTTGTTTAAACACTCAAACTTTTGTAGATCTTCATCAAAATATATTAATAGTGACGCGGGGGGAGACACGTGACACGCGGACACGTGCACGCGGACACGTGCGCGCTGACATGTGCGCGCGGACACGTGTGTTTGTTTTGGTACCACATATCCATGCCATGTGCGAAAGTCGAGTGGAAAGCGAACTGGATATCATTTTGGGCAAGACTCAAGCCAATGCTAACAGTGCAAAACCGCTAACAGACGCCTCTGAGCACCAGTCCTCACCACAAGACCAGGTAAGACCAACCTGCGCTCACAAGAGTTGGTTGCATTTCACCCCGGCTCCAAAGTCAGTCCGCCCCGGAGTTTGGGGCATGGCTATCAATGCGTCGCCAATACTCCACAGCTCTCTAGGACGGGGTCGGGTTCGTGACGGGGAAGACCCACTGTCTCCTCTCTGCGCGCGAGTGTCCTCTCCCGGCGGCTCCCTCGAATGCGGCTCTCCCCGCTGCGGGCTCCCTCGGCCGCGCGGCGTCCGTCCATGTTGATTCTTGGCTCTTCCATTTGTCCGGCTCGCACTCAGTCTCTTCCATGGCAAGTAAACAAAGGCCACACCTCCTGTCACCCAGGCGCTCTCGTGAAGGACATCAGAGACTCTGTCCCTACCACCCTGCGTCACCATCCCTGGTCTAGACCTGGTTTAGTCCTGGTTTAGACCTGGTTTAGTCCTGGTTTAGACCTGGTTTAGTCCTGTTTTAGACCTGGTTTAGTCCTGGTCTAGTCTCTTAGCTAATCAGGGCGCAGGACACAATGTTATACTATAAAAAAAAAGTTACACTATTAAAAAAAAAAAAAAAAAAAAAAAAAAAATCCGCGAAACAGCGAGGCCGCGAACATTGAACCGCGATACAGCGAGGGTTCACTGTATTTACAAAATCTTTTAAAATTCATACTGACCTACCATTCTACATTTCATTTATATCAGTCTTTACATAGCCTATTGTATATCAAATAACAATAGAAACGCTGTTATATAAAAATTTGTGTTGACAGGTTTGATTGTTCTCCAACCACTTTTTAAGCTCTGTTGAGAAAGTTGTATAGCTTGCCTGACATTTTAATTCATTTGGAAGGTTGTTCCAGTCTTTAATAGCGTTATAGGAGAAGGCTGTTCAGTGCAGCTCCCGTACCACACAGTGATGCAGCTGGTCAGGACGCTCGGTAGAAGGTGGTCATGATGGGTGGGGGGGGCTCCAGCTCTCAGTTTGCAGAGGAAATAGAGGTGCCTCTGAGCTTTCTTCACCTTTATACTTATTCATACATACTTTACAGTTACAGTTTTTTCTAGGCGTATCGGAGCTGTAAAACCAGAGCTGTTTAATGTCATACTGTGGAACATTCCAAATAGAACAACATAAAAACAAGCTGGTGACAAACCCTCCACCACAAAAGTTACACAATATACCTTTAAGTTTGAAAATGATTAGTTTGTATGAGTGTTGTCAAGATACTAAAATTTTAAACTTGACATTAAGGAATAGACTCGGTACTCAATACCGATTATGATACCACGGTGATGATAAAAAAACACTCTTTCTGTAGACAATAGAATCTGAACGTTAAATCGTAGCAAGGTTATTATAGTTAACGAAAACGAACGAAAAAACTAAAATTGAAATAATATTTTCGTTAACTGAAATAAGTAAAACGACAATTAAAAGAAAAAAAAGGATAACTAACTGAAACTGTATTGTGTGTTTACAAAACTACCTGAAACTATAGATAAATTGCTCTTCGTTTTCGTCTTTGTCAATTTATTTACAAGCCTTGGATTGCTATAAAATAAATGTGGAAGTTTTGGTGTGTATTTTTATTTGTTTTTGCACTTAAGGCTGCAGCTTGTGGACTGCTTTGGTTGTTGTGGGGGTAAACCTGAATAAATGTTTTAAAATTGTATTTGTTTGTTGTAAGTTTGATAACACAATACTTTCTTTTTGAATCCTGCACTTGACAAATAACCCAAAGTATAACCCAAAAACTAAGATTAATATGAAAACGAATCAAAACTAAACTAAAACTGAGCAGTTAGAAAAGAACGAAAACTAACTAAAACTATCAGAACCAGTCTAAAAACCAATTAAAACTAATGAAAACAAAGCCAAACTATTATAACCTTGATTTGTAGTACTTTTGTATTACTTTTCATATTACCATGTCGTCCAGGTGGGTTCCACAGTGGTCCACGGGCGTATACTAGTCTATGTGCTCTTATTTTTGTTCTGATACAGCCCAAGATCATTCTAAAACAATTAAGAAAAGGTTTTGTGAATGTAACTTTTTTTAGTATCGATAAACGATAAAGGATCTAATTTCAATCCTAGTTCTGACCAGGCCCGTCAACAGAAATTTGGGGGCCTGGAACAAGAAGCCTCACATGGGCCCCCTTTAATATAAATCAATCAGAAGAGGGTCCAATTCTGGGCCCCTAAAATCCATCTACTGTCCTGCTTTTGACAACCCTAGTTTGTATCTCAAGAGAAGAGAGCCAGGCCTGTAAAGACAAAGGCTGTGTCCCATTACTCCGTCTTACCCCTTCCTCTTCCCCTTCCCCTTTATCTATAGCTTTGTCTCGCCCCTCGATACCGAGCTGAGAGGGCTCGGGGTACGAATGTTCCCCTAAGAAATGGAACACCACTCGATTACCGTTTGCAACATCATCCCTTGCCTCTACCTGAGCTGCTACGTCTACAGAGGCGACAACGATTGACGCAAACAAACGTAAATAAATGTCCAGGATTATCGGGTAGCTCAGCTCGACAAAAAACAAGCTTGTTTATGCATGAAAGTTCGATGAAAACGATAACGTCGGCTAAACAGACGTCACTACAATTAAAACCGCAACAACAGTTCACTAAAAGTAACGTAGAACATCAGCGTCATAACTGTAAACCTGCTAAACTGTTAATCAATAATTACAACTTCTGAAAATACATTTATGAGACTCCTTGGCTGGTCGATGTGACGCTGCCATCCTGATCCCAAAACCTGCCTGAGCTTGTAGGCGTACCCCTTCGTTTCAAGTCTGGTCGAGAGCTTACTTCGTTTCAAGGGGTCGGTCGTGGCCCGAGCGCTTGATCAAAATTAGAATCGGGACACCCCTTGCCCTCACATGAAAGCGCAAAACCAAGGGGTAGGGGTAAGACGAAGGGGTGAGACAGAGAAATGGGACGCAGCCTAAGTGTACTGCAGTATTTGACTGCACCCCATGTTAAAACAGCATTATGTAACTTTCCTCATATGACATTCCTGGTGTTTTTTACTAAAACACAGGCAAAGCACATCTCAGGGAGACAAGAAGACAAATAGTTAATAATAAAATGAAGGTTGCTAGTTCCACGCTGCTTTACTGTTGAGGTGCTCTTGGGCAAGACACTTTACCGACCTCAAGTGTGTTTGCTGGTTTACATAACTCGGTAAATATAGCTGTTTTGTTCATTCTGAGGTAGATTTCGCACTGGTATTAATGTTAAATTTCAAGAATTAAATATTAGACCTGGGGGAATGCTGGTTCTGGTGGTGGTTTGTGGTTTGATCCCGGCTCTGTGCATACTAGTACTGTTGTTGTGCCCTTGAGCAACTCTTTTTGGTGCAAACCTGAACACTGAATTCACATTTTATATGCTGCTTCTGGACCATTTTGTATTGACACGAATTAAGAATGAAATTGACAAATGTATGGAGAAATTGGCATGTAAGTTCAGATCCTTGTTATAAAACATTAGAGAGCATTAAAAAGTGATTGGGGTGGCTTAGTAGAATGAGCTGTTGGCATTTAACTATAAGGTCGCCAGTTCAAATTCTGCTCTTCCTGGTTCAGACTGTTGTGTTCTTGGGCGAGACACTTCACCTCCCTTTTACTTTTGTCAGTGAAAGTTGAAAACGCATTTGTTCTGGTTCACTAAAGGAGATGCACAACAATAGCTATTTTAAAGCAGATAATACTCTAAAGTTGGTCATTCTAAGAGTAAGACAAACTTTATTGATCCACAAGGGAAATTTTTTGGGTACAGTAGCTCACAGTATATTAGTACATTAGTTTAAGGTTGCGTCCCATTACTCTGTCTTACCCCTTCCCCTACTCCTTTATTTACGTCTTTGTCTTGCCCCTCGATACTGAGCTGAGAGGGCTCGGGGTACGAATGTTCCCCTAAGAAATGGGACGCCACTCGATTACCATTTGCGTCATCATCCCTTGCCTCTACCTGGCTGCTACGTCTACAGAGGTGACAACAACTGACGCAAACAAATGTAAACAAATGTCAAGGATTATCGAGTACCTCAGCTCGACAAAAAAAAACTAGATCAAAGGAGAAGTTCAATTTGTCAACTGGACAAAGTTTGTTTGGTTGAAAATGTTTCGCCGCTCATCCGAGAGGCTTCGTCAGCTCTGGTTATTGTACTGGTTAGACCCTGCTTATATCTAGCTGCCAGTTCTTTTCCCTGGCTAAGATCTGATCTTAGCCAGGGAAAAGAACTGGTTTGAGAGGGGAGTTAAAGAGGCTATTTTTGTCAAAAAAGAGAATCCGTCATTAAACAGAAATGGGGGAGTGAGACATAACTTGTCTCCCATTTATAATGCGATTCTTAGACCAGTCAAACAGAGCCAGGGCAGAGGGGTGGAGAGGGTCGTTAGACGTTGAATAGGGGGTCGAAACAGCCGTCAGAGTAATTTGAAAAACAAAGAGACAGATTAGGGGGATCGTTTTCAGAGCTTTTGTCATTGTAGGACGCGCCTCCCGGCAGCTAGATATAAGCAGGGTCTAACCAGTACAATAACCAGAGCTGACGAAGCCTCTCGGATGAGCGGCGAAACGTTTTCAACCAAACAAACTTTGTCCAGTTGACAAATTGAACTTCTCCTTTGATCATGGATTCTACCTGGACGACTGAGGGACTTTTCACGCAAAAAAAACTAGCTTTTTTATATATGAAAGTTCGATGAAAACGATAATGTCGGCTAAACAGACATCACTACAATTAAAACCGCAACAACAGTTCACTAATAGTAACGTAGAACATAAGCGTCATAATTGTAAACCTGCTAAACTGTTAATCGATAATTACAACTGCCGAAAATACATTTATGAGACTCCTTGGCTGGTCGATGTGACGCTGCCATCCTGATCCCAAAACCTGCCTGAGCTTGTAGGCGTACCCCTTCGTTTCAAGTCTGGTCGAGAGCTTACTTCGTTTCAAGGGGTATGTAGCCCTCGGTCGTGGCCCGAGCCCTTGATCAAAATTAAAATCGAGACACGCCTTGCCCTCACATGAACGCGCAAAACCAAGAGGTAGGGGTAAGACAAAGGGGTAAGACAGAGAAATGGGACGCAGTCTAAGTTCTGGTTTATTACGTAATGATATACTGGTGATGGTTGAGTATTTTAAGTAGAGTTTTCCAGATCATAGATGATATCCATTAACAAGCCTTTGCCCTTCTTCGGTAGCTTCATAATGTTTACACTATAGCTATAAAATTGACAAAAAATAAAGTCAGATTCCTCTTTTTGTGTCAAAGAAGTCCATATACTGGCTCCAGAGTTGTTTACGTCTTCTGTTGTCCGCGGTCTTTCACTGGTTTCTGGTTTCTATTCAAACCTGTGTAGGCTTTCAATCCCACAGGGTCAAAAGTCGCACATATTTCGAGGTTGTATGAAATTTATGGTTAAGTGCAAAGTTTGAGGAGGATGCGGAGCGAGTGAAAAGTTGAAAATGCCTCAGCGGTCAGCAGGGTTTAGATGTCGCCATGGGAACGCACTCACAGCTTTTCTGAGCAGTGACACCAGTCCATACACAGTGACTTTAAAAGAAATATATGGAGTTAGTTATATATATATACTTTAAAGAGTTATTTTATCTATTTTATCCAAGAATTATGAACTGAATTGAAAAAATATAGAAGGTTTAAGGTTTTACTCTGCTCTGACCAGTGCACTGCTGTTGTGTACATGGGCAAGACACTTCTCCCACTTAGTTTATGTATGAATGTGGTGTAAGAGTGCCACTTTTCTGTCACTTTGCCCCAAGGCAGCTGTGGCTATGGCTTCCATAATGTGTTTGCTTTTAAGTTTATTCTGAAACCTTTACTCTTGTATTGCAAAGTACATTTTAGACACATTTTTAAACGAGTTCCCTGAGAAAGACAGCTTAAAAACAAAAATATAAAAATTAGAGATAACGCTTGTTTAGCCCTTTACAGTTATTTTTTATTATTGCCTGGAATGTCCCATAGTATGGCATTAAACTTATCTATCAAGCAATGGTTCTGGAGGCAAGAAAGTGCCCCTCCACTACAAAAAAGTTACATAGTACACCTCTCTCTCTCCCTCTCTTCTACTTTGTCCATCGTTCTCTCTACTACCTCCTCTCTCTTCCTCTCGTTCTCTCTTGCCCCCCTCTCTCTTGTTTTCTCTCTCCCCCTCTCTCTTTCCTTCTCTCTGTCTTTCTCTCTTGCCCCCCCTCTTTCTCCCTCTCACTCTTTGTTGTTTGTTCATCTTTCTCCTCTCTCTCTACCTCCTCTCTCTTTCGCTCTTTCTCTTTCTCTACCCTCTCTCTTTCCTTCTCTCTTGCCCCCTCTCTCCCTCTCTCTTTCTTTGTTCATCTTTCTCCCTCTCTCTTTCTCTCTTGCCCCATCCCTCTCTCTCTCTCTCTTTCTCTCTCCCCCTCTCTCCCCCTCTCCTCTCTCTCTACTACCTCCTCTCTCTTTCTCTCTCGTGGCCCCCATCCCCCTCTCTTTCCTTCTCTCTTGCCCCCTCTCTCTCCCTCTCTCTTTCTTTGTTAATCTTTCTCCCTCTCTCTCTCTCTCTCTCTCTCTCTTGCTCTCTTGCCCCATCCCTCTCTCTCTCTCCCTCACTTTGTCCATCTTTTTCCTCTCTCTCTCTTTCTCTCTTTCCCTCCCTCTTTCGCTTTCTCTCTCTATCCCACCTCCCTTTCTCCCTCCATCTCTCTCTTCATCCATCTTTCTCCTCTATCTCTCTACTACCCCCTCTTCCTTTCTTTCCCTCTCTCTTTCTCTCTTCCCCCCTCTCTCCCTCCATCTCTCTCTTCATCTATCTTTCTCCTTTATCTCTCTACTACCCCATCTTTCTTTCTGTTTCTCTCTCTTTCTGTCCCTGTTTCTTTTTCTCTCTTGCCTCCCTCCCTTTCTTACTCTTTGTCCATCTTTCTCTTTCTCTCTCTACCCCCCCTCTCTCTCCCTCCCTCCTTCCCTGGTTCTCTCCCTCCCTCTCTCTCTGGTGTACATGTGTTTGCGCTGTATCTTCTCTTTGTGATCAATAAACCACATAAATATTAGATGATGGTGAAGCAGAGAGCGCACAAACTGTAGGCCTTAGTCCGGTGTGAGGACCAGGGGCCCAGCGGTGAAGAGGAGTCTCAAATTCAACATGTTTTCACTAAAAACAGCTGACAGCGCTTCAGAATCATGTATCTGAGCTGAAATCGCCATAACGATGCTAAGTCATGGCTTGGAATATTAAATGTAAATGTGCAATTACAAGTGTAAAGCAAAGTATTGAAATTATAAAACTGAATGTACAATTAACCAGCAGGCCATAGTTTCTAACCATAGACTGTATAAAAAAGTGAACTAAGAGCCTGTTTACACAAGAATGCTTACGGGTAAAAATTACAAAATATTTTATCTGAAGTGCCTTTCGTTTAGACGGTGACGGTGTTTTGGGGGCTTAAAAACGAAAAAAACTGAAACCGCCCTCCAAAGTGGAAAACTTGAATACGCTCCACCATAGTGTTTTCGTCTACACTGCCCAAGACGCAAAACTCTGGTCAAATCTGCTGACGTCGCGTACACGTTTACGTCACATCGGTCCATATATCAGTGTACTTTGTTTGGCAGGACTCCCAGTCCACACCTTGTTGCGCCTTCGTTGCTTTGTAGTCTAACGTGGTCTGAAGCAATAGTTGAACTTCGTCGTCTGACCACATGAACTTTTTTTTTGCATGTTTTGTTTTGCTTTTCGCGGCGCAGATGAGAAGAAGGAAGATTTTACGCATGTGCGCCAACATAGTGATAATGTATCACAGCACCACCTAGCCGCCTGGCATGCATACCCAATCCAATTCCACACACAGAATAAAAAGTGAAGACGGACGTGATGCCACTTTTGCGTCTTCTGTTCAGACCGTCATCGTATAAACGTAGCCTAAGAGTGTTCGACTCCTGTCAAATGAAGCTCACCGAGGCTAGCAGTTTACAGTTTTAATTTGGAGCCAGTCCCATATTATAAATAATAATAATAATAATAATAATAATAATGAATTTATTTACGTACAAAATTGTGAAATAAAAACACCAGGATCATGTAGAGCGGGTTACTATGAACATTTTAAGACCAAAATGACGAGGCTCACTGCAGCAGCTACGGAGAGAGGGGCGACAATTTTTCAGTGTAAAATCAATTGGAGCCAGAGTCAATGGAGCCGGAAGAAGCCCATGCTCACTTCCTATTTGGAGCACGGAGGCTAGAGCGTTAGCCATGTCCATTTTATATCCAGTGATTCTAACTCAAAAGAAAGAGATATAGATGTATTAGCTATAGTATAGTTATGAAGTCTTCCCTTATCATTACTTAACTCAAACATGTATTTTGATTGATTTGTGCATGTTTGAGAAGCCCAGTATTTGAGGCTTGAGTGCTCAGAAAACATCTGCTTTCACTTACCCTCTACCCCCGCTCAGTTCTCTGTACTTATTTGCAATTATTTTTAAAAAAAATTCAAACTACGAATCAAACGTGCAAGGCTGAAAAATGTCACACATCCATTTTTAAACAACAAAAACAAGTGAAAATCTGCCGCTTGCCTATCTGTAATGATTTAAAACAGGAATTTGGACCTGCCTCCATTATTAAGTCATTTTAGATCATGTACATAATGTTAAATCCTGATCTACGATGTGATAGTTTTATACTAAATAAATACAAAATCGTGATACGTCTCCTTGAAACATGTGACTCAGAGGTGTGTCGGAGGAGTGTGCTGTGGGGATCATTTAGTACAATTATGTGCGCTGTCTGTGAATGAGCAGTCAGCCTTTGTTGTGACAATATCAGGGAGACGGAGAGAAAGGAAGGGAGGGAAAGGGATAGATAGAAAGGGAGGGAGGGAAAAGGAGAGGAAGGGTAATAGCGGGACAAGGAGGGGTACAGAGGCGGTCACTGAGGTGGAGAAAAGCCAAAGATTTTTGTTTAAAATAACCTTATGACACGGTATATGAATATTAATAAATGTTTTTTTCTATACTTAAGTCAAACTATTTTGTGGACTATTTTCCAAAGGGTCTATAATCATAATCATAATTTCCCTTGTGGATCAATAAAGTTTGTCTAAGTCTGAGTCTATCAAGGCGTGATCATTTTGTACTGTATAGATTATGGATCATTTATTGCATATTGGCATTGTATTATGTTGTTTTTATAAGAAATACTTTTTAAAATAGGTATTCTTACTATAACTGGGCCCGCCTTTCCTCAGATTTTTGTTTAAAATAACCTTATAACACGGTATATGAATATTAATTAATATTTCTATACTTACAGTGGCTTGCGAAACTATTTGGCTCCCTTGAACTTTGTGACCTTTTGCCACATTTCAGGCTTCAAACATAAAGATATAAAACTGTAATTTTTTGTGAAGAATCAACAACAAGTGGGACACAATCATGAAGTGGAACACACTTTATTGGATATTTTTAACTTTTTTAACAAATAAAAAATGAAAAATTGGGTGTGCAAAATCATTCAGCCCCATTGAGTTAATACTTTGTAGCGCCACCTTTTGCTGCGATTACAGCTGCAAGTCGCTTGGGGTATGTCTCTATCAGTTTTGCACATCGAGAAACTGATATTTTTGCCCATTCCTCCTTGCAAAACAGCTCGAGCTCAGTGAGGTTGGATGGAGAGCGTTTGTGAACAGCAGTTTTCAGTTCTTTCCACAGATTCTCAATTGGATTGAGGTCTGGACTTTGACTTGGCCATTCTAACACCTTGATATGTTTTTTGGTGAACCATTCCATTGTAGCTTTTGCTTTATGTTTTGGATCATTGTCTTGTTGGAAGACAAATCTCAGTCCCAGTCTCAGGTCTTTTGCGGACTCCATCAGGTTTTCTTCCAGAATGGTCCTGTATTTGGCTCCATCCATCTTCCCATCAATTTTAACCATCTTCCCTGTCCCTGCTGAAGAAAAGCAGGCCCAAACCATGATGCTGCCACCACCATGTTTGACAGTGGGGATGGTGTGTTGAGGGTGATGAGCTGTGCTGCTTTTACGCCAAACATAACGTCTTGCATTGTTGCCAAAAAGTTCGATTTTGGTCTCATCTGACCAGAGCACCTTCTTCCACATGTTTGGTGTGTCTCCCAGGTGGCTTGTGGCAAACTTTAAACGACACTTTTTATGGATATCTTTAAGAAATGGCTTCCTTCTTGCCACTCTTCCATAAAGGCCAGATTTGTGCAGTATACGACTGATTGTTGTCCTATGGACAGATTCTCCCACCTCAGCTGTAGACCTCTGCAGTTCATCCAGAGTGATCATGGGCCTCTTGGCTGCATCTCTGATCAGTCTTCTCCTTGTATGAGCTGAAAGTTTAGGGGGACGGCCAGATCTTGGTAGATTTGCAGTGGTCTGATACTCCTTCCATTTCAATATTATTGCTTGCACAGTGCTCCTTGGGATGTTTAAAGCTTGGGAAATCTTTTTGTATCCAAATCCAGCTTTAAACTTCTCCACAACAGTATCTCGGACCTGCCTGGTGTGTTCCTTGTTCTTCATGATGCTCTCTGCGCTTTAAACAGACCTCTGAGACTATCACAGTGCAGGTGCATTTATACAGAGACTTGATTACACACAGGTGGATTCCATTTATCATCGTTAGTCATTTAGGTCAACATTGAATCATTCAGAGATCCTCACTGAACTTCTGGACAGAGTTTGCTGCACTGAAAGTAAAGGGGCTGAATGATTTTGCACGCCCAATTTTTCGTTTTTTATTTGTTAAAAAAGTTTAAAATATCCAATAAAGTGTGTTCCACTTCATGATTGTGTCCCACTTGTTGTTGATTCTTCACAAGAAATTACAGTTTTATATCTTTATGTTTGAAGCCTGAAATGTGGCAAAAGGTCACAAAGTTCAAGGGAGCCAAATAGTTTCGCAAGCCACTGTATGTCAAACCATTTTGTGGACGATTTCCCAAAGGGTCTATAATCATAATCATAATTTCCCTTGTGGATCAATAAAGTTTGTCTAAGTCTATCAAGGCGTGGTCATTTGTACTGTATAGATTATGGATTAGATTAGATCATTTATTGCATATTAGCGTCGTATTATGTTGTTTTTATTATGAACAGGGGTGGGATTCGATAAGTTTTCTTCTTCACACTCCTTTTCGAGCAAAAAAAAAATAAAAGTATTTGACTGTATATTGGTTACATTTATTTATTCATTGACCTGCTCGAAATGAATAAATAAATGAAATGAAATACTTTTTTTAAATAGGCATTCTTATTATAAGTGGGCCCGCCATTCCTCAGATCTTTAAATTTATTAATTATTATTGATTTACTATTGCAGACTATTTGCTGCGTGATAATTTATACTGTACTGCTGTATAGATTGTAGCTCATTTATTGAATATTGACATTGCAATATGAATATTACATTAAGACAAACTTGCAGAGATTTTTCCCATTAATATGTTTGAGTTTATTTCATTTAAATAATATAATATAGAGTGTAGATGAGGGATGTGACTAAAATATTAGGATATCCCATTGCCAAAAGTGTCACAATATAAACCTCTTTGCTTAAATGCATTCTTTTATTGCAACAGTATCTGGAAAACCAGATGGAACTACACAGACCATGATCCTTTGCTCCATTTCACTGCAGACAACATGAAGCAATACCTGTAATTAAGAGCTTTAAATAACTTAATTTGAATATGACAGCAATCGTGGCGCCACAGGTCTGTAGGGGTGACGGTGACAGGGAGATTAGTCCCATAAATGTGTTTGTGTTTGTTTCATTTAAATAAGATAATATAGAGATAGGGGATAGATAAGGGATGCAACTAAAATATTATGATGTTCCATTGCCAAAAGTGTCAGTATCCACAAATCTCTTTGCTTAAATGCATTGTTTTATTGCAATGTTACATCTTAAAAAAAAAAACAGCTGGAACTACAAAGATCATGATCCTGCTCCACTTCATTGCAGACAACATGAAGTAATACCTGTAATTAAGCGCTTTTTATCTTGATTAGATCTGAGATTTGACAGTGGCTCAATGGATAGAGCAGTGGTCTAGTATGAACGTGGTGTACCCCAGTAAAGACAAACAAAGTTCAGCACCAGCGACTCTGGACTGTATGAATAATGACGACAGTGCGGAGCTCTGAGAGGCTTTGACAAGTCTGTACAGGATATTACAAGTGTAAAGCGTTAACTTGTCAAGGCATTTTAAAAAAGAAAAAATAACATGTACCAATAACATGTTTTGTTAGCCTCCTCAAAGTATCGCAAATAAAGAAACGCATATCGTGTGACTCAATAAGCTGGTCAGGAGGGCCAGCTCTGTCCTGGACTCTGTAGAGGAGGCACTACCGCAGATCCTTCATCCCCACCGCCATCAGACTGTATACTATGGACTACTATATAGTATCGGCCGATATTGCCAAATTTGAACATATCGGTATCAGCCCGATGTGTAAAAGTGGGCCGATATTAACGACCGATATTTGTCAGTGCAGTAATCCCTCGAATTAACGTTTTCTCACATTTCTCTCTCGTTTAAACACTCAAACTGGGGGGGGGTACACGGACACGTGCACTCATCGTGCTCAAATCCGTGATAGAGCAGCATGACCGGCATGAGACCGTGCGTCCGAGGCTGTGAGCACGAGACCCGTGTCAAAACCGTGCCTCCTCCTCGGGATTGTGGACGCGGTCCCGAGGACGAAGCGAACACGCACTTCAAACCTCGACATGAATGAACGCAAGAGACCAGGCGGTGGTTTAATCCTGGTTTAGACCTGGTCTAGTCCTGGTTTAGTCCAGGTCTAGACCTGGTCCAGTCCTGGTTTAGTCCAGGTTTAGTCCTGGTCCAGTCCAGGTTTAGACCTGGTTTAGACCTGGTCTTGACCTGGTTTAGTCCGCGTTTAGTCCTGGTCTAGTCCCGGTCTGGTCCTGCCCTTCCCCCGCATCCCCCATCTATAACATCAATCGGCAAAGGTCCCTTAGCCAATCAGGAAGCAGAACAAAATGTTACACTATAAAAAAAAAATTTCAGTCTGTATAAAATGTTATCTCAGAATTAAAAATAAATAAATACTGGTATCGGCTAATACCGGTATCGGCTAATATCGGTATTGGCCGATATCAGCAACATTAATATCGGATATCGGCATCGGCTAAAATTTTCACATCGGTGCATCCCTAATATTTTTCTATATTCTCTTATTTACTTATTTAATTATTATTACTTATCTTGTCTGCATGTACTTTTTGGTTCTAACTTTCTTTGCACTAAACTGCCTGGAGCTAATGTGGCAAGTGAATTTCTCCTGTGTGAGATCAATAAAGTCTTATCTTCTCGTATAACAGCGTCCCATGAGATTTGACATTGTTACGTACCCGGTGTAGATACCCAGGTGTTCGGATGGGGCAGAGTTTGGGGTACAGGATAAAGATGTGCAGGGCAGGCGGCGAGGGGAAGTGGGTGGGGGTGTATCGGGGGGTCGAGGGGTCCCACACGGGGATGGGATTAGTCTAATTGGGCCCCTGCGTTGGCTCTGTGCGCTGTAATGATGGGATTACGAGAGAGAGAGAGAGAGAGGGGCAGGAGAGAGGGGCAGAGGGGCAGTCACACCTCAGGCCTGTCCCGAGGAGGAGGCCACAGTCACGGGACAAAAGGACAAGACGGGCCCCAGCTGTGGGACTATCAGACCAATTAGACCCATCTGTGTTTGGTTACGTGGTGTTTGTGAAGAATAAAATGTATGTTTTGATTTGCCTCGAGTCAAAAGTGGCATGTTTGGTTATAATATTTGGTATTGTCTTTTTGATGAAGGCTTAAACGTGCACTGTGTAACTTTTCTGGTGGGAGGGAGAGTGGCTCCTATATACTTGTCTCCATGGAGCTGTTTTTGGTTATTGCTTTTCCTAGAAAGTCAGTCTGGAATCGTCTACATCTACATATATTGCACTTTAATTATGAGTGTTTTTATTATACTTGGCTACTTAATTACCTTCTAAAACATGCATTCTTAGGGCCTGTTTACGCGAGAACGCTTACGGGTAAAAACGACAAAATATTTGATCAGAAGTGCCTTTCGTTTACCGTACTTTTCGGACTATAGAGCGCACCTGACTATAAGCCGCACCAACCAATTTTTTTTTTTGAATTAAGATTTTTACATATATAAGCTGCACCTGACTACAAGCCGCACCTGACTATAAGCCGCAGGTGTCCACATTGTAACTTGAGATATTTACACAGAAAGATGGTACACAAAAGGATTTTTTTATTTTTTTATTTACATAAATACCGGTATGTGCTTTTTTCAAACAGCACCTACGGCAGTAACACGGCAGAAACACGGCAGTAAAACAACTGTAAAATGGCCAGCCTGTAGCCTCTGGAAGCCTTAAAATGAAGTTTAAAGTTTAACTTTAAGGGTAAACCCCCTGAACTCAATCTCACGGAACTGTTGATACCTGACACATGCAGTGGAGCTCGGGTTACGCGCTACATTTGCTGTCTTGATAAAGAATTAATCCATACATAAGCCGCACCTGACTATAAGCCACAGGGTCCGAAGTGTGACCTTATAGGCTTATAGTCCGAAAAGTACAGTAGATGGTGACAGTGTTTTGGGGGCTTAAAAATACAAAAAACTGAAACCGCCCTCCAAAGTGGAAAGCTTGAATACGCTCCGCCGTAGCGTTTTCGTCTACACTGCCCAAGACGCAGAACTCTGGTCAAATCTGCTGACGTCGCGTACATGTTTACGTCACATCGGTCCATATATCAGTGCACTTTGTTTGGAAGGACTCCCAGTCCACACCTTGTTGCGCCTTCGTTGCTTTGTAGTCTTACCGTGGTCTGAAGCAATAGTTGGACTTCTTCGTCTGACCACACAATTTTTTGTTTTGCTACCGGTAGCCATGTTTTGTTTTGCTTTTCTCAGCGCAGATGAGAAGAAGGAAGATTGTACACATGTGCGCGGACATAGTGATAATGTATCACAGCACCACCTATACCCAATCGAATCCCACACACTTTTGCATCACCGTATGCATGCAGATTTCCTCCCGAAAACGCTTGTCTAAACGCGGAATAAAAAGTGAAGACGTGACGCCACTTTTGCGTCTTCTGTTCAGACCGTCATCATATAAACGTAGCCTTACTGCGAGTGGTCCTTTCCACAGACCTGTCCAGTAACTTGGCCTGATGGCATGGTCACATTGGTAATATTTTTAACCCTGGCTTCTTCCATATCATCAAAATTTTCACAAAAGTAAAGAATTTGTTTTGTTTCCACATGCATTTATGGACGTTGTTTTACCTATCACTTCTATACATAACATGGAAACACTTTTAATTTCACTGTCAATGTTTCTAATCCCACAACACACTTTACAATGTGGGAAAACCGCTGAATTTCCCACCACCTTGTTTGCTGTATACTGTAAATGTAATCCTGCAGTCATCTCCTATAGTGGAATGTATGATCGATTGCTAGTTGTATCGTAGCTTCTTTTCTCCGCGGGGCAAAACACTGGAATAATCAAGTACATTATAGCCCTGTTGTTTTATATTCATAGTACTTTGTGCATTTTGTGTTTTTAGGCGATCTGCTGTACTCTGGTGAACTGTACCTGTGACAGCTTCAAACCAGGGAAGCTGAAGAGGAGACAGTGTGACAACTGCAAGCACGGATGGGTCGCTCACGGTGAGAGATTACACTCACTACTCCATTATTTATGTCGTTAGGTCGAAGATACAACGAAAATTAAACGGAACAAGCTCAAGGACAGTGGCAGAGTGGTTAGCTCCCCTCTATCTAATTCAAAGACTTTCAAAGTTCAAAAAATTTATTGCATAGCTTGATATTTTGGTGTGTTAATTTTGTTAGCCAAGGTTGTGTTGATATATACACACACCACATTAAGACTGAGACTAAACTGGGACTAAACCTTGAACAAAACCTGAACTAGACCAGAACAGTATATAGCTGGGATTGTACATCTTATTTGATATTGCATTTTAAATTTTATTACTATTTTTCTATTTAAATCTGATTTGTACATATACATTTATTATCATTATTTTTATTTGTATAATTATGTCTCATCTGACACTGGCTTATTGCTCTTTGGTTGCTATTTCTATCTTTTTTTATTTTTATTTTTTTTTACCCTCTGTTATATATTATATTTGCTGAGTGAGCTACTGTACCCAAAACAATTTTCCTTTGTGGATCAATAAAGTCTAAATCTAAGTCTAAGTCTAACCCAACCAGGACTACATCAGGACCAAGCCAAGTGGCCACACCACATTAGGCCTGGAGACCACTGGGAATCTACTGCAAACTGTTGTTGTGTCCTTAGGCAAGACACTTCCCTCATTGACGAGTATTAATGTGGTGTAGGAGTGAGTGATTGGTGGTTTTAGACAATCTGCCCCAGGGCGGCTGTGGCTACCGTTGTAACTCACCACAGTAGAACATGGAGTTAATGAATAATGCAATGTAAAGCGCTTTGGGTGTCTTGAAAAGCGCTTTACAAATCAAATGCATTATTATTATCATTATTATTAGGGATGCACGATCTATCGGCATTAACATCGGTATCGGCCGATATTGCGGTATTGGCCCGATGTGTAAAAGTGGGCTGATATTAACGACCGATATTTGTCAGTACAGTAATCCCTCGAATTAACGTTTTCTGGTGTATATATATATATATATATATATATATATATATATATATATATATATATATATATATATATATATATATATATATATATATATATATATATATATATATAAAAGTTACACAATAAAAAAATTTGAAATTGAAAAATAAAAAAATTCAGGAGTCAAAACACGTTCAGAAAATAAAAGGAGACATTCAAAAATTCATTTTGCATGATTTTCAGTCTGTATAAAATGTTATCTCAAAATTAAAAATAAATAAATATCGTATACGCCAATATCGGTATCGGCCATAACAGCAGCATTAATATCGGATATCGGTATCGGCTAAAATTTTCACATCAGCGCGTCCCTAATTATTATCACACTTACACAATGACCACATCAAAGCTGCACCTAAACTAAACTGGACTTACATTTGGACTAGACCAGGAATACACCAGGGCAAGAGCAGGACCATAGCATAGCAAAGCAAAGCGTACATTTGGACTCAAACTAGGAGAAAGATAGCACCAAAAAGTGTGAACACGTCCTAGTTTACACCAAGACTAAGGCTGCGTCCCATTACTCTGTCTTACCCCTTCCCCTTCCATTTTATCTGCGTCTTTGTCTTGCCCCTCGATACCGAGCTGAGAGGGCTCAGGGTACAAATGGCGCGTTGTGCTACAATGTTGTATGAAAAGCGCTTTATAAATATTGTTTGATTGAATGTTCCCCTGAGAAATGGGACACCACTCGATTACCGTTTGCATCATCATCCCTTGCCTCTACCTGGCTGCTACATCTACAGAGGCGACAACAATTGACACAAACAAACATCAAGGATTATCGGGACAAAAAAACTAGCTCGTTTAAATATGAAAGTTCGATGAAAACGATAACGTCGGCTAAACAGACATCACTACAATTAAAACCGCAACAACAGTTCACTAAAAGTAACGTAGAACATAAGCGTCATAATTGTAAACCTGCTAAACTGTTAATCGATAATTACAACTGCTGAAAATACATTTATGAGACTCCTTGGCTGGTCGATGAGACGCTGCCATCCTGATCCCAAAACCTGCCTGAGCTTGTAGGCGTACCCCTTCATTCCAAGTCTGGTCGAGAGCTTACTTCATTTCAAGGGGTATGTAGCCCTCGGTCGTGGCCCGAGCCCTTGATCAAAATTAGAATCGGGACACCCCTTGTCCTCACATGAACGCGCAAAACAAAGGGGTAGGGGTAAGACGAAGGGGTAAGACAGAGAAATGGGACGGACCCTAAACTGGGATCCAACCAATATCAGAATAATGTGGCTATCTTGAATTAAACTAAAGAGAAAGAATATATTTGCCTTTACACATGTAAGACAGAAGTTTAAACCCAGAAATAGAAAGATAAAGTTTGTAGTCTTGTTTTGGACATATTTTGAATGCTCAGCTCTACCCCCAGGTCACCTCATGCATTTTTAAAACTGTACATCTTTTCATTGTGTCCCCCTTGCCCCATCCTGCCTCCTGTCTCTTGTCCCAGCCTGAGGGACATATCTTCCTCAGTCCTTTAGTATAACTGACTCTCTCTTTGCATGTGTTTGTGTGTTTTTTGCTATAGCCCTGAGCAAGCTGAAGGTGCACCACATGTACCAGAGCAGCCAAGTGGAGATCGTTCACTCCAACGTGGTGTTTGATATCTGCAGCCTGATGCTCTACGGGACCCAGGCCATCCCCATCCGCCTCAAAATCCTCCTGGACCGTCTTTTCTCCGTCCTCAAGCAGGAAGAGGTCATCCAGATCCTCAACGCTCTCGACTGGACTCTGCAGGACTACATACGAGGATACGTGCTGCAGGTGAGACTTATTATTTTTCATTTATTTAGAGCTTAAAAAGGAGAGTTGACAGAAACAGACACGACAGCCAAGTTTTAAAAAATGTGTATAATGAACAAATGATGTGTCATCATCTTATATTTTAATCTACAGTGACTTGGAGGTTTCTGGAAGGTCTCGAGTTTCAAGATTTTGGTCCATGAGACACAATTATCTCATGGATTTTTTGTGCATTGTGTAACTTTTCTGGTGGAAGTTCTGAAACCAGCTCATTGCTATAGAGATTATTATTGCTATATTTCACAGAATAGTATTAAACTTATTTATCTCCAAGGAGACAAGGAGACGCCAGCAGACCAAATTACAGATAGGTCAGATCCGTGTAGAGGCGACACTGGGCATATGAAGAATGCAGATTTTTAAAGACTTTTCTGAGCAATAAAAAACATGTAAATAAAGTAAATGTAAGATGGATAAGTTGAATGACATATTGTGGAATATGACAATCAACCATTTCCATCAAACATTTTTCATGCTTTAATATTAATACCTATTGGGAGAAAATTATAACAAAAAATGAGTAAAGTTATATGAGTGAATATTCTTTCTAATCCAACCCCGTGCATCTTAAACCAAGTCGATTTAAAAGAAAACTATCATTATAACAAGGCGACATGGGTAAAAGTAGCCCTAACTGCAGCAAAGAGAGCGATCCTTAAGTACTGGAAGACACCCGAGATCCCCACATACACAGAACGGTTTACAACTCTGTCTGAGACCACCTCCCATGAGCGCCTTATACACAGCTCTGGAAAAAAATAAGAGACCGCTGCATTTTTTTCTGAAATCAGCATCTCTACATGTATTTCAGCCATTCCATTCCAGCGTCTGTTGAATTCCAACACAAACACAAAGCTGAGCTACTTCAGTTCTTGCACCAGGAGTGGAATAAAGTCACCCAAGAACAATGTGAAAGACTTGTGGAGAGCATGCCAAGACGCATGAAAGCTGTGATTTAAAATAAGGCTTATTGCACCAAATATTGATTTCTGAACTCTTCATAAGTGTAAACATTAGTATTATAAGAAGGCTGACTTTATTGATCTCACACAGGAGAAATTGTCCTCTGCATTTGACCCATCCTGTTATTAGGAGCAGTGGGCAGCACATTACTGCGCCCGGGGACCATCTCCATGACCTTATTGTTTAGGCTTGGTCAGGACCTCAGCTGGAGGATTTTACCTGGTGCATGTTTTGGGTTGATGGGGGAAACCGGAGTGCCCGGAGGAAACCCACCCAGACACGGGGAGAACATGCAAACTCCACACAGAAAGGCTCGGGCGACCCGAATCTTACGGCCCTACCAATGTGCCACACGGGGATCGAACCCGGAACCTTATGGAACTATTATGTTGTTTTAAAATGAATTTGATCTTGTTTCTTTGTATTGTTTGAGGTCTGAAAACATGTATCTTTTTTTGTTATTTTGGCCATTTGTCATTTTCTGAAAAAAAAAAAAAAAAATGCCCAAAACGATAATTTTTATTTGGAATTTAGAGGGAAATGTTGTCAGTAGTTTCTAGACTCAAACAAAAATGTTCCTTTTGCCCAAACACATACCTATAAGTAGTAAAATCAGAAAAAACTGATCATTTTGCAGTGGTCTCTTATTTTTTTCCAGCGCTGTAAAATCAAATGATACAAAATCAGTGAAAATAAATCAAGTTGAAAATAAGGGGAATATTTATAGCTGGATTTTGTAGTTCAGGACAGGACACTGCTGCTGAGAGATGCTTGAGTCAGAGGGAGGCACTGAAGGAATTTTGGAGGAAAAGGGAGTATGGAGACACTTTGCTTTTCCATACCATTCCCAGTACAAACGAGGGACATCTCCAACACATTTTGTAAATACTGTGTTTTTACTGGAGATTTCCTCTAATGATGAAGCCAAACACAGCTGTCCTTGAGTCGTATCCACGGCCTGTGTGTGTGCGCAAGTGTCCGCTATCCCCCTCCTCTGCATTAGCTCGACATCGTGTATTCTGCTGGGGTGCGTTTAATTCATGTTAGCTTGTCTAATGGCCAGCCGGAGTCAGAATCCTCGACAGGCGCTGGGTGGATGCCGTGTGATCAAATATTAAACGTGGTTATGCTTTTCAAAGAGGCCCAGCTCACATGTGATTAGAGCAGGGCGAGGAGGAGAGGAGCCGCCTGATCACAAACTCCGACGAGAACGCACGGATCTATACGAGGCCGTCCATGTGAATGTGATTACTGAAGCCGAATTCTATATGTTGTTGTTGTTATCTTGTTAGAAAATGATCTCCCCCACATGAAAACTGTTGAGTAAAATTTCTAATATGTTTATTTGAGTAAATCTTGAAGTATCAGTATCGAGACTTTTATTTTTAAGACGTTCAAAAAAATCAATGTCCTTGGTTAAGGTAAGGGATTGGAAAATAATAATGGAACAATAAACCAGAACTAAACCAGGACTAAACCAGAACTAAACCAGGACTAAACCAGGACTGAATCAGGACTAAATCAGGTCAGAACCAGGACTAAACCAGGACTAAACCAGAACTAAACCAGGACTAAACCAGCACTAAACCAGAACTAAACCAGGTCAGAATCAGGACTAAACCAGAACTAAACCAGGACTGAATCAGGACTAAACCAGGTCAGAACCAGGACTAAACCAGGTCAGAACCAGGACTAAACCAGAACTAAACCAGGACTGAATCAGGACTAAACCAGGACTAAACCAGGTCAGAACCAGTCCTAATCCAGTCCTAAACCAGGACTGAACCAGGACTAAACAAGGACTAAACCAGAACTGAACCAGTACTAAACCAGAACTAAAACAGAACTGAACCAGGACTGAATCAGGACTAAACCAGGTCAGAACCAGGACTAAACCAGAACTAAACCAGGACTGAACCAGGTCAGAACCAGGACTAAACCAGGACTAAACCAGAACTAAACCAGGACTGAATCAGGACTAAACCAGGTCAGAATCAGTCCTAAACCAGGACTGAACCAGGACTAAGCAAGGACTAAACCAAAACTAAACCAGAACTGAACCAGGACTGAACCAGGACTGAACCAGGACTAAACCAGGACTGAACCAGGACTAAACAAGGACTAAACCAAAACTAAACCAGAACTGAAACAGGACTGAACCAGGACTAAACAAGGACTAAACCAAAACTAAACCAGAACTGAACCAGGACTGAACCAGGACTGAACCAGGACTAAACCAGGACTGAACCAGGACTAAACAAGGACTAAACCAGAACTAAACCAGAGCTGAACCAGGACTAAACCAGGACTAAACCAGAACTAAACCAGGACTGAACCGGGACTAAACAAGGACTAAACCAGAACTAAAACAGGACTGAACAGGACTAAACCAGGACTGAACCAGGACTAAACAAGGACTAAACCAGAACTAAACCAGAACTGAACCAGTACTAAACCAGAACTAAACCAGGACTGAACCAGGACTGAACCAGGACTAAACCAGGTCAGAACCAAGACTAAACCAGGACTAAACCAGAATTAAACCAAAACTAAACCAGGACTGAACCAGGATTAAATCAGGTCAGAACCGGGACTAAACCAGAACTAAACCAGGTCAGAACCAGGACTAAATCAGGACTGAACCAGGACTAAACCAGAACTGAACTGGGACTGAACCAGGACTAAACCAGGACTAAACCAGGACTATTATACTCAACTGTGGATTCTAATGCATTTATGTAATTATTATTCAACTGTATTTAAAGTACATGGGCGTGTGCCTTAGTTTAAATTATTTGAGAAAGCCAAAAATGTAACTAAAATTTGAAATTATAATACAGCCTAGAAAATTTGAATCCAATTAATATTAAATTTAATGCCTGTGGAATATTCCAGACAAAGAATTACTGTAACATTTCCATAGAGACGAGCAAGTGATGGCCCCTTTATCAGAAAATCTACATAGTGCAGCTTTAAATACTAAAGTAGCATTAGAATGACGCTACTGTCTGTCCAATGGCAATTTTCATTTGTGAATAAAGAAACAATATCAAAGTCAAATCTTTAATTTTATACGTTATAATATGTAAAATGCCATATATTTCTAATAGAAAACACTGCTCTAATTAGTATAGGCTCGTACATATTGCTTGTGCATGTAAATACCGTGTGATGTGATACTCGTACAACACTAAATGAGCGCACCAGGGCGTATGTCGGCGCTATCTTAAACACGACGGCAGCTAACTCGCTAACTCACTAACTCCAGTGATTCAAATGAAGAAGAACGACCTGGGAGATGAAACACTCGCCTGCCCGCTACAATTAGTGCCAACTGTAATTCCTTTATTTAGCTGCGCTGCCACTCTTCTTCATGGGTTATGTCATCTAAAGCCCCCTCTGAATATGGATGAGACCAGGATACAGGCACAATATTAATGATATGAACGCTCCCTCCTGCTCTGGCTAACCTTGCTCTGTCCCCTGGCACCGGAGAGAATTTCTCTAAACAAACTTATTTAAAGGGAGTTAAATGGTATTTTAATGAACTACATATTTTCGAAGCCTGGGGTTGTGAAATTTTACACAGATGGTTGTAGGCTACATTATGAACCTAAATGTATGAATTTAACTGGTTTTAACTCTGACTATAAATATGATGAAAAAATAAAAAGTCCTTACAACATGAGATAGGAGTCGTAAATAGGCCAGTTGTAAATGCATTGGATTTTTGGCAATATACAGCTCTGGAAAAAATAAGAGACCACTGCAAAATGATCAGTTTTTCTGATTTTACTACTTATAGGTATGTGTTTAGGCAAAAGGAACATTTTTGTTTGAGTCTATAAACTACTGACAACATTTCTCCCAAATTCCAAATAAAAATATTATCATTTAGAGCATTTATTTGCAGAAAATGACAAAAAGATACATGTTTGACCTCAAACAATGTAAAGAAACAAGATCAAATTCATTTTAAAACAACATAATACTAATGTTTACACTTAAGAGTCACTTTATTTTACTGATATTATATATTACTGAACTGGAGTCACTTTAACTGCTGTTTGTTCACTGCTCAGAATCAAAGACATTTATTGTGCAACGTTCCTGTGCCTTTAACCTTACAGTGTTGTGTTTTTTAGTTGATTGTACATACTTATTATTTATCTTAATTTTGATGCATGCTCATATTTTCCTACTGTTTCTGAAACTTGCGTTGTGACACTGCAATTTCTCCATTGTGGGACAAATAAAGGAATTATCTCATCTTAAGAAGAATATTTGGTGCAATAACCCTTATTTTTAATCACAGCTTTCATGCGTCTTGGCATGCTCTCCACAAGTCTTTCACATTGTTCTTGGGTGACTTTATTCCACTCCTGGTGCAAGAACTGAAGTAGCTCAGCTTTGTGTTTGTGTTGGAATTCAACAGACGCTGGAATGGAATGGCTGTAATACATGTAGAGATGCTGATTTCAGAAAAAAATGCAGCGGTCTCTTATTTTTTTCCAGAGAGGTGTATTATAATGCAAATAAACAAACAAAACCACAATTTTATGAATTAATAATTTCACACAGAATGAAATAAGACAATGAGTTTGTTTCAAAAGTATAAGTAGATATATACAGGGGGTCCTCGGGTTACGACGTAGATCCGTTCTTAAGACGCGTCGTAACCCGAATTTCGTCGTAAACCGGATTTTGCCTTTGATCTTCCAACCAAAGCACCAATAACCTTTCCATCTCAATAATTAGACCACTACGCTGCTTGGTTATCACTGCCGCTTTCATAGGAGCAGATCAGAGCCCACATCAGGTACTTCCTCCCACATTGGGCACGCACACAAGGCCGTCTTCTTCTCCCTACAACCACAACAGAGCGTATTCTTCCGCCGTGCGCCGCGCGCTGTGCGCGTTTGTTTACATCTCTTACCACGCTAAACCGCGTAAGACGGAATGACGCGTAATATATACTTCTTTTTTTTATGGGGGCGCGTTCGTAACCACGAAACGTTGTAACCCGAGACCGTCGTAACCCGAGGACCCCCTGTATATAATATATATATGTACCTATACTTTTGAAACGGTAACTAGGAGAGTATGGAAAAAGTATATATTATATCCTTTTTCCATACTCTCCTAGTTGCTTTTTTATTATTATCACTTATTTTATCAGACTGTATAACTCCACTGTAAAGTCCAAACGTGCAATATCTTTTTTCAATACTCTCCTAGTTCCTCTTTTATTATTATTACTTATTTTATTCCATTCTTGCCTGCCTGCATGCACTTTTCTTTCTTGTTCAAACTGTCCCTATCTGGAGCTACTGTGGCAAGTAAATTTCTCCTGTGTGAGATCAATAAAGTCTTATCTTATCTTTTAATATTATAAAATTAACAGTGCACGTTTCATTCTACCACCTCATCAGCCAAATAAGTAATTTTACATGTAAATAGTTTTAAAGGTGCACTATGTACAGTAGCTTCTCCTGTGAAGTCTCCATCACCTCCTTGTCACCATGGAGATGTTACTGCCACAACATGGCATGGTTACAGATCTGTGGAGAGGCAAGCACCACAATAAGAATACAATTTATATATGATGTGCATAAGTGCTTTTATCCCACTATCATCATTTTAACCCTGAAGATACCTTACTAAGTACTATTACGATTCTTCTGTGTTGATTTTCCTATCAGTAAAACAATATAAGCAACCTATTGATCTAATTAATACATTGTCTTCTTGTTTTGTTTCAGGATGTTGCTGGGAAGGTTCTGGACCGTTGGGCAATCATGACATTTGAAGAGGAGATCGCGACTTTACAACAGTTCCTTCGCTTTGGAGAAACTAAATCCATCGTTGAACTCATGGCACTTCAGGACAAGGAGGGCCAGGCTGTTTTAGTCCCAAGCACGCGCACCAACTCCGATATCCGCACTTTCATCGAGCGCAACACGCCAAGGACCACCGCTAACCTCACCACCACCAATGTCGAGAAGCTCAGCGGCAACAGCATGCACCATTTTGAGAACTTTATCAACAGCATGGCGTTTATGCTTCCTTTCCAACTCCTCGGTTCAGTTCCTACCCCGTTTTTAGGCTCGCAAAATAGCATGCTCCAACAACACCAGCAGCGCGCTACCTTAGAAAACCAAAGGCGAGATGAAGCAAGTCGGGACAGTCTTGCAAATCAGCTAACTCTTTCGCATACAAATGACAGCAGTCTCCTGGGGGCTAGCTCGGCTCCGTTTGGTTCCGATTTGGACTCTGACAAACAGTTAGACGGTTTCCAAGGAAACGCCACCACGAAAATCGAACCGGAGGATTTCTCAACCAGTGATAACTACTCAGATGGGCCCTCGACTCCCTGCACGCCTTCAATGAGCTCAGAGGTAGCCCAGATGTCGCCTGAGGGAAAGATGCGCTCTCTTGATAGAAATGGGCCAAGCAGTGGAGGTGCTGTTTTGACAAGCAATGGGGGGATAGGTGCGGGGGGAATCAGTTCGATGAAGAAAGGGCGTGTGTTTTGCAATGCCTGCGAAAAGACATTCTACGACAAGGGGACTTTGAAAATCCACTATAACGCGGTTCATCTCAAAATCAAACACAAGTGCACCATTGAGGGCTGTAACATGGTCTTTAGCTCGCTACGAAGCCGCAACAGACACAGCGCTAACCCCAACCCCCGCTTGCACATGCCGATGAACAGGAACAACAGAGATAAGGATTTGCGCGGTAGCTTGTCCGCGGATGAAAATTCGCAAGAAAAAAGGAATGATTACGGAAGTCCGATTTCAGACAATCACAAGTCCATGCCGAGTTATATGGTCAGCCAAGTTGAGAACAGTTCCAAACTCAATACGTCGTTTTCAAGTATTGGGCAAAGCGGGATTCTGTTTCCGAATTTGAAAACAGTGCAGCCAGTTTTACCTTTTTACCGGAGTTTAGTTACTCCAGCCGAGCTCGCGAATACGCCAGGGACTTTGCCGTCTTTGCCACTTTTGTCGTCATCGGTCACAGTAAAACCCACTACGATGCAGGAGCCATGCATTCTAGACCCCATACCAAAGAAGAAATCGCGCAAATCGAGTATGCCGATCAAAATTGAGAAGGAGACGATGGAACTAAACAATGATCTCATGGACAAAGGTAGCAGCTCCGAAGACGAGATGCTACACGGCAAGGAGGAGTTTGACAATCATCTACTTATGAGGAAAAATGAATTTGAAAATACCGACAAGCAAAATTTGGGGGATAATTTTGACAAACAAGATGGCAGGCAAATTGAAACTGGAGTCATAACTTGTGCGACGTCGCCTTTTGAGAAATCCGAAAAAAACGTAACGAACGCAGACGATGAGAAAGATGAAATTACCGCGCACAAGATTTCAGAGCACAGGTGGCGCAATGGAGAACTGACCAACGGGAGCTCTGTGCCAAATTTAGACCAGGAGAAGGAAGAACTTGAAGAGTTTGGAGATTCCAATCTGGATGAGGATTCAGAGACGGCGCATCACTGTGAGATCTGCAGCAAGACTTTTAAAAACCCGTACAGTGTTAAAATGCATTATCAGAGCGTGCACCTGAAGGAGATGCATCTGTGCACTGTGGACGGGTGTAATGCAGCGTTCCCATCCCGACGAAGCAGAGACAGGTGAGACATAGACAAGAATTTTAGGTCATATTGTTTTTATCTTACATTTTATTATTCTTGTATACTGCAAAACAAAAAAAACTGCAATGACTTCAAATAATCACAATTAATCCAAATTTAAAGGTGCACTATGTAATTCGTCTGGTGGAGGGTCTGTCACCTGCTTGTCTTCATGGAGATGTGTCTAAAAAGTTTATTGTAAGGCTGTCAGTTTAACGCGTCAATTGGATTAATTAATTACACTGGAAATTAACACGTCATAAAAATTTACGCAATTAATTATGAGCGGCAATTCAATGTGTGCACATTTTAAATTTGGCCCGTTGAAGGACCTGTAGGCGACTTGGCAGTGGCGTCACTTCCACCTGCGTCGTTAATCAAACAAATAAATCCTGGAGGAAAGTGACATGGACTCGAGCAAGTGAATCGCTGCCAGGGCCTTTGAACGCCAAGTTTATTTATAAAAAGAACGGGGACGATCAACAAGAACGCGGTGATTTGTAGCTTTTGTTAAAAAAAAAAAAATTCTGTTCACTGAAGCTGCTCCAGCCTGACGGATCATTTGAACGATAAACACGTCCGGACAAGTTCCATTGTACCGGTGAGCGTGAGTGCACTTCAACAAACCACGCTCACAGAATTTGGGAAATGAATGAGTAAAGCGACCACAGAAAAACTGACAAACTCAATCGCAAAGTGGGTTCTCTCCCTCTCAATTAAAATGTGATTAATTAATTACAAATCCTGTAATTAATTAGATTAATTTGTTTAATCACCTGACAGCACATAAGCACATAATAAGCAAATTTAATGCCATACTGTGGTACATTCCAGGTACATTCCAACTCCACAGACACAACCAGCTGCTGGACTCTTACCAGAAAAGTAACATAGAGCAATTTTAACGAGAATTTAAATGTTGATTGGGCATTTCTGTCATTTGTTAAACGTCCCATGGCATGAAATTTTCACTTTCTGAGGTTTTTGAACGTTAATGTGAGCTCCCCTACCCAGTTTAGCCCCCCCCCCCCCCGCCCCCATGGCTAAAAGTTGCGAAATATGTAAACTGAGCATTTGCGATCCTTTTCCGCATTTGAAAAAAAGACTGAACAAGGGAAACAAGGGAACTTTCTGACGTCACACTCGCGGAAAGGTTTCAACCCCCCGTCTGGATGTCTACCCACTGTCTCTGGAAATCACGCCCGTTTTTTAATATTTTTTAATGGTGAAATGTTGAATATAAGAGGAAACTGAAAGCCAGTTTGGACCATGAATGAGCTACGCAATGCGAGATGCGTTTTTTTATTTGCCTGGAAACACGTGAGAGTGTTTCCAGGCTCGGATGTCCTTTATCCGAGCCTCCGAACCTCTGAAACAGCAGTGGTTTAATTTTATTTAATTTAATTTTGTTTTTTTCATGGAAAGGGTCTCATATCTTCCTCCATGCTTAAAACACACAAGTGGGTGACAGCGCACAGCGCACCTCTAATCCAGGAAACAGCGGAGTATTTGTCCACACCCCACCCGCTGCACTGGCCTGTCTGTCCTCCTCATTTGCATTCAAGCAACAACGCCCAGAATAAGGCGTTCCAAAGACATATTTATGACTCTGACTGTCTTCATGAGGCTTTCTCATGCACTGAGGCTTGATTTTGGAAAAGGAATCATTTACAGTATAAGGAAACTATTAAGGCGCCATATAAAAGCATCAAGAAGTACCATGTCATGGGATCATTAAGAAAGGAGAAGAGCAAATTTAATTTAAAATATATATATATATATATATATATATATATATATATATATATATATATATATATATATATATATATATATATATAATATTGTATAGATGTGATTCAGAAAGCTTATTGGTGGTTTTCAGATCTAGACTATGATGACGTCAAACTCACAAATGGGAACAAGAGACCGTTTTCAGTATTGATTACTTTGTACTTTGCCTTGAAATATCTAAAAGGCAAATTCACAAATGTTGAACCTGATCATTTCTATCATACCAGGGGTGGGCAATTATTATTTCCATGGGGCCACATGAGAAACAGAAAATATTGTGGAGGGCCGGGCCAAAATGCTTAACTCATTTCTGCATAATATGAATTGTCTTTCTTAATAAAAAACAGTAAATAGCATTGTTTTGATGCACTGGTGAGATTGATGTTAAGCAATGAAAAAGTGAGGTTGCCAAAACAAAAAATGTCATAAAAAACACAGCTAAAATAAAAGCAATACAGTTTTAGTCCATGCTTGAGGTAAAATTATAAAATGTTTATTTTGTAATTCCAAATGAGCTTAAAGGGGCCAGTCAGAGTCAACCAAAGAGCCGTATGTGGCCCAGGAGCTGGACAATGCCCAGGTCTGTATTAGACAAACATTACTAGAATACTTGCTGTATTACAAGAGAAATCTGCATTTGAACAATATTTATTTTAGCTGTCCCCATGACAGAGATATAAAAGTGCTGTTCCTTGCATTGGCACTTCCACAAAAACTTTGGCGTGCCTTTCTGTGTTTCATTTGAAACCATGACAGAGAAACAATGGTATGGTTCTCATCCTAAAATATACTTTTGGGTTTCAGAATGAGGAAAAAATTGAATAGTCGCCTCAATTTAAAACAAAATATTATATTTTTTAATGGTGAAATGTTGCATATAAGAGGAAACTGAAAGCCATGGATATTACAAACAAAAGCTGTTTACAAAGTAGCTACATAGCAAAAATAATAAAATAAGATAACTAATATATGGAGTAAAAGCAGATTTTTTTCTCATCATAAAATATTATGTTTATTTAATCCAAACAACCCAACCCATGGGTTTCAGAATGATGAAAAATTTGGATCGTCGCCATAGTTATTAACAATTTAAAGATCCCATGACATGGTACTTCTTGATGCTTTTATATGGCTCCTTAATGGTTCCCTAATACTGTAAATGAATCCTTCAAAATCAACACTCAGTGCATGAGAAACAGAGATAAGATGAGAAAGAGTCATAAATGTCACTCTGGAACACTCCATTATGGGCGTTGTTGCTTGAATGCAAATGAGGAGGACAGAGATGGCCTATAGTAGGGGGTGGGGGCGTGGCCAAGCTCTCCGCTCCGCTCTGTGACCCACTTCCGTGTTTTTGCACGGGGGGAGAGATGAGAAGCGTTCCATTGAAAAATAAACACATTTCCACAGAAAATAAAATTAAACCACTGCTGTTTTAGATATCCACAGGCTCAGATAAAGGACTTCCGAGCCTAGAAACACTTGTAAGTTCCTCCAGGCAAATAAAAAAACGTATTTCGCGTAGCTCCTCACGCCCAAATCACGCCCAAACTCTCTGGGCGTGATTTACAGAGACGCTGAGTACAGACAGACGGGGGTGGAACTGCATTTGCATTTCTTTTTTCGAGCTGACGTCAATAAGTTTCCTTGTTCAAAATCGCCCGTTTGAGCTTTGATTTTTTCTAACGCAGAAAAGGATCGCAAATGCTCAGTTTAGACATTTCGCAACTTTTAACCATGGGAGAAGGGGGGCCTAAACAGGGTAGGGGAGCTCACATTAACGTTCAAAAACCTCAGAAAGTGAAAATTTCATGCCATGGGACCTTTAAAGCAAAATACAGTATTATATTTTCTGTTTACAAAGTAGCTACATAGCTAGTATATGGAGTAAAAGCTGATTGCGCCATAGGTAAAATCCTCTAGCTTAGGGCCTGACCAAAGCATAAATAACAAAACAAAATCATGGGGATGGTCCCCGGGTCAAATTTAGAAACAACTTCTCCTGTGCGAGATCAATAAAGGTCAATCTTCTAATCCTTGACCACTGTAAGGCGCTTTGTGCTACAATTTTGTATGAAAAGCGCCTTATAAATATTTGATTGATTGATTGATTGATTGATTTTTTTTTTACTATAGAAGAAAATATATAAGTCGGAAGGTGGATTAGACTTTATTGAACCACAAGAGCATTTATTTGGACATTATTTATATTGAAAACATACAGTATAGCACAAAGTTTTTCCATTCTGAACCCACAAGCAATATAATTCAATAAACACACAGATTTTTACAAATACCCACATTACTGGATTTTAAGAGGCCTCAGATTTCACTTGTGGTTTGGTGGAGCGAGTGGTGGAGCTGAAATTGGTACTTCTATTCACTGGTACACCACAAGAGTAAAAATGCAACTGCGAACTGCCTCTCAGTGTACGAGCGGCGGTAGAGCCGATACAAAGGCTATGGATGCTAATGGTTTATTCATCGTGTTTGTGTGTTTGACTCTTGTTCAGCTGAAGTCTGGATCAGGGCCAAAGATGTTCCAGAGAAAACAGAGGAGTTTATAAATACAGACACAGGAGGAGGAGGAGGAGGAGGAGGTACACAGCGTTATTACAGTGGTAGTTGAAGATACTGGGTGCAGGTTTTTCATTCAGTATTGAGATTTCAGTTCAAAAATTAATGCTATAATTGACCACTCTTTTATTTGATATTATTTTGATGTATGATTATTAATGATTGACAATAGTAGTTGGCAACTGACAACAGTAGCACATTAAAAACAAGTTTTTCTGAAAATTTCAACACTGTTGAAATGCATAAATATATCAACATTTTGAGGACTTTTTTGTTGCCATTTGAAAGATATAGTGTTTTTGCTTCTAATTGCTATGGCAACAGTCCTGCTTTTTTTATTAATATAATGAATAGTCTCATTTATTATTGTCGTTTCAGTCGTAAAAAAAAGATTTATGACTGAAACTGCAAAATATGAAATTTTGTATTGATTCAGTGCAAATGTCAAGCTTTTGTGATAATATTTAAAGTATATTTGTAATTATTAACAATAAATATTTAAAGTGGAGGTATTTTTAGAACATTTACCTTTTCTGTGTGTGTGTGTGTTAAAAAACAAAAAAGAAGAAGAACTATTATTTCCAGCACAATACCACGTTTCATTTTGATTAAAAATATGTTAGAATTTCCGACCAACATATTTACTTTCAATCGAAATAAAATCTATACTTGGCAGTGCGGACCTGATTTTCAATGACAGCTGCAGGACTTGGCCTTTTGGTGTTTTTTTTTTCAGACTCAAACACGAGCTGCAGCCGTGGGAAGTGCTGCATATTTATCACAACATTCACTTTTCTTACTGAATCTCCAAATATAGACTTCTCTACAGTATTATAATATATCGACGTGCACGTATTTAGTTCCCTGATACAGATACAGATGTGGTGTTTTGTGCTGGAAACTGCATACATTTTTTGAAAAACTCCAGCAGCTGTTATTAAATGAGGTCAGCGCGGTCACATATCGATTTGTACATTCTTGTGTAATGAGAGAAATCAGAGTCTGTTTAGTCTCCTCACAGTCTTATGAGGCAAACCTGTAAACAACAAGATAGATATTTATTTATTCATCGGCTATCAATATTGAACAATACATTTTACACCACAAAGTTTCACACTCTCAAATCAAGCCTGGGCAGTTTGAGATCATGGGCATTTGAGTTTTGGCATTGTGGCTTAAATAATCTGTCACAAGTGAGTTTGCCAATGTTACAATGCTGTTTTATTCATTATAAAATACATTATGGTTTTATGTTAATTGAAAGTGACAATTTGAACTTAATCAAAAAACACTTTTCTTTCATTCTGCATTACAGTACTAACATTTTGATACTAAGGAAATGGTAAAACACTCACTAACAATTTTGAAACTGCAAAGACAATTAAAAAACCTCTTTTAATACAATACAATGTCATTTTCTAAACAAAATGTATACAGTATATTAAAACAATAGTATTTCCTTAAACACCTTGAAGCCTGAATAAACTATTCAGAAAGGTCAGATTAGATTATATGGATCGATGTAAGTTTCTTTTTCAGTGTCAATACTGAATACTTCAAATGAGTATCCAGTTTTGATACCAGAGTTAGATCAAGTAATCAAATATTATCAAATGTGTTTATTTGTCCCCACAGGGCAGTAGGAGCTTTTAAAAACACATTCATTCTTAAAAGGACACATTATACTGAAATAGGTGTATTAGTATCGCTGTTTCAGATGACTTCACTACCCATTAGAATTCATATCCAGTAATTCTTAAAAAAGATACAAATGAGGGCAGCTAAAATGAATATTGTTCAAATCCAGATTTTTGTTGCAGTACAGCAAGATTATTTGCCTGGTTTACACCTGACCATATCACAAGTGATATATGGTCTGGGAGCACCTACTAAATATCTCGTAGCGGAGGTGTGGTTTACGATCGCCAACGGCCGTTTATTGGGCGTTACGAATGTCTATCATTTGGCGTATACGTAGCCCATAGCCAATCATGTCAGTTGTCAGTTCAAACTACAAGCTTCCGTTTGTCGCGTAGTACACGTCACTGTCTTTCCACCCCTTCCCGCTCTCTGATTGGCTCCCCAAATCAGGAGCCCTCGCTTAGCCTAGTTGCCAGGCTGTCTTTTAGATCGGAACGATCGTGCAAAGCAACCTGGGATTTCCCAGGTTACAAGATTATGGGTCTAGTCATTGATAGAAATGATCAGGTTTAACATTTGTGAGTTTACCTTGTAGATATTTCTGTATTTCCTCATCTATTTGCAGTTTGCATAGCATTTCACTGACTTAGCCACTATCAAAAAATGTTACGCAATGGTTCTTTTATTTATCAAATAAGACATTATGGTTTTATGTTAACTGAAAGTTGCGATTTTTAAACTTTTTCGTGTAAAAATAAATTGTGAAAATGTATCATAATTGTGCATTTAGCTAAGTCTAGATTTGATTTAATGTCACGGTAACAGAATTTCAAACTCGAAAAGCCTCAGTACTCAAAACAAATGATATTTAATACCTTCTTTTTACACAATATAATGATTTTAAACACAAAAATAATATTTAGTTCCTAATGAAATGAGTATCTAGAAACTCAGACTCACTAAACACCAAAAAACTCACTCAAAACACATCTCTTCCTCACAGCACAGCCCCCCCACACATGATCACTCCTCATTACTGTTTTGTCCTTGTCCATGTCTTAGTGGTACTTTATTGTGAAGCATCTTTGTGTTACTGTGAAAAGCCCTAAAACCACTGTATTTTTATTATTATTATTATTATTATCTAGTTTTGTATCTATCTTTATTTGTCCCCACGGTGCGATTCAAAGGACAGAAGTAGCTTAAACACACACACATTCATTATTAAAACGCACACAATACAGAAGCTGGTCTATTAGTATCTGGATATAATTCGATCTTTTACTGAACAATTCAACAAAACTAAAAATAAGGCTGCGTCCCATTTCTCTGTCTTACCCCTTCATCTTGCCCCTACCCCTTGGTTTTGCGCGTTCATGTGAGGGCAAGGCGTGTCCCGATTCTAATTTTGATCAAGGGCTCGAGCCACGACTGAGGGCTACATACCCCTTGAAACGAAGTAATCTCTCGACCAGACTTGAAACGAAGGGGTACGCCTACAAGCTCAGGCAGGTTTTGGGATCAGGATGGCAGCGTCACATCAACCAGCCAAGGAGTCTCATAAATGTATTTTCAGCAGTTGTAATTATCGATTAACAGTTTAGCAGGTTTACAATTATGACGCTTATGTTCTGCTTTACTTTTAGTGAACTGTTGTTGCGGTTTTAATTGTAGTGATGTCTGTTTAGCCGACGTTATCGTTTTCATCGAACTTTCATGTCTAAACAAGCTTGTTTTTTGTCGAGCTGAGGTACCCAATAATCCTTGACATTTGTTTACGTTTGTTTGCGTCAATTGTGGTCGCCTCTGTAGATGTTACCTTTATTTAACCAGGATAAAAAACTCATTGAGATTAAAAATCTCTTTTACAAGAGTGTCCTGGCCAAGAGGCAGTATCAGAACAGAGACAAAACAATAACACAAAATGTTGACATTTTCACACACACACCAAAGCATCATAAAACGAGTCTTATGTGAAACATTTACAAATTGATAATTTTGTTTCAAGTTCAGTTAAAGTGACTTGAAAGAGTCCATCAACACCAGATCTTTCAGTTTAAATTCCCTCTGGAGTTCATTCCAGGAATGAGCTGCAGCAAAACGAAAAGATATAGCAGCTCAGGTAGAGGCAAGGGATGACGACGCAAATGGTAATCGAATGGTATCCCATTTCTTAGGGGAACATTCGTACCTCGAGCCCTCTCAGCTTGTTATCGAGGGGCAAGACAAAGATGTAGATAAAGGGGTATGGGAAGGGCAAGGGGTAAGAGTAATGGGACGCAGCATAAAACTAAATCCACTTTTCCAACCCTCTTCTCTCCACAGACACAGCTCTAATCTGAACCTCCACCACAAGCTCCTGACCAAAGACCCATACAGCCCCCCGAGCGGCCGCTTCTCCCCTCTCTCACTCTGCCGAGACCGGGATTCTGCTCTGGACTTCCCCCCGGACCCACTGGACCCCAGAGACCCCCTAACCCGGGACCCCGCCAGCCAGACCTCCGTCATCTTCAGGGGACACAACAGAATGGGCCTGGTGTATCCTATGAGCAAACTCTCCAGCATTCCCAATAGCAACGACAACTCCCCAGCTAGAGACAATTTGAATGAGGAGACAGTAGGGGGCGCCGGCGGTGAAGACGGCGCAGTTTTAGACCTGAGCACTTCCTCTTACGGTCCAGTTCGGGGCAGCGGCAGCGCTCGGTCGTCGTGGGATTCCGACGGAGCTGGGAGCGAAGGAGGAATGGAAGATCTTGACATGCCGATTGAAGATAGCGAGGAAAGCTGCGACGGCAATATCGGGAAAAACCAGGGGCTGAACGCCGATGGGACTATGAACTGCGTGGGGCAGGGTGGAGGCGGAGTGCAGGCGAATGGGGCGGGGTCTCCCATAACTTGCCACGTGTGTCAAAAAGTCTATAGCAACAAGGGGACTTTCCGAGCGCATTATAAAACTGTGCATTTGAGGTTGCTGCATAAATGTAAGGTCCCAGGTTGCGATACTTCCTTTTCATCCGTGAGGAGTCGAAACAGGCACAGTCAAAACCCAAATCTACACAGAAACCTCGCGGTGAGCTCAGGACCAACCATGGACCAGGAGTAGAGACTGAAAAAAATGACTGAAAATATGTGTTAAACGTCGATGTGTGTATGTTTTATATTATATTGTATTACTGGGCATCAACACAAAGGCTCACCATTTAGCACTTTTCATATCCCTCCTCAAAAAGTAGAAATAAACAGTAGATCTGAGGTTTTTATACTAATTTTTAGATTTCAAGTCAAAACTTTTTCAAAAGAGTTCACATTGGTATTATACGACACTAAATATTTACACTAGGAATAGAGGATTTTTAGAATTGTAAGAAATTTGTTTAGAAATTTTGTATTATCTGGTACAAATATTTACCACAGTTAAGCCAGAAACTCAATGACAATCAATACAGTTATTTCTCAGTGGGTAAAGTCCGGTATTTACTGTTAAAATCGTCACAATTGCCACTTGTTTAGTAGAAAATAATTTTGTAATGCAGCTTTAAAGACTCTAGTTAAACTGATTGTGTTATAGTCAAAGTCTCAAGTCAATGACAGTGGTACAGATGTTAAGCAATCGCCATCAGACCAGAAGGTAGCAGGATCAAATCACTGTGGAGCTGCTTATTGTGTCTCCATGTCAGACATTTCATCAGATTGTCTATTCTGGTCACAGTAATGTACTGGATAGGAAGTGTGTAGAATCCCTCAGTCGTCCAGGTAGAATCCACGGCAAAAGGAGAAATTCAATTTGTCAACTGGACAAAAGTTTATATGGTCGAATACGTTTCGCAGTTCATCCAAGCTGTTTCTTCAGTTCTGGTCATATGCTGGTGGACACTGCTTATATCTGCCTGAAGGGAGGAGCTAACTACAGTGAAATTACTCTGAAACTACCACACCTACTTGTTGTAGGTTTCTGTTAGTTAGGTAAGCCTATTCAATATGCAGTGGGGTGTGGGGTCTTGTTAGCAGAACCATTCAGGGCCATAATGGGTGTTTTCACACCTCTGGACCTGACCTGCTGCCCTATTGTTTTCTTTGTTTCTTTTGATTTAGGTTTGAGGATAGACTTATAGATTGTCACATCTTTATATAGCGCTTTTCCACCTTCAAGGCACCCAAAGCGCTTTACAACAAGGAACCACTCACCCATTCACACACCAGTGTACGCAGACACTGGGGGCGAGGTGGGTTAAGTGTCTTCTGTGGGAGCTGGAATCATACCTGCCAACCTGTGGGTCAGTGGATCTGACCGCTCAACCATGTTTTTTATGTCAAGAGTGGGATTCGAACTGCCAACCTTTAGATCAGTGGACAAACGCTCTACCAACTGGAGACGAATGATGTCTGAGACCTCCATTTCTGTTCAAGGAAGGATTCTCTTTCTTGACAAAAACAGCCTCTTTAACTCCCCTCTCAAACCAGTTCTTAGTAATTTCATTGTAGTTAGCTCCTCCTTGCACGCAGTTATAAGCAGTGTCCACCAGCTCTCGAGCCAGAACTGAAGAAGCAGCTTGGATGATAGGGCTGGGTTCAAAAGATCGATCCATGATACGATATCGATTCACTATCAAAAAATACGATATCGATTCAAAAATTTGCAGATCGATCTTTTCCAAATGGTTATAGGCTCTATTTTCTCGACCACGGAAGGAGAGCTATCAAAGGCGGGTGCTGGTGAATGAAACTGAAACTTAGCACGCCTTGCGAGATGGTTGGAGCTGCACAGCTAAAATCACCTCCTGGTTTGAAGGCTGATGTGTGGCATTCCTTTGGATTCAAACGTTACGAGGACAGTATGTAAGTAGATCGATATCGGATCGGATCGTGGATCGAATCGCATCATGGCCTTGTGAATCGAAATTGAATTGATCCAGGAAATCAGGATCGATACCCAGCCCTATTGGATGAGCTGCGAAACGTATTCGACCAAATAAACTTTTGTCCAGTTGACAAATTGAATTTCTCCTTTTACTGGATAGGAATGACATCTGGGTTAAAATCCTGCCAAATCACAATAATTTACTAGTATTTATACTTGAGATCAATTCAAAATGCTGTAAAGGATCAGAAAGGTGCAAAAGTACTCTTTATCTCAATCTTATTACTATAAAGAATTGTTGATCATTTTGACAGAATCACTTTATAAATTATTTGAACAATTCTCACATTACATGCATTTTTTTTCCTTATAAAGTCTAGACATAATTTAAAAGCATAATTAAAATAACATTGGATTGCCTTTTTGCCCAGTGACATTCCCTTGTGTGGTCCAATCTTCAGTTGTGAGTCCTCTCTGTGGTCGGTTGTATGTAAAGTATTTTGGACATTTTGAAGTAACTTTTTACAAGTGTCATCGACATTTCTTTGAACAAAATGAATCCGATTTTTTGGCTGAAATTCTCTATGTTGTGATCGATAATTTATTGTACGGTGTTTGTCCTGTTTCCGTTGTTGCCGATGTTGACCAAAGATTTCCCATTCCACAGGTTTGTACAGAAAACTCCCTTTTTAAGAATAAGGGGTATGCAGTATTAAAGAAAATAGCCCAGGTTGTATGTTAAAGATGTACTGCGTAACATTTCGGGTGGAGTGTTCGTCATTTGCTTGTTGCCATGGAGATGTTATCGCTTTGCCTGGAATGTTGCATCGTTTGTCATTCAACCAGTCAATCTTGCGTTTATTCAGTTGTACCTTAGCTGCTTTCCCGCTGTGAGCAGGGCCCTCTCTCCACAGATCTGACTTGTAACTTGGCTCATTTACATTAGAAGCGGGCCCCTGTGAGATTTCTTGCGCCGGGAACCCCAAATTTCTGTCGACGGGCGTGCCTGGTGGCGTTACATTCTCACTGTCTCCAGGTTGTACTGTGGGATATTCTTACCAACGCAATAACATCTCCACGGAGACAAGCACCTCCCACCAGAAAAGTTCCATACTGTACCTTTACATTTGTGACCACAGTATTGATGCCGCGTGGGCATTTGTAAATACACGTCATGTTTGACTGAGGAGGGTAAAAATAGTGTACACATTTCTTCTTCTCATTGGAAAAGACTTGATCAGCTCTTGTTTAATTTTGTGGTAGTTTCCTGACTGACTGGAGATGTTCTGCCTCTGCCCAGCCCAGAATTTCATGTTTCTGCAAATTTTATCACACATTTCTACATAAATATTGGTGATTTTTTTTTTCTCTCTTTTGTTTTAAACCATGCTTTTGTTCTTTCTTTTTTTTTTATCATTTGCTAACAGAAAAGTTCAGACCACAGCATCAAAATCGTGTCAAACTCCTCTAGTTGGACATGCAATTTTCACATACAAATCTTGTCCAGTCAGAACCATAGACGGCATAAAGAAGTGGACTAAAGGAGTATGACACACCCATAGTGTTTGGCTCCAATCGAATGAAGCTCACCGAGGCCAGCAGTTACAGGAGCAAGTTTGGAGCAGAGTTCCATATTAGGAATAGGAACTAATTTACGGACGAAATATCCATCCATCCATTTTCTTCCACTTATCCGGGGTCGGGTCGTAGGGGCAACAGTTTAAGCAGGGACTCCCAGACTTCACCCCGGACCTTCCAGGGGGACCCCAAGGCGTTCCTAGTCCAGCCGGGAGACATAGTCCCTCCAGCGTGTCCTGGGTCTTTCCCGGGTCCTCCTCCCGGTGGGACATGCCCACCATCCCGAGGGAGACGTCCAGGAGGCATTCGGAACAGATGCCCGAGCCACCTCAGCTGCTCCTCTCGATGTGCAGGAACAGCGGCTCTACTCCGAGCTCCTCCTGTGTGACTGAGCTCCTCCCCTCTATCTAAGGGTGTGCCCAGCCACTCTGCAGAGGAAACTCATTTCGGCTGCTTGTATCCGCGATCTTGTCCTTTCGGTCATTACCCAGAGCTCATGACCATAGGTGAGGGGAGGAACGTAGATTGACGGTAAATCGGGAGCTTTGCATTTTGGCTCTGCTCCTTCTTCAACACAGCGATCCGGTACAGTGACCTCATCACTGCCGACACTGCACCGATCCGCCTGTCAATCTCACGCTCCATCCTCCCCTCACTCGTGAACAAGAACCCGAGATACTTGAACTACTCCACTTGAGGGTATGTTCCAACTACTGGACAAAACAGCAAAATAAAAACCCCAGGGTCATATAGAGCGGGGTAATACGAACATTTTAAGACCAAAACGAGGAGCGACGTTTTTTCAATACAAAATGAACTGGAAACAGAGTTGATGGAGCCAGAAGTGTGCCCATGCTCACTTCCTATTTGAAACAGTAGCAAGCTATAATGTAAATGTAATGAGCAACTTTGACCTGTACAAGAAGAAAAGAACTGTTACATAGGCAAGGGGCTGTTTAAGTGTCTTGCCAAAGGAAACAACAACAGAACCCACTGGTCTGAGCTGGGATCAAACCATCAACCCTTGCATTAGTGGGCGAAAACACTAACCACTAAGCCACTGCCCATTCAACCATTATACATCTATTATTATTACACTGAGATCATGACATTGTTTGAATTGCAACTTAATGTGACAATCGACCTAAACATAATTTTCTTTACATTTTATTGCAATTTTTTTTTTTACAATTTTGCTTTTTTTTTTTTTTTAATCATTTTGCAGAAACATCAAATTTGTGATATGAGATTGGGCTGGCCTGTGTGAAACTAACTGTGAATAAGTCCTACACTGAAAAGTTCCATTCAAATATCATTATAAGAAACCCCAGACAAGAGCACATCCACGCCATGTTTATTAGTGTAAAATATGTGAATATATGTGTTTTTTTTATTTCTGAGAGACCAAAAAATATCCAGTATAAATGATTTCACCACTAATGTTAGCTTCCTGGGTTAGCGCGTTTTTTATTTACAAATAAATGGACATTGTCTCGTGGTATTATTAGGTATTTTGTATTTCCGTTCTGACTTTATTGTAATGAAATAAAATGAGAGAAATATCGAAAAGCTGTATTTGTTGAAAAAGACTAAAGACACCCCTTACATGTTGATAAGTGTTCAGCTGAGTTCATGTTACAGTATCCATACCATTAAATAAAAGCCATATGTTTTACAAGCCTTGGCTGTTCACTGACACTGACAGAAACATACAGGAGCAGTTATGACAGATCACAAAAAGCAGTATTTGAGGGGGGGGGAAAAAGAAGTCTGAAGGATATTGGCATTAAAATGATTTTTTTGAATTAAAACCACGTAGAAACACATAGAGGTACATCTGTTCTATCCCAGATCATTTGATTAAAACATGTTCCTCACTTGTGGATCAAAATCAGATATAGGACCTTTAAATACAGCTCTGGAAAAAAAAAATAAGAGACCACTGCATTTTTTTCTGAAATCAGCATCTCTACATGTATTACAGCCATTCCATTCCAGCGTCTGTTGAATTCCAACACAAACACAAAGCTGAGCTACTTCAGTTCTTGCACCAGGAGTGGAATAAAGTCACCCAAGAACAATGTGAAAGACTTGTGGAGAGCATGTCAAGACGCATGAAAGCTGTGATTAAAAATAAGGCTTATTGCACCAAATATTGATTTCGGAACTCTTAAGGAATAATAACATCTGGACCTTATTTCGGTAATAAAACAACGTGATTTACTCACCCATTGTACTTTGGTGTCATTTGGAGCATTTCCGGATATTTTGTAGTTTAGCAATATCCGTAACGTGAGTGCTCGGGGCATACGGTTGCAGTCACCAAATAACACAAACTTTAGCACTTTTCAGAGGACAAAAGCTCAATGTTAGTCTGCACTTTCGCTGGAGTCAAAAGTGGCCTGTAATCCGATATCCATCCATGCTTTCGTGTTTGGGTCCATTCTCAGAGCAACTAGCCACAGCTTCAATAACTCCGGATTGTGATGAGGAAGCCTGTGAAAACTCAACTTCGTCCAAGTTGTCATTTGGTTTTCACAACCGGTATAAATGCATGTTCGCACCATTTCGGGTTTTCTCAAGCGGAGATGTTTTCTTCTTCTTAGCTTCTTTATGACTGTAACCGAGAGTGTCATGTTATCTGCAAATCAGCTGTGAATACGCGCATGCACACTGTGCTCGTCATCCAATGAAAACATGGATGGATCTCGGATATGAAACGGATATTGCTAAACTACAAAATCTCTGAAAATGCTCCAAATGACACTAAAGTACAATGGGTGAGTAAATCACATTGTTTTATTACCGAAATAAGGTTTAGATTGTAAAAACATTACTATTCATTTAAGTGTAAACATTAGTATTATGTTGTTTTAAAATGAATTTGATCTTGTTTCTTTGCATTGTTTGAGGTCTGAAAACATGTACTGTATCTTTTTTGTTATTTTGACCATTTTCTGCAAATAAATGCTCTAAACGATAATATTTTTATTTGGAATTTGGGGGAAATGTTGTCAGTAGTTTATAGACTCAAACAAAAATGTTCCTTTGGTCCAAACACATAAGTAGTAAAATCTGAAAAACTGATCATTTTGCAGTGGGCTCTTATTTTTTTCCTGAACTGTATAATGTAATTTTTTTTGGTTTAGGATGATAATGCTTTGTCTTGAATGTTCCACACATTAAACTTATCAAGTATTTCCATGGAGACAAGCACATTATGCCACAAGGTCAAGTTACAGGTCAGATCTGTGTAGAAGCAAGCCCACACACACAGAAAGAATTGGGGGTGTGCATTGCCATGAATCTGGCGATACGATACGAGTGTGATGATGCGCTTGTTACGATTCAGTATGTCATGATATATCCCAATACTAAAACAAACAAGTTCATGTGTTACACTTCTGCTCTGAGAAAACACTGGGCGCAGAAACTCAACAATTTTAATGAACTTTATGGACTGGTGTGGGTGCCGTGTAAATTTTTTGCATCCAGTTTTTCTTTTTAACTACGGACTGAATGACGTTTGTGTCTGAAATAAAGAAGAAAGAGCGATACTTTGTAATTTATCAATAATTCTTAGACTTAAACTTTAATGATCCACAAGGGAAATTAATTGGATACAGTAGCTCATACATAATATATAACGGAGGTGAGGAGATGGTATTGCAAAAAAGACAGTAAGAGACCAGTGTCAAATGAGACATAATTATAAAAATAAAAAATAATAATAAAAGTATATGTACAAGTCAAAATAAAATAGAAAAATAAGTAATACAACATAAAATCACGGCTATGTACAAGAGACAAGAATGGCAGTGCAATAATCATTGCATTGATCATTGACATTGTACAGTTGTAGGGAGTATTATCCGCTCTGTGGTCTGGTGAGGAGAAGTGTCCATGTCCAGTTTGTCCATTGTCCTCCTGTCCCTCACTGTGACAAATTCTGTATAATATTAGAGTTGCGTTCGCGTTCACAAGAACAAAAGTGAATGAGATGAGATGAAATCAAATGCAATTAATTTTTAAATCATGAGAAACATACTTTTTCATGGAAACGTGACTTTAAAAAAATCCATTTGGACACTATCGAGCAGTAAGAATGCAAGTTTCTCAAAGTATTTTTGAGCTATAAAAACACGACTGAATAAGTGTGAGACAGATATGTTTAAAGGGATAGTGCGATTTTTTAAAATGTTAATATCTATGGGTTTCCTTCTAAAAGTTACATGTGTTGACACCGGCTTACCTCTGACAGTCTCAGCTGATCCCGGTTCGGCTCACGTTCTGGAGCCCACGTAAGTAGGTCCGGTAACTTCCCTGGAACATGAAATAAAGCTTGTTTTTCTACTCAAAACAAAACATTAGTCCGAAAGGTGATATAGAGTGGTCCACGAAACATCCAGCAGCGTAGTTTGCAGTCGCGTATTGTGTCTGTCAACTCGTATCACTGCGTGCACATTAGCTGTATTAGCCTGTTCACTTGTCGGCCGTACACTTCCGCTAACGGTTAATAGGCTAATACAGCTAATACACGCGCAGTGATACGAATCAAGAGACACAATACGCAACCGCAAACTACGCTGCTGGATGTTTCGTGGACAACTGTTTGGGACGCAGATATATCACCTTTCGGACAAATGTTTTGTTTTGAGAAGAAAAACAAGCTTTATTTCATGTTCCGAGGAAGTTACCGGACCTACCTACGTGGGCTCCAGAAAGCGAGCCGAACCGGGATCAGCTGAGACTGTCAGAGGTAATCCGGTGTCAACACACGTAACTTTTAGAAGGAAACCCATACAGATTAACATAAAAAAAACTGCACTATCCCTTTAATGCCTGAACTTTCCAGACAAAGCAATCAAATCTACACAAGTAAAAAACCCTCCTTAAGTCACATAATGCATCTTCAACAATAAGAATATAGGATTTATTTTGCGTTTTAAGAGTCGGACAAGCTCAAAATATTGTATTATTTTCAGTAAACCTAGTTAAACCATAATCACACATTTTGAGCGTTTTTGTTAAAAGGACCACACACAATAATTGCTTGGCGCGCAGGAGTTTTTCCCTAAAGGGCCACCGTAGCTCTTCATAAGGCAGAATGATCAAACAGTGAACCTGAGTGCTAGAATTTGCATATATCTTTAAAAACCCCTACTCCATTGTTTGGCTAAAAAGCCTCTTACTAACCTGGAGAGCAGCATTAACCGCACAGCCCTGGTCCACGGCGTCAAAGGTCACGCACGGGAACGGCCAGGACTACGCCGCAGAACGGAATAGAAATATATTATGCAACCGGACCAAGTATCACTAACACGGAGCACTGAAAGCTTTGGATAACGCCACCATCCAGCCCACATGGTATCTACTGTACATTAGCAGTTATAACAAGGGTCCAGAGTGCGTTTGTGAACAGTGCTCGTAAAAGGGGCGGGGGCTATTTTGGGAAGTCCTGTGAGAGTTATGTAGGCGACAGAATCCAGAGGTGAGCTGGGAGAGCACCATCATCCTCCACAAAGATGTAAGAGAACGTACCGCTATTTTTAAGAAGAAGAAGGAATTGAAAAAGGTTTGCAGAGACTTGCTTCCTGGTTTTGTGAGAAAGATGATGAGAGTACGAATAGAGAAGGAAGAGGAAGCAATAGATAACATGTTGGTGTTGGTAAATGTTTCTGAATATGCCTTTGTAAATGGTCATGGGTAAATGGCCTCTTTTTATATAGCGCTTTTCCACCTTCAAAGCACCCAAAGCGCTTTACAACAACGTAAGACCAAAGGACACGACGACAGCATTCATCTGTGAGAGCTGGAATCACACCGCCAACCTGTGGGTCAGTGGACCTGCCCGCTCAACTGCTGAGGTTTTATGTCGAGAGGATCAGTGGACAAACACTCTTAGCAACTGAGCTACTGCCACCCCATAAATGTCATGTTTTATCTTGGTAGTATAGCTATTCTGAGTAGTACTATGAGTATATATTCACTTACAAGGGGTGCACATCAGCGAACACTGCATCACTGGCAAAGAGGGCTCAGAAGCGCCTCTATTTCCTCCGCAAACTGAGAGTTGGAGCCCCCCCACCCATCATGACCACCTTCTACCGAGGCACCATCAAGTGCGTCCTGACCAGCTGCATCACTGTGTGGTATGGGAGCTGCACTGAACAGAACAGGAAAGCTCTGCAGCGCATAGTGAATGTAGCTGAGAGGATCGCTGGTGTCTTTCTCTCCTCCCTCCTGGACATTTTTAACACCCTCCTCACCCACAGAGCGTCCAGCATTGTGGGTGACCCGAGTCACCCTTCACACAGCCTCCTGCCCACGGGGAGAAGGTACCGGAGTCTCCGGGCCCACTCCAGACTATAACCTGTCTTCCATAAAAAAGACATATCACTCTAAGGTTGTCAAATCAAAGATTAAAGTCAGCCCCTGCTGCTAGGAGTGGCACTAGCTCAGTTGGTAGAGCATATGCCTCGTGATCCAGGGGTTGGTGGTTCGAATCCCGCTCTTGATGGGTTGACCGCATGTGATGAGCCCTGTGAGGAGCGCTGCTTGTCCTTGTGTCCTGTGTGTCTGTGGACATTGGTAGCCCCCCATGGCAGAAGATACATAAAGTTGTGACGTGAGCCATCTTCCTGTGGACCCACCGGTGGAAGGATTCACGGGGGCTGGTGCATTGTGTTCTGGGCAGCAGAACACTGCTTGGACTGCTGCCACCGCGACCCAGAAAATGGAAAAGCGGAAGAAAATGAATGATGAATGCTGCTAAGGACAACTGTTGCACATTTCCTACTGGTGTATGGTTGTTTACTACCGTTATTGCACTGGAATTACTGTTACACATTTATTTTTATCTCAACTTCAATATATTCTATTGCACATTACCATTTCACTGCAGTATCTTCCATTGCACATTTTTGGACATCTGTAAATAGGTATTTATGTTGCACTGCTTTCAAATTTTAGATTGTGTCATGTTTTGTCTTTATATTGTATACTGTCTTTTTTGCACTACCTGGCCAGAGAAAAACAAAATTTCGATTCACTGTATGTTGAACACATAGCAGAATTGACAAAGCTGACTTTAATCTTTGATTTGAGAAGCAAAATGGTGTTTGTCGTGAGGGTTAGTCCGACCTAAAAGCAGAACACACCACAAAGGGTTTAAAAACAATTTATTTTTAAAAGAGGTGGAGCAGGTATCGGTCAAGTTGGAACAAGTTGGTATTGGGCTGGGGGGCCAGGAGGTGCGGAGTGGTGATGTGGTTCCCAGATGAAGAGCAGAACGGAAGCAGGTAAAGGTCCAGGGTAAACTAGAAGTGAAGTTCACACAAAAATAAATCCACAGAGCAAGCGGAGGTCATCTAGTGATGTGTCCTGTGTCGAGGCTTCAAAGCATGTGCCGAATAATCCAGGAAGGGTTTGGTGAAGCCTTGTATTGGTGACGTTCGAAGCCTCGCGAACCGCCTGTACCATGTGACTGGTTTAGGAAATGGTTCGCGGATTTGGCATATGATTTGAAACTTAAGGGCCAGTGAAACGCAATGGATTCCCCTCACATTTTGTGGTTTTGGTTATTGCGAGTTTAGCACATTCTATTTGAGTTTTTTTTGCGCGATGGAGCCAGCAAGAAAAAAAGATTTTCCTCTGTTTGGGAACATTTTGAACTCATATCTCCTAATAAAAAGGTATATAGTAAAAAATTACATAAACAATGTTACTAAATACAAATTTGACAGCATTTCCCCTGGTCTAATATATTTCTTTAAAAAAAAAAAAAAAAGTGACATTATATTCACAATTTGTTGACATCAAACTATATTTAATCACTCATTTGTTTATTACAAATCTTTCCATCAGAACCACATTGAACATGTTGACTGTACGATTATCACTGCCTGTTATACATTTTTTTGGCCACTTGATGGCGCAGTGGAGCAAATGAAGCACCTTGAAGCATCGGCTTAAGAGTTGAGCAAATGGATGGAACGCTTCAGTGCTTCATCTTGCCATCACTTATGTCGTTTTCACATCTGCCTTGTTTGGTTCGTTTAAAATTAATCAGAGTTCGTTTGCTCCTTTAATTCGGACCTTTTGGGCTGGTGTGAATAAAGACCAAAAATCTCGATCCGGAGCAAACAAGCGAACCGAGACCACCTAAAAAGCTCGGTCTCGACACGGTTCCATTCGACCCCTGGTGTGGTTCGTTTGAGGCGAGAATGCAGACCGGACTCGATCCGACACAAGTTGGCTTTTGTTCTTAACGAGCTCCCGTCGTATGTCGAGCATTATGGGAAACCGAGGCTTATGAAACGAAACTTACGAGGCTTACTTACGTTTTGCGTAGAGTCAGAGTCAAGAGTCAGAACTTGATGTGCACATGAGCGCTGTCCTCCGTAGTCATCTTGCCCTGTGTCGTCATTTGGAAATTGATTGTAAAATAGTGTAAACCTCACGATGCTGCTCAAACATTTGTACGAACTGTAAAAACTGAGCAAAACATATCGCTAAGACTAGATTGAAAACCGCACATAACACCATTATTCCCAGAGTGGGCACGGAACTGGGACACGCAGAGCGAAGGAGCAGGGCTAGAGACCCGAAACACGGTAAAAACAGTCACATAATTAGCCATGGATGCAGAGTCTACCGGTCGTGTGGTACCGGATGTCATGAATCTGGAAGTGCTGGTCCCGGGTTCACATGTCAGAGATGCCTCTGTGGGGCCCATCCAATCCCCAGTTGAGGACAGTGGGCCTCTAACCCCAGCTCTGGGTGATAATGTAACATCTGTCCAGGGACTGCAGATGAAAACTAACCTCTTGGCTAAATCTGGTGCATTTACAGAGATGTTCATTAATGTACACCGTCCTTGTCAAATAAATAAATAAATTCTCCTTCCGTGTTTGGATACAGAGCTTTGACATGGCTCATTTCTGTCCAATGGCTGAGCGACCTCAGCACACGTGGTTTTGTTTATAGATATTGGTCCACTTGGGGAAAAAGGTGCAGTGTGAAAACGAACCGCACAAAAATAAAAAAATAAAATTGGGTCCTGACCAAAGCAAGTGAACTATCGGACTTTCCTGGTGTGAAAACGACCTAAGGTTATGAAAAAGATTGTGAGACAAGTTACCCTGTGTGTAAACTGACAAACTGGCAGGGAGTGTTGGATGAACCGGATCTTGTAGCAGGACTTGATTGTAGATGGACCACAGGTGAGTGAGCAGTTGGCTGCTGCAGGTGTGGAGGACATGGCTCCTCCCAGGTGAGTAGACAAACACAGGAGGGAGGAGGAGGAGAACCCAGGAGGATCATGACAGATCCAGCTTTTAACGTCCTATTCAAACTATTGGATTCAACTCAAATAAAAGCTAAACTTTTTCCTGTTTTGGGCACCATTTTGAGGACTTTTGGCCATTCCGGAGGTTTTGCCTGATGACGGCCTAGTGCCAAAACATTGTATGTCCTAATAAATTTTACATTTTGTAAGTAAGACGGAGTGCGGGATTTTTTTTTTTTTCTCATATGTTCTGGGGCTGCTCCCTCTCCTCCAACGCACACATTTTAAGGAATTGATGTGTAAAGTTCTCATTCTTTGATATCGATAGCCATTCCGGAGGTAGAATATTTTGTTTACCTATAGTTAATTGTCATGACAAGCATTAATTTTTTTTCTCCACCTGATACCATAGTATCAATCAATCAAACATTATTTATAAAGCGCTTTTCATACAGAAGTGTAACATAAAGCGCCTATGTGTAAGTATGGCATTATGGACTTACAGTATCTATCATGCATGTATTCTGTTGCAAATGTTTTCATGGTAAAAACATGCATTGTTACTATGAACAGCCTCATCCATCCACAGATCTGACCTGTAACTTGGTCAGACGTCGTCAACTGCTTTTCATGGAGATAGATACATTTAATGTCATAACTGATGCAAATTTTGAGACATTCAGAAATGAGATTTTATCATAGTTGAACAAAAACAACTATTTTACGTTACTTTTTTTAAATTTAAATTTTAAAATAGCCACCAGATAACCAGAACAGCCCTGATGAAGCTATCCGTGAGCAAATCCAGTTGTTTTAACACACTGATGTGTTTAATGCCACTGTGTAACATTCTAAAGCAATAAAATGAGTTACCACACTAACGTCTCTATGGGAAACAAGCAGACGGCAGATCATGTTACATAATGAACCGCTAACATGTATTTTGATGTTAAAAGTTCAAGACTCCATGCATAGCTTCCAGGTGCTGGTAACAGCAGAAACATTCAACAATTCCAAAAAAGAGAAGTTTTACTGCACACTTGTTTGACTTGAACTGTCAACAACTGAACCTGGGGCACTGAATGAAACACAGGATTTGAGTTGTTTTTTGTAAATAATCCTTGTACATGTTGCTTGTGTGGTGTGTGTATATAATGGTGTGTACGCTGGATGATTATGGCTCTGTTTTTCTACTGTATTTACAGCTCTGGAAAAAAGAAGAGACCACTGCATTTTTTTCTGAAATCAGCATCTCTACATGTATTACAGCCATTCCATTCCAGCGTCTGTTGAATTCCAACACAAACACAAAGCTGAGCTACTTCAGTTCTTGCACCAGGAGTGGCATAATGTGAAAGACTTGTGGAGAGCATGCCAAGATACATGAAAGCTGTGATTAAAAATAAGGGTTATTGCACCAAATATTGATTTCTGAACTCTTAAGTGTAAACATTAGTATTATGTTGTTTTAAAATGAATTTGATCTTGTTTCTTTGCATTGTTTGAGGTCTGAAAACATGTATCTTTTTGTTATTTTGACCATTTGTCATTTTCTGCAAATAAATGCTCTAAACGATAATATTTTTATTTGGAATTTGGGGGAAATGTTGTCAGTAGTTTATAGACTCAAACAAAAATGTTCCTTTTGCCCAAACACATTAGTCTGGTTAACACCTGACCATATCACAAGTGAGATATGGGTCTGGAAACTCGCTTCGAAAAATCCCGTAGCGGAGGTGTGGTTAGCGATTGCCAACGGCCGTTTATTGGGCGTTATGAATGTCTATCATTGAGCGTATACGTAAGTCCATAGCCAATCATGTCAGTTGTCTCGCTCGCTCTCTGATTGGGGCCCTAAATCTGGGACTCTCGCTTGGACGAGTTTCCAGGCCGCCTTCCAGTTCGAAACGAACGGAAGCGGCCTGGGAATTCCCAGGCTACAAACACATACCTATAAGTAGTAAAATCAGGAAAACTGATAATTTTGCAGTGATCTATTATATGATGGTCATTCAAAAAGTTTTAAGACAAATGCCATAAATTCAAAATGAGTCGAACTAGTTCAACAAAATGCAAAACCCTTACCTGGCCAGCCAAATGATATCTCTCTGTATTTCCTATACACCGCGATACCATTTGGACACCCTCCATCCAACCTCGCTCCTCCGGTTAACAACGGACTCCGCGATTCTGATTCGTTCAAAGATGGTGACGTCAGTGCACCCGCCTTTGCCCGCAAAGTCACTCTTAGGCAGCGGAAGTTCCGCCTCAGTTTTGAATCAAGATGGCGCAATCTCTGATTGGTTCACTTAGCTGTCTGTCTACGCGCAACTGCAGCGCATTTTGGACCAAGCGTTACCAGACTCACTCGCTGGTACAGCGATGAGTCATGGATTCTTCCAGGCAAGCAAAACCCACTTTTTTGACCCTCCAAAATGAGCCAATCTGAAGTCCGAGCAAACATTAAATTTCTAACAAAACTTCAATGGAAACCTAAAGAAATTATTGAAGATTTGCACAATGTTTATGGATGTTTTTTTTTCCTATTTCCAAAGTTGAAGGAACATTTAAAAGGAACAAGATTTCAGTCCATACTTGAAGCGAAGAGGGAGGTTGTGATCTGGTTGACTAGACAAGCTCCAGAATTCTATCAAGAAGGAATTTTTCAGGGGAAACATCGCTCGCAGAAGTGTATTGACTTAGGTGGATGTTATGTAGAAAAATAATTTTGTTACTTTCAAAAATAAAGTTGTTTTTTAATTTGTCTTAGAACTTTTTGAATGACCGTCGTATTATTATATATTGCATTCAAAAACAGAATATGACTTTTATGACATGTGACCGGATGGTATTTAGTCGCACTTGGCACTACTCGGGCAAACCTGATGACGCTGTAGTGGCGAAACGCGTTGTTCGCTCTAACCTAATAAAGAACAAAGAATAAAGTCAAACAAGTGTGCGGTAAACCTCCTCTTTTTTGGATGTATTTTAATGTTATTGGACACTTGGAGAAAGAGACAGGACAATCCAACCACAGACGAGGAGAAAAGCTAACCACTCTGCGACTCTTCTGCCCCCGTCTACTGTCACGATAATCTATAATAACAAAAGCACAGAATCCACCACCGAGGCCTGTGCAGAAAACTTACGAGGGGACATTTTGAATAGACTTTTACCAAACACTTGTGATAAAGATTGGAAGTATTGTAGTGAAAGAAAGGAGTTAAACCTACACAAAAGATCAGATGCCCTCCCGCTCTGACACTGTCTTTTACTGTTAAAAGTGCGTGTGTTATGAGAAACTTTACCCTGAAAAGACACTGGCCCATTCCCACATGAGGGCCCACTTTTATTTGCGCTGCAGTGAAAAGAAACCAACTTTGAAGATAATGTGGTATGTGGCTGTAACGTTTTTGTCACCACCAGCAACAGTCAATGAAAATGGTGAAAAAAAGTACTACTTAGTAAAGGAGGGGAAAAAAATACTGACAAATAGAAATACTTTTACAGTAGTAGAGTATATGTATGTGAGTGCTGGTTATTAAAGTGCACTGTGTAACTTTTCTGGTGGAGCATATATAATAGGGTTATAACTTTTTTTCCCAAAGTCAAAGTCCTGCATCATGATTGGATGAACTTTTTGGTATAATTGAAGAAACTAAACTCCATTTTCAACACTCTTTTTAAAAAAAAGTCCCCCTGAAACAAAAAAGTATTAAATACACATTACAGCCAATGATATGAAATGTGAAACCGTGCTAAGTTATCACAAGGGCCATGACAAGTCAATTTGACTGAAAATGGATCAATGATAAGTTGTACTGCCATCATAATATACTGGAGTTTCAGTTTCTATTCTTGCTTTCACTTTATAAGCCATGTAAATTTGGGGAAATCTGTCTCGTTTAGTAGTGATATATTGTAGCCTACAGCTTTCCCACAATCCTGGAGTTTCACTTTCACTTTCACTGTATAAACCATGTAGACTGCAGAGTTGGGGAAATCTGTTTTGTTCAACTAGTGATAGATTAAGATTAAGCCTTTATTTGGTCTCACAGACAATGACACACGGTGACACACGGGAGAAATTTGACTTCTGCATTTGACCCATCCTTTTCAGGAGCAGTGGGCAGCCATCTTTCGGCACCCGGGGGGCAGTACTAACCAGCCGGTAGTAGGCCTAAAGCCTACAACCATAATTTTTTTACTTTTAGTGGCCTATTTTATATTATCTTTACCCTGATTATGTGTTTTGTTCCTGTGTTATTAAAGAGAAAATTGCCTTTTATTTTATGATCGAACAGTTATTAAAGGTCCCATGGCATGAAATTTTCACTTTCTGAGGTTTTTGAACGTTAATGTGAGCTTCCCTACCCTGTTTAGGGCCCCCCAATGGCTAAAAGTTGCGTAATGTCTAAACTGAGCATTTGCGATCCTTTTCTGCGTTTGAAAAAAACACAGCTCAAATGGGCGATTCTGGACAAGGCACCTTATTGACGTCAGATCGAAAAAAGAAATGCAAATGCAGTTCCACCATCATCTGGATCTCCACCCCCTGTCTCTGGAAATCACGCCCAGAGAGTTTGGACCGCGGAGGAACTACGCAATGCGAAATGCGTTTTTTTTATTTGCCTGGAGGCACATGCGAGGGTTTCTAGGCTTGGAAGTCCTTTACCTGACCCTTTGGACCTCTGAAACAGCAGTGGTTTAATTTTATTTTCTGTACAAATGTGTTTTTTTTCATTGAAAAGGCTGTCCTCTCCTCCTTCGCGCTTACACACGCGGAAGTGGGGCCAGCACACAGCGCACCGCTAAAACAAGGAACCAGCGGCGCATTTGCCCGCCCCCCCCCTTCCTCTTACCAATCTGTCTCCTTCTCATTTGCATTCAAGCAACAAGGCCCAGAATGAGTCGTTCAGAGAGTTATTTTTTGACTCTGACTCTGTACATGTGTCTTTCTCATGCACTAAGTGTTGATTTTGAAGAAGGATTCATTTACAGTATTAGGGAACCATTAAGGAGCCATATAAAAGCATCAAGAAGTACCATGTCATGGGATCTTTAACCTTCTAACGGTATTATTCTGGTTGTTGGTAGGCTTTACGAAAACTTCATTTTGAGTCCGGGGGGACTTTTTTCAAAAATATGACCAAATGAAGGTCAATTCCTTTCATTACTAGCAAAAGTTCATTAAAGTTATTTATCTCCATGGTACAACATGCTAAGTAATGGAGCTGCCATGGTATTTTTGAGCAGCCCCAAAAATAATGCCATATGGTGGAAAATTCAGGCAAAACATCAATATCTAAATATAAAATCAGTATTTCTAGACTTTATTGATCCACAAGGGAAATGATTTGGATACAGCAGCTCACTCATCATAATATAGATAATATATAACAGAGAGTAACAAAAAATAGATGGTAGAGCAAAAAAGACAGCAAGAGACCAGTGTCAAATGAGACATAATTATAAAAAATAAAAATAATAAATGTATATGTACAAGTCAAAATAAAACAGAAAAATAAGTAATAAAATAGGCTATAAAATCACAGCTATGTACAGGAGACAAGAATGGCAGTGCAATAATATACCATAAGGTTATCCGTTAGCTGTTGTACAGTTGTAGGGAGTATTATCTTGTACTCGTGCCCCCCGTAATGTATTCCAAACAAAAAGATGCCTCATGTAAAACTGTTCCACTGTAAATGTGTATGTGACTATTGTTATTGATTGCATCTGCATTTTCCATTCTGTTCATGTTGTTTTTAATCTCTGTAAAGCACTTTGTGTTGCATTTATTGTATGAAAAGTGCTCTATAAATAAAGACTTACTTACTTACAGTTGTAGGGAGTATTATAGTATGTCTCACTGTTTGAGCAGAAATGTAGGAGCCTGTTGGAGAATGAGCTCCTCTGTCCCTCTATAGCAGGGGCCGGCAACCTTTACCACTCAAAGAGCCATTTGGACCCGTTTCACACAGTAAAGAAAACACTGGGAGCCACAAAACCCTTTTGAAATTTAAAATGAAACAACACTGCATATAACGGCTTTTTTTGCCTTTGTGACATAGAATTACATTTTGAAAATGAATTAACTAAAATAAAATACATTTTAATTAAATACAGTGGTCCCTCGCTATATCGTGGGTTCACTTTTCTGGGCCTTTTTTATAGTGTATCAACATGCATTTCTGCGTCCTGATTGGCTAAGGGACTGTAGACCTTTGCTGATTCTTCAGTTATTCTCCTCCGTGTTTCCTGTACAGAATGCGTTCAGTTTGCCAGATTTATAAATGTTCGATCGCAGTATGACTCTGAAATGTATGTTTGTAAGTTTTCTCCCCGACAAAACCCGCCCCATTGAAGCGGCGCCAGGACGAAGAGGCTCGGTCATAAGAACTATGAAATACACACGAAATACACTTTGGTTTCGTTCTATAATACTGTGCTTTTTTGTTGAAAATCTACGAAAGTTTGAGTGTTTAAACAAGAGAGAAATGTGAGAAAACGTTAATTCCAGTGAGAAAAGTGTAGAATGTGTGTGGTGAGCCGTTTACAGGCTTAAAACATGGAGAATAATTGTAAAATATAAAGCTGACGACTTCACGGATTTCGCTTGTCGTGGGTTATTTTTAGAACGTAACCCCGGTGATAAACGAGGGACCGCTGTACTGAGCCGCATCAGAGGGATCAAAGAGCCACATGTGGCTCCGGAGCCGCAGGTTGCCGGCCCCTGATCTATGGTCTGGTGCAGTGGGTGAGCAGGAGTGTCCATGATGGAGAGCAGTTTGTCCAATGTCCTCCTGTCCCTCACTGTGACAAGCTCACAGCCGATCACGTGACCAGCTTTATCAGTTTGTCAATCCGCCCAATACTATTGATACTTTGCAGTAACATCACGCTGGGGGAACTGCATGTACTGTATGTCTATGGAGGAATGTTTAGCTGTTACCATGGTGTCACAATGATCACATTCGCAAACACAGCCTGGCGATGCGTTTCAAAATGGATTTAAAACACACATTTTCAAGAGTCTGATCAATACGAACTTTCACGGTCCTGTTTAGTAGTTTAATTTTCAACTAAAAAAGGTGAGAATGACTGTAATTTTGATGAAAGAAGAAAAACACAAATCAGCTCCTCTGCTTGAGTTCCAGCCCAGTCCATTCTTTCTGGTCAGACTGTGTTAAAACAAAGCTCAGATTAAACTTTAACTTTAGTGACGGGGCTTCAGACAGAGCAGTGCCTCTAGTTGACGTCACCCCCCCAAGGAATGTTGACGACATCAGCTGCAAAGTATCAAAAGTATCAATAATGTAAGTATAAGCAGACTGTCCACCTGAAAATTTACATAGTGTATCTTAAAACAGACTGTTGTAAATTGCTAACATCTGCTTTTCTTAGTCACTTTTTCTTCACATTCTTCTGTTTTCCATGTAATCTTAGTATCACTTCTTCCTCTTTTACATTAGACTTTCCCCCAGTTTTCCCGAGAAACCCTGATCCTCGTACGGGCCACACCTGGAGGCAGCCGTGCATGTGCTCACTACTGTAGGAATCCCACTGCGTGTAACTCAACCACCGCTCCTGACCTCCACCGTCACCTCCCTCCCCTGCCGCAAAACATCCCAGAGAGAGGGGTCTTTCTGGGGCACTGACACCGGATCCGGCCCCTCCGTCCCGGGACCCTCTGGGGGGAGGAAGGGATTGTCCACGGGGGTATGAGAAGTCGAGGAGGGCAGTACCAGCAGCCAGATGGGGAGCAGATGACTTTTGTTGGTCTAGAACACAACAAAGAATCTCCACACGACTTAAAAGGAGGAGACCGAGTTTAAATCTGGTCTGTTTTTATAAATGTTCTGATTAAATAAATTACCTCATTAGTCAAAATCATTGTAACGTGTGTATTTTTGGTTTGCGTGGTTGTTTTGAATGTTTTTAATTGGTTTATGGTGCACTTGGAGCTTCTTACACATGTTTTCCAATGTGTTTTTAACTACAATTTAAATAAACTACCCTAATCTACTCTAATCATACCGGTATACTGGTTTCAAAGGATCGTTTTCTTAGCTAAAGGAAATGTTTCGCCAGCTTTACAATACGATTTTTGACTGTCTAGGGTTGTCAAAAGTGTCAATACACAGACACAATACTGAAAACACTGAAACTGTTTACTTATGTGAGCAAGCATCAATTTTAAAACAATAAAAACATAAATAAAATCACATAAACAGGACAAAACAAAACATTTCCTGTATATTTTTAGAAAGACCTCGATCTCAGAACTAACACAAAACACCATTTTATTAGTAATATTGATATTATTGAAAGTGGTAGTATATTATAATATTATTACTATGCTGTTGTTATCAGTACAGATTGTCAAGTCACTTGCGAAGTTTCAAAATTTGAAGTTTGGTTCAACGTAACACAAGGTAAACAGGTAAATTTATTTAAAATAAATGTTTGTCCGGTTGACAAATTGAATTTCTAGACTCTACCTGGACGACAGAGGAATTCTACACGTAACGGCTAGATATAGGTCTAGAATACTGTGTAACTTTTTGGCTCGGGGTCCGTCACCTGCTTGTTTCTATGGATACGTCACTGCTCTGCCTGGAATGTTCCACAGTATGACATTAAACAGTTCTATGTTACATTTATTCACTTACAGGAGGTTTTATAGCAAGAATCCATAGAAATCCATTTGGTCTCCATGAAGTTTGTGAAAGTTTAATGCTGTACTGTGAAACATTCCAGACAAAGCAATGACATCTCCATGCACCTTTAAACATGGTTCAGTTTTTTGGGGGGGGTATTTCAAGCTACATTATCAATTTTCTCACAGTAATGGCAGTGTTTGGTTGCATAAAGTTAATACCAGAAAACCAGGACTAAACCAGGACTAAACAAGGAAAAAACCAGGACTAAACAAGGACTAAACCAGGACTAAACAAGGACTAAACCAGGACTAAACAAGGACAAAACCAGAACTAAACAAGAACTAAACCAGGACTAAACAGGACTAAACCGTGACTAAACAAGGACTAAACCAGGACTAAACCAGAACTAAACAAGGACTAAACCAGGACTAAACAAGGACTAAACCGTGACTAAACAAGGACTAAACCAGGACTAAACAAGGACTAAACCGTGACTAAACAAGGACTAAACCAGGACTAAACAAGGACTAAACCGTGACTAAACCAGGACTAAACCAGGACTACACCAGGATTAAACCAGGACTAAACCAGACCTAAACCACCTAAACCAGGACAAAACCAGAACTAAACCAGGACTACACCAGGATTAAACCAGGACTAAACCAGACCTAAACCAGGACAAAACCAGAACTAAACCAGGACTACACCAGGATTAAACCAGGACTAAACCAGACCTATACCAGGTCTAAACCAGGACTAAACCAGGACTAAACCAGGACTAAACCAGGTCTAAATCAGTTCTAAACCAGGACTAAACCAGAACGAAAGCAGGACTTAACCAAGCATAAACCAGGATTAAACCAGGATTAAACCAGGAGTTAGTAGAAATATCTTGAATAAATCATGTAAATAATTGAAACGATTTCTGCTATTTAACCTTTTCAGTGTCAGATGATTTACAGCTACAAAAATGACTCCAAAAAAAAAAAAGAAAACGCAGACAAATGTTGTGAAGTGCAGTAATCGTATCTGGTCCTGCAGTAATGCCGTTTGCAGGTCCGGAGAGGGGAGAGGGGAGAGGGGAGAGTCTGTAAGTGAAAGTTTATGGTTTCCTCTGGCACTTGGAGCTGGGACACGCTCGTCAGCACCATTTGTGTCCTGACATGTCCCAGTGCACAAACACACAGAGCAGGGCTTTAAGAGGAATGGAAGAATTTGGAGAAAACACCGGAGAAATGAAAACAAAGTTCAAAATGACCAAACGGCAAAAGAAAAACTCAAGTCTAAATCAAACTATCGAATCAAAATGCATTTTTATAGTCCAACTGTAATCTTCCTTATACTTAAAAGCACACTGTGTAACTTTTCTGGGTCTGCTACTTACTTGTCTCCATGGAGATGTTATTACTTTTGTTCCTTCTGTGAATAGGCGCGACTCTCCACAGATCTGGACTGTAATGTTATGTAATGTAGCGTAGTGCTGTAACCTAACCCGCTTCCCTCCTTCATCATAGAAAGATTTAAGCTATACTGTGGAACATTTTAGACAAAGCAACAACATTTCCATGGAGACAAGCAGGTGGCAGACGCTAAAACTTGAAATGTGACGCAGTGCAGCTTTAAGTAACCGGACATTTCCTTGACGAAATACAATGTTGAGCCTTAAACTTGCCAGTACTTGCTTTGTACAAACATATGTCAACTGGTTAAAGTAATAGTATGTAACTTTCTGGAGGTGGAAAGGCCAACTGAATCCATGGAAACAGAAAGTTAAAGCCGTACTTTGGAAATAGATGCGTTTTTATGCCATTCTGTGGAATATTATAGCCAAAGGAATGACATTTTTATGAAAACAAGCAGGAGGCCCTCGTCCAGGCCAAATGAGAGTCAGGTTTGTGGAGATGCAAGCCAGCTCAGACACATGGGGACACATGCTTTTCTTTGTTTTTCAGTGTAATAAAAACAACCGTAATAAAAAACACACTTTTATTTTAGTCTATTGTTTGGGGAAAAGTTACATATGGCTTAAATCAACCAAATAGTGATGTTATTCTGATTAAATATTTGTGTAATTGCTTCACAGTCAGAGATTTAATGCATAAACATACACAGGACACACGCACTTTACATGATTTTAGACTGATTGATAAATAGCTTATTCACTAAACATTTATAACGTAATTGTTTAGCCATTTCCAGTGTCTAATGCGTAATCCTACGTCAGGAAACAGCGTCGGTAGGACAAGTCTGCCCTCTGGTGGTGAGTCACAGTTTCAACGCATTAAAGAAGAGTGAACATTTGCTGTCCTCTGGTGGCCACTCCATGAACTTACATTTATTGTCAAAATGCTACAGTTCTAGAAAAAAATAAGAGACCACTGCATTTTTTTTCTGAAATCAGCATCTCTACATGTATTACAGCCATTCCATTCCAGCGTTTGTTGAATTCCAACACAAACACAAAGCTGAGCTACTTCAGTTCTTACACCAGGAGTGGAATAAAGTCACCCAAGAACAATGTGAAGGACTACCTCACTCACCGGTGAACATCCAGGGGCAGGACATAGAGACTGTGGACAGTTTCAAGTACCTGAGTGTTCACCTCAACAATAAACTGGACTGGTCCCACAACACTGACGCCCTGTACAAGAAAGGCCAAAGTCGCCTCCACCTCCTGAGGAGACTGAGGTCCTTTGGAGTGAGCAGGCCTCTGCTCAAGACTTTTTATGACTCTGTGGTGGCCTCTGCTCTCCTCTACGCTGTCGTCTGCTGGGCCCCGAGCAGCACAGAACGGGACAGGAAGAGACTCTATAAGCTGGTCAGGAGGGCCAGCTCTGTCCTGGGCTGTCCTCTGGACTCTGTAGAGGAGGTGGCCGAGAGGAGGGTGCTGGCCAAATTCACGTCAATCATGGACGACACCTCTCACCCTCTGCACCGGACTGTAGAGGAGCTGAGCAGCTCCTTCAGCAGCCGACTGAGGCACCCCCAGTGCAAGAAGGAGCGCTACCGCAGATCCTTCATCCCCACCGCCGTCAGACTGTACAACTCCACTGTATAGTCCAAACGTGCAGTATTTTTTCTATATTCTCTTATTTACTTATTTTATTATTATTAATTATCTTGTCTGCATGCACTTTTTTGTTCTAACTTTCTTTGCTCTAAACTGCCTGGAGCTAATGTGGCAAGTAAATTTCTCCTGCGTGAGATCAATAAAGTCTTATCTTATCTTGAGGAGAGCATGCCAAGACGCATGAAAGCTGTGATTAAAAATAAGGGTTACTGCACCAAATATTGATTTCTGAACTCTTCTTAAGTGTAAACATTAGTATTATGTTGTTTTAAAATGAATTTGATCTTGTTTCTTCGCATTGTTTGAGCTCTAAAAACATGCATCTTTTTTGTTATTTTGACCATTTGTCATTTTCTGCAAATAAACGCTCTAAACGATAATATTTTTTATTTGGAATTTGGGGGAAATGTTGTCAGTAGTTTATAGACTCAAACAAAAATGTTCTTTTTGCCCAAACACATACCTATAAGTAGTAAAATCAGAAAAACTGATCATTTTGCAGTGATCTTATAAGATTTGATGATAAAATGGGAGAGAGAAATATATTAAAATGCATGAAAAAAAAATCCTTTGTTGTTTTGGGGGTCTGTTGGGGGTCACCTTACCAGACAAAAAGAAAACAAAAAGAAACAATCCCTGTGGTGACCTGAGTGACCTGTAGAGGCGCAAAAAACACACAAGGACTGCTCTTTTACACTGTTCACTTCAATTTCAGCCATATAAAGGATATTTTATTTTACATAACTTGTTGCTTTATGACCAAATCAGACAGAAGCAAAAATGCTGATGTGCCTATTGTGAAATGTTTCAGTTTTATGTCTAGTAAACTGTAGTATCCCTGTAAGCTAAACTAAAGTACAGTTTGCAAATGTGTATCAAACTATCAACTATCAAAGAATTTGTGTCCCAGGCAGCAATAGACACTTACTAGACACAAAGATGAACTTACAAAAAATTGATGATAAATTACTATTTTTATTAGCTTACCCCACTTAATCATCTATCTCCCTGCTGACTGTTTTATTTTACTTGTATTGCATAGTCCTTTCTCTTTGTTTTGTTTTGTATATACTGCCTGTTTTTAATTGATTGTCTTTGTCCGCTGTCCTTGAGTGTCTAAAAAGGCGCCTTGAAATAAAATGTATTATTACACAGAAATTCCTTATTTTAATGAAAAATATCATGTGCTTGAAAGATATATTAGTATTTTATTTATTTATTTATTTATTTATTTATTTTTATTTATTTTATTTTTTTTTAAGAAGTGAACTTTATTGATCTCACACTGGAGAAATTCTTCTCTGCATTTTAACCCATCCTATATATATATATATATATATACATATATTAGGAGCAGTGGGCAGCACACATTAGGGCGCCCGGGGACCATCTCCATGATCTTCTTGCTTCGGCTTGGTCAGGACCAAAGCTGGAGTACCTATGGTGCATGTTTTGGGTTGGTGGGGGAAACCGGAGTGCCCGGAGGAAACCCACCCAGACACGGGGAGAACATGCAAACTCCACACAGAAAGGCTCGGGCGACCCGGGGATCGAACACAGACCATGCATGCAAATGCCACACAGAACACACACGGAAAGGATCGAACCCGGAACCTTCTTGCTGTGAAGCAAGAGCGCTAACCACTCTGCTACCGTGCCGCCATAAAACAACACCTGTCCATATGGATCACTGTCATTTCCACCACAAAATGTAACTTTTAACTTTTTTAAACCTTTGACTACTTGAACCACATCAGTTGTGATGTGACATGTTAGCATAGCAGCGTTAGCTCCATGGAAGGAACGGAAACAAGAACAAAATCAAGGTAAAGTTTTGCAAAACCAAGAGTAGGTTTATTGGTCGTCATTTCCAAACACCTCATATTTCCTGTGAATGTACAGTGGTTCCTCACCTTACGAAATTAATTTGTTCCAGAAGTGGTTTCGTAAAGTGAATTTTTCGTAAGTTGAGTAGCTATTTCAATGGAAAAAGCCTGATTCGTTCCAAGGCCCCGATCCAAGTTTTTTTTTATAGTGTAACATTTTTTTATAGTGTAACATTGTGTTCTGCGTCCTGATTGGCTAAGAGACTGTAGACCCAGGACTAAACGTGGACTATGGACCAGAACTAAACCTGGACTAAACCAGGACTGGACCAGGTCTAGACCTGGACTAAACCAGGACTAGACCAGGTGGATTAAACCACCGCGTGCGGGTCTATTTCCTGGTTTCGTGCTAGCTCTGCCGGTGTACCTCACGAGTCACAGCTGAGGCGAGCAGCGAGGAGGGATGTGCCTGCCCTCGGGACCGCGCGCAGTCTGAGCGCATGAACGAACGCAGGCAAGAGCCGCGGTGGTTTAATCCTGGTTTAGACCTGGTCTAGAGGTCTAGAGGAGGCACGGTTTGAGCACGGGTCTCGTGCTCGCAGCCCCGCACCGGGTCATGCTGCGCTATCACACACGTGTCCGCGCGCAGTCTTCTCCCCCCTCCCCCTTCCCCACACACTTCACTATTAATACATTTTGCTGAAAATCTATGAAAGTTTGAGTGTTTAAACGAGAGACAAATGTGAGAAAAGTTTAAATCCAGTCTGAGAAAAGCGTATAATGTGTGTGGCTGAGCGCGCATTATTTGAATTTTTGAGATTTCGCCTTTCGTAACTTGAATTTTCTTTCGTGTCTAGAGACCAAGATTTAACGTGAAGGCGTTTCGTAACTTGGGATTTTCGTTTGTTGGGTCATTCGTAAGGTGAGGTACCGCTGTACAAATAATAAGAAAAATACCATTTTATATTGTGTATTTTGAGTATATTTTATGCTAACTCTAAAACAGAGATTAGCATGCTAATATGTCATTTCCACAACAGTCATTTCCATCACTTTATTTATTGTTATTGTTTATTATTATGTATTTCATAGCTATTTATGTAATTTCATCACAACCACTATCAGTTAATGTTTCTACACACTGTGATGAAGTAGAATAAATCAAAATATTTCTAAAAATATGGGTTGGATTTTCTGAAAAATATCATGAAATTTGACTGTAGTTGGAGAATCGCCCTCATACGCCATTTTTATGTTTATTAATCCAATGATAGAAAGGCTTCCCAATTTCCTACTTTGACACTTTGCCAACAGCAATTCTTAGAGGCGGTGTTAAAATCCAATCTCAAAAGCATCGCGATGTTTTGTTAGAAATATCTTTATCGTTTTCTCGCGTTCAGCCAATGAGGTTTCAGAAGAGGGCGACATCTCTGCTGAGGAAACCCTCTCCTCCTCCTGCGCGCAGACCGTCACCAAGCACCCGCAAAACACACGCACTTCCTGCTCCACATTTCAAAATAAATCTACATTATCGCACTAACATTTTTGTACCAGAATCTCACATTATCTACATTATCTACAGGAGGAGATGATATAGGCTGAGAAATACATGAGATTATGCTCCATGGGGATGTTATTGATTTGTATAAAATGGACCACATTAGATTTAGACAAACTTTATTGATCCACAAGGGAAATTATTTGGACACAGTATACTTTTATTCTCTGGCTTTTAACACCGCGTGAGTTGTGTGGTCCTCTGTTGTCTTTTATTGTATTTTAGGTTTTTTTTAATGATTTTATTGTTCTTAGAGTATTCATTTATTTATTTTTTAGCGTTTGTATTTTTTTATTTCTTTCTTTCTTTTTATTTTTTTATTTATTCTATATTGTTTTCATTATTTTATGGTATATTTATTTGTATGCACACTTGTTTCTGTGATTATTTGTTTATTTTAAATGATGTTTCTGTGCAGCACTTTGGAAACGCTTTTAGTTTATGAAATGTGCTATATAAATAAAGTGGATTGGATTGGATTGGATATATAACAGAGAATTAAAAAAAAAAAAAAGCAAAAAAAGACAAGAGACCGGTGTCAAATGAGACATAATAATAATAATAATAACAATAATAATAATAATAATAATAATAATAATAATAAGTATAAGTATAAGTATAAGTATAAGTATAAGTATATGTACAAGTCAAAATAAAAGAGAAAAATATGTAATAAAATATAAAATAAAATAAAAAAAATCACAGATACATCATCCTGGGACCCGAATAAAAAAAAAGTTTATTATTATTATTTATTTATTTATTTATTTATTTATTTATTTATTTATTTATTTATTTATTTATTTATTCTATTTGGAGGTAAATGAACACCTTAGCATTTACATTTTTTTAATTTTTTAATTTAATTTTTTTTTTCATAATGTTGTAACATGTCCTCTGTAATCGACTTTAATAGTGTTACATCCAATACAACCTAACAAAAACATGACCAACATCTCTGACAAGTTTTTACTCTCGCCTCAAAAAGATTTAGATTCCCTTTTAATCTCTTATTTATTTATTTATGTATTTATTTTTTAATCATAGTGCAGCCACAAACTACAGTCTATCTCAAAACACAAGACAAACCGGTTAACTCAGTGTCCACTATAAAGGACCCAAATGAATGGGCCGAGTCTCAGGAGGATATACAGGAGACAAGAACGGCAGTGCAATAATATACTGATTGACAGGACATAAGGTCATCCGCTGCTTAAGACTGAGTTGTTGTACAGTTGTATGGAGTATTATGTGTTACATAAGGGTGAGTTGTTGTATCACGGTGTTAAACTGCAGGCACAGGTGTTTAACTGTTAAAGAAACAGCCCTGAACATCTTGAAAAACATGTGATTAAGGTAAGGTTAAGGTGCACTTTATTATCCTTGTAGGGACATTTCGCACATCCTTCGGTGCTAAGAGCAACTGTCAGGAGCATCAGGCACCAGCGCAGCTCCCGGGTGTCTATCTCTGTGATCCTGTGCTACACCCGGTCAAGACAGTAGGAGGATTTTGCCTGTTTTGTGTTGAAACCAGTGCCTGGACGAAACTCACACTCACAAACAACTCCACACAGAAAGGCCGGGGAACCTCAGACTTAGACTTAGACAAACTTTATTGATCCGCAAGGGAAATGATTTGGGTACAGTAGCTCACTCATCACAATATATAACAGAGAGTAACAAAAATAGATGGAATAGCAAAAAAGATAGCAAGAGTCTGGTGTCAAATGAGATGTAATTATAAAAAATAATAATAATGTAGATGTAAATGTATATGCATAAATGTGTACATGTACATTTAAAATGTATATGTATAAAAATAATAAATACATATGTACATTGTATGTAACCAGGAACCTTCTTGCTGTGAGGTGAGAGTGCAAGCACACCACTCTCCTCAGATGTGACCTGTTACTTGGCCTGGTACTGTCACGTTTGTGTCTCAGAGGAGATAAATAATGCAATACTGTTGAACATTTCATGCATAGTAATAACATCTTCATGGAGACATACATATGTGGACTTTCCACCCAAAAAAAAAGAAAAAAAGCACACACTTGATCACCACCTATAACTACTAACTACTGGTGGCCTATGCAGAGTAACAAGTACAACTCTTGGTACTTTTTATTTTATGTATTTCTTTAGTTCATAGGGACAGGTCATATTGATGAACATCTAAAACATTGCAGTGTACATATATCCCACTGACAGTCTTTGTTTTAAAAGAGAATTAACGTTTTTTACAATCTGAGCCTTATTTCGGTAATAAAACAAGTTGTTTTACTCACCCATAGCACTTTGGTGTCATTTGAAGCATTTCCGGAGATGTTTTAGTTTAGCGATCTCCGTAACGTGAGTTCTCGGGGCATATGTTTGCGGTCTCCAAATAACATAAACTTGAGCACTTTTCAAATCATAGAAGCTCAATGTCTTAGTCTACACTTTCGTTTGAGTCAAAAGTGGCCTGTAATTCGAGATTTATCCATGATTTATTTATTTTAATTTTTGCGTTTCATGTTTGGGTCCCGGGAACTGAGAGCGAAATAAGCTGTGACTGCGCACATGCGCACTGGCCTCCTCATCTACTCGAAATTATGGCTAAATCTCGGATGCGAGAACTCACATTACGGAGATCGCTAATCTAAAACATCTCCGGAAGTGCTCCAAATGACACCAAAGTGCTATGGGTGAGTAAAACAACTTTTTTTATTACTGAAATAAGGCTCAGATTGTAAAAATTAATTCTCCTTTAATAAAATCCTGTAATGGAATGGGGCAAGCCCATGCAAAACTTTATATATGAAACATCCATAAGCACGTTGTACTTGTCTAAAATAGTGCAGTGGTGAACTGAGAATGGTTTCTTGTCCAATAGCTTTTTTAAAAGTGATTCAACTGGTCCAATAACTGGAACACACTATCTACATCGATCAGAATTAGTCCAACTCTTGCTTCTTTTAAAACACATCTTAAAATATGGCTGAAAAGGAAAACTGTAATCGTATAATACAATAGCCATGACATACAAGAAGCACACACACACACACACTTACATGCATACACTACAAAAATCCACATTGTAAATAGAATAGGCACCTTAATAATAGGCACCTTATTACGCACACTGAGAAGCACCTTTTAATTTGCACTTTAGGCTAAGCCCATCAATTGTATTTTTACTGTAATTTATTGAATTATATGCTACTAATGTATAGATACTAAATTGTTTTTATGTTTGTGATCATAACACATGTACTAAATTGTCTAATGTCTGCAACTGCAACATATTTTCTATTGTATACTATATCTTTATGTCTGGAACTGCGGATGGGAATTAGCACTGTGCTAAATCCGGCATATTTACGTCGGTTTGTGTGATCTTATACAAATTGTGCGTTCATTAATATGCATTGTCCCTTCAAAATAAACAAATAAAATAAAATAAAATAAAATACATAACTGAACTGAGAATGGTTTCTTTTCCAATATTTTTACAGCTTTTTTTTATTTATTTATTTTTTTTTATTCAACTGGTAGAATTAGGTGCAGCTTTTATTTTCCAAACCGGATGTCCGTGTGCGCCGTGGTGCGTGCGTCCGTGCGTAACTTGGCACTTGTGATGTCGCTACTGCTTCAAACACTGGAGACGGATGAGGACAGCGCACTGGAAACCACGGGGCTCGTCTCTTTTTCTTTAGCGTCGCTCCGGCTCGTCTTTAAACCGCATTTCCCCGCAGTTTTTCACCCGGGCGTGGAGTGCCAGTCCTCGGTTCAAAGATGTCAGTGGCCGGGCTGAAGAAGCAGTTCCACAAAGCGAGTCAGGTACGTGAGATCCCCACCGCAACAACTGTTTTGGATGTTGTCGCTTTGCTAACGGGGGTTGCTTTCGTTTTGATGCACAATCGAGCATTTAAACTGTCTATTTTCAAGATTCACACGTGTTCCAGTACTTTTGCGGCTTTAAACTAACAATCCCCCAGCTTTAATGCCACAATAACGATTCCTTATCGCAGCGTAACGTGAAATCTATTGAATAATATGTTCATTTTATCTCTCCGTTGCGCGTAAAAGGTGAAAACTTGCGTCAGTGTTCCAAATGAGAACTGCTTATGAAGTAATAACCTAGTTTAAAGCAATCGGCATTGATAATTACGCAAAATCTGAACTTCACGTGGAGCAAAGTTCATTAGTTCGTTCCCCAAGACACATTAGTTGTGCGCTGCGTTGTGCACCTTGCTCCAACAGCAATGAGCATCAACAAACACTGGTGATAACATTGATTTACTATTAAATTACAGTTTAAATTGGTTACAATGCTATTAAAATGACGGTATTATAACGTCAAGTCATTGTTATAGATGAATTATACTGTGTTTTAGTGTGGTTAACAAGAGAAGAGGAGAGGCAGTATTGTTTACATGGGAAATCTAATGGGCTATTGTGTAACACGTCTAGGGACTTCACACAAATGCCTCAATTCAAAACAAGAATGGCTCCTAAATGACCTGCCATCCGAATACAGTGTCTTAAGTTTTATTTTTGCGCGTTTAAACCACCAAGAGGTTGTTAAATTTCAAGCCTGATTTGTTTTGATGGTGTTGCTTTGTCTTTGTTATGGGGTTATATCTGAGTTTGTCCTTTGTGAGAAATGGAAAATGTTTTCTAAATGTTTTCTTTTGGGCACCACGTTTTGCATAGTGGAAAAAAATATATGTACTTGTGTGGATTTGATCAACGACAAGGTATTTGGATTGTACTAAAATAGACTTGGTGTATGACAACAGTTTATAGAGTACAGAGATAGATCAGACAGAAGGTCAGAACATACTTTTCCAGGCAACATAAGGCATTGTGTTGTCTTCACATTGTTGTTGAGCACAGTTGAGATTTCACTCTACTGTGTACTCTGTGTACTCTTATATCCTTGGGCAAGACACTTCACATACACTTCACATTCACTGGAAAGCATGCCAAGACGCATGAAAGCTGTGATTAAAAATAAGGGTTATTGCACCAAATATTGATTTCTGAACTCTTCTTAAGTGTAAACATTAATACTGTATTTTTCGGATTATAAGTCGCAGTTTTTTTATAGTTTGGCCGGGGGTGCGACTTATACTCTGGAGCGACTTATGTGTGAAATTATTAACACATTATTATATCATTTCACATGTTATTTTCACACTAAACTGCAAGAGGGCGCTCTAGGCCTGTGGATTGAAGATTTCATTGGATTTAGTGATTTGGAGTGACACTGATGGTTTGGTAAACGCGGAGGACGCGCAGAGGCCGACGACGTTACTTTTTCGTGCTGTGATCTGTGCGTTGCAACAATGGAATTTCCCCACTGAGGGACTAATAAAGGCATATCTTATCTTATCTTAAACTTGTTAGCATGCTCTTCATGCTATAGTTATCTGAATAACTCTTAATATGTTACGTTAACATACCAGGCATGTTCTCAGTTCGTAGTTTATGCGTCATGTAACGTTAGCATACCGTACACTTATTCAGCCTGTTGTTCTGTATTCTATTTTTATTTTAAATCGCCTTTCAAGATGACATGTCTGTTCTTGGTGTTGGATTTTATCAAATACATTTCCCCCCAAAATGCGACTTATATATGTTTTTTCCTTCTTTATTATGCATTTTGTGGCTGGTGCGACTTATACTCGGGTATTATGTTCTTTTAAAATGAATTTGATCTTGTTTCTTTGCATTGTTTGAGGTCTGAAAACATGTATCTTTTTAGTCATTTTCTGCAAATAAATGCTCTAAACGATAATATTTTTATTTGGAATTTGGGGGAAATGCTGTCAGTAGTTTATAGACTCAAAAAAAAATGTTCCTTTTGCCCAAACACATACCTATAAGTAGTAAAATCAGAAAAACTGATCATTTTGCAGTGGTCTCTTATTTTTTTCCAGAGCTGTATATTGAAAAACAACTTGTCCAACTGTATTACTCTAAAATTTGCTATTTTTTTATCTTTATATCTTGTACATCTTGTAAGATTTGATGATAAAATGGGCAAGAGGATATATGCCTATTAAAATGTATGTTGTTTTGGGCGTCTGATCATTTTGCAGTGGTCTCTTATTTTTTTCCAGAGCTGTACTTAAAATATTGAGTTGATTTGGTCGGTGTTGAAGCTGTAGACGCAGAATGCTTAAAAACAGTGTTTGTGTGTCCACCGAGCTGCTGATAGTTGCTTGTTGTTTCATCACATTGTGGTGTAAAGCAAAAGGGATGTTCTCATAGTCTCATAGTACGTTTCCTATATCTGCGTTTAATCTGATGTTGTGTAAATAAATAATTTCTCAACCCTATACAGACTAAGATGTCACACAAACCAACTTTAATGTACAATATTGAGAAGAAACGGTGCGTTTGTCACATTTATTCAAACAAATTTTCACATTTCCATTCTTTGTGAGGCATTACCTTGTCATACCTTACAGTAATTTCCGGGAGACTAGTTGAAGCCTTAACCTAAACCCCAACCTAATATTCTTGAAACCCTGTTGTTGATCCAATATTGAAGGATTAACCTCATGAGGACTCGAGCAAAAGTGTCCTCAATGTCCTGAATATGTGCTGAATAGGGCTGAAACTTTTTTTTTATAAGTCTACAAGTCAAATGAGTATTTCTTTTATGTATTCAGACTTTTAAAATACATTATCAACTAAATAAAGATTGAAATTCGGGGTGCACAGGTGCAGCTTTTTCAGTTCCGATACTGATTCCCACAGCTTGAAGCGTCTACTGAGCCCCGATATCAACCGGTACCAGTGCAGAAACAGATAACAGCATTTAATTCCTTTGAACAAAAAATAAATAAGACAAAACTGGGAAATTGCGTGTGATGTAGCTGTTATTTATCTCTCAAGTGACCACAGAAAAACTTTGTGTAAATAAAACTTCAAACTTTTGAGACTTTCTGGGCTGGATACTACACCAAATTGTTGACTGAACCGATATTTGGAAGTCGATATCCCACTCCAGCAATTTTTTTCAGTATCGGTGCTGATATTCAATACCAGTATCAGATCGGTGCATCTCTATTTGAAATACAGATTCTAGATAAAGAATATATACAAATCAAGTATATAATTGACGATTATCTGAAATTGACTTTGTTATAAACATTTTTTTGGCGTATTTTTAGAGTTTTATAACATTTTAAAGGAATATTAACTCTTTTTTTTACAATCTGAACATTATTTCTGTAATAAAACAAGTTGTTTTACTCACCCATCGCACTTTGGTGTCATTTGGAGCAGTTTCGTAGATGTTGTGGTGTTGCGATATCGTTAACGTGAGTGCTTGGGGCAGGCGATTGCAGTCACCAAATAACACAAACTTTATCACTTTTCAAATTACAGAAGCTCAAAGTCTTAGTCTACACTTTCGTTTGAGTCAAAAGTGGCCTCTAATCTGAGATTTAGCCATAGATTTGAGTAGATGACGAGGACATGTGCTCATTCACAGCTGTTTTCGCTCTCAGCTCTCGGGACCCAAACATGAAAGGCAAAGCTGTAAGACGTTTGGACCATTGTGTTTGCAGTACTCACTTCAGTCAGGACAATTTTTTACCAGCAAAGGAAAAGAAAGAAGGCCAGCGGATTCAGCGCACAATTCTGAGTAGTAATGCGATACTGATGGCTGTTCTGTGGTGCACTGCTCCTAAACCAGTCTCCACTTCATTCTTTCTGTATCCATTCTGTCTCCTCATCCGTATACTCCTCTTCAGTCCACGGTCCTCCATAAGTCCTCTTCAGCCTCAAAGAGCGAATCTTCCGCCATGTGTCGCTCGCAACAGAAAAGTTATTAGCGTCTTCTTATCTGCAAAACAGCTGTAAAAGAGCGCATGCGCACTGTCCTCCTCATCTACTTGAATCTATGGCTAAATCTCAGATTAGAGGCCACTTTTGACTCAAACGAAAGTGTAGACTAAGACAATGAGCTTCTGTAATTTGAAAAGTGATGAAGTTTGTGTTATTTGGTGACTGCAATCGCCTGCCCCAAGCACTCACGTTAACGGATATCGCTACACCACAACATCTACGAAACTGCTCCAAATGACACCAAAGTACTATGGGTGAGTAAAACAACTTGTTTTATTACAGAAATAAGGTTCAGATTGTAAAAAATGTTAATATTCCTTTAAAAGTTGGCTAGTTCTGCTTATTCTGATTAACAGTTGCAGCTCTTGTTTACGATATTAAAACATCTTTACAACATCTTGGCCTTTCTCCAGTGCGTGTCCTGTTATAATAAACTTTGCGTTGACATTTGGATGTAGGCTCCACAGGTCAAAGGTCAGAGCAGACACTTCCACAGTCGTCATAATCTCGCCATTGTCCGGCTCCATAAGACTCTTGATCTGTGTGAGTCAGATGTGCATGTCCCACATACGAGCGGTCACATACCACAGTGGGCGGGCCGCTGACACTATAGCCGTGCAGTTTCGTATGTTTTTGGGTCACTGTCTAATGTGTCTCTATAATACGTCTCTTTGTCTCTATTAAAGTGAAAAGGGAACTTTGTTTGACATTTGTTGAGTTATTCTTGTTTAGACCCTGTTGTTTATGTTAACTTGGAATTTCTTGGCTTTGAAAGGTGGAGTTATTATAGTGGAAAGTATTTCAACGGGAAGAGTTAGTAGTACAGTTATAATAAAATGATACAGATAATTATTTTTAACATCATATTCATCTAAAATACCTTGATAAACATGCGTTCTTACTCAAAGTTCAAAGTCAGCTTTATTGTCAGAAACCATATGTACAGGTTGCACACACAGGATTTAAAATTGCAGCGCCCCCTAGGCCCACAGTGAACATGAAACATCTGATAAACAAGACAATAAACACCATGACTAAAACATCACATATACCCGTACTAAAAGTACAGTAAACTTGTATATAATACAAATAGGTAAAACACACAATGTGTAGCGTAATAAAGCTCAAATGGTGTCATTTAAGCAGCAGTGTCATTGGGGGAGGGCAGGGAGAGAGTTCAGCATCCTGACAGCTTGGTGGATGAAGCTGTCTTTCAGTCTGCTGATCTTGGCCCTAAGGCTCCTCAGTCTCCTTCCTGATGGCAGCAGACTGAAGAGGCAGTTGGATGGGTGGGTGGGGTTACCCAGAGGGCTTTGCGGGTGAGGTGGGTGCGGTAGATACTGTGAGCGGGATTGCCTCTCCACAGATTTGACCTGTAACTTGGCCTAGTGGTGTCACCTCACCTGCGGGAAATAAGTCTCTACTGTGACACATTGTACAAATGTGATAACATCTCCATGGAGACAAGCAGGTGGCAGACCCTCTGCCTGAAAAGTTACGGAATGCGTCTTTAAAGAATCTCTAGCCTATTTCTGTGTAGAATTGTCTCGTCTCAGATCAGGTCTGTACAATATTCTGCTAATACTCTAATCATAATTAGAGTTGGGACAATTATCAATCACAATAAAATTTCTCTAGACTTTTTAATAGAAAATAAATCTTCTATAGACAGATTATTTGTTGATCAACACAACAGATGTGCCGCTGTCTGTGTGGTTAACATGAAGTTACAACACTAGCGAGCGCTGTTGTCAGCACTAAAACAGTTTATCACTGTGTGATAAAATAAGTTCTGATGCTGAATGAACATTAGTGAGTGGGATACGTCTTAATGACTCGTATGTGTTAAATGCAGGTGACTGTGTAAATGACGAGAAGAAACATCTCAAACTTCAGTATCCAGATATCCTCATACCTGAAATCTGCTGAAATCCTACGAGACACTGACATGATACAAACAGGCCAGAGGCTCGTTCTGCAGGAGACATGTGCAGTAGAGCATGAAGTGACGTAGTCTGATAATCCCTCTATTATACAGGCTTCTACAGACATGTTCTCATGCTCATGGTGTCCTTCTTTAGTTTATCAGTTCATATTTCAGTCTTTTCTCAAATGGAATTAGGGTTGTCAAAAATCAATCAATCAATCAATCAAACATTATTTATAAAGCACTTTTTATTAAAAAAAAAATGTAACACAAAGTGCCTTACAGTGATTAAAGACAATCCCACATTTCCTTCCACCCACCTAACCAGCCCCAGAGCTGCCCGACACCACACAACCAAGCAACCCAAACAGTAACACGTGCACACACATGCTAAAATACTAAGATACATGCTACTACTACTACTACTACTTCTACTGCTGATACTACCACCACCACAGCTATCCCTAAATTTAATACTATCGCTGCATCGCAAATATGACTGCTATATACTGCTATGTGCTAATACTGCTAACAAGTAGTACAAATTCTACCTTAACACCACTAATAATAATTACTGCCACACTAGAACTGCATACTATTGATAGTAATGGTACAATATACCTAAAATCGATCCATCAATCCATCAAAACTTTATTTACAAAGCACTAATCATACAAAAGTGATTTACAGTGATTAAAAACAACCCACATTTCCTTCCACCCACCCATGCATGTGCTACTATCGAAAGTATTGAAAATCAAACACTAATCGATACTAAAACTATTGTTGAAACTAGATGCTCATCTGAACAAGTATTACTACTAAAACATTCACATTCACAGGACAGAAAGGAACCTTTCCTGAAGCTTTAGAATGATTTTGAGCTGAATCAGAACAAGTATAAGAGACTAGTATACGCCCATGGACCACTGTGGAACCTACCTGCACCACTGAGGGATTACACAGTTGTAAGGTAACATGGGAAGGTAAAAGAAAGTACTACGATTTAATGAACATCAGTCGCAACACAGAAAAATCACAATTGCTTATTTCCAACATCGTGCAGCTCTATCTGAGATGTTAGCCAACCTGTTTCTTTGTGTCAATCCTGTTCATCCAGTGTTGTATTGTCCTAAACATTTTACCACTTGGAGGCACACATTCCAGAAGGTTCCAGTGTGTCTTGTGTGTGAGACCGGAGGTGTGGTGGTGGTGGTGGTCTTCATGTTTAGATGCAAATTTAAGGGTCTGGACTTTTGGTTTAACACTGACCACAGGGGCAGAGCAGCAGGCGACTCTTTAATAACCACTTCTATGTTAAGTCCAGATGTGGAGGAGCAGCTGGACTCTCATCGTGTCCTCAGAGCGGGTTAGTCCAAGAATGTGTGTTTTGGGTTGCAATAAACACGTCCGGAAAGCAGTGCATTTTATGTCAAACCAAGAAGTCAATAAATCGACATTGCTGGATAATTTCCTTACAAATAAATGTTCAAATTTGGACTCGAATGACTTACATTTTTCAGTTGTTTTTACTTTTTTCACCATTTATTTCTTCATGTTTGTGTTTTATCTTCTCAAGCCATTCTGTGCTTTTTGGCTGTACTTCTCATTATTGTTGTAGCTGTCCAAAGTTCGAAATGCTCTGTTCCACCTTGTGATGTCATGAAACAGTGGTTTTCAAGTTAACAGCTACATTTTATCTTTATGCTACGTAATATGATGACTGTCTGAACAGAAGACGCAAAAGTAGCGTGGCGTCTTCACTTTTTATTCCACGTTTAGATGAGCGTTTTTGGGAGAAAATCTGCGTGCATACGGTGACGCAAAAGTGTATGGAATTGTATTGGGTATGCATGCCAGGCGGCTAGGTGTTGCTGTGATACATTATCACTATGTCTGCGTGCATGTGTAGAATCTTCCTTCTTCTCATCTGCGCCATGAAAAGCAAAACAAAACATGGCTACCGGTAGCAAAAAAAATTCATGTGGTCAGACGAAGAAGTTCAACTATTGCTTCAGACCACGTTAGACTACAAAGCAACGAAGGCGCAACAAGGTGTGGACTGGGAGTCCTGCCAAACAAAGTACACTGATATATGGACCGATATGACGTAAACGCGTACGCGACGTCAGCAGATTTGACCAGAGTTTTGCGTCTTGGGCAGTGTAGACGAAAACGCTACGGCGGAGCGTATTCAAGTTTTCCACTTTGGAGGGTTTCAGTTTTTTGCATTTTTAAGCCCCCAAAACGCTGTCACCGTCTAAACGAAAGGCACTTCCGATAAAATATTTTGCTGTTTTTACCCGTAAGCATTCTCGTGTAAACAGGCCCTTAGTTCACTAGAGATCGGCGATTCCAAGGCTGAAATCATCCAAATTAGCTTAAAAACACAATGGAGCACTTCCTGTATCAGCACATACTCACAAGGTGGAACAGTGTGTTTTCAGTTTGAGAGAATAACTCAACCTAAATATGCAGGGTTTGTGCATTAAACATGTGTGAATGAAACAAAACAAAACTCCTGGTATGTTTGTGATGAGGGAACAAAAGAATCGTAGAATACGGGCCCTCCATACCAGAATATTTATGTTTATTGTCAGTGAAATGGATCTTCAATTGACTTTCAGTTGAATCATGCTTTTCCCATCACAGTCAAGTCCTGTAGTTTTGACTGCACAGAGAACGCATTGGTCCGGGGCTGAACAAGGACCTGTGGGTCGTGTATCTATTAACCCTTTGTTCTCCTCTTCTCACACAAATTCGTAATACTGTCGTGGGCGTATTATTATCCACAGGGACGTAACGGTGTGATGAATGTGGTTACTCAGTTGTGGAGAGTTGCCGCGAGCAGCTCCAGTTAAATGTCAAATCTCTGTGTCCTATTAGCGCTGTGCCGTTGATCCTCCTCTTACTAGATCTTGCGTATTAAATACAATGACTGGATTCTGCGGGTAAACTGTACTGGAGTTAGGATGGTAGTCAGAGTACAGGGATTTAAACAGGGATGCATATGGCAAGCCGTTTTAATGCTCAGCTGGGTATGTATTGCAGATATCTCTAACTCAGTTTTGCCAAGTCAAAAAGAAAATTGCAGATATCCACAAAGACTTTCTTTCTAGGGCAAATGACGTCACTTTTGCTGTTCATTTGTAAAGGGTTCATCATTATGGATATCCACAATTCAGTTCCAGATATCCACTATGTGAATTCTGGATATCCACAACTGAATTATAGATATCTGTAATTCCAGTTTGAGATACAGTGGTACCTCACCTTACGAAAGACCCAACAAACGAAAATTTCAAGTTACGAAACGCCTTCACGTTAAATTTTGGTCTCTAGATACGAAAGAAAATTCAAGTTACGAAACGCGAAATCTCAAAAATTCAAATAATGCGCGCTCAGCCACACACATTATACGCTTTTCTTGGACTGAATTTAAACTTTTCTCACATTTGTCTCTCGTTTAAACACTCAAACTTTCATAGATTTTCAACAAAATTATTAATAGTGAAGTGTGGGGGGAAGGGGGAGAAAACTGCGCGCGGACACGTGTGATAGCGCAGCATGACCCGGCGCGGGGCTGCCAGCAGGTCTAGACCTGGACTAAACCAGGACTGGACCAGGACTAAACCTGGACTAAACCAGGACTAAACCTGGACTAAACCAGGACTAGACCAGGTGGATTAAAGCGCAGGGTCTATTTCCTGGTTTCGTTTCGAGTCACGGCGCGAGGGGGGCCACACGCAGTCTGAGCGCATGAACGAACGCATGCAAGAGCCGCGGTGGTCTAGACCTGGTCTAGTCTAGACCAGGTCTAGACTAACCAGTCTAGACCATGTAAACAGACTAGACTAGACCAGTCTAGACCAGGTCTAGAGGAGGTCTAGAGGAGGCACGGTTTGAGCACGGGTCTCGTTCATGCGCTCAGACTGCGTGCGGTCCCCCTCGCTGCTCGCCTCAGCCGTGACTCGAAACGAAACCAGGAAATAGACCCGCGCGCGGCGCTTTAATCCACCTGGTCTAGTCCAGGTTTAGTCCAGGTTTAGTCCTGGGTCTACAGTCTCTACGCAGAACACAATGTTACACTATAAAAAAAGTTACACTATTAAAAAAAAAACTTGGATCGGGGCCTTGGAACGAATCAGGCTTTTTCCATTGAAATAGCTACTCAACTTACGAAAAATTCACGTTACGAAACCACTTCTGGAACGAATTAATTTCGTAAGGTGAGGTACCACTGTATCTACAATTTGATTTTGACTCATCATAACTCCAGTTCAAGATATTTTTAATTCACCTCAATTCAAGATATCTTTATGTTCCTTTTCAGATGTCAGATGGCGGCACGGTGGCTGAGTGGGTAGCACTCATGCTTCACAGCAAGAAGGTTCCGGGTTCGATCCCCGGGTCGCCCAGACCTTTCTGTGTGTGTTCTGTGTGGAGTTTGCATGCATGGTCTGGGTTCGATCCCCGGGTCACCCGAGCCTTTCTGTGTGGAGTTTGCATGTTCTCCCCGTGTCTGGGTGGGTTTCCTCCGGGCACTCCGGTTTCCCCCACCAACCCAAAACATGCACCATAGGTACCTCCAGCTTTGGTCCTGACCAAGCCGAAGCAAGAAGATCATGGAGATGGTCCCCGGGCGCAGTAATGTGCTGCTCACTGCTCCTAATAACAGGATGGGTTAAATGCAGAACTGGAATTTCCCCACTGTGGGACTAATAAAGGCATAGCTTTCTTTCTTTCTTTCTTTTTCTTAAATGAAGTTGTAGTTATCTGTAACTGGAATTATGACTAGTCAAAATGAAGTTGTATATATCTCAAACTGGAGATAGGGATATTCATAATGTAATTGTAGATATCTATTATCAAGTTATAGATATCTTGAATTGAATTTTGATTAGAGATATCTGAAATGGGAGATATCTGTAACATTCATTTTGACTAGTCAAAATATAATTACAGATATCTTGAATTGGAGATTTGACTCGGCGAAATGATGTCACTGTGTGCAAATGATCATCACTTTAGGCGGGAGCGGTATTTCCGCATGGCAAAAAAATGGTCGGCTGTTAATGGCAAGTTGATTTATTAGTAAGACAGCCAAAATGCTTCTTAGGGTCGTTTTGTTTATGCACTCGTGAAACATTTGTTGAAAATTATATTAATGACAAAAACTTTAACACTGGCTTTTGGCTTTAAAAAATGGCTTTTGGACGGCTTGGTCGAAACCACGTGGTGCTTCCTCTATCACAGTGTTATAATGACAGATGAGATATCTTTAACTTTCAATCTGTCTAGTCAAAACTGAATTACAGATATCTGCAATTGTCATTTATGATGTGATGAGTTGAATGTCGTTTTCAATGACGTAATTGCAGATATCTGTAATTCCATTTTGCCTAGTCAAAACTGAATTGCAGATATCTCTAACGGTCATTTCGTCTAGTCAAAATTACGTTACAGATATCTCAAATGTCAATTCCCACTATCCAAAATTAAATTACACCTAGTCGGAAAGACGTTGATATCTACAATGTTAATTCCAGATAGTCAAACTAGTTTAAATGTTAAACCGGCTTGCCATAGATGCACCAATCTGATACTGGCGATATATAGTATACACAAATATCGGTTTAGGTGATATCTTGGTTGGACATAATTTGATGTAAAAAGACTATTTCCTGGTCCTAGTTGGTCCAGAAAGTTTGATAATGTTTGAATTTTTATTCAGACAAAGTTGTTCTGTGGTTATGTGAGATAAATAAATAAATAAATAAATAAACAGCTCCACATCACAGTTGGGTCAGTTTTGTCTTTTTACTCTTGTTGAAAGGAAATAAATGCTGTTTTCAGGTATCGGTTGATATTAGGTTTTTTTTACAATCTGAGCCTTATTTCGGTAATAAAACAAGTTGTTTTACTCACCCATAGCACTTTGGTGTCATATGGAGCACTTCCAGAGATGTTTTAGATTTGCGATCTCCATAATGTGAGTTCTCGGGGCACATGTTTGCGGTCTCCAAATAACACAAACTTTAGCACTTTTCAAATCATAGAAGCTCAATGTCTTAGCCTACGATTTCGTTTGGTCAAAAGTGGCCTGTAATCCGAGATTTAGCCATAGTTTCGAGTAGATGAGGAGGCCAGCGCGCATGTGCGCAGTGTGCTCTCAGCTCCCAGGACCCAAACATGAAACGCAAAGCTGTAAACTATGGATAAATCTCGGATTACAAGCCACTTTTGACTCAAATGAAATCGCAGACTAAGACATCGAGCTTCTATGATTTGAAAAGTGCTAAAGTTTGTGTTATTTGGAGCCCGGATGGGGCATATTACGTGCTCGGGGAATATATGATATGCCCCGAGCTATGGCTAGAAGTCGCGCTAGGCTAACGCTAATCTAAAACATCTCCGGAAATGCTCCATATGACACCAAAGTGCTATGGGTGAGTAAAACAACTTGTTTTATGACCGAAATAAGGCTCAAATTGTAAAAAACGTTACTTTTCCTTTAAGTCCATATCCGAAACGCTATCGGAACTGAAAAAGCTAGTTGAAAAAGTTTTAAAAGCATTGCACCTGATTTTTACTGTCTTTAAAATGTGAAAATGTGAAATTAGCTCATTTTAAATGGTTTGCAGTGGTCCAAGGTTCTTCCTCACTTACCTTATACATTCTGGACATCCTAATTATTCATCGCAATGAATTTATAAGCACTTCTCACAACTACAATTCCTGAGCGGAGTTTTGCTGTTACTCAAAAACAACTAGCATGCAAACACGCACTTCCTTGTTATTGGACAATAGAATGCTTTATAACTTATTTTGGACTTATTTTGACCCCAGAGCTGCTTACATCCGTACAGAGAAGACAAATTTTGCTCAAATATGGGTCTTTAACAGAGTTTCTTTTCAGTGAGACAATGAAATGGATGTGAAATGTGACATAGCCTTCTTGAAATGTTTCGGCTGCTATCGCTGCAATGTCCACAACAACATTTCAGCAACATCATTTTAAATTCCCTCCTGTTTAAAAAACATATAGTTAAACAAGTCACAAAAATCAAGTTCAGGAAAATATGCAACTTTATAAAACTAAAGTAAAACTAAAATGTATTGAAAACGCAAAGCTTCCTTCATAGAATGGAGTAGAGTCTCATATATTGCTATTTCTGACATGAAAATAAAAGCTTTTTAGAGAAAGAAAAGTTGACGGGAGAATAATATCTCACCTTTGTTAAAGGTGCACTGTGTAACTTTCCTGTTGGGTGTCTGTTACCTGCTTGTTTCTATGGAGATGTCACTGCTCTGCCTCGAATGTTCCACAGTATGACATTAAACAGATCTACATTCAATTACAGGTGCTTTTATTGCTCACAAATACCTAGAAAAAGTAGTATTCTGACTGTGTGCGGGGTCACCTCTCCAGAGATCTGACCTGTAACTTGGTCTGATCATAAAAAGGTTTAATACCATACTGTGAAACATTTCAGACAAAGCAATAACATCTCTATGGAGAAAAGCAGATACTCTCTACCAGAAAAGTTACACAATGCACCAAAATTGATTGGATTACATTAAGGTGACAATTCTTCACTGAGATCGAAGCTGTTGAAAAAACACGTTGATTTAAAAATAATTTCAAAGAGCTGTAGCTATTGAAATGCGTTATCTGAACCAACCGCTGCTGTGTTTATCCACCTGTGTTTCTTCCCAATATGGCGGCCGGCGATTGAAGCCGATTGTTCAGATTCTGAGAGGAAAAAGAAGTCTATCCTTCCTGTCCCATTTTGTCCCACGCGTCTACACTAAAATCCCTGTATTTCCCCCTCGCTCTGTCTCTATCTGTCTCTCTCTCCCTTCAGGAAACAGCTGAAGTACCAAACAATCAGCTCGAGTCTCGTATAGAGCGGTCCAAGAGTCACAGTTGTCTTTTGTGCGTGGCTCTGATAAGGCTTGGATGTGTAATGTTGTTTCATATTGTGTTATTCTCATTATATCGTATCACCAGACTCAGGAAACGGCTGTGCAAATCAAACGGGGCTCTCGACATCAAACACAGGGTCACAGCGGGACACAGGAAGACGAGCGGGCGCAGAATTAGGTCATTTTGAGGTAAACATCACAACATGAATTAAAAATATTCAACAAAGCGGGATTATTAGACAACTAGCATGCAAACACACACTTCCTGGTTATTGGACAATAGAACACGTTATAATTGGAGGCAAACGGCATGCAGTGGACTTATTTTGACCTCCAGAGCTCAGTTTTGCTCAAATATGGGTCTTTAATGGAGTTTCTTTTCAATGAGACAATGAAATGCACGTAAAATGTGACAACCTTCTTGACATGTTTCGGCTGCTATAGTTGCAGTGTAATTCGCATTTGCATATTTTCTCTAGATTCGTATCACTGCGCGCATATTAGCTCTATTAGCATGTTCACTTTAAGTGGGTGTTTACAAGTGAACAGGTCAATACAGCTAACCTGGGCGCAGTGATACGAGTCTAGAGAAAATATGCGAATGCGAATTACGCTGCTGAAATTTTAGCGGACAACTTTTTGTGACGCAAATATATCACTTTTTTGGACAAATCTTGTTTTGAGAAGAAAAACAAGCTTTATTAATTGTCCTGGCTATCTTACCGGAACTATGTTCACAAACATTACGAGCTACGGAACCAGAGGAGAACCAGCTCAGATCACGCTGTCATGGGTAAGTCAGTGTTATTCTTAGGACACTGTTGAAGGGGAAGCCATACAGATGAACATAAAAAAATACGCACTATCCCTTTAATGGTGTGCAGAGTTACCTAAAAAGTGATGAAAGTTCATTTTTATCCCTTGTTTAAACACTGATGACACTACTGTTCCACAATTTCCAGTATATCTCCAACCTCTACGATAAAACATGTTAAAATATTTACATCTTGATCCCATAATAGTATAAAATGTGCTTTCATCCTGACTCACTCCTGATCTTTGAAACTGGTGACTAATACACTGATGGTCAGACCACAGTAAGAATGCCCCTGTGTGAGTAAATAATGGAGATGACACATGGAGCTGATCCACTAACAGTGACGTGATCCAGGCCTTATCTTCTTCTTCTGCTGCTGCTGCTCAGTTTTAGGTGCAAAGTCCACTCACAACAACAGAAGTGTGCGCAACCGTGAGTCAGACCATGACGTTTACATGTTTTATGAAGTGAAAAAGGAAGAGGTTACGTCAACAATCTAATCTTGTGAGGTTCAGATACTTGAACTGAAACTGTACATTTAAATGTAAAGGCACTGTTGACAGTTCATCAAACAATGGATGGCCTCTAAAAGGTATTGAAATCCTGTCAATATTGTGAAGCTTGTCTTGGAGTCTTGGGAACTTGTCGTGGAGTCTCTGGCAGCGTCTTAGAGCATATGGAGAATAATACATGTTAAATGGCTTTTGTGGGTCTGTTGCCTGGTGGTCTGCCTCTTGTCTGTTGTGCTCATTAACATTTTAGCATCTTCTTCTTGATCCCTGTCAGCTCCTTTCTCCTTAGCATCTGACACTGGATCCTTACAAACCAGGGTGTAGTCCCAATAGAGAAACCTATGAAACCATCAAAAACAGGGGTGAGCGATTTGGAAAAAACATTGAACAGCGATTTATGTTTCTGTTATTATTCTGTTCAAAGTTCACATTTTTAAAGATCCCATGACATGGTACTTCTTGATGCTTTTATATTGCGCCTTAATGGTTCCCTAATACTGTAAATGAATCTTCAAAATCAAGACTCGGTGCATGAGAAAGCCTCATGAACACAGTCAAAGTCATAAATATGTCTCTGAAACACTTTATTCTGGGCGTTGTTGCTTGAATGCAAATGAGGAGGACAGAGACAGGCCAGTGCAGCGGTTGGGGGTGTAGCCAAATACTCCACTGTTTCCTGGATTAGCAGTGCGCTGTGCACTGTCCCCACTTCCGCATTTTAAGCGCGGAGGAAAATATGAGTCGCTTTCCATGAAAAAAACACATTTGCAGAGAAAATACAATTAAACAACTGCTGTTTCAGAGGTTTGGAGGCTCGGATAAAGGACATCCGAGCCTGGAAACACTCTCACGTGCCTCCAGGCAAATAAAAAACCGCATCTCAAATTGCGTAGCTCGTTTGTGGTCCAAATTCTCTGGGCGTGATTTCCAGAGACGGTGGGTAGACATCCAGACGGGGAGTGGAAACCTTTCCGTGAGTGTGACGTCAGAAAGTTCCCTTGTTCAGAATCGCCCCTTTGGGCTGTCTTTTTTTCAAACGCGAAAAAAGGATCGTAAATGCTCAGTTTACACATTTCGCAACTTTTAGCCATGGAGGGGGGGGGGGCCCTAAACAGGGTAGGGGAGCTCACATTAACATTCAGAAACCTCAGAAAGTGAAAATTTCATGCCATGAGACCTTTAACATGTCTATAAGAATTGACAAAAAGACTGAAATACAAGAATCCCATTTCAAAACATGTTTGACATCCAGTCAACAAAACCACGCTATTAATCCAGTTTGAAGCGATCTTTAAAAGTCAAAAGGAGAGAGCAGTATTGCACCACATTTCACAAATAATAACAAAACAGATTTGACTTGTATCTAAACTAGAAGTGCAGTGCTCTGATCTTTTGAACACTTAAGAGTCTCAAAGAGTCTCAAAGCAAGTATCGCGCTCACAGCTTTGCCGCCTGTTTTATGCAGCCGTATCTCGCAGCAGTCTTTGTAATCGGAGATTTAAAATCTGATCAGATTCTTCTCGTGTCCGTGGTATGCACGTTTTGTTGCACGTTTAAAGGGATATGCCACCCCCAGGTCAAATTTGGGCATCTCCCCACAGTCCAGAGACTAAAATAAGTGGTGGAAAGCGTTTTCCTGCTCACCCAGCCATTGTCCGAGTCTGTCGCCACTGACCGCCGCGGTATCTGGTGCTCCTCCGCCTTAGACTGGAGTCTAACGTCGCCAGAGAAAGATTTCGGCCAAAAGGAATTAATTTGCTCGATGCGTTTCCCAATTACTTTGTGTGTAGTGCGCATTCATATCGAGTGCAAATAAATGTGCAAATCAACACGGAGAGCTTGCCTTGGTCATTTTTGGTGGGAACTATTTTCCAGTGCGTAAGAATACAGCCGTATCACGCAGCACGCTGCCAGGGGAATCCCAGTTACGCACCGGGAAGGGAGTTCCCCTGTTGCACAACGTGGTGCGTGATACGGCTGTATTCTTACGCACTGGAAAATAGTTCCCACCCAAAATGACCAAGGCAAGCTCTCCGTGTTGATTTGCACATTTATTTGCACTCGATATGAATGCGCACTACACATAAAGTAATTGGGAAACGCATCGAGCAAATTAATTCCTTTTGGCCGAAATCTTTCTCTGGCGACGTTAGACTCCAGTCTAAGGCGGAGGAGCACCAGATACCGCGGCGGTCAGTGGCGACAGACTCGGACAATGGCTGGGTGAGCAGGAAAACGCTTTCCACCACTTATTTTAGTCTCTGGACTGTGGGGAGATGCCCAAATTTGACCTGGGGGTGGCATATCCCTTTAAAAATCCTGTAGTGTGTGGTGGCCTTAAAGTTTGTATGGAGGATTTTTTGTCAATGATGGCATTAGACTTAGACAAATTTTATTGATCCACAAGGGAAATGGTTTTCTCTTTGTAGATGCAACAGCCTTGTAATTATGATGACCATAAAAAAGAGAAAGAAAGAAAATCCATCAACTGTGGTTGGGCCAGATAAACATTAGACAATAAACAATAGATAACAAGGCTACCTTGTTATCTATTGGTTGTCAATCTCCCTACGTTTCTAGCGTAACTGACTTGCCGACGCGCTGGGATTACATGATTTATGTAAGTCTCATGCATTCCAAGACGCTGTTTACTCTACCAATGAAGCGGTTCTTGGCATCTTTTTCCAACTGTAGCTTCCTCATAGTTTGCACAAAGTTTGTTGCGATGGCAGACAAGAATCCACTACCAGTTAGACGCAAAAGAAAGTCCGTTTTTGAGGTTGCTGAAGGAACAAAAGAGGAAAAGGAGTGAAGCTAAACTCAGGTGATTCTCTGAGATTCCTTCCAGCGATGGCGTGCACTGAAGCAGAGGGTCTAAAGACTGATGCATGGGTCTCCAAATTATTTCTGGACAGGAAACTTCTGCTTATCATTTGAAAACATACAGTAAAGTTACAGCAGCAACAGCGATTTTGAACGCACACCAGCTGTAAACAAACAGTAGTTTCACGCATGTGCAACATTTGAAAAAGGACAAACAGTCGCTGGATTAAGAACAAAGATCTTAATTAAGATTAAGATTTTATGGATTGTGGAGAAAATTATGTTACTTCAAATTCTTTTGTGAATTGCTAATTATGTCAATTCAAATTGCGGTTGCGTTTAGAGGTCCTATTATGCAAAAATTTGTCTTGTGAGCTTTAAGCCATGATACTGTTACTGTACATGTTACTGTTTTGTTATTATTACTTATTTTTATTTTATTCTTCCTGCATGCGCTTTTCTTTCTTGTTCAAACTAGCTCTGCCTGGAGCTACTGTGGCAAGTGAATTTCTCCTATGTGAGATCAATAAAGTCTTATCTTATCTTATCTTAATGCTAAGATAAGAGTTGTGTTTTGTTTCATTCACACATGTTTTGTGTGAATTAAGGTTTGAGTAATCATTTACTATTAGTCTGTCTATATCTCCAGAGCTCAAAATACTCTCTTCCATCTTGTGATGTCATGTAGTGGTAGTTTTCGAGTTAACAGCTACATTTTACCTTTAGATTCAGTAGAGAATGGCGATTCCAGAGCTGAAAGTGTCCAAATGATTCTAGTGAAGGTGTATTACCATATGGCATCACAAGCAAAGTAAATGTTATTCAAAACACAACTCCAGGTATGTTTGTGATGAAAAAAACAGCACTTATATAAACAACATTATAACATAGATCAGAAAATAGCGTAATATAGACCCTTTAACCTTGCAGTGTTAATCTGAAACCCCCAGTTCCTCTTATACTTATATCTTTAGTTATACAACACGATGTCTGCTCTGACCAAGACTCCACATTTTATTCACAAATGTATTTTAAGAATTCAGCTTCATTGCCTCGTGCTTGTGCTTCATTCAAAACTGCAATTTCCTGGCTCTGCTGAATGTAACGGTGAATATGTGGTTTTGCCGAGGGCATCCGAGGATTATGCAGTTGATTAAAAATAAGTGAAGTTTATGAAATCTTGGCTGTTACTGGCTGGTTGGTGCATGGAGGAGTAATACAGTCATGGTAAAAGTTAACTGAACGCCACAGGGCCACACTGCAAATAAAGTTAAGATTTCATTCTTTATTTAAAGGTGCATTATGTAACTTTATCTGGTGGAGAGTCTGCCACCTAATTGTCTTCATGGAAATATTCATGTTTTGCCAATAATGTTCTGCAATATGGCATTAAACTATCCATCTCAGTGGGGACAAGCAGCTGATGCCACCAGGTCAAGTTACAGGTCAGATCTGTGAAGAGGCGACCTGCTATCAGAAAAGCATGCATGTCTTCAAGGTAGCAATAAAAACTGTACTTGAATAAATGCCACACTGGTAATATTAATGCCATATTGTGGAATATTCTGTAATGACATCTTCATGAAGACAAGTGTACCCTCCACCACAAAAGTTCCATAGTGAACCTTTAAGGGATATTGGCTATTTATTTAACATTTTCAATACACAGTGTTTGCACAATATTAAATAAAAATTAGTTTAAGTAAAAATTTTAAGTTTAATATTTTTTATTATATTTTATTAAATAAGTGAATGACCTCATTCCTGTAAGACTACACTAGAAGTTTCAGTTCTATACTAGAAGTTTCAGTTCTTTTTTAAATTTAAATCATTTACTTGTCCTATTCCATTTTTGCATATCTTGACTCAACAATTTCACCTTTTCACCTCTAATGCGGTTCATGGGTGACAGCAGCTCACTTGGTAGAGCGTTTGTCCACTGGTCCGAAGGTTATTTGAATCCCGCTCTCGACATGAATGCTGCTCGAACACTCGAGATGAATGTTGTCTTTGTGTCCTTGGGCAAGACACGTAACTCACCCGCAGTTTCTGTGTACACTGGTGTATGAATGGGTGAGTGATTCCTTGATGTAAAGCACTTAGTGCCTCGAAGGTGAAAAAGCACTGTATAAAAATGTGACCATTTACCATAGTTTCTTGATGCGCACATAATATTTACATGTGTTATAGAATAAATTGCAGTAGGCTGAGAGTTGGAAGAAGAGGTATGACACTGGAGTTCTAACACAGAGGAAGTTTATTTACATGAGTACAGAACCCAGCATCCAGAGACTTGAACCATCAGGACAGTGTGACGTTCATTCTAGTCCAGTCTGGCTATGCTATAACTTTGAACACTGGAATTTGTTTCAGGCTTGAAATGCAAAAAATAATAGTTCTTTTGAGAAATGGTATGTTATAAAAACAAATGGTTTGCTAATGATTCTATGTTGGGGTAACATCATTGTCATATTTTGTGATTTCATGGTTGAACAATGGTGGGTGGTTCCTTCTAATTGGAGATTTTACTACATGATGGCATATACTGAAAGTTTTATCTATAATTGCACCATGTTTGACTCTTAAATAATTGATTTGAAGGAGAATATTGAATGCATCTGAGACAAGTAGTATGACCAATGCACTGGACGTGTTACTAATGAGCCTATTACAGCAGAGACTGAACCATGACGGACTTTGATTGAGGGAACATCAAACCCCCCTTTATACAGTAATGAGACACTGGTGTGAATCAGTACGAGTATGTACAGTCTCAGTCAGCTGGTCATTTTTCTAGTTAAATAAGTTAAAAAGTACATATTTTTTTAGTATTAACCTTTAACATACATAGAAACATAAATAGTTCTTTATCTACTACAGTATAGATTAAAATAGACTTAAAGGGCCCATATTACACTGTTTTCTGATCTATGTCATAATGTTGTTTCTTCATCACAAACATAGCTGTAGTTTTTTTTTGTTTTTTTTTTCTAATTTAACACACAAATCCTGCATATTGAGGTTGTGTTGTTGTCTCAAACTCTGTTCCACGTTGTGATGATGTCATGTAGTGATACAGGACGTGCTGCACTGTGTTTTTAAACTCCATACACCTTCAGAGCGTTTTGAGCCTTTGGAGAGGTAGACAGACTAATAATAAAATGTTACTCAAACATTCATGAATGAAACAAAATACAATACAATACATGTTTTTTATGATGTAACAACATTATAACATGGCTTAAAGATCCCATGACATGGTACTTCTTGATGCTTTTATATGGCTCCTTAATGGTTCCCTAATACTGTAAATGAATCCTTCTTCAAAATCAACACTCAGTGCATGAGAAAGACACATGTACAGAGTCAGAGTCAGAAAATCTCTCTGAACAACTCATTCTGGGCCTTGTTGCTTGAATGCAAATGAGAAGGACACAGATAGGTTAGAGGAGCGGGTGGGGGTTCCTTGTTACTGTGCGCTGTCTCCTACTTCCGCGTTTTAAGCGCGGAGGAAGAAAGGAGAGGAATTTCAATGAAAAAAAAACACATTTTCACAGAAAATAAAATTAAACCACTGCTGTTTCAGAGGTCCAGAGGGTCGGGTAAAGGATTTCTTTTTTCGATGTGACGTAACATAGTTGCCTTGTTCAGAATCGCCCGTTTGAGCTGTGTTTTTTTCTAACGCAGAAAAGGACTGCAAATGCTCAGTTTAGACATTTCGCAACTTTTACCCATGGGGGGGGGGGGCCTAAACAGGGTAGGGGAGCTCACATTAACGTTCAAAAACCTCAGAAAGTGAACATTTCATGCCTTGGGACCTTTAAAGCTCACAAGAGTGAAGTGTGTGTAATATAGGACCTTTATAAACTGGTCTATTGAATTCCTGTTCAAAACTTCAGAATTGACGGACCTTCACCTCTTCAGAGTTTATTTACACATTTTTTTATTCTTGGAAATACAACTTTGACGAAGCTAACGATGAGCGAGAACTGTTATTACATGTTAGAAACTGGCGGTGGATTTGCCTGGTTTACACCTGACCATATCACAAGTGATATATGGTCTGGGAGCCACCTTCGAAATATCTCGTTGCGGAGGTGTGGTTTATGATCGCCAACGGCCGTTTATTGGGCGTTACAAATGTCTATCATTTGGTGTATACGTAGCCCATAGACAATCATGTCAGTTGTCAGTTCAAACTACAAGCTTCCGTTTGTCACATAGTACGCATCACCGTCTTGCCACCCCTCCCTGCTCTCTGATTGGCTCCCAGAATCGGGAGCGCTCGCTTGCCATAGTTGCCAGGCTGTCTTTCAGATCGGAACGAACGAAAGCAGCCTGGGATTTCCCAGGTTAGCGGTGGATGGGTAGCCATCTTTAATTTAAAAAATCTTGATTATAAATTAATGGATTTCACTTGCTTTTGTCTTTCTACTTGAGGTGTTAATTCACTGCACAATTTGCCAACTTTATACTACAATACTAAAATACTACAGTTATTACAGTACACAATTTTTTTTAGAACCTATAAAAATAACTTCATACTGTTATACTAATTTTGTACGTCAGTTGGAATGTCTGCTACACTTCCTGCCACAACATTTCCACTTAAACCTCAACCTTTGCTCTCACATAAAAGTTTCATAAATACAGATGCGCAGACACAGGTTTTACATTCCAGTAGCTCATGATCATTTTCCATGATGGACTGAATATTGAAATACTGCTGGGAAATGCACTGAATTTTCTATAAGTTCAGTTTCAAAACATGACCCTGGTTTAGGTAGAAAAGCTTCCTCACAGTGCTCTGTTTAAGTTCATGTGCTATAAGGCTCCAAGTTGAATATTTTATTTTATTTGTATTTATTTTTTTGGACAATCATGCAAATGTGAATAGATTGGCATTTTAAAATGAAGATTCAGTTCACAGTGAAAATGTTTATCCAACTGAAAGGAGAAGACCTATACCTGACCATTTCTGTCATAGTGATTAAAATCTCCATTCACATAATAGCGAATGTCTTTGCTTAAATTCATTGTTATGGTGCAGCAATAGCTAAAAGAAGATTCAAGATTGTTTATTTGTCATATGCAGGATCAACACAAGGTCAACAATATAATGAAATGCTTAGGATCAGAAGAATTGTTGACTTGCTAAGATAGTCAATACAATACTAATAGCATGCAATAATAGTACATGGTAAAAAAAAGTGTTGCAAAAAGTGCAGGAGAAAAGGTAAACAATTTAATTTAAAAAATGTAATAAAATATAATAAAATACAAAGGTACAGGTAGGTAGATTGCACATAATATAGTATAGTTATAGTTATACTATATAGTTATCATGGTTATCATAGTTATCATGGATTCTACCTGGACGACTGAGGGACTTTTCACGCATAATATAGTATAGTATAAGTATTGCACATAGGTTATGAAACAGGTTATTGCACAGGTAACAGTAACATTTACAGTCACTGCGTGCACATGGACGAGTGTAATCCGATTGCAAACGGATTGGGATCGTATCGAATTCATGTGCACAGGCTAAGGACCCCTGGCTTAGGCCGATAATAATCCGCTTAGTGCTGTCTTGTGCATGATATCGGATCGGATTGGCGTACTGCGCATTTTCGCCAGTGATTTCACCCGGAAGTGGCAGGAGGCACCGACGCTGTCATAAGTAGCGATTGTTGCTGGAAAAGTCAGACAAAACCATGGCTGCGAAGAAAGAATGCACAACACGTACACCAATGCTGCTCCGTCAAACTCCTTGAGCACCATCTTTGTATACCGCCACATAGTTTGTTGTGTTTTTATTGAGTAGCCACTAGGGATGTCAACAATTAATCGACTTACGATTAATTGTCGATCAAGATGTTTGTAGAACAAAATGCATTAATTGTAATTAATCGCTAATCGCGGACACGCGCACCCGCGTAGTCACGAAACAAGGCAACCGCGCACCGCGCTCACTCAACGGCACTGCCCGCGTGTACACCGGGGCTGCTGAGCATGAGATCGAACCACGGCGCCCGGAATGCGTAGTCTCAGCCCTAGCCACAAACCAGACGCACGAAACCAGCAGTGGCACATGGTGGTTTAATCCTGGTTTAGTCCAGGTCTAGACCTGGTCCAGTCCTGGTTTAGACCTGGTCTAGACCTGGTTTAGTTCTGGTCTAGACCTGGTTTAGTCCACGTTTAGTCCTGGTCTAGTCTCTTAGCCAATCAGGACGCAGAACACAATGTTACACTATAAAAAAATGTTACATTATTTTAAAAAAAATCCGTGAACCACGATAGAGCGAGGGATTACTGTATCTTGTTATTCAGCATCAATACATTTGTCTGCTTTTTACTAAGGAATAATTAATTGAGGAATATACAATATAATAATACTATGATATATTTTTGACTCAGTGTTATGTATACTATAGCTTATATTCTTAAAGACCCTATTGAAACACTAAAATTCAGGTGAAAAACGCTGCTTATCAGTTAATCGTTAATCGATCTATAAGGTCAGTCAACTATAGATTAATGAATTAATCGATAATTTGCATTCCTAGTAGCCACCACCCGGAAGTAGTTGGACTACAGCGCCACGTAGCGTAGCGGAGCCGGCCAAGTCGCTGACCATTATCCGATTACACAAGTTTCATATGCAATTGGATTATAGGACAGACCACCCGCCAAGTAACGGGATCGGATTTGGAGAAATCCAATACGATCCTACCATGTGCACACAGTCAATGAGGTAGTGACATACATGATACATTAAGTAAACCGAGGAAACTACATATACCATGATCCTTTGCTCTGTTTCAGTCCAATTTACACAAAGAAATAAGCACTCTTAAATCTTAACTCTTTGGTTTGACACAACCAAAGGCTTTTTAAGGCATTTTTAAAGGAAAAAAGTAGTATTTTCACAATTTTGTTAGCCTCTATAAAAATAAAATAAATATATCGCAATAAATATACCGTGAGATGCATATCGTGAAAATATTGTACCGAGAAATCTGGATATTGTTACATCTTTACTGCTAACTACTTTGCCTGGAATGTTCCAGAGTATGGCATTAAACATATACCTCTTCATGGAGGCTAGCAGGTCCTTGAAGGTCTGTGTAATGGCGACCTACAGGTTATGGTAAAATATGCATGAACTTCAGTCAGTCTTTCATCTGTCATGAAATAAATGCTAGACGCCAAGTTGAATGGCACACAATGTAACATTCAAGGCAAAGCAATAACATCTCCATGGAGACGAGCAAACAACAGACACCCATCTGTACGTGTGTTGAATGAAAATGCGTTATAAACTAGACAGATCTATTCCACTGTAGAAGAGACGACCATTGTAGATTCTATTCAATTGATTTTGTAGCGACAGTAGCAGTCTGTGTTGATCCTTTCTATCTGCAGTGTCGGCTTATCTGTGAGCAGCTGATGCCTCTGTCCAGGACTCACTCCGAAGCCATCTGAAACTCCACTAATCACCGCATCAATAATTAACAGGCCAAATGACTGGGGCTTTTGTAATGTGTGGGGCTTTTAGTGACACGGTCATACACACAGACATATGCTGCTCACATGATGCTAAAATATCTCGACTTATTCTCTCTATACTATTGATACTTCGCATTGAAATCCCTCTGGGGGTGTTCTACGTGTGTCTCTAATGGTGGAATGTTTAGGAGTTACCACGGTGACACAATGCAGTTTTAAGATTGTCTTAGAACTCAAGAAAAAAACACAAAATGGATTTAAACAGCACATTTTCAGGAGTCTGTGATCAGTACGAGCGTTTACGGTCCTGTATAGGAGTTTGATTTTCAGCAAAATGGTAAAAGTGACTAACTGAAAAACTATTGTACTATTATTATTGTATTATTATGTATTATTGTATAGTGTAACTGATTGAAATAGAATGTATTGATGAAATAAAAGTCACTAACGGTGTTAATGTTGGTTAATGTTTTGTCTGGAAAAGGGAAGAGGGGGCAGATAACATAAGATTACTCTTCTTTCTGCTCCCTTTCATTAAATTTTTTTGTATTGTTATCACACTGTTGATGTCTTTATACTTTATGAATGAAATAAACAAATAAAATAAATAAAATTGGCTACTGCTAGATAATTTGTTTCTAATTTTAAACGGACAGTGTGTAGGATTGGTGGTGCATTGGTGGATGGTGGGTATTGAAATTCCTGTCCTAGCTGCGGCAGACCTCGAGGGTCATCCGGGCGCGCCGTAACGCGGACAGCTCGGCGTACCCATAGGTGGGTTTCACCGGCAGCCGCGCACGAACCACGCGCACGTGTGAGGGGGAATCGGGAACCGGACCGCGGAGGGTGGAGGTCGGTCTGAACCCGGGGTGCGGGCCCGTGCTGCAACAAAGCCCCAGCCGCGGTAGGTACTATGTCCTTCTTCTTTTCCTCTTAGATGAAGGTGCTTGCTCCTGCGATGTATGTGCGGAGTAAGTGTGATCTGGCAACATGCTTGTCGTTGTTTATCCAAACGCGTACTATCTCATTGTGTGAAACCCACGAGCCCTTTGACAACTACTGTATAAAGAAAACGGCGAAGGCGGAGCCCAAATGTCCTTCTGCGGCTCTCGTAATCAAAATGGCTGCCTCTATATGGGGAAGATCCCCCTTTTATGCAGGTATATCTAAGTCCAACAGAATACTTTGATTTCATGATGGAAGTGAAAAGGCTTGGAAAACACTGTATTTTTGAACGGGTATCTTCAATTTCGGTAATTAACAGGTAAAAATCTTACACACTGTCCCTTTAAACGTTTTTAGCAGCACAAATCAGCTCACCTGTTGTTGTAGGCCTAAGTTAGTTCTTTCTAGTCAGATTGTGTTAAAATAAACAGAGCAGAGCCTACAGTTGGCATCACGGCCCTAGAGAAAGTTGATGACATCACCTGCAGTGTCAATAGTATTTTTTCCATTTGGACCTCTGGAATTTTTTTGTAACTACTAACCAGAATGCAGAATGTTTTTGGGTTTGTTTTTTGTTTTTTTTAGACTTAACAACTTAGAGAAACATCTGTGAGCACAATAATTCATAAGAATGTTTAGTTCCTCTTAGGGCTGGGCGATTAATCGAGATTTGCGATATCTCGAGATGTTTTATGAAATCGAGAAAGATTTTGGCATATCGAAAAACTCGAGATGAATAAGATTTCGCCGCTTATTTTCCTTAACTGTGTTGTGGCGCTGTCCGCCCCGCCTCCTTCTTGCGTTTGTGTTTCACTGCGTCTCGTGTTTCCCCCTCCGCTCCCCCTCCCCTCCTCCCCTCTCCCTCCCCTCCTCCCCCTCCCCTCTCCGTACGCACACCGCGTGTGTTTGTTGACAACTTATCCAACATGGCGGCGCCCACAGAAGCACGAGAGAATTCATACCAAAGAAAAGAACAAACGGCTCCATTATATGGCGGTGTTTCGGATTTAAAACGTCCGATGAGGAGCAGAAAGAGGCATTTTGCAGAGAATGCAAGAAACTGGTGCCATTAAAATCATCGAGGGCAAACCCACCACCACTTCTTCTAAGACACAACAAACAACGCTCCAAACATCTTTACCCCGGTGTCTACCATATGGAAAAACAAGTGCAAGGTGGGTCAGCATTACGGAGTCCATTGCCTTTCATATCGCAAAAGACATGACGCCCATAGCGGTTGTTGAGCGACCAAGCTTCATACGAATGCTAAAAACGCTTGACCCTAGTCGCCACTTTCTTGTCAGTGCGGCACAGAGCAAGGCTGCATTTGGTGAGTTTTAATCTCTCTCTCTCTATGTGTGTGGGTGTGTGTTGCCAGTGAGTGAAATATTTGGGTGGGTCGGGTATGTGGCGTTGATTCTAAAGCACACTTGCGTTTTAATGGTTGCAATAAATTAATATAGTATTTCTAGAAAAAAAAAAAGATGCAGAATAATGTGTTAAGTTAAAACAAATACACACACAAATATAAAATGTACTACAGTCACAAAACACACGAGAATTCATGGATTGAGGCTCTATTAATCTATATTTAAAAACAATTAATTTAATATGTGCTTTTTCACTTGGCTACGAAATGAGGGACTTTTTTGTCTTTTATCTTAAATGTTAAAGAAGTACTTCATAAGAACTGTCTACCCTCAAGTTTTATGTTTACAATTAAAATAAGGCAATATACTGCTTCCTTGGTTTGGTAATGTTAAAAATGGTGCACAAGCACTTTGTTACTAGTACCTGTCTACCTTTAGGCACTTGGCTGCCTGTTTGCACTTCAATTAAAAAAAAAAAACCTTGCTGAATTTGGCGCGTTTGTTTTTTTTTTTTCCCCCTGCATAGATATCGAGATATATATCGTATATCGAGATATAGCAAAAACATATCGAGATAAGTTTTTTTCTCCATATCGCCCAGCCCTAGTTCCTCTATAAAAAAGCTGACCAAGACCAAGATTGTCTTATTCTAGGAAAACTCAAATGGGCTTCAGTCCTGACCATGTTTTAGAGAACTGAGACTGCAGAAGTGAGCATTCCAAGAATTGTTGATTATTTTCTACTAATGGGAAGTTTACAAAGAACAGAAGGTAAGACAGGCGAAGGCAAGTTTATTTGTATAGCACAATTTGTACACAAAGTAATTCAAAGTGATTCACAGAATAAGAAATACATTAAAATCACCATACAAACAAATCAAAGCATAAATATCATTATAAAATTAACATTAAAAGAGAAGCGTGCAGAATAAAAATCTTTCAGCTAAACAGAACTGTTTTAGCCTGGATTTAAATATTGTCAAAGTAGCGGCCCGTCTCACATCTTGTGACCTTGTAACCTCATTATTAATAATCCAACAATCAAATAAAAAGTGAAATAAATTATTTCTGTTCGTTTTTTGCCGTCATCTTACGCCAGTATCGTTGTTTCTACTGAGATGCAACATTGAATTCTGGGTAGGCTGATTTTTTTAATGAATGGCGGCTGCATATTTCAATCATCGTTCTGACTGAAACACGCAGCATGCTCGCCTTCAAACACAAGAGCAAGAAGCGGCAGGAGCGTAAACGTGGGATGTGCACCCTTCTCGTTGGATTCCGGGATGATGTCTCGTTCTCAAGTCTCTACGCTCGTCCCGCTCTACTTGGGTAAGTTCCGTGTGCTCTCGTTCAGTTATTATTTAATTTTACCGAGTTGTGATGATGCTGGTTATTGTGGGACAAACCGTGCACTTTGGACTGGCGAATGAAAGAAAGAAAGCTGTTTGGTTTTGACGCACGGGATGTGGAAGAAGTTGTAGCTACTGACAAGTGTCCCAGACACCACTATCCTATCACCCTTCAACACACAACGCATGATTTGGATGGGAATGGATTGCTTTTTTTCCACTTGTAGATGCCATTGAAAATGAAACAAATGCCAAAAGACACCAGAAGTCACCAAAATCACCACTAACGTCACACAATGCTCCTCACTACACATTTTTAAGAAATATTAGTGCGTCTTTTATACTGTAGCAGTTTAGCGCTGTCAAACAAAGGAAGCGCATTGAACACTCTAAAGCACTCTGAACCAATCGCAGAGCGGACCATTCACTGAGCCAATGAAACGCTTCGATACACTGAAGCGATTGACACGCAGAGCGAAGCAGCGGGGGGAGGGACCGACACTTCGACACTTTGGTCACGTGAGCGGCTGCTGCGAGACAGTTTCAGAAAGAACGAGACGTGCTCCGGATATCTCATTTGCCCATCACTAGTTATTGTGACTGCACTGCTCCGTACATTTCAGGCGACTCCATTTGAATTCTAGGCGACCCCACGTGGGCTCACGACCTGAAGGTTGAAAAACGCTGGTTTAGAGCATTTATTTGCAGAAAATGACAAATGGTCAAAATAACAAAAAAGATTAATGTTTTCAGACCTCAAACAATGTGAATAAACAAGATCAAATTCATTTTTAAACAACATAATACTAATGTTTACACATAAGAAGAGTTCAGAAATCAATATTTGGTCCAATAACCCTTATTTTTAATCACAGCTTTCATGTGTCTTGGCATGCTCTCCTCAAGTCTTTCACATTGTTCTTGGGTGACTTTATTCCACTCCTGGTGCAAGAACTGAAGTAGCTCAGCTTTGTGTTTGTGTTGGAATTCGACAGACGCTGGAATGGAATGGCTGTAATACATGTAGAGATGCTGATTTCAGAAAAAGATGGGCAGTGGTCTCTTATTTTTTTCCAGAGCTGTATGTGAAGCTAGCCGTGTGAATTCGCTCGGGGCTAAATAAAGTCTGTCTACTGTATATAATTACAGGATGGTTAAATTCCATACTGTGGAACTTTCAAGGCGTAGTAATATCATCTCCGTGGAGACAAGGCTATTTTACATTACACTATCACAGCTCTTTGTTCTGCTTTATTTACCCAGAGCTAAAAATCAATATTGGGGTTGGATTCCTGACTCCTCCTCTGAGCAGGTCCAAAGGTCTGAGCTGCTGCTGCTTCTGCTCCGAACACGTTATCTGTACGAAGTGGCAAAGAATGACATCACTGCTGGCTGTTTTCACCGTTTGGTGTTGTTACAGGGGCACATTCATTTTTCTGGTGAGAGGTCCAGTGGTTGTTTCCGTGGAGATGGTATTGCTTCGTCTGAAATGTCTGAATTTGTATGGCATTAAAGATGCATTGTGTAACTTTTCATGTGGAGGTCTGTCAAATGCTTTTCTTGAGATGTTATTGCTTCATCTGGAATGCCCACTTTTGTCTCTAAATGCTCCTAAAACCCCATCCCATTCATGTCTGTGGCAAATTTGAGAGGTTTTGCTGATTAAATATGACATAAAATCGGTTAAATTGTGTAAAATGTTCAGAGTTCACATGCACCAACAAGTACTTTGCACCTATTCTCTGGGAGGCTTTAAAACGGCTTTATAGTCCGGATTGAATTTTTTTGCTGTTAGGATCGGCAGCCCCGTACAAAATAATACAACCCGAATGATGATCGCGTTTATAACATTTCTATAATTATCATTTGACACCAGTCTCTTGCTATTTCTTGTACTTAATTAATAGTACTAAAATCTCTTATGTGACTTTATGTGACTTACTGCGCCCCTACTCCTCAGGACGCACCCTGCGGTCTTCTGGTCAGGGCCTCCTGATGGTCCCAAAGACCCGCTTTAAAACACGGGGGGACCGGTCCTTTCAGGCTGTGGTTCCCAAATTATGGAATGCCCTGCCTTTAGCCCTCCGTGAGGCAGACTCTATTGACGCTTTTAAAAAGCAGCTCAAGACACTGCTTTTTAGACAAGCTTTTAATTGACTGTGTTATTTATTTGATTTTATATATGTTGTTTATTGCACTCTGTAAAGCACTTTGTGATTTTATCTGTGAAAGGTGCTATATAAATAAAGGCTTACTTACTTACTTACTTATACCATTCATATTTTTACCTGTTTATTATAGTATATTGTGATGTGTGAGCTACTGTGTTCAAATATTTCCCCTTGTGGATCAATGAAGTTTTTTATAGTGTTAATTAGCAATTTCCAATGTTCCTTCATGTGTTCCTGTGCGATCCTAAAGTCTGGGAACATTTAAACTGTGATAAACCTGTTACATAAGACCTAAGCCTGTGCAGATTGTATTTAAACTCAGGAGTGTATATATATTGTGTATATTTTATTATTCCGGCTCCTGCTCCTCCCGTCTCCACTGCTCCACCGGGACTCATAATCATTACAGTACAATAACACTGACGTCTATGGGGCAGAGGACTCGCTTTGTTTTGAAAGGAAGCATCGGAATACATTAGATTACTGCGATGGTTAACGATTCTTGAAAATGTTTTTGACAGATATTGGAGACTTTCTTCTTTAAAGGTCCTATAATTATTATACAAAATAGACTCTTGTGAGCTTTAAGCCATGTTCGAATGTTGTTAACCTCAACAACATACAGTACCTGTTGAGTGTTTTGTTTCATTCACACATGTTTGAGTATTTATTATTGGTTTGTCTAGATCTCCAAATTTCCAATGCTCTGTTCCACCTTATGATGTCATGTAGTGGTAGTTTTGAGAGGTCCAGTGGTTGTTTCTGTGCATGTGATATCGCTTTGTCTGAAATGTCTAAATTTGTATGGCGTTAAAGGTGCATTGTGTAACTTTTCATTTGGAGTAATCTGTCAAATGCAGTACAGTATTAAACCTTTCTATCTTCGAGATCAAACCAGGCCAAATTACAGGTCAGATCTGTGGAAAGGTGACCCCGCTAACAGTCAGAATGCCTGTTTTTCTAGTTATTTTTGAGCTATAAAACCACCTGTAATTGAACAAATGTAAGATAGAGCTTTTAAAGGTCATACTATGGAACATTCCAAGCAGAGAATACACCTTTTAAAGAGGGGGTATTGTGCAAAATCACCTCTTTTTTAGCTTTACCATGTTATAACAATGTTCCCTCATCGAAAACATGCCTGAAGAGGTTTTAGAAGTAATCCATGCATGTTTCAGTAATCTAGCGGACTCTCCCAGGCCCTAAGTCATGTTAAAAGGATATGCCACCCCCAGGTCAAATTTGGGCATCTCCCCACAGTCCAGAGACTAAAATAAGTGGTGGAAAGCGTTTTCCTGGTCACCCAGCCATTGTCCGAGTCTGTCAGCACTGACCGCCGTGGTATCTGCTGCTCCTCCGCGTTAGACTGGAGTCTAACGGCGCCAGAGAAAGATTTCGGCCAAAAGGAATTAATTTGCTCGATGCGTTTCCCAATTACTTTCTGTGTAGTGCGCATTCATATCGAGTGCAAATAAATGTGCAAATCAACACGGAGAGCTTGACTTGGTCATTTTGGGTGGGAACTATTTTTCAGTGCGGAAAAATAAAGCCGAATCACGCAGCACGCTGCCAGGGGAATCCCAGTTACGCACCAGGAAGGGAGTTCCCCTGTTGCACAGCGTGGTGCGTGATTCGGCTTTATTTTTCCGCACTGAAAAATAGTTCCCACCCAAAATGACCAAGGCAAGCTCTCCGTGTTGATTTGCACATTTATTTGCACTCGATATGAATGCGCACTACACAGAAAGTAATTGGGAAACGCATCGAGCAAATTAATTCCTTTTGGCCGAAATCTTTCTCTGGCGCCGTTAGACTCCAGTCTAACACGGAGGAGCAGCAGATACAGCGGCGGTCAGTGCTGACAGACTCGGACAATGGCTGGGTGACCAGGAAAACGCTTTCCACCACTTATTTTAGTCTCTGGACTGTGGGGAGATGCCCAAATTTGACCTGGGGGTGGCATATCCCATTAAGCCATGTTCAAATGTTGTTACCTCAAAAACATACCTGCTGAGTGTTTTGTTCCATTCACACATGTTTGAGTAACCATTTATTATTGGTCTGTTTTACATCTCCAAATCTCGAAATCCTCTGTTTCACCTTATGATGTCACATAGTGGTAGTTTTCAAGTTATCTGCGACCTTTTTACATTCAGTTCACTGGAGATTGGAAATTCCAGGGCGGAAATGATATAAACGATTTAAGAGGTGTATCGGGGCTTAAAAACACAGTGAAGTGCTTCATGTAGTACCATATGACATCACATGGTGGAAGATCTCAACCTAAATATGCAGAGTTTGTGTGCTAAATGTGTGTGAATGAAGCAAAACAACTCCAGGCAATCAGAAAATGGCGTAATATTGACACGAATTGACAATAAATGTTGTAAACACGAAAACTGTTTCTGAATATGAGCTGTAGCCGTTGGTATGTGGTATTTTAATTACAATCACAATTTGAATGTTTGGAAATCCTCACTTGGAGAATGGGACCGTGTCTGAGGAGTGTCTGAGTGAATGATACACCATCGTAAAGCTATTTCCATTGTTTTGAATAGCTTTATATTATAATCACACATTGTCTAGCACCTTAAAATGTCTGGTAGCTTTTGTGGTTGAGGGTCTTGCTTGTCAATCTGGAGATGTTATTGCGTAGGCTAAAATGTTCCACCGTAAGCATTAAATGTATCTATCTTTATGGAGACAAGCAGGGATCTGTGTAGTTGCACCCAGTCACAGTAAAAATGCATGTTTTTTGTCATTTTTTTCGTCGCAATAAAAACATGTAATGAATAAATACAAGATTATACTTAGGCTGCGTCCCATGTCTCTGTCTTACCCCTTCCCTTTAGTCTTTTTCTTGACCTTCGATACCGAGCTGAGAGGGCTCGGGGTACGAATGTTCCCCTAAGAAATGGGACGCCACTCGATTACCATTTGCGTCGTCATCCCTTGCCTCTACCTGGCTGCTACGTCTACAGAGGCGACAACAATTGACACAAACAAACGTAAACAAATGTCAAGGATTATCGGGTACCTCAGCTCGACAAAAAACTAGCTATGCATGAAAGTTCGATGAAAACGATAACATTGGCAAAACAGACATCACTACAATTAAAACCGCAACAACAGTTCACTAAAAGTAACGTAGGACATAAGCGTCATAATTGTAAACCTGCTAAACTGTTAATCGATAATTACAACTGCTGAAAATACATTTATGAGACTCCTTGGCTGGTCGATGTGACGCTGCCATCCTGATCCCAAAACCTGCCTGAGCTTGTAGACCCCTTCGTACCCCTTCGTTTCAAGTCTGGTCGAGATCTTACTTCGTTTCAAGGGGTATGTAGCCCTCGGTCGTGGCCCGAGCCCTTGATCAAAATTAGAATCGGGACACCCCTTGCCCTCACATGAACGTGCAAAACCAAGGGGTAGGGGTAAGACGAAGGGGTAAGACAGAGAAATGGGACGCAGCCTTAGACTTAGACAAACTTTATCGATCCACAAGGGAAAGGACTTGGACACAGTAGCTCACACATCACAATAAATTATAATAACAAAGAGCCTATTTATTTTATTGGTTTATTTGACAGGGACAGTGTATAAATCGTTATAATAAATTCTAAATAAGTAGCATAACATAGCAAGAGACTGGTGTCTAATAAGGCATAATTACATAAATGTTTATGCCATACTGTGAAGCATTCGGAGGAAAGCTATACATTTTCCATGGCGTAAAGCAAGTAATGAGCCACATACAAGAAATGTTATATTTATATGGTCACAAGATGAACTCTGTGTCTGTTTCATAACTTGTTCTCTACTTATTAACTCAGACAAATCAATGCTGTATTGAACTGTCAGTATGATAAAAGTCTTTGTCACATAACTTTGCTGTATTGAGTTGTGTTCTGATCCACTGAGCCTTGTACAAACTCCCAGTTTCTTCGAGGAGACTGGTTTTTGAAGCGTGACGAGTCTCCCTGGTTTGAAACATGTCCACACACGCAAACGCACACAACCAAATGTGTCCACACACACACAAGCACACACACGACTCAGAGTTTTCTGTAGAAACCAAACTGCTTATGTCACAGGGAACGGGAATGTGGTGGGGTGATAGGATATTTTTGTATATCCATGGGTTTCAGAATGATGAGAAATGACCAAGTCGATATCAGGACCAAACCAGGACCAAATCGAGACTAAACAAGGACCAAATCAGGGCCTAGGATTGAACCAGGACTGAACCAGGACCAAATCAGGACTAAACAAGGACCAAACCTGGGCCCAGGACCGAACCAGGACCAAATCAGGACTAAACAAGGACCTAACCAGGGCCCAGGACCAAACCAGGAACAAATCACGACTGAACCAGGACTGAACCAGGACCAAAGAAGGAACAAATCGAGACTAAACAAGGACCAAATTAGGGCCCAGGACTGAACCAGGACCAAACCCGGGCTCAGGTCCGAATCAAGACTAAACAAGGACCAAACCAGAAGTGAACCAGCACCAAACCAGGACTAAACAAGGACCAAACCAGGGCCCAGGACCAAATCAGGACTAAACAAGGTCCAAACCAGGGCAAAGGACCGAACCAGGACCAAATTAGGACTAAACAAGGACCATACCAGGGCTCAGGTCCAAATCAGGACTAAACAAGGTCCAAACCAGGGCAAAGGACCGAACCAGGACCAAATCAGGACTAAAGAAGGACCAAATCAGGACGAAACAAGGACCTAACCAGGGCCCAGGACCGAACCAGGACCAAATCACGACTGAACCAGGACCAAAGAAGGAACAAATTGAGACTAAACAAGGACCAAATCAGGGCCCAGGACTGAACCAGGACCAATCCAGGACTGAACCAGGACCAAATCAGGACTAAACAAGGACCAAACTAGGACTGAACCAGGACCAAACCATTACACAGGACCAAACCAGGAATAAACCAAGAATAAACCAGGACTAAACCAGGACTGGACAAGGACTAAACCAGATCCAAACCAAGTCCAAAGCAAAACCAAACTTGGACCAAACCAGAACTAAATCAGGGCTAAACCAGGACTGAACGAGCATTAACCCAGGGCTAAACCAGGACTAAATTAAGACTAAACCAGGACCAAACTAGGTGTGAACACAGCTTAAATGTGTGTGAATAGGAAGTCTGAGCAGAAAATCGCACTGAACATAATGATTGACACATTTTCAAACCCCCTTGAGCCCTTTTGCCCTTTGGACAAACTTCAATTACCCGTCTGTGTGTTATCTCAACCCTTTGTCATTAACCTGTAACTCCAATGTGCAGAACAAAGGGAGGGTGCGTTTTGTTATAGGGATTGGGAATAAAGTCACTCTCTTAGGCATTAAACTCTGAAATTCAATTCTTCGTTAGGAGTTTAGGTGCCTGGATTTAATTAGTTTTTGCTCCAGCAGATGGGCTCTGTCTAATTACTTCATCATTACAGATCTAAGCTGCACCACAGTCCACAAATAGAAGAGACAGATGCGGGAGACAAGCTTCGGAGAGCTGTCTGAAACTACCGCTTTTTACTATCTGTTATTTTAGTTTAACAATCTTGGGTGTGTAATTCAGTCTGTTTACATTTGTTTACACTGACCCAGATTCCACAGGTGAATACTGATGTTGTCTACTTGGGCAAGACATTTATTCCACCTCATATCTGTGTGTGTTTGTGTGTCTGTGAATTGGTGAATGAGCTCCTTAAATCACTTGGGAAGCCTTGAAGGTGGAAAAGCTTAAAGTATATAAAACTGACTCTTCTTTGAGCTTTAAGCCATGTTAGAATGTTGCTATTTCCTCAAAAACATACCTGGAGTTGTGTTTTGTTTCAATCACTGTGTGCACATGGTAGGATCGGATTGGATTTCTCCAAATCCGATCCCGTTAATCGGTGGGTGGTCTGTCCTTAGATCCCAGTGCACATGAAACTCGTGTAATCGGATAATGGTCAGCGACCTGGCTGGCTCAGCTACGCTATGTGGCGCTGTAGTCCAACTACTTCCGGGTGATGGCTACTCAATAAAAACACAACAAACTATGTGGTGGTATACAAAGATGGAGCTCGAGGAGTTTGACGGTGCAGCATTGGTGTACATGTTGTGCATTCTTTCTTCGCAGCTATGAGTTCATATGACTTTTCCGGCAACAATAGCTACTTATGACGGCGTCGGCGCCTCCTGCCACTTCGGGTGAAATCCCTGGCAAAAACTCCTGCGCATGCACAGTATGCCAATCCGATCCGATATCGTGCCCAAGGCGGCACCAAGAGGATTACTATCGGCCTAAGCCAGGGGTTCCAATCGGATTGGGGAAACCAATCCCTGTACGATCCTTAGCCTGTGCACATGAATCCGATATGATCCCAATCCGTTTGCAATCGGATTCCACTCATCTATGTGCACGCAGTGATTCACACATCTGTCTTCATCGCCAAAGCTCAAAATGCTCTGTTCTACCTTGTGATGTCATGAAGGAGTAGTTTTCAAGTTAACAGCTTATTTTACATTTGTTCAGTAGATGATTGCAGATCTGAAATTATCCAAATGATTCTAGTGGGGTGAATGGAGTTCAAAAACCCCGTGGAGCACTTCCTGTATTCCTGTATTATGACATCACAAGGTGGACCTGAGTGTTTTCTGTTTGGGAAAAGAACTCAGCCTAAATATGCAGGGTTTGTGTGATGTTTGTGATGAAGAAACGTTTGAAACTTTTGCTACAGTTGTTTTCAATTTAAGAGTAAATGGCAAAAATGAATCTGAAATGTGCTTGTTTTTGTCAGATATTGCATGGAGATCTTTGTTTTGATCTTTGTTGTGTTAGAAATTAATACCCCATAGAAGTGCCCCTCTTTGATTTGAATTCTTCTGCATATTTGATACAAAGAAAGAAAAATACAGCTCTGAAAAAATAAGAGACCACTGCAAAATGATCACTTTTTCTGATTTTACTGCTTACGACCATTTTTGTTTGAGTCTATAAACTCCTGACATTTCCCCTAAATTCCAAATAAAAATATTATCGTTTAGAGCATTTATTTGCAGAAAATGACAAATGGTCAAAAAAGCACGTACCGGTATTTACGTTAATTAAAATTAAAAAAATATATATTTTGTGTACCATCTTTCTGTGTAAATATCTCAAGTTACAATGTGGACACCTGCGGCTTATAGTCAGGTGCAGCTTATATATGTACAAATCTTAATTTAAAAAAAAAATTTGGTTGGTCCGGTATAGTCAGGTGCGCTCTATAGTACAAAAAGTACGGTAATCACAGCTTTCATGCGTCTTGGCATGCTCTCCACAAGTCTTTCACCTTGTTCTTGGGTGACTTTATTCCACTCCTGGTGCAAGAACTGAAGTAGCTCAGCTTTGTGTTTGTGTTGGAATTCAACAGACGCTGGAATAGAATGGCTGTAATACATGTAGAGATGCTGATTTCAGAAAAAATGCAGTGGTCTCTTATTTTCTTCCAGAGCTGTAATTTGTCTGTTGAATAATAATTTGTCTGCGTCATATACAACCTTACTTAAAAATAATCCACAGCACTTTTTCTTGTGCTTTGCTATTTTATCTGCAAATTACTGCAAGTCGAAGCGTTGAGAAAGCCAGACTATTGGATTATAAGTGTGTTTTCAGTTGGCGTTGTCCTCTGCAGTCGGTCTAATTGCAGCTGTGATGTTCAGATTACATGGTTCATGCTCATTATCCAGATGTCACCTGCACTTCCCATCATGCTTTGGGGTGCTTCCTCTTCCTGCAAACTGCTCTGGGCTGCGTCGTTTACTCAACACATCCTGTTTAGTCAAGTGATAGTGTATTACTGTATTACAGCTTTGGCTTGGATCAGGAGTAATAGTAATAAAATAATAACCATCTATAAAATTGCTGTTATATTTTATTTAGTTTTCAATAAATTATGCTGTACTGGACAAAAGTTTATTTTTATTGTCCAGTTGACAAATTGAATTTCTCCTTTTGCCATGGATTCTACCTTCACGATTGAGGGATTCTACACACAAAAATTATAGTCTAGTTGATATATTGTGTAACTTTTCTGGTGGAGGGTCCGTCAAATGCGTTTCTCCATTGAGATATTGTCGCTTTGTCTAGAATGTTTCACAGTATGGCATTAAACATTTCTATCTTCATGTAGACCGCCAAACCAGACCAAGTTAAAGGTCCGAAGGCCTGTTTTTCTAGGTCTTTTCGAGCAGTAAAACCACCTCTAAGTGAATAAATGTAAGATAGAGCTGTTTAATGTCTGTTTAATGCAAAGCAATGAAATATCCATAGAAACAAGCAAGAAGCAAAAAGGCAGCAATGATCAAACTTGTATTGCATTGGCAGTCTTAATTTATAGTCACTTCATCTGACCTGAGTTTACTAACTGATAATAACTCGAAACTAGTGTTGAAACTACTATGAAAGTATTATATATATTTTTAAGATAAATGGGACAAATACTAAATGTTTTTGATCTAAATTAGCTCTGTTATACGTCTGCACACTAATATTACAGAAACTAAAATTGTCCAAATTGTGTTTTTATAATCATTGACTTTTCATGGTGGTATCGAATTTGGTATTGAGTCTTTTTCCGTATTGCGACACATTGACAAAGGATGGTTGGATGAATGTTTGAACTCAGGCTGGGTCCCATTTCTCTGTCTTACCCCTTCGTCTTACCCCTATTCCTTGGTTTTGTGCGTTCATGTGAGGGCAAGGGGTGTCCCGTTCCTTATTTTGATCAAGGGCTCGGGCCACGACCGAGGGCTACACACCCCTTGAAACGAAGTAAGCTCTAAACCAGACTTGGAATGAAGGGGTACGCCTACAAGCTCAGGCAGGTTTTGGGATCAGGATGGCAGCGTCACATCGACCAGCCAAGGAGTCTCAAAAATGTATTTTCAGCAGTTGTAATTATCGATTAACAGTTTAGCAGGTTTACAATTATGACCCTTATGTTCTACGTTACTTTTAGTGAACTGTTGTTGCGGTTTTAATTGTGGTGATGTCTGCTTAGACGATGTTATCGTTTTTATCAAACTTTAATGTATAAACAAACTAGTTTTTGTCGAGCTGAGGTACCCGATAATCCTTGACATTTGTTTACGTTTGTTTGCGTCAGTTGTTGTCGCCTCTGTAGACGTAGCAGCCAGGTAGAGGCAAGGGATGATGACGCAAACGGTAATCGAGTGGCGTCCCATTTCTACCCCGAGCCCTCTCAGCTTGGTATCGAGGGGCAAGACAAGGACGTAGATAAAGGGGCAGGGGTAAGACAGAGTAATGGGACGCAGCCTTAGACAAATTTTATTGCTCCACAAGGGAAATTACAATGATCAAGCTCTATTTTCTTCACCACAATGCCGCTAATGAAACAGATTATGGTTTGATTCATGTTTTTGAGTTTCCTCCCCTGCGTTTGACCCATCAATTAAACCCACTGCTGGGAAAATCTTTGTATCAGGAGAGACTGGCTACCGCAATGCAGTACCCAGAGACCTGTATTTTCCATATTTTGAGTTTAGGCTGGGTCAGGACTTCTTTAGCGGGAGTTTTTTTTGCCTATTGTGCATGTTTCTCACTCTTTTCCTGCTCAGCCCTCGCCTCTGCTCCACTGTCCTAAATGTGCAGCTCCACACGCCTCTGATGGGGCTAATTTTACCCCGGTCTGACCCACTTGGTGCTCTCCTCACTGCAGCAGCTCTTTATCTGGAGCAGAATCACACAGACCCTGAGCCCTGGACTGCTTCATTGACACACCTGTTCTGTTAAATATGAAACGTAGCAAAGAGAAGTATATTCGGTCTCTTTCTCAATGGAACAGAGCCGGTGAAAGTAGCCAGTGTATGCAGACATTGGATTCATGTATGTTTTAGATCATTTTCTGATTCTAATGACTATTGTTACATAGAGATCAGGATTATGTCTTCACCCATCATAAAATTACCAGCTGGCCTAATGTTAAACCAGTGGAGATTTTAAGATGCTAAACGTAGCATTTTACTTTTTTACTTTAGTACTTTTTTCTATTTTCTCTATTCTACATTTTGCATGCTTCAACCAAAAACTGTTTGTCTGTTCCACAGTATGGCAGACCTGGGACTAAACCTGGGACTAAACCTGGGACTAAACCTGGGACTAAACCTGGGACTAAACCTGGGACTAAACCTGGGACTAAACTTCAATCAATCAATCAATCAATCAAACTTTATTTATAAAGCAGTTTTCATACAAAAAATGTAACACAAATTGCTTTACAATGACTAAACCTGGATTAAACCTAGACTAAACCTGGATTAAACCTGGGACTAAACCTGGGACTAAACCTGGGACTAAACCTGGGACTAAACCTGGGCCTAAACCTGGGCCTAAACCTGGGCCTAAACCTGGGCCTAAACCTGCTACTAAACCTGCTACTAAACCTGCTACTAAACCTGCTACTAAACCTGCTACAAACTTGGAATAAACCTGGACTGAACCTGTGACTAAACCTGGACTAAACCTGCTACTAAACTTGGACTAAACCTGGACTAAACCTGGGCCTAAACCTGGGCCTAAACCTGCTACTAAACCTGCTACTAAACCTGCTACAAGCTTGGAATAAACCTGCACTGAACCTGTGACTAAACCTGGACTAAACCTGCTACTTAACTTGGACTAAACTTGGACTAAACTTGGACTAAACCTGGACTAAACCTGGACTAAACCTGGACTAAACCTGGACTAAACCTGGACTAAACCTGGGACTAAACCTGGGACTAAACCTGGGACTAAACCTGCTACTAAACCTGCTACTAAACCTGGACTAAACCTGCTACTAAACTTGGACTAAACCTGGACTAAACCTGCTACTAAACTTGGACTAAACCTGGACTAAACCTGCGACTAAACCTGCTACTAAACCTGGACTAAACCTGCTAATAAACCTGGACTAAACCTGGACTAAACCCACTACTAAACCTGGACTAATCGTGGACAAAACCCAGTCTAAACCTGGACTAAATGCAGCAAAGCCTGTTGTATATCAGGATTAACCACATTTATTACCATTGCCATTACAATCATCGCAATACTGCAGCAAAAATGTATTGATTTCTTATGTTGTGACTTGTGATAGTAAATTAAGATCAGATTTGTATTTGGGATATCACATAAACACCTTTGCTTATGTTGTCATTCCACCGTGGCGGCACGGTAGCAGAGTGGTTAGCGCTCTTGCTTCACAGCAAGAAGGTTCCGGGTTCGATCCCCGGGTCGCCCAGACCTTTCCGTGTGTGTTCTGTGTGGAGTTTGCATGCATGGTCTGGGTTCGATCCCCAGCCCGAGCCTTTCTGTGTGGAGTTTGCATGTTCTCCCCGTGTCTGGGTGGGTTTCCTCCGGGCACTCCGGTTTCCCCCACCAACCCAAAACATGCACCATAGGTACCTCCAGCTTTGGTCCTGACCAAGCCGAAGCAAGAAGATCATGGAGATGGTCCCCGGGCGCAGTAATGTGCTGCTCACTGCTCCTAATAACAGGATGGGTTAAATGCAGAACTGGAATTTCTCCAGTGTGAGATCAATAAAGTTCACTTCTTCTATACTTAATCCTCACTGGTACACTCATTTCCCTGTTATTATGATCTGATTTTCTTTGTTGTTTAGTTTCTGCACTGTCGATCGCCTCCAGCTCTGTCCACTCTGCTTTGCTCCTGCCCCATTGTCCTTTATACTTTCCTGTTGCATCAGTGTATCTGTAGCCAGCGCTTACGTAATCAATGAGAACGGATGTGCCCACAGTGTACAGTAACAGGAGGGAGGAGGAGGGAGAGATCAGCCCACGTGGAGAGCCTTGTTTTGGGTTTGTAGCTGGGCCGGGAGGGCAGGCGCGTGGTGCAATTATTACAGACATAAAAACGATTTACGAGAACTCCAGCTGAGGGAGGCTGTGAGAGGAAGAGCCGTAACAGAGGCGTGAGCTTTATATGAGCAACTCTGGACTACGAGGGATGCGTTTATGGTCAAAGGAGCGAGGGATGCATCATCTGGGAAAATATCTCATGATACAAATACAAATTCTGTCCAAAGTTCACTCCATACACCTTCACTAGAATTATTTAGATTTCTGGTGTGGGATTGCCAATCTCTACAGAACTAAAGGTAAAAGGTATAGCTGCTAACTAAAACTACCACTACATGACATCACAAGGTGGAACAGAGCGTTTTGAGCTTTGGAGATGTGGACAGATTAGTAGAGCTGTCACTTTAACGCGTTATTAGATTGATTAATTCCACTGCAAATTAATGTGTTATAAAAATGTATGCAATTAATTATGAGGCAATTCATATCACCTTTAAATGTATTCAGAAGAATTAACAGAAATATGAACAAACAATATGAATAATATGAACAAAATACAATAATTACATTTCACTTTATAGAGTAAAACCACTGGGTTAATAGCTAATTGCATCCATTCAAAATTGTGTGAAGAATCCCTCAGTCGTCCAGGTAGAATCCATGCTACAAGGAGAAATTCAGTGTGTCCACCAGCACTCTAGCCAGAACTGACGAAGCAACTAGGATGAGCTGCGAAACGTCTTCGACCAAATAAACTTTGTTCAGTTGACAAATTGAATTTCTCCTTGTACCTTCCATTCAAAATTGTGATTTAGATTTGATTGGGATTCATCTTGCAGCCCTCAAAGGTGCACAGAGTAACTTTTTTTTAAGAGAGAGTCTGCCACCTGCTTGTCTCCATGGCAATGATATTATTTTGCCTTTAATCTTAGTTACAAACTAGACTTATTTATCTTCCATTTATTCAGTTACAGGTGTTTATCTTGCTAAAGAAATACACTAAAAACTTCTCCACAGATCTGACCTGTAACTGTAGCATTTCCAGTGAGATAGATACGTCTAATTCAATATTGTGGAGCATTCTCGGCAAAGAAAAAACATCTCCATGGAGACAAGCAAGTGGTGGACCCTCCACTAGGAAAGTTAGTGCATCATGGGTGGTACCACAATTTAAAAATAATCTGATTTTAAATGTTTTTCTCTTATTAAAATCAGGTCAGAGTGGTGTTTTGGGGTGTATGAATTAACAAATTACCCATTCTTTTGTATTTTTAAGAGGAATAATTTATTAATCAAGAGCAAATGATAAGTTGTATGCAAGACAAGGTGTAAACTCCATAATCTTCTCCATTCTAGTTGCCGTGTTGTTGTAAATGTAATACTTTTTTGTATTCTGTAGACTTTGACAAAATCACTTTTTATTTTCGCGAGTTGTCAAAGCTGTAGTAGTTCCAGTATTTTTGGTGACATGAAGCGTCTCTTCAGATAATCACTGTGATCGTCTCATTTGTCCAGAGATCAGAGGGGAGCGGACGGTGACTCACGCTTTGAACATGACTTGGAGAAGAAGAAGAAAAAGATGTGTGAACAGACGATGACTCACAGCTTTTAATGATGAAGGGTGGCAGCCATGTTGTAGGAGATAAGACCTGTCAGCAGGGATTATGTTAAGGCTGAACGATTTGGGAAAAATAATGAATTGCAACTGTGATAATAATGGGATTATGCGCGAAGTTAAAATTTTAAACACATCCAGAAGAATTGATGAAAGGACTGAAATATGACCTGACTAATACCAGAATCACATTTCCGAAGGTGTTTACAGATATAAACTACAGGATTAGTAGTTTTTATGCAGAATGTAAAAAAAAAAACATATTAGTTGATTTTGATTTGATTAATCTTGCAATTTATCATTTATAATATTTTTTTTTTATCTGGGACATTGAAATCATGCATGAATTAACGTAATAGTGATTGATTCTTGCGTCAAACTAACAGCCCGAAGAAAAACATTATGCAGCAAGTGGTCGTACCAGCTTGTCTCGTCAGATCTCAGAAGCGAAGCAAGGCCGGGTTGGTTAGTACTTGAATGTTAAACCGCTGGGTGATCAGGCGCCATGGTGGGGCAGCAGTGGCTCAATTGCTATCTGCTGTTGTGTCCTTAGGCAAGACACTTATATTGCCGAGTATGAATGTGGCAGAGGTGCAGATGACACCGTTCTGCCCCAGGGCTGCCGCGACTACACTAGCAGCTTGCCCTTAACCAAGGAAGGAGTGAATTAATGATGTAATATAAAGTGCTTTGGGTGTCCTTAAAGCTAAGGTCTGTAACTTTATTTGATTTTTGTCACCAGTAGACTGCAGATGTGAAATCTGTTCCCCATTTCTTCACCTGGCCTTTGTTCAAAGTTCAAAAGTTCAAAGTCAGCTTTCTTGTCAAAAACCATATGTACAGGTCGCACACACAGGATTTGAAATTGCAGCGCCCCCTAGGCCCACAGTGAACATAAAACATGTGATAAACAAGACAATAAACACCATGACTAAAACATCACATATACCTGTAGCAAAAGTACAGTAAACTTGTATATAATACAAATAGGTAAAACACACAATGTGTAGCGTAATAAACCTCAAATGGTGTCATTTAAGCAGCGGTGTCAGTGTCTTTTAAAGGTCTCATGGCATGAATTTTGGCTAAAAGTTGCGAAATGTCTAAACTGAGCATTTGCGGTCCTTTTCTGCGTTTGAAAAAAACACAGCTCAAACGGGCGATTCTGAAAAAAGGCAACTATGTGACGTCACATCGAAAAATGCAGCTCCACCCCCCGTCTGGATGTCTACCCACCGTCTCTGTAAATCACGCCCAGAGAATTTGGACCGCGTTGAGCTACGCAATGCATTTTTTTATTTGCCTGGAGGCACATGCGAGTGTTTCTAGGCTCGGAAGTCCTTTATCTGAGCCTGTGGACATCTGAAACAGCAGTGGTTTAATTTTATTTTCTGTGAAAATGTGTTTTCTTCATTGAAAAGGCTCTCCTTTCCTCCTCCGCTCTTAAAACACGGAAGTGGGGCCAGCACACAGCGCACCGCTAAAACAAGGAACCAGCGGCGCATTTGCCCCCCCACCCCCCACCCGCTCCTCTAACCTATCGCTGTCCTTCTCATTTGCATTCAAGCAACAACGCCCAGAATGAGTTGTTCAGAGAGAGATTTTCTGACTCTGACTCTGTACATGTGTCTTTCTCATGCACTGAGTCTTGATTTTGAAGAAGGATTCATTTACAGTATTAGGGAACCATTAAGGCACCATATAAAAGCATCAAGAAGTACCATGTCATGGGACCTTTAAGTGTCATTTAAGCAGCAGTGTGATTGGGGGAGGGAGGGCAGGGAGAGAGTTCAGCATCCTGACAGCTTGGTGGATGAAGCTGTCTTTCAGTCTGCTGGTCTTGGCCCTGAGGCTCCTCAGTCTCCTTCCTGATGGCAGCAGACTGAAGAGGCAGTTGGATGGGTGGGTGGGATCACCCAGAGGGCTTTGCGGGTGAGGCGGGTGCGGTAGATGTCCTGCAGGGAGGGGAGAGAGACACCCACGATTCTCTCAGCTGCTCTCACTGCTCGGTGTAGCTTTTCCTGGCAGGACAAGGTGCAGGTGCCATAAAACACAGTGATGCAGCTGGTGAGGATGCTCTCTGTGGCGCCTCTGTAGAAGGTGTGCATGATGGGAGCTGGGGCTCTGGCTCTCTTCAGCTTGCCGAGGCTTTACTGGCCAGTGATGTAGTCTTTGACCAGGAGAGGTCCTCAGAGATGTTCAGACTCACCTGTGCTCTCAGCCAGCTTTGGTCTGACAGAAGAAGACCACACTATCAGACTGCAGGTTCAGCCAGTATAATTTCAGATGGTTTCTTTAAAGGAGCACTAGGCAGAGGGGATGTTATTGCTTTGACTGGAATGTTGGCATAAAACTTATTGACGTCAAAGCCAAAGCAATAAAACAACGGTAGATAAATAAATGTAAGACAGATACGTTTAACAACATACTGTGGAACATTCTAGGAAAAGCAATAATGGCTGATGGGTAGTAACATGGGCAACTCCAGAGTGATGAGAAATATTTCGATCAGTATACTGGAAGATGGTGTAATCCCTCATTCGTCCAGGAGGGGACCAGTGTAGAGAAGGTTTCAGCTGTTGTCAACTGGTACAATTTATCCAACTCTGTGTCGTACAACCATGAATTGAACCTTTAAAATTGCTTAAAGGACATGTATACTGCACAGTTTAAAGGTGCACTATGTAACTTTTCGGTCCATCAGCTTCATTTTTCTATGGAAATGTCATTGCTCTGCCTGGAATGTTCCACAGTATGACAATAAACAGCTTAACGTTACATTTATTCAACTGCAGGTGGTTTTACAGCTCAAAAATACATTGAAAAACAGGCATTCTGCTGGTGAGTGTGGTTGCCTCTCCACAGATCTGACCAGTAACTTTGGTTTGGACTCCATGAAGATAGGAAGGTTTATTGCCATACTGTAAAATATTCCAGACAAAGCAATACAATCTCCATTTAAAAAAGTAGGTGAAAAGTTACACAATGCACCTTTTAATAGCATTTTAACTCCAAAAATATTAGAATAATCTGATTTTGAGAGTGACCACAGCCAGTGTTTATACAACTACTGCTGAAACCAGAATCGGTATACTGGAAGGTCAGAATCAGCAAAAAAAAAATTCTTTTCCCAAGTTCAAAGCAGAAGTTTGAAACTCATTTCCATGCATTTTCAAGTTTAGGAGCTGCCTGATTTGGAACTGCCTGATTTGTTGCACTTTGAAGTTGCTGGAGTCGTATTTTCGTTGTCACACCCTTCTTTCTCTCCTCGCTCTCTGTAGTTCTCAGGTCCCAATCTGAATGAGTCAAAACCTGCCAATCCTGGATCAGGTTTGCCACATGCTGCTGTTGAATCTTACACTTTGCGATGGAGGTGTTAATTGGACTTAATATATACAGGGGCTCTGACGAAACAGCGCTGATCACACTGTGTTATTTTTAACCCTCTGTCTCTGCTGCTGCCAGACAAACTTGTTAAAGGGAAAGTATTTGTGAACAATGAACAGAAAACTTTGCAAAAACAGACTGGAAATGTAAGACGAAGCAGCAGTCTATTTTTCTTTTCTTCCTTTCTTCAGTATTTGTCACAACTTACCACACGGCTTCTTATAGAGTTGATCGAGATCGAGACTCAGTAATTGTCAATGAACATCTTGGTTCTTTTGAATGGAGAGATCCTAATAAGTTAGTTAAAGGGATATGCCACCCCCAGGTCAAATTTGGGCATCTCCCCACAGTCCAGAGACTAAAATAAGTGGTTGAAAGCGTTTTCCTGCTCACCCAGCCATTGTCCGAGTCTGTCGCCACTGACCGCCGCGGTAACTGGTGCTCCTCCGCCTTAGACTGCAAATTAATTCCTTTTGGCCGAAATCTTTCTCTGGCTACGTTAGACTCCAGTCTAAGGCGGAGGAGTAGCAGATACCGCGGCGGTCAGTGGCGACAGACTCGGACAATGGCTGGGTGAGCAGGAAAACGCTTTCCACCACTTATTTTAGTCTCTGGACTGTGGGGAGATGCCCAAATTTGACCTGGGGGTGGCATATCCCTTTAAAGGGATAGTGCGTTTTTTTTGTTTTTTTTAATGTTAATCTGTATGGGTTTCCTTCTAAAAGTTTGGTTTACCTCTGAGAGCCTCCGGTCAGCCCGGTTCTGCTCACGTTCTGGAGCCCACGTAGGTAGGTCCGGTAACCTCGCAATGACAGTTAATAAAGCTTGTTTTTCTTCTCAAAACAAAACATTTGTCCGAAAGGTGATATAGTTGCATCACAAACAGTTGTCCACGAAAAATCCAGCAGCGTATTTCGCATTCGCATATTTTCTCTCTAGATTTGTATCAACGCGCCCACGTTAGCTCTATCAGCCTGTTCACTTGTAAACATTCGCTTACGGGGGATGTCGCCGTACCGCATCCGCCGTACACTTCCGCTAAAGGTTAACAGGCTAATACAGCTAATATGCGCGCAGTGATACGAATCGAGATGAAATATGCGAATGCGAAATACACTGCTGGATTTTTCGTGGACAACTGTTTGGGACGCAAATATATCACCTTTCGGACAAATGTTTTTTGTTTTGAGAAGAAAAACAAGCTTTATTAACTGTCCCCGCGAACTTACCGGACCTACCGGATCTAATTTCTCTAGAATTTAAATGAGGTGAAGCCAAAATTGTAATTAAAAACTCAAGCTTTATATATTATGTTTTTAAAAGTTTATTTTGGTATATAGGATGGCTGCTTATGATTTAAGTTAATACATGTTCTATCCCTGCCCCATCCAGCACTTAATGGATTCATGAAGCTATGTATTTTTTGAAAGTAGAGAATAATAAAATAAATAATAAATCTATCAAACCAAAGAGCTGTTCTATCTCTGAATCCCAATCCAATTAGGCATTTAAAAACAAAAGTTACTTTAAACATTTGTATTACTCTTCTTCATCCCTTCATCCCCATGACATTTTTTTTTCATTAGACATTCAGAAGATAGTATTTCATATTTACAACACTAATTCCCCAAAGTTGGCAAATAAATGTGATAAACATTTGTGACTCAACTTTAAAAGCATCAAAAGCCAAAGTTTAAAAAAAAGGTTTTTCTATTGTTTTCTATATTATTATTGTTTTTGCCTTTTATTGCCTATTAATAATATTATTATTATTATTATTTTTATTATTATTATTATTATTATTATTATTATTATTATTATTATTATTATTATTATTATTATTATTATTATTGCTGCACAGGATTATTGCACAGGATTATTTTGAAGCAGCATTTTTGCATTTTGCTCAGTGTCCTTTATTTCCCATTTATAGTCTGGAGGAAAACTACCACATGTTTCTTGGGACAAATGATAACAGGAGAAGTTCAATTTGTCAACTGGACCAAGTTTGTTTGGTTGAAAACGTTTCGCCGCTCATCCGAGTGGCTTCGTCAGCTCTAAATGGAGCTCTTGGGACAAATGTGTGCAGGTTTTGAAACTAGATCTTGAACAAAGCCTGTGTCACGTCCCAGGAGCCTGAGGAATGCCTGTGGCCTGTCTGAACCTGTTACAGAAGAGTTGTACTGAGCTGGACGAATGCCCCAGATCTTTCCTCCTTGGACTTTTAGTTTCACTCTGAATTTTAATCCTGCTGAAATCTGTCCAGGAATGGTGCCACGATTACAATCCATGTTTTGACACACTTTTAACTGTACAGGGTCAGGAAGTCCAAACAGATGTTCCAGATGTTGTCAAGCCAATATGAAATCTGGTCTTTTTCTCGAATGCGTTTATTGGTGCCTGTGGAGTTTACGATAACGGTTCTCTGTTTGGATTACTTATTCTATTTGTTTTATGTTATTAGAATAATTAAAGGTGCATAATGTAACTTTATCTTGGAATGTCTCACATAGGGATGCACTGATAAGACACTGGTATCTGATATCAACGTCAATATTGAACATTTTGATGAATCGGATATGGGTTCCACAATCATTTTTGTCAATAGATTGATTTGTTAAGATGATTTACTGGATAATTTTGGCCCAAAACACTTCATAATATTGAACTTGTATTTTTTTTTCAAAGCTACAGGTTTAAATTATTAAATTATTCAGTATTACAAAGTGTTACTGTAGTTAGTTTAAACAATAAGTTCAAAGTCAGCTTTATTTTTTTATATATTTTTGTTGTTGTTAAGAGTGAGCTCAAGACTCACCTGTTTAGCTTGGCCTTTGATTTGAAAAAAAAAAAAAAATGGTGTGTGTGCATCAGTGTTGTCCCTGAACGCGTTCACTGAATGATAGTTCATGAACGCGTTCATATTTTGGGTGAACGTGAACTGAACGCTCTGTATTACTGCCTGATGAACGAACTGTGAACGAGTTCATTCTGTTGTCTGTGAACAACACGCGCTATCTCTTGAACTTTGTTCAATAGGGTCTCAGATTTCTGAGATTTCTTTATGGGGGTTATTTAAGTATTTTCTTATGTTGAATTGCAGGTGTTTTATCATTATGGGGACCGTTATTTATAGTTGGATAAGGATGTGAAATTGGACATGAAGATGGAGATAACACATGAATAACACATGGTTTGATTGTTAAAACTGATATAATAATTGCTGTCTATGGTTCTATATGGGCTTTGGCAATGATATTGAAAAATAATAGCTCGCAGCAATGTATTGGGGAAAAAAAAGAACTATGAACTAGTTCATTTTTTGGAACTGTGAACGAACTACTAACTATAAACAATTATGAACTATGAACGAACTAGTTCATTTTGAAATGTGTGAACTGAACTTTGAACTAGTTTATGTAGAAAATGAACTTTCCCAACACTGGTGTGCGTGTGCTACTGTTCGGGTTATTTAGCTGTGTGGTGTCGGGCAGCTGTGGGGGTCTGGTTGGGTGGGTAGAAGGAAATGTGGGTTGTTTTTAATCACTGTAAATCACTTTTGTATGATTAGTGCTTTGTAAATAAAGTTTTGAGTGATTGATTGATCGATTTTAGGTATATTGTACCATTACTATCAATAGTATGCAGTTCTAGTGTGGCAGTAATTATCATTATTAGTGGTGGTAAGGTACAAATTATACTACTTGTTAGCAGTATTAGCACATAGCAGTATATAGCAGTCATATTTGCGATGCAGCGATAGTATTCAATTTAGGGATAGCTGTGGTGGTGGTGGTAGTATCAGCGGTAGTAGTAGTAGTAGTAGTACAGTCATACCTCACCTTACGAAAGACCCAACTAATGAATAATCCAAGTTACGAAATGCGATTACGTAAAATTTTCATCTCTGAATACGAAAGAAAATTCAAGTTACGAAACGCGAAATCTCAAAAATTCAAATAATGCGCGCTCAGATTTGCGCTCGGCTTCGCAGCAGCCGAATCCCCCATTGCGACTCTACTTACGAAAAAATCAAGTTACGAAACCAATTCTGGAACAAATTAATTTCGTAAGGTGAGGTATGACTGCAGTAGTAGTAGTAGTAGTAGCATTATCTTACTATTTTAGCATGTGTGTGTGCATGTTACTGGTTTTAATCACTGTAAGGCACTTTGTGTTACATTTTTTTTGTATGAAAAGCACTTTATAAATAATGTTTGATTGATTGATTGATATTGTCAGAAACCATATGTACAGGTTGGACACACAGGATTTGGCTTCCTTGGCCCACGGTGAACATAAAACATCTGATAAACAAAACAATAAACACGATGACTAAAACATCACATCACATACCCGTAGCATATGAGTAGTTTATAGCGTTGTTTCTGCTAACACTGAGCAGAAACTCCCGGCTGTATTTGCGCCTTTGAGGTGTCTCACATGACAAAGACGTCGACGAACAAAAACAACATTGTTTACACGACAAAACACACGAAAACACTGTAACGTTGGGACCGAGAGCAGCCGCTGCATGTGTCCGCGCCGCCATCTTGGGAAGTGGGAATAAATAACAGTTACAAAATAAATTTGTATGAATTTTTTACAGTAAGGTGTATGTGTTTAAAGGATATCAATTATATTTTCAGTCTCTGCCCTGGTGTCAGTTGATATCAGGTATCGACAAATATGTAAAGCCAAAGTAACGACATCGGTATAGGAGCTGAAAAGGCTGGTGTGGTGCATCCTTAGCTTTATGTAATTTTTGCTTGGAATGTCCCACAGTTTGACCATAATCTTGGGTCACTCCACTGGTCACATTTATGAGGAAGTAACCTCGCTCAGAAAGATGTTTAAAAAGATTGATAAGTCAGTGTTTTATATCATACTGGAACATTCCAAAAAAGTAAAAGAGCTGTAGATATATTTGTCTGTTTAAAGGTTTTACTGAAGGTATTTTTTTCTGTTTTGTGCAGCTCCTGAGTGAGAAGATCAGTGGGGCCGAGGGGACCAAGCTCGATGAGGACTTCCAGGAGATGGAGCGAGTCAGTACAAAACACATCTATAAATCCACACTAATGTAGACACAACCTAAGATAAAACTTTTTTGATGGAGGGTCCACCACCTTCTTTTATCCATGAAGATCGCTTTGTCTGAAATCTTTCACAGTACGGCTTTAAACCTTTCTATCTTCATGGAGACCAAACTAGACCTGTTTTTTCTAGGTACTTTTCACTTTACCACCTGTAATTGAATAAATGTAAGACAGAGCTGTTTAATGACAGAAGTACATCAAAGCCGGTCAGGTTAAGCGACGTGGGGCCGTCCTCCCGTGGACCCACCACCCGTAGAAGGATCCATGGGGGCCGTTGCGAAGAGATCTGGGCGGCACATCTGTTTGGACTGCTGCCCCCATGACCCAAACTCGGAAAAAGCGGAAGAAAATGAATAAATGAATGAATGTTTAATGTCATACTGTGGAACATTCCAGGCAGAGCAATGACGTATCCATAGAAATAAGCAGGTGACGGACCCTCAACCAAAAATGCACCTTAAATTACATGTTGATTCACTTTATTGGCAGCGTTCTCAGCACAGTTTAATCTAATTTACATAAAACAGATAAACTGAAACCATTATGTATATTTTCTATCATTATTGTGCTTTCTGTTATGTCTTTATCTCTGTCTTTCTCCAGAAAATTGAGGTCACCAACAAGTCAGTGCTTGACCTTTTGTCCAAAACAACAGAATACCTCCAGCCAAACCCGGGTAACCCAAAACCTACTTATTTACACATATATCTTCTTCTGTGGTCTATTGTTGTGAAATTAGGTCAGCTAGACATGTTTTCAAGAAGGAGATTAAAGAGTTAAAAGAGTTAAATAGTTGTTTCCGTATTTGCAATAGTACAACCCTAATTCCAATGAAGTTGGGACACTGTGTAAAACTTAGAAAAATACATAATACAATGATTTGCAATTCCTTTTCAACCTATATTGAACTGAATAAACTATAAATACATGATATTTAAAGTTCAAACTGATAAACTTTAGTTTTTATGCAAATATGCACTCATTTTCAATTTGATGCCTGCATCACGTTCCAAAAAAGCTGGGACAGGGGCAACAAAAGAATGGGAAAGTTGAGGAATGCTTAAAATACACCTGTTTGGAACATTCCACAGGTGAACAGGTTAATTGGAAACAGGTGGGTGGCATGAGTGGGTCTAAAAGGAGCATCCCCTAAGGGCTCAGTCATTCAAAAGCAAGGATGGGACGAGGTTCACCACTTTGTGAAGAACTGCGTGAGCAAATAGTTCAACAGTTTAAGAACAATGTTTCTCAACGTACAATTGCAAGGAATTTAGGGATTTCATCATCTACGGTCCATAATATCATCAAAAGATTCCCGAGAATCTGGAGAAATCTCTACACGTAAGCGGCAAGGCCGAAAACCAATATTGAATACCCGTGACCTTCGATCCCTCAGGCGGTACTGTATTAAAAATCGACATGAATGTATAAAGGATATTACCACATGGGTTCAGGAACACTTCAAGAAACCATTGTCAGTTAACACAGTTCGTCGCTACATCTCCAAGTGCAAGTTAAAACTGTACCATGCAAAGCGAAAGCCATATATAAACAACACCCAGAAACGCCGCCGGCTTTCCTGGGCCCGAGAGCACCTGAGATGGACTGACACAAAGTGTGCTGTGGTCTGATGAGTCCACATTTCAAATTGTTTTTGGAAATCATGGACGTCGTGTCCTGCGGGCCAAAGAGGAAAAGAACCACCCGGATTGTTATGAGCGCAAAGTTCAAAAACCAGCATCTGTGATGGTTTGGGAGTGTGTTGGTGCCCATGGCATGGGTAATGTGCACATCTGTAAAGGCACCATTAATGCTGAAAGGTACATACAGGTTTTGGAACAAGATATGCTGCCATCCAAGCAACGTCTTTTTCAGGGACATCCCTGCTTATTTCAGCAAGGCAATGCCAAGCCACATTCTGCACGTGTTACAACAGCGTGGCTTCGTAGTAAAAGAGTGCGGGTACTAGACTGGCCTGCCTGCAGTCCAGACCTGTCTCCCACTGAAAATGTGTGGCGCATTATGAAGCGCAAAATACGACAACGGAGACCCCGGACTGTTGAGCAACTGAAGTTGTATATTCAGCAAGAATGGGAAAGGATTCCTCCTGCAAACCTTCAACAATTAGTGTCCTCAGTTCCCAAACGCTTATTGAGTGTTGTTAAAAGGAAAGGTGATGTAACAGAGTGGTAAACATGCCTCTGTCCCAGCTTTTTTGGAACGTGTTGGAGGCATCAAATTGAAAATGAGTGAATAGTTGCATAAAAACAATAAAGTTTATCAGTTTGAACATTAAATATCATGCCTTTGTGGTTTATTCAGTTCAATATAGGTTGAAAAAGATTTACAAATCATTGGATTCTGTATTTTTTAAAGTTTTACACAGCGTCCCAACTTCATTGGAATTGGGGTTGTAAATCATTTTGGAATTAAGAGCCTGTTTACACATACCCGGCTATCTGTAAAAACTGAGACTTTTCCCTTCGTTTGTGCCTTTCGTTTACACACAGAGATTTTTCCTCTGAAAACAATTCTTTCTAAAAACTCCCGCAAAAGTGGAGATTTTGGAAAACTCCAGATTCACGTTTGCGTGTAAAGTGAGATACATGGAGTTTTAGGCAGCTGACGCACCAAAAGTGTGATTCAGATCGGCTTGCAGAGAGTTCGCCTTCATTTTCAGAGATGAATTCACTGTTTGCGTGTAAAAAGGGTACAAACGAAGGGAAATGTCTCAGTTTTTAAAAATACCAGTGTACGTGTAAATAGGGCCTCATTTTGGAAAACGGAGAGAGACAAATATTTGTTTCTCAACATACCTGGGTATGTGTAACCATAGCCTAAATTGAAAGCTGTCTTACCCCTAATAGTTTTTTTTAATCCAATCTATATATCTATATATCCAAGGTATACAACAACGTATACAAAAGTGCTTTTTTTTTATCTGTCAGTTTGTGTGATAGTTATGTAGAGATAGACATATCTGATTTCATAATGTTAGTCACAGTAAGTGAATACCGGTATATCCCTAGAACCAAACTATAGACACTTCAGTTTTGAGGTGCTTTTGACCTCTTATTATTTTTTTATATTTTATTTTTGTGTAATTTTTGTTCAAAATCATTCCCACAATTCAAATCTTGTATGTTTTTCCAGCGTCTCGAGCCAAACTGAACATGCTGAACACGGTGTCAAAGATCCGGGGACAGGTGAAGACCACAGGGTACCCACAGGCCGAGGGGCTCCTGGGAGACTGTATGCTCCGCTATGGTCACGAGCTTGGGGATGACTCCATTTTCGGTAACTGCTCATACTACTGTTTTAAGTTTATGTATATACTGAATTAAAAGATAATGTTATTGGCTTTTATTTAACCAAGAAAGAAGAGAATAAGGCTGCGTCCCATTACTCTGTCTTACCCCTTCCTCTTCCCCTTTATCTACGTCTTTGTCTTGCCCCTTGATACTGAGCTGAGAGGGCTCGGGGTATGAATGGTCTCATAAGAAATGGGATGCCACTCGATTACCGTTTGCGTCATCATCCCTTGCCTCTACCTGGCTGCTACGTCTACAGAGGCGACAACAATTGACGCAAATAAACGTAAATGAATGTCAAGGATTATCGGGTACCTCAGCTCGACAAAAACTCGCTTGTTTATACATGAAAGTTCGATGAAAACGATAACGTCGGCTAAACAGACATCACTACAATTAAAACCACAACAACAGTTCACTAAAAGTAACGTAGAACATAAGCGTCATAATTGTAAACCTGCTAAACTGTTAATAGATAATTACAACTGCTGAAAATACATTTATGAGACTCCTTGGCTGGTTGATGTAACACTGCCATCCTGATCCCAAAACCTGCCTGAGCTTGTAGGCGTACCCCTTCGTTCCAAGTCTGGTCGAGAGCTTACTTTGTTTCAAGGGGTATGTAGCCCGAGGTCGTGGCCCAAACCCTTTATCAGAATTAGAATCAGGACACCCCTTGCCCTCACATGAACGCGCAGAACCAAGGGGTAGAGGTAAGACGAAGGGGTAAGACAGAGAAATGGGACGCAGCCTAAGAACCTCTTTTTCAGGGGTGGTTCCAGAGGGGAGGAGCCTATTTTATATGGTTTTAGGTGGTTGTAGGGGATATTTTAAAAGATATTTGCTGTAACATGACCTCCAACAATTTCAAATACCACAATGATATGAAAATACTATGAATGAAATCTAATCTTGCACTAATTCTGAGAAAGATCAAGGCCAGTCTAAAACTATTATGTACAAAGGACTCTTATACCACAGAGGGCCTTCTTCAGTAAATTGCAAACTGGTTTTAGTCGTAGCATCTGGCAACCCAAAGGGAAGAGCTCATTCTGCTTTCTGGTTGGATAGAGGCCGTGTCCCATTTCTCGTTCCTCGCTTCCTTGATTCCTCTCCACGATACTCCATTTTTCAGCTGTCAATCAAGCGTGTCATTAAGTGGTGTCCCAAAGAAAATCACAGAAGGAAGGGGTAAACACGAGGGAGGCTTCAGGAGCAGACGTCAGATAAAAGAATCAAACTTTATTGGTCTCAGTGAGGAGTTTCGATCCTCTCTCTTCCCTGTGTCTCTTCTTCCTTACCCATTTCCTGTAGAAACAAGGAGAGGAATCAAGGAGAAGGAAGCGAGGAAAGAGAAATGAGACCCAACCAGAGTAGAGTAAAGCTTTCTTCTGTCAGACCAAAGCTAGAACACTGTCAGACTGCAGTAACATAGATAGCATCTAGTGGTGGTATGTGAGAATACAACAAGGCCGGGAAATGGAACTTTAATACCTATTATCTGTATTTGTCCACAGGCTTGTCTCTGGTGGACATAGGGGAGGCCATGAGGCAGATGGCTGATGTGAAAGACTCTCTGGACATCAACGTCAAACAAAACTTCATCGATCCACTTCAGCATCTACAAGACAAGGACCTCAAAGAAATCATGGTACGCCTCAAATGTCTATAATAAACTACCACAGTATGCATTGTATAGTGTTGTATATCACTAACTGGGGTGGTACAAGATCTCGTGAGATTATTTTCCATGAGTTCACATTTGGGTTGGGCAAAAAAGGCTTACGTATTGGTGAGTTACATCTCTTGCTGTTCCAAAAAGCAGTACTAGAATGGAAACAAAACTATGAAATTAAACAAATAAAAAATTGTGAGGCCAAAATTGGAAACTGAACTGTGAAAGGTATAGGAATTATTGCATCTGCTTTAAGCTGCGTCCTATTTCTCTGTCTTTGTTTTCATCAAACTTTCATGCATAAACAAGCGAATTTTTTTGTCGAGCTGAGGTACCCCATAATCCTTGACGTTTGTTTGCGTCAGTTGTTGTCGCCTCTGTAGACGCAGCAGCCAGGTAAAGGCAAGGTATGATGATGCAAATGGTAATCGAGTGGTGTCTCATTTCATAGGGGAACATTCGTACCCCGAGCCCTCTCAGCTCGGTATCGACAAGACAAAGATGTAGATAAAGGGGAAAGGGAAGGAGTAAGACAGAGTAATGGGACGCAGCGTTAAAATCTCGTCTTGTCTTGTACTTGTGGAAATTGTGTCTCGTCCCATCTCTATCACTATCCATTATCCTGTGTTGTGTTTTAGCATCATCTGAAGAAGCTGGAGGGACGACGGTTGGACTTCGACTATAAGAAGAAGCGTCAGGGGAAGATTCCGGACGAGGAGATCCGATTGGCCGTGGAGAAGTTTGAGGAGAGCAGAGACCTGGCCGAGAGGAGCATGTTCAACTTCCTCGAGAGCGACGTAAGGATGGGGAGGAATGAAGGGAGCCATTATAGGGAAGAATTATAAAAATATCAGATGTTAATGTTGTGATATTTGTGAGAAGAAACAGTGTGGTTTGAAGATGATTCAAGATCTTAATACAATGACCAAACCGTAGGGAAATCCTTAATTCTCTTGCGTTTACATCGTCCTATAGATCACTAATCATATTGATGAGAAATTAGGTGTTTTTTCTCGTTGTTGAATGTTGCAGATTGCATTAATTGCCTTTTTAGGTCATATAAATGTAGAGGTGCACTATGTAAGTTTTTGGTTGGGGGTCCATCGCCTGCTATTTTCTATTGATATGTCCTTGCTCTGTCTGGAATGTTCCACAGTATGACATTGAATTGCTCTACATGTAACTTTTCTGGTGGAGGGTCCGACAAATGCTTTTTTCCATGGAGAAATTTTTGCTTTGTCTGGAATGTTTCACAGTATGGCATTAAACCTTTTATCTTCATGGAGACCAAACTAGACCAAGCTACAGGTCTGATCTGTGGAGTGGCAATCCCACACAGCCCACACAGTCAGAATGCCTGTTTTTCTAGGTATTTCTGAGCTGTAAAACCACCTTTACTTGAATAAATATAAGGTAAAGCAGTTTAATATCATACTGTGGGACATTCCAGGCAAAGCAATGACATATCCATAGAAACAGGCAGGTGACGGACCCTCCACCAGAAAAGTTACACAGTGCACCTTTTAAAAAAAACACGTGCTGTGATGTTCTCCCTGCCTGTAGGTGGAGCAGGTGAGTCAGTTGGCGGCTCTGACCGAGGCGGCGTTGGAGTATCACAGACAGTCGAGTCAAATTCTGGAGGACCTCAGCACAAAACTACAGAAGAGGTGACAAGTTTCAATAGCTGCAAGTTGGTTCACAAAGGCTGCACTAATTTCTTCCACAAACACCGTTATTTTCTGTCTTATGTATTTTAAAACTGCTGACGCTGTAGTTAATATCTGTACAAACATGTTCTGAAATGCGATTCTTGTCAGTTGATAGTTTCTGTCTTTTTGTAAGTTCTTCTGGAGGAGTTTAAAATGTGAATTTTGAGCTTTTGACATCCTAGTAATCAATCAAATCACAGTTGCAAAGCTCGTCTGAAAAGTTTTAATTTGATATCCGCAGTTCTACATTTCAGACATGTTCAAACTGTGTAACCTGCTCTTTACTCAGACCTGTTACACGATTACACAACTTTTTAAAGTGACATCGACTGGAAATGCACATGCAGTTGTGCAGCCAGTTGCGTATATTATTTGTGAAGAATTTGGTGTGAATAATATTTACACCAAATTTTTAAATATTTTTAATATTTTATTATTTAAGTGGGATTAAACACCTAAACTCCACCCACAACCACAGCCTCGTTTTAAAGGGATAGTGCGTTGTTGTTTTTTTTATGTGAATCTGTATGGCGTCCCCTTCAGCAGTGTCGTGCATTAACACTGACTTACCCCTGACAGTGTCCTGTGGGCCCAGTTCTGCTCCAGTTCCGTAGCTCGCAAATGTAGTTCCGGTAAGTTCGTGGGGACATTTAATAAAGCTTGTTTTTCTTCTCAAAACAACATTTGTCCAAAAAGTGATATATTTGCGTCACAAAAATAAGATAAGATAAGACTTTATTGATCTCACGCAGGAGAAATTTACTTGTCACAGTAGCTCCAGGTAGGGACAGTTTGAACAAGGAAGAAAAGTGCATGCAGGCAAGAATGGCATAAAGATAAGTAATAATAATAATAATAAAATAAGTAATAATAATAAAACAGTAACAAGGAGAGTATTGAAAAACAATGTTGCACGTTGGATAAACGATCTTGCACGTTAGGACCATACAGTGGAGTTATGCAGTCTGATAAAATAAGTAATAATAAGAAACATTAACTAGGAGAGTATCTAATTCGCATGGTGCTATTTTCTCTCGAGTCATATCACTGCGCGCCTATTACTTATTATTAGCCTGCTCACTTGTAAACATCCGCTTACAAGTGAACAGGTTAATAATAAATAATAGGCGCGCAGTGATATGTTTGTGAGGCAAATATATCATTTTTTGGACAAATGTTTTGAGAAGAAAAACAAGCTTTATTAAATGTCCCCGCTAACTTACCGGAACTACGTTCGCGAGCTACGGAACCGGAGCAGAACTGGGCTCACAGGACACTGTCAGGGAATAAGTCAGCGTTAATGGACGACACTGCTGAAGGGGACGCCATACAGATTCACATAAAAAAACTATCCCTTTAAGTATAACATAACATGCATTATTCAGACCTTTAGAACTCTGGATGCCCTGGAGATTGTCTCAGCACTATTTCATAGACTAAGCTGTTTCATTTCCTGGTTCTCCTGCTGTGACCCTAATAACCTTAAATATGCACAGAACGTACTGTAGATATGAGGGACCACATAAGGGACTGATGCAGACTGAACTCTTTCATTAGATCGTAAGTTTACAGTTTTGTGAAACATTATTTAAAGCCCCAGTGTGTAGGATTCGTGGCGCATAGGTGGATGGTGCTATTGCACTTTCTGTTTTAGCTACGGCAGACCTCGAGGGTCACCCGGGCGCGCCGTAACGCGGACAGCTCTCGTACCCGCGCACGAGCCACGCGCCGCTACTGTATAAATAAAACGCGGTCCCGTTTTTTTTGTTTGTTTTTTTTTTCTCATGAAAGCACACATTCCCGATCGTGTACTATGATAATCTACACATCAAATGAAACCTTACAGTCTCCTCTTTTTGACTATGCAATTCATTTCCCTGCACAACAAACACTCCCTGAGCACATGAGGCTTGTATACGGAAAAGCACAAAACGAGGTTAGCTTACCTTAGAATGCTTTGCACAGGTCAAACTCTGTATTTCACCATAAACTTGCTCTCAATTTGTCCGTAAGGATCCAGCGAATAAAATCGAGTAAAACAATTGAGTCCAAAACACGTGTTAGATCCATTACGACGTCTGATCCAGCAGCATGCTTGTGTTGTTTACCCAAAACCACGAGCCTTGCCGAAGGCGGAGCCCAAATGTCCTTCTGCGGCTCTCGTATTCAAAATGGCTGCCTCTGCATGGGGAAGATCCCCCTTTTATGTGACTATATCTAAGTCCAAAAGAATACTTTGATTTCATGATGGAAGTGAAAAGGCTTGGAAAACAATGTATTTTTGAATGGGTATCTTCAATTTCAGTAATTAACGGGTAAAAATCTTACACACTGTGCCTTTAACTGTACTGTGATATAACAATACACACACTTAATGCCCTATTATTCATGATCAGCCTGTGGCTCACACGGCCTTCAGCCTGAATAGTATTGAGTGTCACATATCACATGTTATGTAATAGAGATGTGCCTGTACTGTATATCCCTAACACAGTGAGCCTTTATAAAGCATTCTTCATTGTCTCAAACGTAAATTTTTAATCATGTTTTTACAAATTCATGTAGTTTATGATGCTTAATGAATGTAATACACAATATATTCTTAATGGACTGGACATATAGTGCACGATTCAAAACACTTTACATTTAGACTGAAAGAAGTGAGGCTGCCAGTCTGAACCATCAGCCCCTTCGACCACCACTATCATTCACACGCTCTACATTTATACAAGGCAATGTGGGTGAAGTTTCTTGCCCAAGGACACAACAACAGGTTCCACTAGAGCCACTGCCACGTCACTGCAGCGCCTGTGTTCCCGGCGGTCTCCTGCTTAGCTTCAAAGATCATTTGCGATCTGTGATTTGACAGTGTCAGGCAATGGTTTGTTATGTAATTATGAAATGTAATTTTCTGGAGAATGCAGGTCATCTTAACACATTCATTTCTTTGTTTAAAGTCTGTTTTGTCTTTTATTTCTCCTCACAGGATATCCACGGCCAACAGTCGTCCCAGAAAAGAGTTTAAGTCAAAGTCTGTGAAGAGCAGCATAGACACTGTGGGCAGTAATCACCAGAACGGACTCTCCTACAGCTCCTCCATCAAATCCACAGGTACATAATGCCCCATAATGCCCCATAATGCCCCATAATACCCCCGTTACTATGGCAGTGTTAAGTGTGACGTCACTGGCCCAAACACTCTGAGCTCCAAAGACACAAACTAAGATCAGGATCAAATCAAATTGTATTTTAAAATAAACATGCAATATAATTAAAAGAAAGACAGAAACTGAAAACAAAGAGGGAGGGTAGTTTCATAGTAATTCCATTATAGTTGGCTCCTCCCTTCAGGCAGATAATAAAAGCAGTGTCTACCAGCACTCTAGCCAGAACTGACGAAGTAGCTTGGATGAGCTGTGAAACGTCTTAATAAACTTTGTCCAGTTGACAAATTGAATTTCTCCCTTTACCATGGATTCTACCTGGACAACTGAGGGATTCTTCACACAATATAATTACACTTTATTTAACTAAAAGTTGTGTGGTAAATTTCCTCATGTGTCCATAAAGTTTTATTTCTGAATTAATTGGTAATGCAGAGTGTAGAGTCACATTTCTTATTCTTAACCTCTTACGCTGCGGATGGCCCGTGCACGGTCTCGCTCACTCTTTTTCTTTTCGCATGAAAACACACATTCCCGATCATGTACCATGACAATCTACACATCAAATGAAACCTTGCAGTCTCATCTTTTTGTCTATGCAATTAATTTCCCGGCACAACAATCACTCCCCGAGCACATGGGGCTTTTATACGGAAAAGCACAAAACGAGCTTTGTTACTTTGCTTACCTTTGAAGTTTCTGGACAGGTCAGACATCAGCATTTCACCATAAACTTGGTCTCAGTCTGTCCGTAAGGATCGAATAAAATCCAGTAAAACAATTTAGTCCAAAACACGTGTTAGATCGATTACGACAGCGAAAGTCTTCCCAACTTACATAAGCGCCGGTGGTTTTTTTCCACTTCTTTAGCCTAAATCAAGCAAAATATATCTTTCCTCACTAAATCCGCGCTACAGCTGCTAAACACAAGGGTAAACTTCAGATTGACAGTTAGATTGGCCATAAAGGAGAGGTCTGAGCTGCTCTAGAGCTGTAAAAGTCCATCAAGTGTGACGCACTGCTAAATTTCAACTAAGAGTTCCGCCCTTGCTGAGTCAACAAGTTAGGTTACACAGGATGATTGACAGTTCAGGCGAACAGCCAATGAGGAGCTGAACAGGGAGACATATAGTTTGCTAGGCCTTTCACAATAAGTTCCACGTGCGACACCTGCGTAACGCGAAGCTGCGGTCCGTGCGTAAACTGTGTGTAAACTGTGCGTAAACTGTGTGTAAACGGTGCGTCATGCGTCCTGCGCCTTGGCTGTTGATTTGGAGAGTTTCTTTGATTGAAAATATGGCTAAAAGGACTGGAAAGAGAAAATATTTAAGTTTGGAGACTGCAGAAATATGCACAAGTCGCAATTTCAGATCTGGAGGAGTCGGAGGTAGAGAATCAGGAAACATATGGGCTGTGTGGAGGAGGCGTTGTTTATGAAGGATGTCCTTCTGGATGTGTAAGTATCATTTTATTATGTATTTGATGTAGTATTTGAATAAAAATAAAACAATAAACATTAGATTTTTTTTCTGCATTTAGATCACTTTTTGTAAAATAGACCTACTATTATTTATTGGGTGTTTAGATAAAATAAATAAGAAAATAAATAAGAAAATAATAAATAATAGATTTTAGTTTTTAGATTTAGATTTTTCTTAGTTTTTGTTTTGTCTTTATTGTATTTTGTACACTTTGTTTTTGCACTACTTGGCCAGAGAGAAACAAATTTTTGATTCACTGTATGTTGAACACATATGGGAGAATTGACAATAAAGCCGACTTTGATCTTTGAAAATGAAATTTTAGAAAGCATATTTTGAGCTTATTTCCTGTTATATTTTTGTGTTTTTCTTACTAGTGTCATCACTGTGTACCAATAAAGCCAAACTGATCAGAAAATAATTATGTATAGTGAAAAATAAAGCATGTACTGCATTTCTTCTGCAGATAAGGAGCCCTACCACGACCGGAGCAACAAAGAACGGATGGGCAGCAGTGGTGACCGCACAAATGGCAGGCTTCAGCCTGTAGTGTGAAGTGTAGAAGATGTCAGTCAAAGACAGCTGTAAAATGTTCTACCTGTGACACTCTACTCTGCTTTATTCAAACAAGGGGCTGCTACAGTCAGTGGAACACTGACACCAGCCACCAGACTCTTGTGTGTAAATACCTGTAAATATGTGTGTAACGTTTAGTGTCCATGGTTTTTTGAAAATGTATACAGTGTACAGTGTTATAGAATTTTTCAATACATATTTTCATTTTCAACACTTGTTTCTCGTCTATTTTTGATTGAAAAAAACACTTTTCTATAGAATGTAATTCCCAGGGACATAATATAGTGACCTTGTGCAGAAATGGATTCAGTAGAGCCCTCATTGATGTCTGTAGGTTGAATGAGTCAAAAGTTATTAAACGTTTTCTAAATGTTTCCAATTTGGATAGGTTTGGATAGGTTTGGATAAAAGCATGATCCCTGTATAAAACGCCTGGACAAAGTATAACAAAAAGTGGAGTAAAAAGTTTATTTTTACAGCTATTGATTCCCAATGTGAAATTTGAGTGGTCAACAACTTATTGTATTGAAAGATAGTGTATTTTAGGCCTCAGCTATGAACAGCAGCTATAGACACCTTTTATATTTACAAAAAAAATTAGGCGAGAATTAAAAAAACACTTTTTATTTGGTGTTCCAAGGTGTGTAACTTTTTTCCAATCACATTTGGAGTGAATGTAAATGCTGAGGGTAAAACTAGAGAATGTTCCCTTTACACAGAGACCAAACATTTGTATATAATCCATATACTTCAATAACAGGTATGATTTTAATTTGGAGAGGTCTTTTTAGGGACAATTGCTCAAAAAAGGCCCTCCACGATATATCGGCATTAACATCGGTATCGGCCGATATTGCCAATTTTTAACATATTTGTATTGGCCCGATGTGTAAAAGTGGGCCGATATTAACGCCCGATATTTGTCAGTACAGTAATCCCTCGAATTAACGTTTTCTCACATTTCTCTCTCGTTTAAACACTCAAACTTTCGTAGATTTTCAACAAAATGTATTAATAGTGAAGTGTGGGGGGGCTCACCCGCTCATCGTGCTCAAATCCGTGATAGCGCAGCATGACTAGCGCGAGACCACGCGTCCCACCCGGGGCTGCGAGCACGAGACCTGTGTCCAAACCGTGCATGCACGCAGTCCGAGCCACGAAGCGAACACGCACTTCAAACCTCGACATGAACGAACGCAAGAGCCGCACGAAACCAGGCAAAGAGCTGCACGCGGTGGTTTAATCCTGGTTTAGACCTGGTCTAGTCCTGGTTTAGTCCAGGTTTAGTCCTGGTCCAGTCTAGGTTTAGACCTGGTCTAGACCTGGTTTAGTCCGCGTTTAGTCCTGGTCTAGTCCCGGTCTGATCCTGGTCTAGTACCAGTTTGGTCCCGGTCCCCCCCGCGTCCACGATCAATAACATCAATTGGCAAAGGTTCCTTAGCCAATCAGGAAGCAGAACACAATGTTACACTATTAAAAAAAAAAAATTACACTATTAAAAAAAATTGAAATTGAAAAAAAAAAAAAAAAATCAGGAGTCATATAAAAGAAGACATTCAAAAATTCATTTTGCATGATTTTCAGTCTATATAAAATGTTATCTCAGAATTAAAAATAAATAAATAAATAAATATCGGTATCGGCTAATATCGGTATCGGCCGATAGCAGCAACATTAATATCGGGTATCGGCTAAAATTTTCACATGGGTGCATCCCTACTTAAAGGGATATGCCACCCCCAGGTCAAATTTGGGCATCTCCCCACAGTCCAGAGACTAAAATAAGTGGTGGAAAGCGTTTTCCTGCTCACCCAGCCATTGTCCGAGTCTGTCGCCACTGACCGCCGCGGTATCTGGTGCTCCTCCGCCTTAGACTGGAGTCTAACGTCGCCAGAGAAAGATTTCGGCCAAAAGGAATTAATTTGCTCGATGCGTTTCCCAATTAATTTCTGTGTAGTGCGCATTCATATCGAGTGCAAATAAATGTGCAAATCAACACGGAGAGCTTGCCTTGGTCATTTTGGGTGGGAACTATTTTCCAGTGCGGAAGAATAAAGACGAATCACGCAGCACGCTGCCAGGGGAATCCCAGTTACTCACCAGGAAGGGAGTTCCCCTGTTGCACAACGTGGTGCGTGATTCGTCTTTATTCTTCCGCACTGGAAAATAGTTCCCACCCAAAATGACCAAGGCAAGCTCTCCGTGTTGATTTGCACATTTATTTGCACTCGATATGAATGCGCACTACACAGAAATTAATTGGGAAACGTATCGAGCAAATTAATTCCTTTTGGCCGAAATCTTTCTCTGGCGACGTTAGACTCCAGTCTAAGGCGGAGGAGCACCAGATACCGCGGCGGTCAGTGGCGACAGACTCGGACAATGGCTGGGTGAGCAGGAAAACGCTTTCCACCACTTATTTTAGTCTCTGGACTGTGGGGAGATGCCCAAATTTGACCTGGGGGTGGCATATCCCTTTAATGCTCCAACACATCTAATTCTCACTGGGGGGTACAAAGAAATACCAGGATACACTTGTATAAAAACATGTCTTAAAACAAAACAAACACTTAAATACCATCATATTGATTGACACTATAGATCTCTGAACATATCTCAGTGTACTTAGTGTCGTGTCTTTCTTGCTTCTGTGTGGTCTTCTCGCTTTGTTTCAGTTGCATTGTTTTGTGGTTTTGCTCTTTGCAGATATCCAGATCCACACAGTCAATGGGAAAAGTATGTACTGCTTTTTGAAGTTTAATTGCTACTTTTTACATTTTCTCTTTGTTGTTTGCATCTATCTGTAAATTTAAAACATACTTCTACTACTTTTGTACAAATGACTTAAACCTATTTTTTAGGTTGACTTTGCCATAATCTTATATTTCCATTACTACACAGAACTGACTCATCAAAAACATACCTTGTGTTACATTTTGTTTTACTCACACATGAGTAATCCTGCGTTATTAGGTAGTTTTCAAGGTAACATCTACCTTTTATCAGTTGTTCAGATTGGCAATTCCGGGGCTGAAATTATCCATATGATTGTACTGACGGTGTATGGAGTTTTAAAACACAGTGGAGCACTTCCTGTATTACCACATGATGGTCACAAGGTGGAACAGAGTGTTTTCTGTTTGAGAGAAGAACTCTCGCCTAAATTTGCAGGGTTTAAATGGTCTAAATGTGTGAATGAAACAAAATACTCAAATCTGTTTTGACGAGGAAATAACATTATAACATAGATCAGAAAATAGTGTAATATAATCCCTTTAAACCTTTATATATATGTGGTATATGCTATGATTGACTCTAGTTCAGATCAATGTTACATAAGTGACAGAGCCCTAAAATACATGGTGTATCTGGATGAAATGCCTGGCTCTTAAAGGCATAGAGTTAAATATTACATGCCTGTATTCTTCTTTATTATCTTGTGAGAGTGAATGGACAGTAAAAATAGACTGTGGCCATCAGGGTGTTCATGAAAATCTACAAACAGGTTGTACTGTGGGAAATGTGCCCATATTTCTCACGCGTTTAGCCTTATTCAACAAAATAACAAGGTGGTTTTAGAAGAACGACAGTGCCCCCCAGTGAAAGAAATGCGCAACTCCATATTGAACAAATACACGGCAAAAACTACTGGATAGATAAACGTTCTGAAGTTTTGTACGTATTTTTGAAGTCCATAAAATCAGTATATATATTGTATTTAATTTTATTTAATTTGTTTTATTTGGCAGTGATATTAAAGCACAAAGTAATAGTGTAATAGTGTATCTGGACTGTACCGACTATAAAATAAATGCCAAAGGGCCTTATATTACAAAGGGTGGAAGTGCTAAATCAAAATTTCCCTTAATAATACACTTCATTTGTAAATATTCTCTATCTAGAAGCCTTCGGTCGTCATATTCCAGCTTTTATTTGGTTAAAATCTGAATATACATTGTACATTGGTCGCAGAATCATCAAAAATTAGGACAAAACACGTGTGATTACCAATAAAAACAAAATATTATATCTTTTGACTGGGAAAAGTTCTCAAAATGTTGCATAAAACAGAAAGCTGAAACCCAGGAATACAACAGAAATAATCATGTGACTAGTTCACTAATCGTAGTAGACAATTGTACTTTTATTTATTTTTTACATTTGTCTGTATTTTGTGTCCACTGTACCCGACATCTTGTGCTCATTTTCCATTTTGTTTGCCCATTTTGTTGTTTTCATTTAAAGACGACCACATCACATCTGCCCCCGTGTCCTGGCCCGACAGCCCCGTCACCAACGGCAACCACCATCGTGAGTGTCGCCCACCCTCCATCAACACATCACCATCTGTATACATTCTTACTTTTGTGTCAGGGTAGATTAGGACCAAATATCAAAGTAGGAGTACTGTTTCTTAAAATATTGTATTTATTTATTATTATTATATTACACAGATAGAATTCAGAATGACCCACATTATTTCTCAAGTAAAAATGAATAAAATTGTCATTAAAATCTGATTAGAGATTGTGTAATCCCACGCACAAAACCTGAAATAATGCCTAAATTCTGCTATTTCTAATGTTATTTGAAAATATGAGCAATACAATAAGTAATTAAAAAGATAATTTAGTCTTACTTTTTTTCCCAGCAGGGATTTTTACTTCTTTCAACACGTTCCATACAGATAACGTTGAAGGTATGTACCTGTAGCTGTGTCAAATGATTCATCAGCATTAGCACAACAATCAGATTTATGTTTTCACTGTGCTTCCTGATTTTTCATTTGTATTTACAATCGAACATCGCACATCTAAACATTTCCATAAAATGTTCTGATCTGACAAAAATCTGAATTTGAGATGAATTATAGAGACAAATAATTAATTTGAAATAAACCTGCACTCTGAAGCTCTACAAAAACTATACTCATTTATTTTACAATGCATTAAAAGAGAATTAAAATAAAAATCTGATTTTTGATACGATGGAATTAGTTACTAAAAACAAATAAAAATGATTTCCAATATTAATTCCCTCAGCATAAACAAAACAGACTTTTAATTTAAATAGATCAAGGCCGGTCCATTGCGATGTGGGGCCGTCCTCCTGTGGACCCACCACCCACGAGAGGATCCACGGGGGCCGGTGCATGTGACCGTTGCCCCCACGACCCGAAAATATGAAATAAAGCGGAAGAAAATGGAAAAAAAAAATGGATGGACTTTTAATTACCACGATTTAACACAAAAATAATAATTAATACCTCCAGAATCATCTAAACTTTGCTCCAAATCTCATACTTGGTGATTGGCGGTGTATCTATTGATTTAAAAGATCCAAGACGATCATTAACTATTAGAAACAACTGAATCTCAATTAAATTAAAGGAGACTTAACGTTTTTTTTACAATCTGAGCCATATTTCGGTAATAAAACAAGTTGTTTTACTCACCCATAGCACTTTGGTGTCATTCGGAGCATTTCCGGAGATGTTTTAGTTTAGCGATATCCGTAACCTGAGTTCTCGGGGCATATGTTTGCGGTCTCCAAATAACACAAACTTTAGCACTTTTCAAATCATAGAAGCTCAATGTCTTAGTCCACACTTTCGTTGGAGTCAAAAGTGGCCTGTAATCTGAGATTTATTCATAATTTACAGCTTTGCGTTTCATGTTTGGGTCCCGAGAGCTGAGAGCGAAATAAGCTGTGACTCCACACATGCGCACTGGCCTCCCCATCTACTCGAAATTATGGATAAATCTCGGATTACAGGCCACTTTTGACTCAAACGAAAGTGTAGACTAAGACATTGAGCTTCTATGATTTGAAAAGTGCTAAAGTTTGTGTTATTTGGAGACCGCAAACATATGCCCCGAGAACTCACATTACGGAGATCGAACTAAAACATCTCCGGAAATGCTCCAAATGACACCAAAGTGCTATGGGTGAGTAAAACAACTTGTTTTATTACCGAAATAAGGCTCAGATTGTAAAAAAAACGTTAATTCTCCTTTAAATGAATTGCACAGCCCTACAATGTATCACGGTACTAAACAGATTTCAAAATGTGAACAAGATTTTGCCATTGTCCATAATTATTCTTCTTTCTTCTAATTCTTCTATTAAATGACACTTTGCTAACGCTCCCCTGTGTCACCTGCAGAGACGGAGGTGCTGGACCAGCCTTGTTGCCGTTCGCTTTACGATTTTGAGCCCGAGAACGAAGGAGAGCTCGGGTTTAAAGAAGGAGACATCATCATCCTCACCAACCAGATCGACGATAACTGGTACGAGGGCATGATCCATGGAGAGTCGGGCTTCTTCCCCATCAACTACGTCCAAGTCCTGGTCCCTCTGCCGCAGTGAGGACTACAAAGGACTACAAAGATGGCGTCCACTGCTCTTAAGGACTCGTAATGAGCTTTACGCAGGGCCGATGGTGAAACAGGGCCTGCTCAAGAAAGATACAGCTCTGGGGGAAATCAAGAAAAAACAAGAGACAACTGCAAAGTGGTTAGATGTATTTGTATTTGTAGTGGAGTATGCCTTTGTATGCCTTATTTATAATTTATGACAATATTTTCCCTATCCTTGGGTTTCAAAAAGATGATTTAGGAGTTAGGATTGTTGCTGTAGCGATAAACAAAACAAAACTTTGCAGTGGCATCGCGCTGGGGGTGTATTTCTGTGTATTTCTATGGCAGAATGTTCATCATTGTTGACACAAAGCACAAATGAGCAAAAAATTTTTCAGATTGTTAGAAATCTCAAGGAAAATACCAAATGGATTTAAACACATTTTCAGGAGCCTGTGATGAATATGATCTTTTGTCGTTCAGCTTTTTCTAGGTCAGATTGTGTTAAAACAACTCAGATTAAAGTCTAACTTGAGTCGCAGCGCTTCAGACAGAGCAGATCCTACTGTTAGCATCATACCATCATACCCCCCTGTTATAAGATTGCAGATTGTTGACCTGGATTGTGGTTCATATCTCTAATTACTGGACCTATCTGCATAAAACTAAAATTGGCAATGCCTCCTCTGTCAGCATAAATACAAAAGTGATTTGATTTTTATAACAGCTTTAGAAAATGATTCAATATATAGGGTGACCAGACATCCCTATTTACCCGGGACAGTCCCAGTTTTGAGCCCTGTGTCCCCTGTCCCAGCAGATTTCTCTAAAACTAATGATTTGTCCCAGTTTTATACAAGAAAAGTCCCAGGTGTCCCTATTTTTGACCAATCTGATCCCTGCCAACAGTAAAGAGAGGCATACATTGTCACTTGTTTAGGTAAAATACAGAAATGCTGCTTAAAAATGATGAAAACACAAGGAAAATGTGACTAGACTGACTCACATTAGTGCCGAGTGCGTAACAGTTTTCCTTAATTACGCGCTCGTTTCACAATTTTATTATTACCAACCAACCCAAAGCGGAGGTGTCCCAGTTTTTTATTTTGAAAATCTGGTCACCTGAGCCATATATACTGTATATAACTGCCACCCTCAGTGAGCTTCATTTGACTGCAGCTACGGGAACGTCATACTTCATTGTCAACTTTATACAGTCTGGAGTTAAAGCATACATTTCCAATAGATACAGCTCTGGAAAAAAATAAGAGACCACTGCAAGATGATCAGTTTTTCTGATTTTACTACTTATAGGTATGTGTTTGGGCAAAAGGAACATTTTTGTTTGAGTCTATAAACTACTGAGAGCTGAGAGCAAAATAAGCTGTTACTGAGCGCATGCGCACTGGCGTCCTCATCTACTCAAAACTATGGCTAAATCTCAGATTAGAGGCCACTTTTGACTCAAACGAAAGTGTAGACTAAGACATTGAGCTTCTATGATTTGAAAACTGCTAAAGTTTGTGTTATTTGGAGACCGCAAACATATGTCCCGAGAACTCACATTACGGAGATCGCCAATCTAAAACATCTCTGGAAATGACACCAAAGTGCTATGGGTGAGTAAAACAACTTGTTTTATTACCGAAATATGGCTCAGATTGTAAAAAAAACGTTAATTCTCCTTTAATCACAGCTTTCATGCGTCTTGGCATGCTCTCCACAAGTCTTTCACATTGTTCTTGGGTGACTTTATTCCACTCCTGGTGCAAGAACTGAAGTAGCTCAGCTTTGTGTTTGTGTTGGAATTCAACAGACGCTGGAATGGAATGGCTGTAATACATGTAGAGATGCTGATTTCAGAAAAAAAATGCAGTGGTCTAATTTTTTTTTTTTTCAGAGCTGTATATAACTGCCATCCTCAGTGAGCTTCATTTGACTGCAGTTACAGGAACATCATACTTCATTGTCAACTTTATACAGTCTGTAGTTAAAGCATACATTTCCGGTGGATATTTTATTTATAATTTTTTTTTTATCAATTCAAAATGTGCTTTTTTTGAGATTGTAGTTTTAACACTCTGCAGGTCTCTTGTCGTTCTCCCAGAGCTGTATCCTCGTGTTTGGAAGCACGAGGGGCTAGTTCCGTGTTTAAAGTGACTTATCCGAGTATAGCGTTCTACTGTCGATATATTTATGAATGAACTCAAACCTAAGCCATTAAAGTGGAACTCGATCGAACCGTGTCAGTCGTGTAACGTCGGTTTGACTGAAAAACTAAAAAGCCACAAGTTGCGTTTTGAATTTTGTCCAAGTGTTTCAACTTCCTGTCGTCTTGTTTTTGCAGTGAGTCACGAACAACTATCCGTACATTGTCTACATTTTAATTGCACACCGTTTTATAAGAATATTGTACAAAAAGATGTTTATTTCAATTGTGCATTTCCATGTTGGGGGTGATGGCAAATTGAGTATAGGGTAATTGTGCATAGATTATTTCAGATGCCCTCCTAAGTCCTGTTCATTTGAAAACTACCAAACGAATGATTTTTACGCAATGTGAATTAATTTTATATGTATTTTCCTATATTACCTAACTTTTTACATACCAATACTGGACACGTACCAAGTCTTTTCAGCCATTTCCTCTACCATTCAATGTGAACACTGATTATATGGTTTTCTCTGTGTTTTTCTCTTACTTTGACATCATGCTGGGGGTGTTCTATGTGCATCCCTATTGGCGGAATGTCCAGCAGTTACCATGGTGACACAACGCACACATTAGCAGCCCTAACGCAGACAAAAAAAAGTTTAAAGATCAGCTCAAAACTCAAGAAAAAATAGAAATACGAGCATCCGTAGTGTTGTTTTGGTGTTTGATTTTGAACAAAAAGGTGATTTTATTTATGTTATTGTTTAAGAGCACAAATCATCTCGTCTGGGGTACTCCCAGCGAAGTCAGATTGTGTTAAAATAAAGCTCAGATTCGAGTCTAATTTGAGTAACCACACCCCCAGAGACTGTTGATGTTTGATCTTGATTGTTGTCTTTACACTGAACTCAGAAATCACATTTGACTTAGAGCAAAGCCTTTCTTATTTTCTTAGAGTTGTAACCACTTTTTGCACTTTTTCCGTATTTGTTCATTTTGTTCATTATACACTCACTGTTGTCACCTTCACGGCGTCACATTCCAATTTGTTTTGCCTTTATGTTTTTCTTGAACAGACTGTAATTTCCAGAGGATTCTTGTCATTTTTAACAAGTTTAAATCAGGGCTGTGTCTGCTTCAATGTTGTGTGGTGAGGTTAGGTTTAAATTTAAGGTATAGTTCATTACCCCTGGAGGGAATTTGCCCTCTGCATTTGACCCATCACCCATCACCCAGGGACCCATCTCCAGATCTTGGGCTAGTCTTGGTCTGGACTGTTTAGACTACGTTCACGCTACAGGGCTTAATGCTCAATTCCGATTTTTTTTTTGTGAAATCAGATTTTTTTTGCGGGGCCGGTCACATTTCCAATTAAATGCGAGTTGTATGTGATCTCCAGTGTTAAAGGTCCCATGGCATGAGGTTTTTGAACGTTAATGTGAGCTCCCCTACCCTGTTTAGCCCCCCCATGGTTAAAAGTTGCGAAATGTCTAAACTGAGCATTTACGATCCTTTTCTGCTTTACAAAAAATAGGATTTCAAACGGGCGAGTTTGAACAAGGCACCTTATTGACGTCAGATCGAAAAAAGAAATGCAAATGCAGTTCCACCCCCGTCTGTCTGTACTCAGCGTCTCTGTAAATCACGCCCAGAGAGTTTGGACTGCGAATGCGCAAGGCAATGCGAAATGCGTTTTTTTATTTGCCTGGAGGCACGTCCGAGTGTTTCTAGGCTCGGAAGTCCTTTATCTGAGCCTCTGGACCTTTGAACAGCAGTGGTTTCATTTTATTTTATGTGGAAATGTGTTTATTTTTCAATGGAACTCTTCAACTCTCTCCCCCCGTGCAAAAACAAGGAAATGGATCAGAGAGCGCTCAGAGCAGAGAGCGGAGCGTTTAGCCACGTCCCCACCTTCTACTATTGGCCAGCTTTTTTCTCCTCATTTGCGTTCAAGCAACAACGCCCATTATAGAGTGTTCTGAGTGAGAAAAATTACTCTTTCTCAGCTTATCTCTGTTTCTCATGCACTGAGTGTTGATTTTGAAGAAGGATTCATTTACAGTATTAGGGAACCATTAAGGAGCCATATAAAAGCATCAAGAAGTACCATGTCATGGGATCTTTAACTTTAAACGCCCCAAAAGTGTCCCGCATGCGCCCTGGAGGACACGATGACGTCACACGCAGCGAACGTGCTCAATGTTTACGCAAGTAGCCTAAAGTTGCTGCGTAGTGGAGCTAAAACATGTACAGCTTATTTGTTTTAAAAAGGAGACCGAGAAGGACAAGGTTTCTGGCCACGGCGTTTTGTGGGACAGTGACCGCAACGTCTGCAGAAATGAATGTGTGGGTGCGGAGTCGCAGAGTCGCAGACCGCTTCGGCGGAAACACGGGCAGGTCGGATGAATGCGACCTGGCCGTTCAGAATGAAGTCGCATGTCAAAAGAACGGATATGTATAGGATTTAGGATCACATATCCAAGTGGCCTGGATCACATTTGAAAAAATCGGATCTGTGTCGTCATTAAAAGATCAGATACAGGTCGCATAGAGGCGAAAAAAATCAGATTTGGGTCACTTCAGGCTGCAGTGTGAACGTAGCCTTAGTGCCCACCCACCTATACATGGGGAGAACATGCAAACAGAAAGGCCCCACAATTCTTCCTTGCGGTTTTCCACATTTTAGTAGGGATGCACCAATACGGATACTGGTATCAAATATCGGCACCGGAAAATTTGCTGGACCAGGTAGTTCCATGATGAGATCAGTATCAGTATTTACTGGCTGATGTCAGCTAGGAAGTCTCATAATGTTTGAACTTCCATAATACACTGTAATAAAGTGTGTTTTGAGACAATAAATGACATTTTCAATCCCTACACTAGTGGTAAATATCAAGCATCTGCAGATACTTAAAGCCATAGTATCGATAACAGAACTGAAAAATCTGGATCGATGCATCCTTAATTTTTAGTATTTGATTTTTTTTTCTCTCAAAACTGACCAAAAGCATGATTTTGTCTATTCTAGTCCGGGATCCAATGGAAATGCTGAGTATTGATTTGAATGCCTCTGTTTACTTGAGAAGTCACTGACCATGGTATCTGGTATCTATAACCGTGAGAAGCACTTGCATTTACTCCTGTTTTTCAGATTTGTGGGTAAAACAGTTGCCACACTGGCAGTGGAGAGTTTTTTTACTTTTTTATCCCAAATCACCACACTGCAAAAAAGCTTGTCCAAATTTTAAGATATAAACACTTAAATCTATCAGAAAATGACTTAAAAGTAGTGAAATTATCTGTCCATGCAGCAAGATAATATTACTTGACAAGTTATCTTAAAATAAACTACCTCTACACTAGAATTAAGCAGTTTCTGAACTAGTAAGTAGATAATAAATCTCAAAACAAGATTAATAACCTGATAGGAGTTTTAAAATCTTGGCCAGACCAGAGAAATTTGCAGTGCATGGTTTCAAAACTGCTAGATCCTAAATATTGTAAAACCGCTGATGTTGAGATACATAAATGAGCCTTGAGTTATATTTAAAGAGTCATCCTTTTGACTTTTCTTGTAAAGGACAAACCTTTGAGAAACTTCTAATTGTTTTTTTCCATGCTTTTGTCAGTGCATGGGTCTGATATGGGCGCATTCAAACTTCTACACAAACGGCATCTCAAATGGGACTAAAGTAGGACTAGACCAGGACTAGAAACAGACCAAACCAGTTCTACTTTAGGACTAAACTGGGCTCAAACCAGGACAAGTCTGAAAGGGCCCCTACTCAGTATAGCACTCATAAAACATAATTCTGTAATAATACAATTCAATAATTCATTTACAAAACAAAAACTACATCTTTAATTTGCTTTTTTATTGAGTCAGAACAAATTAGATTTTTAGGCTGCGGGGTGTGGACTTGTTTATGATGTTTTAATGGACCAAAACACATATTATAATGGAAAAGTCCCATAAAAGTTAACTAAAATGAATGAATCCTTTTATTACCCTGTATTACTCCTAAATCTGAAAACAAGTTCTAGTTGAGGGTCCGCCACCTGCTTATCTCCATGGAAATGATATTGCTTTGTCTATAATGTTCCACAGCGTAGATTAAACATTACAGTTCAGATCTGTGGAGAGCCACCCCTATCCACAGAAGGAATTATTGTATTTTTGAACACCGTAATGAATAAATGCTCAAAGTATATGTTTAAAGTCATACCATGGCACATTCCAAGCAAAGCAATAACCATCTCTATGGAGACAATAGGCCAAGTACAGTAGCAGAAATATCTGAGAAACATCTGAGAATCTTGGCTGGTCTTTCTGTCATTTAACCAATCCATGAAATATTTATTTACCTTCAAATATTCCAAACATTTCACTCTGAAGTTTACAGAACTCAAAACAAATTTTCAACCCGAGTGCATTTTAATATTTTAATGTAATTTATTGCTTTTTATAGACTGTATTCATGATTGTAGCCCGTTAGCCTGCATTGCCCATGTATATTGCATGTGATAATTTTAAAGGTTGTGGATACTGGGGAGACGATAGCACCGCTTGTCTTGTATTCAGTTTTCATATAAGCTTTTTTTGTTGTTTTTGTGTTTTTTGTTTTCACTTTTATGGACCAATTGATAGTTTGGTTGATAAATTAATCTACATATTTGGCCAAAATTGGAATAGGGACATTTATGTAGCTGTTTATATCATGTAGATGTTGCTATATCCTCCTGAGACCCGCCCATTAATTTGTGTCCTTTATACTGGACACTGGCTGCACTATGAATAAAAAATACATAAATAAATGAACCAGGAATAAACTAGGACTAAACCAGGACAAAACCAGGTCTAAACTGGGATTAAACCCGGACTAAATCAGAACCAAATCAGGAATAAACTGAGTCAAAACAGGACTAAACCAGAACTGCACCAAGTCTAAACTAGGACTAAACCAGGAGAAAATCGAGACTAAACCAGGTCTAAGTCAGGTCTAAACCATGACTAAAAGAGGTCTAAATTGGGTCTAAGCCAAGTCTAAACCAGGATTAAACCAGATCAATAAATAAAATAAATAAATAAGAAATTAAAGTGGAGTCTAAAAACTTTTTAAGGTGGCTGTAGAAGCTTGTCAGAGATGTTGGTCATCAAAAAATATATATATTTTTGTTAACTTCACATGGATTTAACACTATTAGAGTCCATTACAGAGGGCATGTTACAAGATTACAAATAAAAATAAAATGAACAAAATGTGAATTCTAAGGTGTTCATTTACCTCCAAATAGAAAATCACAAAAAATTGGAAATACTTTTTTTCTTCGGGTCCCAGTAGGTTATAGGTTCTTAAAAAAAAAAAAGGAGAAAAAAAATCTATAAATAAATTTCTGTAAAAATCTGTATAATACATATTAAAAATCCATCTTTTCCATTTTAAAATATTATAAATACCAAAAAGTCATTAAAATCTAAGTAACAAAATCAAGAAATATTTACATTTCGATGAGTATGATACTTGAGAGTGTGTTTTATTTTATATCTTATTTAATTTAATATTTTTTGCATCAACCAAATGCCGTTATTTTATTACAGCAGGTAAATTAACCCTTGAGAATACTGTTGCTATGTTTTTTATCTTAATTTCTTGGGCTATTTAAACCTCTGATTGTAATATGAATTCTGAATGCAGGACAAACCTTAACTACACACTGAAGGGTCTTTTTTAATGACCATTGAACTTGTCTGTATCTGGCTGTATTGACCTGTAGTTAGTGACCTCTGTAGCCTCCTTCACCTCTCTCTTCAGTATTGTACAAACTTTTAAAGACACCTCTCTGCACATGTTTTATTTTCTGTGTTTTTTCAGGAGCATAATTTATGCAAAGTAATTTTATAGATGTTGTAAATGAATATAATAATAAATATATTGCATAAATAAATGACAAATATTCACATGCTTTTGTGTGTTCGTTTACTTTGGGGGTTAATTAAACTTTCAAAATCCAGTTCAAAATGAAACTAATGTAAAGTCTGTGTCATATAACGAAATATTTTACATACAGTTAGAAAACAAAGATACATAACTCCATGCACAATGGTCAGTTTACATAATAATCACTTTACAATGCATTTAAATTGTTAGTGGTTTATCCTGGCAGAGTAAATTATTCAGATATTGTAGATCGGGGGTGTCAAACTCATTTTGGTCCGGGGGCTGTATCCAACCTACTTTGATCCAAAGGGGCCGGATCAGAAAACTCATGGCATATATACCCCAAAAATAGTAATAAGTCCAAATATTTGTGCAGAGAAACACAAATCTATTACAGAAATCTTTTTTATTTGATGACCTCTTTCTTTTACAAAATATTATAATATTATGAACAACCTGAAACTTGCAATTTCAACACAAGCATACAGGTTTCCCATTCACCTCCATGAACAAATAGGAATTAGCCCATTTTTCTTGGAAAATCCTGCACTCAGCGTCCACTTTTCTCATTTTTGACATTTTGCTGATGAGGGTGTCACAGTCAACAGTCAAAATGATGGTCCTTTAAAGGAAAAGTAACGTTTTTTTTACAATTTGAGCCTTATTTCGGTAATAAAACAAGTTGTTTTACTCACCCATATCACTTTGGTGTCATATGGAGCATTTCCTGAGATGTTTTAGATTAGTTTGAATCAAAAGTGGCCTGTAATCTGAGATTTATCCATAGTTTACAGCTATGCGTTCCATGTTTGGGTCCCGGGAGCTGAGAGCACACTCCGCGCATGCGCACTGGCGTCCTCATCTACTCAAAACTATGGCTAAATCTCGGATTACAGGCCACTTTTGACCAAACGAAATCGTAGACTAAAGACATTGAGCTTCTATGATGTGAAAAGTGCTAAAGATTGTGTTATTTGGAGCCCGCATGGGGCATATTACATGCTCGGGGAATGCCCTGAGCTATGGCTATAAGTTGCGCTAGGCTAACGGCGTTAGCCTAACGCTAATCTAAAACATCTCCGGAAATGCTCCATATGACACCAAAGTGCTATGGGTGAGTAAAACAACTTGTTTTATTACCGAAATAAGGCTCAAATTGTAAAAAAAAACGTTACTTTTCCTTTAAGAGCGTTTGGAAAGAGGCAAGTCTTCATTTATGCTGCTCTGGTGGGAGGGGCCACGCACAGAGGCGCTGGAGACGCTGCTATGTTAAACTGCAGAAAAGAGGCATAGAAAATTACCAATATTTTAATAGAAAATTTTAATATAATTAAAATATTTTAATAGAAAATCCGCTGAGGGCCGGATCTGGCCCCCGGGCCGCATGTTTGACTTATAATTCATAAATGTACGTTTACGACTCAATGGACACTTGCATCGTTTTGTCTAAATAAAATGTTTATTAAGTACAAAACATGCTTTTTTAAATATACATTTAACATCACATTGGCTACGTCTGTTTTAAATATCAGTTTTGCCCAAATTTTCACAGTTGCATTGTTGAACCTTCAGCGTGAACGAAGGGAGGGAAGGGTTCATTTACACATACGAGGGTCATTCAAAAAGTTCTAAGACAAATTAAAAAACAACCTTATTTTTTAAAGTAACAAAATTATTTTTCTACATAACATCCACCTAAGTCAATACACTTCTGCAAGCGATGTTTCCACCGAAAAATTCCTTCTTGATAGAATTCTGGAGCTTGTCCAGTCAACCAGGTCACAACCTCCCTCTTCGCTTCAAGTGTGGACTGAAATCTTGTTCCTTTTAAATGTTCCTTCAACTTTGGAAATAGGAAAAAAAAACATCCATAAACATTGTGCAAATCTTCAATAATTTCTTTAGGTTTCCATTGAAGTTTTGTTAGAAATTTAATGTTTGCTCTGACTTCAAATTGGCTCATTTTGGAGGGTCAAAAAAGTGGGTTGTGTAATGTGTAACGTAACTCTTTGAATAACAAAGCTAGAATCTTGTCAAATGTGTTTATAAATCATCAGTGGTACGATTCAAGGTCATTTTGTTGAACTAGTTCGACTCATTTTGAATTTATGGCATTTGTCTTAGAACTTTTTGAATGCCCCTCGTATTTCACCACATCAAAATTTGGACTAAACTTAGACTAAACCTCGACTAAACCTGGACTAAGCCCGAACCAGACCAAATCTACTTTAGGATTCAAACTGGGCCCAACGACAACTATGAACACACCCCATAATTATTTTTCACATCTTCCTTACAACAACAACACCAACACCACACTATTTTACTATTCTACACCTTACAAAAACTTAACCATGATCCAAACTTGTATATGTTTTGATTTATGCTCTTATTTATCTCTTCTTGTGTTGACAGATCAGATCCAGACCTCCGTGCTCCTCTGCTTGGAAGCCCTACCTTCTTTCTTCGCCCTCAAAGACTGTCCCTCTCCTTTATTTGAATCTTGTCTTTTCAGCTGCTCCAATCTCATATTTCTTCCTTCTTTATTCACTTTACTACAGTTTGCCGCACAGGTCCACGTCGGCTGGTGGCTCACGACTAGATTCAAAGTGGGCAGAGATGTAGAGCTGGTCACGTCTCTGTATCCCAGTGAAGAAGTAGGAGATGGACTATCTGCGGGAAAACTTTCGTAGCCTTTTCGTAAACCGGAATACGCCCTCCAAGACGCCTTCTCTTTTAACTTTACAACTTGGCGAATCTTCTTCCAACCAAGATGATTTAACTCGAGTAAGTTTAACAGAATGCAAAATACGCCAACACAAAACATAAACAGCAAAAATATGGTCTTTTCGGTTGGTCTGGACACGTAACAGTCCACGGGTTGACTGCAAGGAGATGACGTACACAAGAAATGTACGGGGACTTTGAACCCGAAAAGCTTCCACTGCGCCAACACAAAACCAACTTCCAAAATTGCTCTCAAAATAACGTGGAAGATATAACATTTTGACAAAACTCCTCCGGAAATAGCTTGCGCTTCATTGTTGGCCTCTTTTACAGTGAAAGTTTGTGCCTTGTTTAAAGAGTCGAGTTTTTGTAGTTGTTGGATTGCGATACCGTCCAGCGCGTCTGCTAAGCTATGTCCCAAATGTTTATGTGATCTGATGGAACAGCTGTCCGAATCACAGCTCCGATCGTAGGCCTCTCTTCCACCATCTTGCGCTGCTTGCCTGGTTAACTCCTCTTGGTTGTTTCCTTGCTTTTGGGCGCCATTTTGCTTTGACAAATTATGCCAAGTGTAAATTATGAAGCAAAGCGACGGTGTTGAGACGCTGATGATGTGAAAAACCCAAAATCGCGGTTGAGAAATTGGCGCGAAAGTGTCATAGCAGACCGTGGAGCATCCCGGTTGGAGCGTATTGCAAACGAACATCTCCTGCTCGTCCGTGTAGACATCTTCAGTGGCCACGGCGACAACTAAAAGCCGGAATATTACCATGACGGTGAGCCAGAGTCGCCCGATCATGGTGGAGTGATGGTGAACGGCGTCCAGGAGGCGTTTGAGCAAAGTCCACTCCGTCATGGTGGCCTGGGGCTGCCCGCGGCCGCGAGGAGGGACCCACTGCCTGGGGACGGGCAGTCTGATCGGGTCGGGTCCACCTCTCCTCCCCTGGGACTATCGCTGGAGCGAAGATGGACTGGTGGAGTTTGTGTCAGTTCATTAAGGGCGCGTTCACACCTGGTCTGGGCCTAGTTGAAGTCCTTGTATAGATTTGGTTTGGTCCTCTTATAGTCCTGGTTTGATCCTGATTTATTCCAGGTTTAGTCCAAGTTTTGATGTGGTCTATAATGTGCAAGTGTGAATGCAGCTTTAGTTCATTGTTTGATTTTCTGAAAACCAATATGTCTCTCTGTAAATTATAAAGGAAGAAGATTACTGGTAAAAAATATATATATATATATTGCAAAAATAGCTGCAGCAGTAGAGAGAATATACTGGCAGACTTTAACTCTAAACGTATGGTGGTCGTATGGTCGACGTATGGTCCAGTATTCATAAAAGTTACTCAAAAGAATGGAAGAATACTGTCTACAATGGCTCTGTTGCAGATCTCGTAGCTGTCTCTTGTCCACTTATCGTCTTGTGATTACTGTGACTAGAGCGTTGTCTTCTTCAGTATCCAATCCCGTTAAAACCTTTTTTGGATTTACTCACAGTACTTTAACTCAACTTCCTTTGTCCAATCCACATTTATTAAAATTAAATTCAAATTCTGCTCAGCGAATCTTCAGCTTGAGTTTGTTTTGTTCATTTCTTCTTTGACATCAAAAACATGCGTTCTTCTAATCGCATTAAGTCCATATTCCAAAGCCCAGGCTTAAATCAAACGAACGGGACTTGCTCAAGATTCTCCCGAAAGTAATTACAAAACTGTGGTACTTTTTTCTTTAAAATTTTTGTGCAAGCCTCTTCAAATCAGTGTTTGTACAAAAATGAACTTGTTTTGTTCCTTATCCAATGTTTCCAACGTCTTCAATTTCAGCACATTACTTGGGGAAAAAAACAAAACAAAAAAACGTTTTTCTGGAATGTCTTCTTCCAACTATAGTTAACTTCCAAATTGTTCCCAAAAAAAATTCCCAAACCATAAATTCCAAATCTTTGTCTTTTCATTTACACCTTTCGTTCCCTGTGATCCCCAAAAACCTTTATATTCTCAACTTCTTCCAACTGTGAGCAACTTCCAAAATGTTCCCAAAAAAAAATCAAACAAAAAAATCCGCCTTTCCACAAACTTCTCTGTTTCTTATGTTGCTTCCTTCCACAGTGTTCTTCTTGTGGCCCGAACAAAACGTATTCTCAACTTCTTCGATCTGTAATCAACTCAAATTTTACAAAACTTAAATTGAAATCTTTCTCTCTTGTATCTTCTCTTCTTCTGTTCTCCTTTGCGTTCTGTCCACTCTGCTCACCGGTTTGTTCTGAAGGAGTGTGTTTGGCGAGGGACGGACTCTCGACGTGATAAGGAAGCCCACTTGACACGAGGGGCTTGGCTCGCTCGGTCCTCTCTTGTCTTGAGCCCATTTTAAACCAGGAGACAGAGACATCCTCCTCTGAAGCACCTGCTGATAATGTGAGCTGATATAGTGTACTTCAGTGATTAGTCCTACTCCAGCTAATGCACTCCTTTAATAGAGCCACATGTTAAATGGTGCTTCGGACCAGAGTGCTCAAAGAAAGGCCCTTTGACACCGGGGTGGTGTGAGCTACAGCGGCGCCATGTGCTAAAGAACTACAATACATCTGTGTGGGATGAATTTTCGTTGTGCTCAATAGCTCACATTATCAATTTGGAGTCAAGACTAGTTGATCAAATATAACATAGGAGCCTAGATAGCTTATTGATTGGCGGTTCATCACCTTCTTGTTGCTATGGATATGCCATTGATCTGCTGGGATGTTCTGCAGTAAAACAGCTCTACTTTATGGGGCGGCAGTAGCTCAGTTGGTAGAGTGCTTGCCTGGTGATCCAGGGGTTGGCAGTTCGAATCCCGCTCTTGATGGGTGGACCCCGTGTGATCCCAGCTCCCACAGATGAGCGCTGCTGTTGTGTCCTTGGGCAAGACACTTAACCCCACCTCGCCCCCAGTGTCTGCGGACACTGGTAGCCCCCATGGCAGAAGAAACATCAAGGCCCTTTGTGACGTGAGCCACCTGTGGGAGGATTCTCCAGCTGAGGTCCTGACCAAGCCGAGGCAAGAAGATCATGGAGATGGTCCCCGGGCGCAGTAATGTGCTGCCCACTGCTCCTGATGACAGGATGGGTTAAATGCAGAGGACAAATTTCTCCCAAGGGAGACAATAAAGGCTAATCTATCTTAATCTTTATATTTATTAAATTACAAGTGGTTTTATAGCTCAGAAATACCTAGAAAAACCTACCTAAGGCATTCTGATTGTGAGAGGAGTTGCTTCTCCACAGATCTGACCTATAAGATGATAGAAAGGTTTAAAAGCATACTGTGAAACAATTCAGACAAACCAATAACATCTCCATGCAGAAAAGCATTTGACGGACCTTCCACCAGAAAAGTTAAACAATGTGATGCTTATTTATGATTAAAGGTATTTTATCAGATTTTTCCCCATATATTTAAGCATTTTGTCTTACCTCAATACAGACATTTTACATATTGTGCAAGTAGCTTTTAAGGTCAAAATAAGTCTGGTGCATGATGTTAACTTTCACTCATGGCAAAGCTCCACTCTGGTCTGTGAGAGTTTCAGAAAGCTTTTATAAACTCCTTGCGGTGAATAATTAGAATGCTCAGAATGGATAAAACCTGTCTAGTGCTGTCTAGTGGTCTGCGGTCTTACTGCAGTCTAAGGCTACGTTTATATGACGACGGTCTGAACAGAAGACGCAAAAGTGGTGTCGTGTCTTCACTTATTATTCCGTGTTTAGAAAAGCTTTTTCAGGAGGAAATCTGCGTGCATACGGTGACGCAAAAGTGTATGGAATTCGATTGGGTATGCATGCCAGGCGGCTAGGTGGTGCTGTGATATATTATCATTATGTCCGCGCACAATCTTCCTTCTTTTCATCTGCGCCGCGAAAAGCAAAACAAAACATGGCTACTGGTAGCAAAAAAAAATGTGTGTGGTCAGACGAAGAAGTTCAACTATTGCTTCAGACCACGTTAGACTACAAAGCAACGAAGGCGCAACAAGGTGTGGACTGGGAGTCCTGCCAAACAAAGTACACTGATATATGGACCGATGTGACGTAAACGTGTACACGACGTCAGCAGATTTGACCAGAGTTTTGCGTCTTGGGCCGTGTAGACGAAAACGCTACAGCGGAGCGTATTTTCCACTTTGGAGGGCGTTTTTATTATTTATTTATTTTTTTGCATTTTTTAGCCCCTAAAACGCTGTCACCGTCTAAACGAAAGGCACTTCCAATAAAATATTTTGTTGTTTTTACCCGTAAGCGTTCTCGTGTAAACAGGCCCTTAAAGAAGAAGAAAAAAGGCCAGGTGAGGAGAGGGAGAACAGGTTTCACATTGCCATATTTACTGGTAAAAATTTAAAAAACATCCTACACATTTTGCATAATCAAGACAAAATAGTATTCATACAGGAAAACGTCGTTATCAGATTTCCGCACAAATAGACAGTGTGACAGAGCCTTGTGTTTGAAGTAAAATTGCTCGCTCGGCTTTTATCTCCAGACACAGAAGTCTGATCCTCACCCACGTTTCAAGGGTCTTTTTTAGCCACAGATAAGACCCCAGCACAAGAGCCAGTGACCAGAGAGGAGCTGTGACCAGAGAGGAGCAGTCACAACATGCTACGATGGCAAAGCTCACCAGACACCCAAGAATACTGCAGCCGAGGAGGGAGAACATCAGAGCGAAGTGTCTGTCTCTGTAGTAACCGTTTCATCATGGCTCATTGTTAACAGACGCACAAATCCCCAGTGTATCTCGTCTCCATGCAGTCCATAAAGGTCAGATGTGGGTTTGTTTGAGGTTTTAACCAAGAAATAAAAGTCCAAAAAAAAAAAAAGCACTTGTCTTGTCTGATACAGAAACAGATTTAGCAAATGTTTAAAAAAAAATCTCTATAAACCTACAGCTCTGGAAAAAAATAAGAGACCACTGCATTTTTCTTTTCTGAAATCAGCATCTCTACATGTATTACAGCCATTCCATTCCAGCGTCTGTTGAATTCCAACACAAACACAAAGCTGAGCTACTTCAGTTCTTGCACCAGGAGTGGAATAAAGTCACCCAAGAACAATGTGAAAGACTTGGACTGAACCAAGACTAAAGCAGTTCTAAACTAGGACTAAACCAGATCTGAACCAGGATTAAACCAGGGATGAACCAGGACTAAACCAGGTTAAAAAGAGGACTAAACCAGGACTAAACTAGAATTAAACCAGATCTGAACCAGGACTAAACTAGGACTAAACCCGGTCTGAACCAAGACTAAACCAGGTCTAAACTAGAAGCCAAGAACAATGTGAAAGACTTGTGGAGAGCATGCCAAGACGCATGAAAGCTGTGATTAAAAATAAGAGTTATTGCACCAAATATTGATTTCTGAACTCTTCTTAAGTGTAAACAGTATTATGTTGTTTTAAAATGAATTTGATCTTGTTTCTTTGCATTGTTTGAGGTCTGAAAACATGTATCTTTTTTGTTATTTTGACCATTTGTCATTTTCTGCAAATAAATGCTCTAAACCAGGGGTGTCCAAACTTTTTTCATCAAGAGCCACATATCTAAACACAGACAGAGCAGAGGGCCGATCAAGGGCCATAGACTGGTGCTCAGGACAGTCAATAATTGAAATATTTGCATGTTTAACACGTTAGAATGAGCTATCAGTCCTTTATTAATGCTAAAATCCTCAAACTGTTCAGACTGTATAACTCCACTATATAGTCTAAACATGCAATTTTTCTACTATTTTCTTATTTACTTTATTATTTATTATTATTATTATTACTATCTTGTCTATATGCACTTTTTGGTTCGAACCTTCTTTTGCACTAAACTGCCTGGAGCTAATGTGGCAAGCAAATTTCTCCTGTGTGAGATCAATAAAGTCTTATCTTATCTTATCTCCTCATCTGGACCTTTTTGTTATTTGGATTGTTTATTATTTTTTACTATATTATAGCTATATTTTAGTTATTATTATTATTTTGTGTCTATTTTATTTTATTTTATTTATTTATTTATTTTTTAATTTCATTCATAAGTATAAAAAGACATCAACATTTGTGATAACAATACAAAATATTGAATGAAAGGGAGCAGAAAGAAGAGTTATCTTATGTTATCTGCCCCCTCTTCCCTTTTCCAAACACCAACACCGATAGTGACTGTAAAACCTTTCCTCATTACACTCCATTGTATCCTTATCACTAATTATTAATCAATTATAAACATAAAGCTTACATTTTCAAAGACTGTACTGAGGACTCAAATATTAGTTTTCTTTTTCATACATACACATTACATTGGATTTGATGTATTTTTTAAATGCCATTATTGTTCTTGATTCTTTGATTTCTTTGTCAAGATTATTCCATAAATGAACTCCTTTCACAGTGACGCTTCGCTCCATAACCTCGGTTCTGAATCTGGGTTTTTAAACATGTCGGCCCCTTTTAAATTGCATTATTAAGCCTAGATCAAACAAACAGGGAAACAATAGGGTTAGCCAGGTCAGGGCCAGAGGTGTGAAAAACAGGCGTGTAGGGATGAATAGGGATCGTTAAGCTAGACGCCAGGGAAACAAAAGACGGAAACCAATGAGATAGTTCCGGAAAGTAGTTAGCTAGGTAGCTCCTCCCTACAGCAAGATATAAGCAAGTGTCTTACCAGTATTCTTATTAGAGCTGACGAAGCCTCTCGGATGAGCGGCGAAACGTTTTCATCTCAAACAGTCTTTGAATATTTACAGGAAACACTCTGCACTTTGCTTTATACATGACTTTGAGGAGACTTAATTCAACAATATCACACATTTTCAACACTTTAAGTTTAACAAATAATGGGTTGGATGGTTCTCTACTCTATACTCGAGTTATTACTATTATTATTTAGTGTTTTATGTTCGCACCTTATCACCGAGACAAGTTCCTACTGTTGTTGATGTGCAATTACACTTAGTTCTAGTACAGTACAGCAAAAAAACATGTTTCCCAGGGTCATATGCGCCCCCCCCTGGCATCACGCCACGTCCCCCCAGGGGGGCCCGCCCCACTATTTGAGAAGCACTGCAATAAAAGTCTTTCTGATTCTGACACTGATTCTTATCTTATCTTAAAACCACACAATAAATATTTAATATTGTCTTATCAAGGTAGATTTTCAAAAAACTTGCAGTCAAAAGTTCTGCTCTAGGTAATTTGGGCCAATTCACTTGGAAGCCCGAGGGCCAAGAAAAATTTGTCTGAGGGCCGCAATTGGCCCACGGACCATAGTTTGAACATGCCTGCTCTAAACGACAATATTTTTATTTGGAATTTGGGGGAAATGTTGTCAGTAGTTTATAAACTCAAACAAAAATGTTCCTTTTGCCCAAACACATACCTATAAGAAGTAAAACCAGAAAAACTGATAATTTTGCAGTGGTCTCTTAATTTTTTCCAGAGCTGTATATGAGTTTGACCTCCTGTTAAGGTAAACGGTAATGGTCACATTTTATACAGCGCTTTTCCACCTGCAAGGCACTCAAAGGAACCACTCACCCGTTCACACACTGGGGGGGTGAGGTACAACGATACAACGGCAGCATTCAAGTGTGGGAGCTGGAATCGCACCACCAACCCTCAGTGGATCTGACCGCCCAACGAGTGATGTTTATGTCGAGAGCGGGATTCAAACCGCCAACCTTCAGATCAGTGGGCAGACACTCTACCAACCGAGACTATTTCCTGATTTGAATGATTTTGGACGGCAACATCTGTTGTTATGGCAATAATGTAATCAAAATATCACATCTTTAATCATCATTTGCCTGAAACCCATGAGTAGATGACATTCAAAAGATGTAAAATTCATTCTAATATTTTAATCATCTGTTTTGTAAGTTTTTTGTTTGTTTGTTTATTTCATTCATAAAGTATAAAAACAACATCAACAGTGTGATAACAATACAAAAAAACTGTATGAAAGGAGCAGAAAGAAGAGTAATCTTATGTTATCTGCCCCTTTTCCCTTTTCCAAACAAGAACACAATAGTGATGATAAAACATTTCATCACAACATTTCATTTCAATCACAATTATTAATCAACTGTAAACAGAAAGCTTCATTTTTATGCGCAAAAACGTACACTGGATTTTATGTATTTTTTAAGTGCCATTATTGTTCTTGATCCTTTGATTTCTTTGTCAGGATTATTCCATAAATGAACTCCTTTCACAGTGACGCTTCGCTCCATAACCTCGGTTCTGAATCTGGGTTTTTAAACATGTCGGTCCCTTTTAAATTGCAGTTCTTGTTCTCATCTCAAACAGTCTTTGAATATTTACAGGAAACACTCTGCACTTTGCTTTATACATGACTCTGAGGAGACTTACTTCAACAATATCACACAGTTTCAACACTTTAATTTGATCAAATAATGGGTTGGATGCTCTAACTGTTAGTGATAATTCTCAAAGCCCTTTTCTGTAAAATAAATAATGGCTGTAGGTGAGTTTTACACGTCGACCCCCAAATTTCCACACAGTCCATCAGATATGGTGCGGTTATAGAGTTATACAAGGTTAATAATGCTGCTGTTTAGTGAGAACTTTACTTTATGCAACAGCAATTGCTTTGGAAAGTTTAAGTGTATTTATTTATTTAAATGGGACAGCTTGTATTAATGAACAACTAGTGCTGTAAATACACCAGATTTAGCTCAAGGCTAGTTCCCATCTGTAGTCCCACAGAACAGGGGTGAAAATCGATAAAACACAAGGTACAAAACATGTAAAGACCAACAATGAAAACATAACAACAGATTCAAAGCAGGACACAACAGTTTTACAAGGATTTGAGTTAATAGATCTGTGCTTTTAGTTACATGAGGTAGTTTGGTAGTAAAGTGCTTAGTTACATGAGGTAGTCCAGTGTTAAAGTGCTTAGAACTCTCTAGTGATCACAACTTTAAATTTTAGCTTTTAGTGTAATTTATATGGGACCTCCAGTTTAGACCTTCATCAATCATGACTCCTAAAAATGTAGTTTCACTTACTCTTTTAATCTGTATCCCATCTATTTCTAATGTTTTGTCATCTTTTTTCTTTTTTATCTTTAAATATCTTTAAAAAAAATTTTTTTTTATATTAAGAATCAATCCATTTAAATCAAACCAATATTTTACTTTTTAGCTCTTCGTTTACTCTATTTGTGACCTCTTTCATATCTTTTCCATGGTAAAATAATGTTGTATCATCAGCAAATAGAATTTTCCCAAGTTCAAATACTTTAACAAAAGTAATAAAGTCACTACTGAACTACCCTCTTCCTGTTCCTCTAAATCAGGGGTGTTAAACTCATTTTGGTTCGGGGTCCGTATCCAACCTACTTTGATCCCAAAGGGGCCGGATCAGAAAACTCATGGCAAATATACCCCAAAAATAGTAATAAGTCCAAATATTTGTGCAGAGAAACGTAAATCTATTACAGACTGCTGTTTCTTCAGTCCCAGGAATTTATCTTCTGTGTTCTCCGAGCGTACAGGTTTCCCATTCACCTCTGTGAACAAATAGGAATTAGTCAATTTTTCTTGGAAAATCCTGCACTTTCTCATTTTTGACATTTTGCTGATGAGAGTGACACCATCAACACTCAAAATGATGTTCCTTTGGAAAGAGGCGAGTCTTCATTTGTGCTGCTCTGGTGGGAAAAGTAGAAAAGCGGTGCAGAAAATTACCAATATTTCAATAGAAAATTAAAATATAATTACAATATTTTCATAGAAAATCAGCCGAGGGCCAGATTAAAGGTCTTGGAGGGCCGGATCTGGCCCCTGGGCCGCCTGTTTGACACCCCTGCTCTAAATTAAAAAAATAACATTCTTTCTTCATAGATTGAAAAATACATTGAAATTGAGTTCAATGAAGAATTCTTTGCCTTGAAATAAACACCAGTATTCATATGTTAAAGACTGACAAACAAAATGATAAAATATGTAAATTTCATCAATAAATTGACCTATTGCAGATACTGAATACTGAAACTGCGCTCACTGTTTTGTAGATCTTTTTTCAGCGAGTCAGTGAGTCTGGCATCTCCTACATTTTAATTCGCTTGACCTGAGTCTGATGTGTCTAAATGTCCAGACAGCCTCCTACAGGGCCTTTGTCTGTCATTGATCCACTCCACGGCACTCGCTGCATAAACACCGGACCCCCCGTACGAGACCCCCAAACACAGAGCGCAGAGGGGCCCCCGCCCGGCCGGGATTATCTCGGGCCCCTCTTCTCACCGCTCAGTCTCAATGGGAAGAGGAGAGAGTGGGACCAGGGTCTGACACGACAGGGACCAGTGACACCTGCAGAGCGTGGGGTCTGCCGGGGGGGGGGGCACGGGGGGGCCGCGGGGGCTTTCAGGACTCAACCTTTACTTTGTGTGGCTCTGCTCAGATCTGGCCCTGGACATGGAGAGCAGCAGTTAATTAGAGATAAAGTTTAAATGGGACACAAGTTGTTTGACCTACAGGATTGGGAGAAGTTGTTGTAGTTTCTGTTTATACAGAAGAAAAACAGATGCAAAGGGTAATACCATGAATAATAATGTAATAATGTAAGTATTATTGCACTTTATAAGACTCTTTTATTTTTAAATCTGTGAAAGACGCTCTCACATAAAACTTTACTTAGGCCTACTTATTGCTTACGTTAATTTGTCATTTTATGTGAAGTACCAATTTTTTTTTTACTCATTTAATCTTTTCTTTTATTCTTTTCGTGATTTTTTTTTTTGTAGAACTTTTTTTTTTTTTTTTTGGAAATAAATAAATAAAATTCTACAGACAAAAATCGTTTTTTTGTCTTTGTCTTTTTTTGTCTTTTCACGAAAAGAATAAAAGAAAAGAATAAATGATAACAACATTTCATTTGTTATCTCTTTATACAGAAGAAAAACAGATGCAAAGGGTAATACCATGAATAATAATGTAATAATGTAAGTATTATTGCACTTTATAAGACTCTTTTATTTTTAAATCTGTGAAAGACGCTGTAAAATTAAAATTTACTTAGGCCTACCCCAAAAATTGTTTTACTCATTTATTCTTTTCTTTTATTCTTTTCGGGATTTTTTAAATAGAATTTATTTATTTATTTATTTTTAGATTTTTTAGATTTGCGATCTCCGTAATGTGAGTTCTCGGGGCATATGTTTGCGGTCTCCAAATAACACAAACTTTAGCACTTTTCAAATCATAGAAGCTCGATGTCTCAGTCTACGATTTCAAAGTGTCAAAAGTGGCCTGTAATCCGAGATTTAGCCATAGTTTCGAGTAGATAAGGACGCCAGTGCGCATGTGCGGAGTGTGCTCTCAGCTCCCGGGACCCAAACATGAAGCGCAAAGCTGTAAACTATGGATAAATCTCGGATTACAGGCCACTTTTGACTCAAACGAAATCGTAGACTAAGACATCGAGCTTCTATGATTTGAAAAGTGCTAAAGTTTGTGTTATTTGGAGCCCGCACGGGGCATATTACATGCTCGGGGAATATATTATATGCCCCGAGCTATGGCTAGAAGTCGCCGCTAGGCTAACGCTAATCTAAAACATCTCTGGAAGTGCTCCATATGACACTAAAGTGCTATGGGTGAGTAAAACAACTTGTTTTATTAGCGAAATAAGGCTCAAATTGTAAAAAAAAAAAACGTTACTTTTCCTTTAAGGTCTCAAGAAATGCCAAAATATCCATAAATTCAAGCTGTTGTATAAACATATGGCCTGGTCACAGTTTATAGAGAGTGGGTCTGAATATTAGAACAAAACTGCCTTCTGTAGTGCTTGTTTATGCTTGTTGTTTGTTCTGTTCATTACATTACAGTGGTACCTCACCTTACGAAATTAATTCGTTCCAGAAGTGGTTTCGTAACGTGAAAAATTCGTAAGTTGAGTAGCTATTTCAATGGAAAAAGCTTGATTCGTTCCAAGGCCCCGATCCAAGTTTTTTTTTTTATAGTGTAACTTTTTTTATAGTGTAACATTGTGTTCTGCGTGTTTCTCACATTTGTCTCTCATTTAAACACTCAAACTTTCATAGATTTTCAACAAAATGTATTAACAGTGAAGTGCGGGGGGGAAGCGGGAGGGGGGAGAAGACTGCGCTCTGACACGTGTGATAGCGCAGCATGACCCGGCGCGGAGCTGATAGCAGGTCTAGACCAAGGTCTAAACCTGGACTGGACCAGGACTAAACCTGGACTAAACCAGGACTAAACCAGGACTAAACCAGGACTAAACCAGGTGGATTAAAGCAGCGAGGAGCGGACTGCACGCAGTCTGAGCGCATGAACGCATGAACGAGACCCATGCAAGAGCCGCGGGCTCCTCCTGTTTTAGTCCAGGTTTAGTCCTGGTTTAGTCCAGACCACCGCGGCTCCTCCTGGTTTAGTCCAGGTTTAGTCCAGGTTTAGTCCAGACCACCGCGGCTCCTCTAGACCTCCTCTAGACCTGGTCAGGTCTAGAGGAGGTCTAGACCACCACGGCTCTTGCATGGGTCTCATTCATGCGTTCATGCGCTCAGACTGCGTGCAGTCCCCTCCTCGCTGCTTTAATCCACCTGGTCTAGTCCTGGTTTAGTCCTGGTTTAGTCCTGGTTTAGTCCTGGTCCAGTCCAGGTTTAGACCTTGGTCTAGACCTGCTGTCAGCTCCGCACCGGGTCATGTGCGCTATCACACACGTGTCAGAGCGCAGTCTTCTCCCCCCTCCCGCTTCCCCCCACACGCTTCACTATTAATAATTTTTTTGAAAATCTATGAAAGTTTGAGTGTTTAAATGAGAGACAAATGTGAGAAAAGTTTAAATCCAGTCTGAGAAAAGCGTATAATGTGTGTGGCTGAGCGCGCATTATTTGAATTTTTGAGATTTCGCGTTTCGTAACTTGAATTTTCTTTCGTATCTAGAGACCAAAATTTGACGTGAAGGCGTTTCGTAACTTGAAATTTTTGTTTGTTGGGTCATTCGTAAGGTGAGGTACCACTGTACCTGTATCTGCTGTCTGTTACCATTGCTGTTATCCTTTTATATTATTGCAGTATGATGATAGTTATGTCACCAAACTATAACAGTCACTCTGTCCTCACTTGTAAATAGTTCATATGGTCTAATGTAAAATGTCTGAAGAATGCAAAAGAAAGGTCATTATGTTAAATTAGAAGAGGGGGTGGGATCAAATAAGTCTTCCCACTCCTTCTTGAGCAATTTTTTTTTTCTGTTTTGATTGCTCTTTTGTCATATGTAAAATAATGTAAATTGCTTACTTTCCAGAATAAATAAATACATTAACAAATAAATAAAAAAGGTTAAATCTTCCTTTTTTGTTGTTGTCGTCCACATTGCAGAATTTTATTATGGATGTATTTATAGTATTAAATTGATCCACACCTACAAATCTAAGCTACACAAAAGTACATTTAACTGTAGTTTCTTGCTGTGTAGCTAATACACACTGTAAATTATATATTGAGTTACCCATAAAATATTAGCAATGAACACAGCGCAGTGTTTTCTGTCAGACTAAGAATTCTTCCCCAAGTTCAGATGTTAAAATATTTGTGACAATAAATGATGTTTTGTTTGTTTTTTTTTGTTTAGTTTCAGTGTTTTCATCTTTATTATTTTTGTAAATGTGTGAATAAATTGTAATTATTTGATGAAGTTTCATGTGTGATCCAAAGATGCAGCAGCTGAGCGAGTGGACCTGCGGAGAGGAGCAGTAGGAAAACCCAAAACAGAAGTTAAGAGTCCTGTAGAGTAGAAACTTGTGAACAAACTTGTTTGTTTTGTCTGCAAAGATCAGCACTCACACAGATATTCTAAAAAACAATACTCACGTTTAGCTGTAAACAAGGACACAAACAAAAAAATATACAGGTCTGGAAAAAAAAATAAGAGACCACTGCATTTTTTTTCTGAAATCAGCATCTCTACATGTATTACAGCCATTCCATTCCAGCTTCTGTTGAATTCCAACACAAACACAAAGCTGAGCTACTTCAGTTCTTGCACCAGGAGTGGAATAAAGTCACCCAAGAACAATGTGAAAGACTTGTGGAGAGCATGCCAAGACGCATGAAAGCTGTGATTAAAAATAAGGCTTATTGCACCAAAGACTGATCTCTGAACTCTTCTTAAGTGTAAACATTAGTATTATGTTGTTTTAAAATGAATTCGATCTTGTTTCTTTGCATTGTTTGAGGTCTGAAAACGTGTATCTTTTTTGTTATTTGTCATTTTCTGCAAATAAATGCTCTAAACAATAATATTTTTATTTGGAATTTGGGGGGAAACGTTGTCAGTAGTTTATAGACTCAAACAAAAATGTTCCTTTTGCCCAAACACATACCTATAAGTAGTAAAACCAGAAAAACTGATCATTTAGCAGTGGTCTCTTATGTTTTTCCAGAGCTGTATACATTGACATTGACACTACTACTAGAAAATATAGAAATTCAAGCTATTTTAAGAGTTATTTTTGTACTGTTTTTGTAAAGAGTGCTCCCTTTACTATTCCCTGTACCTCTGCAGTGTGAACCCCCTTTAGACATAAGTTGTTTTTCCTCCTCTTCCTATTTCCATTTGCTCCAGACAGAGAGAGGCCCCCGTCCCGTCCCAGACACCCCCCCTCGGGCACTGCTCCCTGGCTCTCTCTCCACACCGTCCTCTGCTCCTAACAGGATTAGTACAGCGCGAGGGGGCGTGTCTGCTGCAGGTGGCGCTGTTGAGTCCTCCCGTCTATAATCCAGGACTGTTCTCACCGCGGGACAGTCCCAGCTACAGTTAATCTGCAGCAGCTCTCGGACACACAGGAGCCGTCTCTGTCTGCGCTGGGGGAACAGGAGTTACAGGTAAGGCTGGACTTAAAATACTGGTTTACTGGCCTAGCATTTCACTAAAAACACTAGATTAGACTAGGTTAAGTACTATTAATTCAACTTTCTGTAATACATTATTATTAGCTCATTTGAATTCACCAGGGTTGTCTGTAAAGCATTGTTTTTTCTTTCATTTTTTTTGCGATTATGTTCATTATTATTGTTTTATTATAAGTCGTTCTACAGTTTAGCCATTCTTCATCATTCATTGCTTATTTTTATGTATCGCCTGTATCATTTTTCAGTTTTTGATTTTGTACTGCTTTGGTACCTAGGGGTTTCAGAATGATAAAAAAGTTAGGGTTGTTTCCATTGTGATTAACAATTCAAACCAATTTTTTTTATCTTTTGAATGTGTTAATAATGAGTAGAATTATAATTACCACAATGTCATTTACGAGGAATCTTAGAATGTAAAAATATGGGTCTTTGCTTCCGTTTATATGCAACATTTTGAGGGTTTTCATTTCACCAGTCAAATGTATGTTAGGATATTTTGTTTTAAACTGTCAATTTTATTATTATTATTATTTTATTTATTATTTATTTCGAGCTTGCCATTCATTTGTAAACGTAAAAAGGTACAGAAGTATACATCCTGCACAGTCAATTCAATTGATTCAGACATTGCAAAAAAAGCAAAAAAAATAAAAAATAAAATAATAAATAAATAAATAAATAAATAAATAAATAAATGAATGAATGAATAATAATAATAATAATAATAATAATAATAATAATAATAATAATAATAATAATAATAATAATTGCCATGGCAAAAAAACTCATTTTGATTGAGGGTTGTATCTTTTATCTGAATAGTATAATTGCGTGTAATTTCAGTGTAATAAAATAGCAAGTCTGTTTTCTTAATTGTGGGCTTAAATCATGCTTTAATTTTACATGATAAAAGAGGAAATTCAATTTGTCAACTGGACAAAGTTTGTTTGGTCGAAAACGTTTCGCCGCTCATCCGAGAGGCTTCGTCAGCTCTAATAAGAATACTGGTAAGACTCTAATAAGAATGCTGGTAAGCATATATATAAGCAAGTGTCTTACCAGCATTCTTATTAGAGCTGACGAAGCCTCTCGGATGAGCGGCAAAACGTTTTCGACCAAACAAACTTTGTCCAGTTGACAAATTGAATTTCCTCTTTTATCATGTAAAATTAAAGCATGATTTAAACCTGTGTAGAGACTGTTATAGGTTTTGTTAGGCTCTCTTAGCGCTACTCCTGACTGAGGTGAGGGACAGACGACTAAACCGATCACAGTGAAACTGAAGAGACAAATAAGATCATCAACAGTTTACCCCGGGCACATGGCGGTAAAGTGTGTATGACAGAGTCTCTCATTTTGACTTAAATTGATGGCATAACACTTGCTGTAAATACAGAATTATAATTTTACACCACACAAGGAGCAGTTTCTTTAGAAAAGCAGAAATCTTATTTGATATTGTATTTTCAATTTTATTACTTACTTTTGTATTTTATTCAGATTTGTACATATACATTTATTATAATTTTTGTATTGTTTATAATTATGTCTCATTTGACACTGGCTATTCCATCTATTTTTATTTTGTTACCCTCTGTTAGATATTATATTTGTTGAGTGAGCTACTGTACCCAAAACAATTTCCCTTGTGGATCAATAAAGTTTGTCTTAAGTCCAAGTCTAAAACTATGTTGAAAATTACAGGAAGCACATTTTAAAACATCGTTTCAACAAAATAATGGTGTCTTCTTAGAATATTCTTTGTCAAATTATAATTTCTGTGTACGTAAGAGGAATTTACAATAAGGAAGTAAAATCTGAAACCTAAAAAAATGGCAAAATTGGGATTTATTTTTAATTTTTAAGTGAAATCTTACATATGTTAACATGTGTTTTAGTGAAATGAGTAGTCTAACTGTCATAGGCACTTTAAATATAATGATACATAGGCTAACAAGTATGAATGAAAAATCCCCCTTCTTCTGGTCCGTAGGATGTGATGTGTGGTCGGCCCCTTGTGTGAGTGCAATGACAGCGGAGGAGCCACCGGGGGAGCTGTCTGCCTCAGAGGGACAGGTCACAGATGCACAGATTCGCAAAGAAGTCCACATCAACCAAAAAGACTCGAACACCGTGCACCTGCTGTCCCCTACAGATAAACTCCAGGAGACCACCTTTACAGACAGGTATCATATACACTCATAGGGCATCCATCTATCCATCCATTTTCTTCCGCTTATCCGGGGCTGGGTCGTGGGGGCAACATTCTAAGCAGGGACTCCCAGACTTCCTCCACCCCGGACACTTCCTCCAGCTCCTTCGGGGGGACCCCAAGGCGTTCCCAGGCCAAGCGGGAGAGTGTCCTCCAGCGTGTCCTGGGTCTTCCCCGGGGCTTCCACCCAGTGGGACATGATAAATACATGAACTCCTCCACTTGAGGCAAGGACTCCCCACCCACCCGGAGAGGGCAAGCCACCTTTTTCCGGTCGAGAACCATGGCCTCGGATTTGGAGGAGCTGATCCTCATCCCAGCCGCTTCACACTCGGCTGCGAAGCACCCCAGTGCACATTGGAGGTCCAGGTTCGATGAAGCCATCAGGACAACATCATCTTCGAGTCATCTCATAGGGCATAATAATTATAAAGTCCTTCTATACTCTTTGTGCCAGCCCCAGGCTCTGGTAAATGGTAGGACAGTGCTTTCCAAAGAGGGGGTCGCAAATATGACTTGGAAGATGTAGCCTGATGAAGCAGTGTGTTGAAAAAGATCAAATTACACAATAAATTACTTTGTTTTTTTAATGAAACTGTACAGTTCTGTATTTGTTGTTGTCATCCTGATTTTGCCATTGTAACAAATCAATTTCCTTTGTTTTTTCTTTGCTTTATCCAAAATGACATTGACAGTTTCTAAATAAAAGATAAATCTGTCTCCATCTCTCTCACAGCGAGGAGCCTTTCTGCCGTATCTGCCATGAGGGCCCCCAGAGCGGGCCCCTGCTGTCCCCCTGCGAGTGCTCGGGGACCCTGGCTCTGGTGCATCAGAGCTGCCTGGAGCTGTGGCTCAGAACCTCCAACAGCAGCCACTGTGAACTGTGCCAGCACCAGTACTGCCTGGAGAGACTGCCCAAGCCTTTCTCTGAGGTACAGTGTAGACAGATAATGACATGATACTAGCACACTGAAGCACACTGAAGCACACTGAAGCACACTAAAGCACACTGAAGCACACTGAAACACACTGAAACACACTGAAGCACACTGAAACACACTGAAGCACACTGAAACACACTGAAGCACACTGAAGCACACTGAAGCACACTGACACACACTGAAGCACACTGAAGCACACTGACACACACTGAAACACACTGAAACACACTGAAGCACACTGAAGCACACTGAAGCACACTGAAACACACTGAAACACACTGAAACACACTGAAGCACACTGAAGCACACTGAAGCACACTGAAGCACACTGAAACACACTGAAGCACACTGAAACACACTGAAACACACTGAAGCACACTGAAACACACTGAAGCACACTGAAGCACACTGAAGCACACTGAAACACACTGAAGCACACTGAAACACACTGAAGCACACTGAAGCACACTGAAACACACTGAAGCACACTGAAGCACACTGAAGCACACTGAAACACACTGAAACACACTGAAGTACACTGAAGCACACCGAAGCACACTGAACCATCACTAGCACAGTGAATTTATTTTTAGAATTTTATTTTATTTATTTTATTATTTATTAACATCTAGCACACTGAAGCACACTGAAACACACTCAAGCACACTCAAGCACACTCAAGCACACCGAAGCACACTGAACCATCACTAGTAGACTGAATTTTATTTTATTTATTTTATTATTTATTAACATCTAGCACACTGAAGCACACAGAACCATCACTGAAACACACTGAAACACACTGAAACACACTGAAGCACACTGAAGTACACCGAACCATCACTGAAACACCATGAACCATTACACGCTATATTAGCAATGGCTTAGTATTGCAGTCACTGGTCAGTACTGCTGAACTGGAAGTCCTCCAAATGATCTGAGCACTTTTAAAATGTTCTTTTTTATTTTACTTTGTCGGTCCAACTAAACACGTACTGCACATATATACCTTATATATATATATATATATATATATATATATATATATATATATATATATATATATATATATATAAATAAATTGCCATGTGAGCTACTGTGTCCAAACAATTTCCCTTGTGGATCAATAAAGTTTGTCTCAGTCTAAGTAAGTATTCCAAATTACCACCACAGTATTGCTAGATTTGCTATACAGCTCTGGAAAAAAATAAGAGACCACTGCATTTTTTCTGAAATCAGCATCTCTACATGTATTACAGCCATTCCATTCCTGCGTCTGTTGAATTCCAACACAAACACAAAGCTGAGCTACTTCAGTTCTTGCACCAGGAGTGGAATAAAGTCACCCAAGAACAATGTGAAAGACTTGTGGAGAGCATGCCAAGACGCATGAAAGCTGTGATTAAAAATAAGGGTTATTGCACCAAATATTGATTTCTGAACTCTTCTTAAGTGTAAACATTAGTATTATGTTGTTTTAAAATGAATTTGATCTTGTTTCTTTGCATTGTTTGAGGTCTGAAAACATGTATCTTTTTTGTTATTTTGACCATTTGTCATTTCCTGCAAATAAACGCTCTCAACGATAATATTTTTATTTGGAATGTGGGGGAAATGTTGTCAGTAGTTTATAGACTCAAACAAAAATGTTCCTTTTGCCCAAACACATACATGATGATAAATTTGCAGTGGTCTCTTATTTTTTTCCAGAGCTGTATGCAATACAACCTACCTGGGACTAGACTAACTTTTTGTTCTCTAATAAAGAAAAAAAGTTGGATTTACTTAAAGGCACACTATGTAACTTTCCTGGTGGAGCTTGTTTTCCTGCTCCAGCTCTCTAGCAGTTATTAAAATAGCCAGGTGTGGTTGACATGACACTGCCTCGCACCTTTTAGACGTACATCCACTTAACCCCAGAGTCCCGGCTTTTTCTCAATGGCGGGATGATGTAATAGGGGGTGTGGCTTATGTCGTAGTGGGCGGGGCCTGAGCGCTTCACGTTGGTCGTCCTGCTGCGGCGACTAAAACCAGATGAGATTATAGACAGATTAAAGGTGTGTCCTCTCTGTGCTCTCGGTGTGGGACAGGGCGAGTGACCCGTGGGGCTGGGTGATTATCTCATGATTAGGCTCCGCGCCGAGAATAAGCCGTCTCTCAAAACACTACGAGCAAAGAGTTTTATTTTACATTAACAGGACTAAAAAATAACTAATGTTTTATTAACACAAAGCGTATTTTCCAGATATTCAAAATTGTAAAGTTGTGTTACAATTTTACACATTCGCAATTTAAAGATACACTGTGGAACTTTTCTTTTGGGGGTGGGGGGGTCGACCATCTGTCACGGAGACATCTTTGCTTTGTCTACAGTGCTGCACAGTATGGCAAGTTAAGAATAGACGCTTTTACGTGTATTTTTGAGCAATAAAACGCCTCATGGAAAGATAGACACTGTGGAACCTTCCAGGCAAAGCAAAAACATCTCCATGGAGACAAATAGGTGGCAGACCTTCCTCCAGAAAAGAAAAGTTACATAATGAATATTTAAGTCTATTCATGGGTTTGGGTTTCAGCTGCTTTCTGTTCTATGCAATATTTTGAGTACTTTTAGGTACCCATTTAAACGATATAATATAATAGTAAAATAATAACTAATCACTATGACAACAGTCCTCATTTTTCATGATTCTGAAATACTTCTCAGTTTATTGCTACAGACAGGGCTGGATTAGGACGTCCCTGGCATTTTTGGCTTGACCGGCCCCTCATAATTTATGTTTGTGTTCCCGAAGCAAAGTATTTTATTATTGTTACGTCTTGGCCGAGGGGAAACCAGGGCGCAACATTTAAAGGAAAAATCCCAGCTCCCAAAAACAACGAGCAAACTCGCAGTAACTACACTTTCAATGGTTTATTTAAAATGCATCTTGCACACAAGGTCAGGATGTTGGCTGGCCAAAAGGTGAGCGATTTTCATGCCTGTCCATCACTTAAAAGTCCCGGTATTATCCTAACATTACTACCTGCTGACCTGCTGTGCCTGTGCGACACTTCCCTGGTCACTCTGTCCCTCGGGTTCCCTCGGATTCTCTGTCCACAGTCTCTGGCTGCTCCTCTCTCTGTCCACCTTCAGCCTGGGCTGCAGAGGACGTGGAGGCTCCAGCAGCCCCTCCAGAGAATATGTCTGTTATTTTAGAACATTTTGCAGCGTCTGTAGCAAGATTTTTTAATCTTTTAGCCTGCAACTTCTCCACACCCCCTTTCTCCATGTTTCCGCATTCAACACTGAAACTGGCAGGGATCAGTGCAGAGAAAGGGGTGGGACTGCTCTCGCAAGCTTCTATATCCTGATTGGTTTAGACCACTGTCTGTATTGAAGATGGACCAATGGGTCGCCTACTCTAAGTGGGCCGGTCTTTAAGTAAAAAAAAAAAAAAACTGTGTCGGCCCACCGGGAAAATGCCCGGCATGCCCGATTACCGGAAAGTGGAGTGTGCGTGAGTGTTGGAGGTGGTCGAAGGGGCCGATGGCGCAGATTGGCAGCCTCGCTTCCGTCAGTCTGCCCCAGGGCAGCTGTGGCTACAGAAGGTAGCTTACCACCACCAAGTGTGGAGTGAATGAACGGTGAACTATGGAGCGCTTTGGGATGACAAGGCATGTCATGAAAGGCGCTATATAAATGCAATGGGGATTACCAGTCCAGGCCTGGCTACAAACATACAATCCTAGACGTTGGTTGCTGCCTTTTTATGTAAATGTGAAACTATGAAGTAAATGCAAAATTGTCTAATTGATTTACAAAAATGTGTCTTGTGTAAAAGTAGTTTTGTTTCTCTAATTTAGGTCAGATTTTTCCCCATTAAATGCTTGCTTCCCTCTCTCGTCCAGTGGCTGTGTGCTTCGTCCGTGCAGCAGCAGAGGCGGACTCTCGTGGGGGATCTCCTGTGCTTCCTCTTCATCACTCCTCTGTCCAGTCTGTCGGGCTGGCTCTGCGTTCAGGGGGCCAGAGACCTTTACTTCACCAACGCCGCCGAGGCCCTGGGGCTGATGCTGCTCACCGTGTCTCTGCTCACCATCTACGTCTTCTGGAGCATAGTACGGACACTTTACTCACAATTCAGTGCGTAGATCAGGGGTTAAAGGGCCTGTATTGTGATTTTCCTGTGGATTTGTCTTGCCTCAGTTCAGATATATTGTATATTACAGTATTAGCAGTTCTTGAGGTCAAAACAAAACATGTATAATAGGTTCTCTTTGGGAGCCAGAAGTAAATTTTTAAATATTTATTATTTTTGATGTTATTTATTTTGCAAAGATTTTTTTTTTTTTACATAATACATATAGCAATGTTATTTTTGGACATAGTAATCTCAGTGGGACTATCCTGGTTACAAGGAAACAGAACCTGGGCTGTGACTTTGACTCCAGAATACTGTAAAGTATATTGCCTAGATCCAGGTGAGGGTCATGGCTGGTGAGGCACTGACGTCATCACAATCAGATTTACAAATATGTAAATCTGATTGTGATGACGTCAGTGATTTACAAATATGTAAATCTGCAAGTAAATTTAGCCTCGGGCCAGTTTCTCTCCCTGTAAGTGACTGGTAGCTCGAAATATTTTTGACGTGAAGCTGAAAATGAATTATTATTGTTCAGTGCATTTTCTAGAGCACCGAGCAGCATCATAAATTAAAATAGCGATCTGGCTCTGAATGTGAGCAGTGGACCACTCATTTAATGAGGGTTCTTTGCAAATCTTTCAGGTCACAATATCCCATCTGAGTCTAGACATTATCACAGTAGGTTGAGAAAAGAAGGAAAAGCAGAAAAGACGATTTCTCACCACGCTGTTTGAAAAGAGCGAGTCTTTCGTCCCATAGTCTGGAGCAAACCCTTTAGCTCCGGCGTTGGTTTTCATAGTCATAGTCATAGTTTGCTTTATTGTCGAAAAACAATCATATGTACATGTACATAGAATGAATTCGAAATTTCGTTTCCCCACTAACCAGGCAGGACAGTGATAGAGTGGCTAGGGGAGGGGCCGCTGCGCTTGCGCGTGCCTCCTGCTTCGACCGAAAGTCCAGTTTACAATACTGCTTGAGCTTTAATATGAAATCTTCTTCTTTTTTAAAAAGTCGGGCCAGACAAGACAGTGAACGGATTGCTAAACTTGACTTGCTAACTCTAAATTGTAGCTTGCTGTTACTTATTCTAATCCGCTGCCCCAGGAGTTGCAGAAGAATCCCTGAGTGCCTCTACCATGAGGCCAGGTAACTACGTGCCTCACCGGCGCCTTTTCACCACCGCTTTAGTGCAGAATCTGTCACTGCTGAGCTACAGCACAGTCAGTCCATGTGAGGCACCAACAGCCGGTGCCTCTCCACACGTCTTTACTCAGTATTTGAATGGTAAAAGTGAAAATTCTGCAATTTTGAATAAAAAACAATGAATTAAAATGGCGAAATTAAATAGAAAATAACTTACCCACGTCTCCAAATTGTTTAATGAGGTTTAACCATGACCACAAACTGAAACGTCTCACCTGTGAATCTGAAAAGCCTGTTCAGATGATCCCTCCATTCCAGCAGTCAAACGTGACACTGAATGAACTCTCGCCTCAGCAAGAAGGTCCTGGGTTCGGCCTTTCTGTGTGGAATTTGCATGTTCTTCCCGTGTCTGCGTAGTTTTTCTGTTTACTCTACCACTAAAAAGGTCCGTCACGATAATTACTATTGTGACTTATCGTTCAATAATATATGAAAGTTGGAACAATATATTTTTGGCAGTCAGTCTTTATAATGTGTACATTTTCTTTGCAGTAATGGGGAGATTTTTTGTCATTTTTGTACAAATACGACAAGATTTGAAGCGTATATGCAAATTATTTGTTAATTCTGCTATTTATTTATTTCTTGCAGCTCAGGCATTTTAATTATACTATTTTAAAATTGGTTTACTGCCATTATCCTGCTTTGTGTCCGTGGCATACAGTATTTTCTATATTATCTTTTATTGAAATGTCGTTATTATGGCCTAAGAACAGGGCCCCCTCTGAAAATAAGATTCTTAAATTCAGGAGGACTTTTAAATGAAGGTCAGTCAGTTTCAGCTCATTTTATATATTTAAAGTAAAAAACGTTTGTGTTGTGCAGGTGTCCGTGCGCTACCACCTTCACCTTTACAGAACATGGAGGACCACAGACCAAAGAGTGAGACTAAAAATCCCCTCCTCCTGTTCCTCTGAGCCAGAACCAAACCAGCAAACTGTGCCCCGAGAGACTGCAGATAAAACCACCAACAAGGAGACCATAGTGTGAGCCACCAAAAGATCCACCATGGAGAACATCTACAGGTCCATCAGGGAGAACATCTACAGGTCCAACATGGAGAACATCCACAGGTCCAACATGGAGAACATCCACAGGTCCAACATGGAGAACATCTACAGGCCCAACATGGAGAACATCTACAGGCCCAACATGGAGAACATCTACAGGCCCAACATGGAGGACATCTACAGGCCCAACATGGAGAACATCTACAGGCCCAACATGAAGAACATCTACAGGTCCAACATGGAGAACATCTACAGGCCCAACATGGAGGACATCTACAGGCCCAACATGGAGAACATCTACAGGCCCAACATGAAGAACATCTACAGGTCCATCATGGAGAACATCTACAGGTCCAACATGGAGAACATCTACAGGCCCAACATGGAGGACATCTACAGGCCCAACATGAAGAACATCTACAGGTCCATCATGGAGAACATCTACAGGTCCAACATGGAGAACATCTACAGGCCCAACATGGAGGACATCTACAGGCCCAACATGGAGAACATCTACAGGCCCAACATGAAGAACATCTACAGGTCCATCATGGAGAACATCTACAGGTCCAACATGGAGAACATCTACAGGCCCAACATGGAGGACATCTACAGGTCCATCATGGAGATATCTACAGGCCCAATTGAAAAACATCTACAGGTCCAATATGGAGAACATCCACAGGTCCAACATGAAGAACATCTACAGATCCATCATGGAGAACATCTACAGGCCCAACATGGAGGACATCTACCAGTCCATCATGGAGACATCTACAGGCCCAATATGAAGAACATCTACAGGCCCAACATGGAGAACATCTACAGGCCCAACATGGAGAACATCCACAGGTCCAACATGAGCCCAATAAAGTGTGGTTCTTTTATCTGCTGTCTGAGGAATCAAGGAGAAGGAAGGAAGCGAGGAGGATATCTACAGATCCAACATGGAGAAGATCTACAGATCCAACATTGGGGACCTCTACACAGCTTTTGTATTATATTTTTCTACTTTGTGTGTCTTACAAGCTGCTCTTTTTTTAAACGTTGGGAAATTTTGATATTATACTCAACAAAAATATAAACGCAACACTTTTGTTTTTGCTCCCATTTTTCCTGAGATGGACCCAAAGATCCAAAATTCATTCCAGATACACAACACTACCATTTCTCTCAAACATTGTTCACAAATCTGTCTAAATGTGTGATAGTGAGCACTTCTGCTTTGCTGAGATAATCCATCCCACCTCACAGGTGCGCCACATCAAGATGCTGATCTGACATCATGACCAGTGCACAGGTGTACCTTATACTGCCCACAATAAAAGGCCACTCTGAAATGTGCATTTTTTGCTTTATTGGGGGTCTGGGGACTCAGAACCAGTCAGTATCTGGTGTGACCACCATTTGCCTCATGCAGTGCATCACATCTTCGCATAGAGTTTATCAGATTGTCAGTTGTGGCCTGTGGAATGTTGGTCCACTCCTCTTCAAAGGCTGTGCGAAGTTGCTGGATATTAGTGGGAGCTGGTACACGCTGTCGTATACGCCGGTCAAGCACATCCCAAACATGCTTAATGGGTGACATGTCCGGTGAGTATGCTGGCCATGCAAGAACTGGGACATTTTCAGCTTCCAAGAATTGTGTACAGATCCTTGCAACATGGGGCCGTGCATTATCTTGCTGAAACATGAGGTGATGTTCATGGATGTATGGCACAACAATGGGCCTCAGGATCTCATCACGGTATCTCTGTGCATTCAAAATGCCATCAATAAAATGCACCTGTGTTCTTCGTCCATAACAGCCTTTGAAGAGGAGTGGACCAACATTCCACAGGCCACAATTGACAATCTATTTATTTATTTATTTATAACGGACAGTGCATATTGACCAACAATTACTGTATAACATGCCAGAATTAGCCAAAAGGCTAGTTTTCATCTGTTGTCCGATGCCTGGTGGACACATGGCTCCCTGGAAAAAGTGCAATAATTGTTATACATCAATAAAATACATATTAATTAACACATAATCAAATTTTACAGTGTAGTAAAAGTTGCAGGCAAGAATTAAAAGTATAAGAATCAGTAAAATGAGCAGTGGCAGTGGCAAAACAAGGGGCACAAGTTAAAAAGAAAATGCAGGATAAAAGCAATACAAGACAGAGTTAAAAGAACGTTAATACAAAAAAGAGTAAAATATTAAACAATAAAAAACATGCAAGGGTGAACACAAGATGGCAGCGGCAGTAGTTTAGTGCTGACAGGTCTGGTTTGTTAAAAGAAAATGTTTGAGCTGGGATCGAAATGAGCTGTATGTTGGGCTTTCCCTGATTATTGTTGGGATGCTGTTCCATTCTTTGGATGCTCTAATGGAAAAGGCTGATTGGCTGAATGTTGTCTTCCTAAATGGGATTAGACAGTCTCCTCTTGATGCACCTCTGGTGACACGACTGGAGCTGGATCTTAAGCTAATAAAATCACTAAGGGGTGGAGGAGCAAGACCATGGAGGATTTTATAAACCAGGCAAGTATCTGTGAAATCTGATAAACTCTATGCGAAGAAGATGTGTTGCACTGCATGAGGCAAATGGTGGTCCCACCAGATACTGACTGGTTCTGAGTCCCCAGACCCCCAATAAAGCAAAAAAAAAAAAAAAAATGCACATTTCGGGGTGGCCTTTTATTGTGGGCAGTCTGAGGCACACCTGTGCACTGGTCATGATGTCGGATCGGCATCTTGATGTGGCGCACCTGTGAGGTGGGGTGGATTGTCTCGGCGGGGCAGAGGTGCTCGCTGTCACACATATGGACAGATCTGTGAACAATGTTTGAGAGAAATGGTAGTGTTGTGTATCTGGAGTGAATTTTGGATCTTTGGGTCCATCTCAGGAAAAATGGGAGCAAAAACAAAAGTGTTGCGTTTATATTTTTGTTGAGTGTATTTCAACATTTATAGCTTTAAATAACCAAGAGGTGAGGATCTTGGAGTGTGTCCAGTATCTCAGCTTTGGGAATGGACAATGTCTCCGACCTCACGTGGATCTCCTTCATTTTAAATAGATAATTCAATTGTGTAGTGTTAAAATATGTTGATTTGAATTGGATATTTTTAAAGGTGCATTGTGTAACTTTTCTGGTGGAAGCTTTTCTCCATGAAGATGCTGTTGCTTTGTCTGGAATGTTTTACATTATGGCATTAAACCTTTCTATCTTCATGGAGACTAAACCAGATATTTCTGAGCTGTAAAACCACCTGTAATTGAACTAAAGTAAAGTAGAGCTATTTAACGTCATACTGTGGAACATTCCAAGCAGAGCACTGACATCTCCATAGAAACAAGCAGGTAACAGAGCCATCCATCCATCCATTTTCTTCCGCTTATCCGGGGCCAGGTCTACAGTCTAAGCAGAGACTCCCAGAATTCCTTCGCCCCGGACACTTCCTCCAGCTCCCCTGGGGGGACCCCAAGGTGTTCTCAGGCCAGCCGGGAGACATAGTCCCTCCAGCGGGTCCTGGGTCTTCCCCAGGGCCTCCTCTCGGTGGGACATGCCCAGAACACCTCCCGAGGGAGGCGTCCAGGAGGCATCCGGAACAGATGCCCGAGCCACCTCAGCTGGCTCTTCTCAACGTGGAGGAGCAGCGGCTCTACTCCAAGCTCCTCACTCTATCTCTAAGGGAGCGCCCAGCCACTCTGCGGAGGAAACTCATTTCGGCCGCTTGTATCCGCGATCTTGTCCTTTCGGTCATTACCCAAAGCTCATGACCATAGGTGAGGGGAGGAATGTAGATTGATGGTAAATCAAGAGCTTTGCCTTTTGGCTCACCTCCCTCTTCACCACAACGGTCCGGTACACTGCACCGATCCGCCTGTCGATCTCACGCACCATCCTCCCCTCACTCGTGAACAAGACCCCGAGATACCTCCACTTGAGGCACGGACTCCCCACCCACCCGGAGAGGGCAAGCCACCTTTTTCCGGCAGAGGCGGACTTACCATTGGGCAAACAGAGGCATTCACCTAGGGGCCCCACCAAACCTGCCCGTTGAGAGGAGCCCCAACTGTGTGTTTGAAGAATGACTTTTGAGGGCCCCATGTCTATATTTTCGCCTACGCCTCCAAAATGGCTAGATCTGCCCCTGTTTTCCGGTCAACAATCATGGCCTCAGATTTGGTAATGGACCCCCAAACAAAAAGTTACATAGTGTACCTTTAAATTTACATAGTCAAAATAGTTTAGTTACATTTTTATGGCTATTTTAATCTGCCTTCCCTGTGACCAAAAATATCAAGCTTTGGATCAACAATCAATCGTCTTGGCTTTAAAAAACTGACGACAATCTTTTGCAAAGTCACAATTCAGCGTCGAGCCTGTTTGAAGTCTGAGCTCTGCGTCAAGAATTGCAATGAACAATCTTTAATGGTAGAACTTTTAGAGATACATTGGTTCACTCATGGATTACTTTTATTTTTTTTATATTGGCGAAAGCAAAATGGAAGATCGTCTCTTTTCAGAAAGGACAGCAAACGGACGAAGGACTTTGTGCTGGACGACTGAGGCTTTCCAAAGAGTGATGTTATTTTTTTGGATTGATAAGTTTGTGAATTTTTATTGAAACTTAAAGCTGCTCAAATTGCCATAGTTAGGCCATTATTCACTGACTCTCCTCTAGGAACTGAGACACATCTGTTCCAATATCAGATTTGTGTTTTTGAACAGTTGGTTAATAAAAACAAAGAAAAAGAAGAAGAATTAAACTAAACTAAACTAAAAAAAAAAAAAAGCTGTATGTTTACATTTATTTTCATTTATACATTTCTTTTTCTCCCCCAGCTAAATACATTTTATTTTTACTCAAGTGAAAAATTTATTCAGTTGTGATCTACAGCTCTGGGAAAAAAATAAGACCACTGCAAAATCATCAGTTTTTCTTATTTTACTACTTATAGGTATGTTTGGGCAAAAGGAACATTCTTGTTTGAGTCTATAAACTACTGACAACATTTCCCCCAAATTCCAAATAAAAATATTATCGTTTAGAGCATTTATTTGTAGAAAATGACAAATGGTCAAAATAACAAAAAAGATACATATTTTCAGACCTCAAACAATGCAAAGAAACAAGATCAAATTCATTTGAAAACAACATAATACTAATGTTTACACTTAAGAAGAGTTCAGAAATCAATATTTGGTGCAATAACATTTCATGCGTCTTGGCATGCTCTCCACAAGTCTTTCACATTGTTCTTGGGTGACTTTATTCCACTCCTGGTGCAAGAACTGAAGTAGCTCAGCTTTGTGTTTGTGTTGGAATTCAACAGATGCTGGAATGGAATGGCTGTAATACATGTAGAGATGCTGATTTCAGGAAAGAAATGCAGTGGTCTCTTATTTTTTTCCAGAGCTGTATACAGTATACTTCAACTTATAATACATTTGTGGGCCTTTTGTGGATTTTTAATATTGGTTATTGACCAGTAGCAATACTGGTAAATATCAGACTTCTGTAGCTGCTCAAAAATAAAAAAAAAATAAAAAAATAATAATAATAAAAAAAAAACATCTGCTTCTTAAAAATCTTGACTGGAGGTTGTGTTATTGCAGCTTTACCTGTTCACCTGCAGATGGCGCCATTGTCGTTGCATTTGTAAAAACGCTCCAGTTTAACGCGACTCTTCTGTCATTACTGTAGGATAAAAATGAAAAAAGTCTTTGAAGACTTTTCATCTTCGGTCTCATGCATATATGTTGTTGTTTTTTTTTGGGGGGGGGGTAGATTTTTTATTTTTTATTATTTTTTTAATAAATACTTGGGCATTCAAATAAACTCATCACAATTTAAACCCCACATTTTCCCTTTTTACAAATTTGGAAGAACTAAAAATACAATATCAAATATTAATTCTGTGTCACTCAGATGCTACGTTTGACAGAGTTTGTGTGGCCCACAGATGAAAACTCCTCTCATGTTGTTGTGCTCTTGGGTCATGCACTTCTCAAACATGTGACGGTCCGATCTCACATGACACTGACACTTTTCATCAGAATCCTCCTCAGTCCTCTTGTGCTTGGAACAGTCCGATTTAAAATTTCACTGGATTTCTGTGTAGATTTTTTTTAATTTGTTTATTTGGAAGGGGCAATGCATATTAATGAACGTACAATTTGTAAAAGATCACACAAACCGACGTAAATATGCCGGATTTAGCACAGTGCTAATTTACATCCGCAGTCCCAGACATAAAGATATAGCATACAATAGAATATATGATGCAGTTGCAAACATTAGACAATTTAGTACATGTGTTATGATCACAAACATAAAAAACAATTTAGTATCTATACAATAGTAGCATATACTTCAATAAATTACAGTAAAAATACAATTGATGGGCTTATCCTAAAGTGTGCGTAATAAGGTGCCTATTATTAAGGTGCCTATTCTATTTACAATGTGGATTTTTGCAGTGCGTGTATGTAAGTGTGTGTGTGCTTCTTGTATGTCATGGCTATTGTATTATACAATTAGTTTTGATTCTTTTTCAGCCATATTTTAAGATGTGTTTTAAAAGAAGCAAGAGTTGGACTAATTCTGATTGATGTAGGTATTGTGTTCCAGTTATTGCATCCTGTGATTGAAAGAGTATCTTGAGCAAAGGTTGTTTTTCTGTACTGTACCTCACAATCCCCCCTGGCAGATGATCTGGTGCTGGACTCACGTTTTCTTTTTATATACTCCCTGAGCGGTGGTGGGGAAAACAGAAACTCATTACATTAAAAATGTAGTTAAAGGGCCCATATTACGTTATTTTCTTATTATTTTCCTCATCACAGAGTTGTGTTTTGTTTCATTCACACGTTTAACACAAAAACTCTGCAGATTTGAGAGTTCTTCTCTCAAACAGAAAACACTCTGTTCCACCTTGTGATGTCATGTGGTAATACAGGAAGTGCTTCATTGTGTTTTTAAACTCCGTACACCTTCACTAGAATCATTTGGATCATTTCATCCCTGGAATTGCCCATTTCTACTGAATTAAAGACTTAAACTTTAAAACTACAACTACATGACATCAAAAGGTGGAACAGAGCATTTTGAGCTTCTGAGATGTAGATGGACTAATAGTGTTACATAAACGTGTGAATGAAAAAAAACTTGGGTTATTTTTGAGGAGGTAACAACATTCTAACATGGCTTAAAGATCATAAGAATCCATGTTGTGTAATACAGGACCTTTTACTTCAATTTTAACTCATTTTAAGTATTAAATTTAGTGTAATTGAGTTCCTAGTCTGACCATTTTGAGTAAGTTTATAATTTTATTTCCTGGTTGGACACGAGCAGCATTTGTGACACAGCACAAATTCCAGACACTTACCAAGCAATCATTCTGTAAACAAGGGCCAAAGCTCATTCATTTTATTAGCTAAAAAAATAAGTGTAAAAACAATTATCGTTAACTATACATGGGTTAATAATGTTTAAAATGGCAAAAAAAAAAAAGTTGGGACTCCTTTTTAGAACTCTGCCCCATTTCTTGTAATTGAAACTTTAATTCAAAACTGCCTCTTGACTCATGTAGAACTGGTTTATATTTACTACACGTTACCAAACAAAATTAGTAAAATGTGAATGTTTTGATAACGCACACAAGCTTTATAAGATAAACTCTAGGTATAATCAAATGAACAACAACATTTTCACAACAAAAACCTGCACATCGGAAATGATCACAAAACACGTCATATTTGTTACGAATTCTTTATTAATATTAAATTAAAACTAATCTTTTGCAAATGATATTACGTGCACCCAAGAACAACGTGAAAGACTGAGGGACTCTTCACGCATGATATTACGTGCAGTTCAAGTACAAATCTGGCCTGTGTTGCCAAAGATGTGCTTTTTTTCTGTCGTTGGCAGCACATAGTGCAGGTTTGTACCGGGAGCAGCAGCAGTTTGGCGTTTGGATCGGATAAGCAGAAGAATCACATGACGGCACAGCTGGCCTCCTTACAGTGGTCCTGTGAACAAACAAAGTCCATGAGAAACATTTGGACCAGCGTCTGTAAATATTGGGTTAGTGATTAAAGTCAAATGAGGCCGTGTACACACTTTGTACCAGACCAAAAACCCAAGGACGCAAAAAACCCCGGGACTTAAAAACCCCCGGGACTTAAAAAACCCAAGGACTTAAAAAACAACCCAAGGATTTAAAAAACAACCCAAGGACTTAAAAAACAACCCAAGGACTTAAAAAACAACCCAAGGACTTAAAAAACAACCCAAGGACTTAAAAAACAACCCATGGACTTAAAAAACAACCCATGGACTTAAAAAACAACCCAAGGATTTAAAAAACAACCCAAGGACTTAAAAAACAACCCAAGGACTTAAAAAACAACCCAAGGACTTAAAAAACACACAGACTTAAAACTAAGTCTACGTTAAGATTAAACTGGCATCAAACCCGGTGTGTGAGTGTAAATGCAAACTCAAGCTACAGTTTTGAATTCCATTAAACAAAATATTGACATGAAGTTCATTAAGTCAAGATTTAAACTCCCATTTTTAGTAAAGTCATGACAACTGACACATGAATTAAGACAACAAGCAAGCAGTGACTTTCTTACCCCAAAAATTACTTTCAAAATGACATTAAAGCTGCACCATGTAACTTTTCTGTGTGGGGTCTGCTACCTGCTTGTTTCCATGGTTTCTTTGCTCCATGTTGTGGCGTTAAACTTGTGTATCTTGTAGTTATTAAAAACAGTTGAACACTGATTCTACCATGAGCGGGGGTGCGTCTCCACAGATCTGACCTGTGACTTTGAGTGGCATCAGCTGCTCGTCTCCATGACATCAGACTGGAGATTGATGCTAGTATACTGTGGAACATTCTAAGCAAAGCAATAACATCTCCATGGGGACAAGCAGGCAGGTTACGTTCAACAGAAAAGCCTCATTCTGCAGTTTTAAGATTCACACACACACACGTAAAGCTTTAACATGGAACTTTGCACACAGATGTAAGCAGCAGGTCAGGTGTTAGAGCCATGCACTGGGGCAGATCTGCAGGCACCACATACCGACAACTGCTCAAGACACAGAGCAACATTTCCTCTTCTTTTTCTTTGGCTTCAGGGTTGGCAAGAAATACAATTAAATTAGCTCTTAAATACATCTTAAACAATCTTAAACACATTTTTCACAGTTTTGAGCTGGATGTGTTTCACTTGGTTCTTAAATGTTTGATGCAAACTGGTACAGTTACCCAACCTCAACACCCTCAAATATCATTGTAGTAGTAGTAATAGTAGTGTAGTAGTAATAGTGTAGTGATGTAGTGTAGTAGTAGTGTAGTAATGTAGTAGTTGTTGTAGTAGTGTAGTAATGTTGTAGTAGTTGTTGTAGTAGTGTAGTAATAATGTAGTAGTTGTTGTAGTAGTGTAGTAATAATGTAGTAGTTGTTGTAGTAGTGTAGTAATAATGTAGTAGTTGTTGTAGTAGTGTAGTAATAATGTAGTAGTTGTTGTAGTAGTGTAGTAATAATGTAGTAGTTGTTGTAGTAGTGTAGTAATAATGTAGTAGTAGTGTAGTAATGTAGTAGTTGTAGTGTAGTAATAATGTAGTAATAGTAGTAGTGTAGTAATAATGTAGTAGTTGTAGTAGTGTAGTACTGTAGTAGTTGTAGTAGTAGTGTAGTACTGTAGTAGTAGTAGTAGTAGTGTAGTAATAATGTAGTAGTTGTAGTAGTAGTGTAGTAATAATGTAGTAGTAGTTGTAGTGTAGTAATGTAGTAGTTGTAGTGTAGTAATAATGTAGTAATAGTAGTGTAGTAATGTAATAGTAGTAGTGTAGTAATAATGTAGTAGTAGTAGTGTAGTAATAGTGTAGTAGTAGTGTAGTAGTAATAGTGTAGTAGTAGTGTAGTAGTATAGTAGTAATAGTATAGTAATAGTATAGTAGTAGTATAGTAGTAGTATAGTAGTAGTAGTGTAGTAGTAGTAATAGTGTAGTAGTAGTGTAGTAGTAATAGTGTAGTAGTGTAGTAGTAATAGTGTAGTAGTGTAGTAGTAATAGTGTAGTAGTGTAGTAGTAATAGTGTAGTAGTGTAGTAGTAATAGTGTAGTAGTGTAGTTATAGTAGTAGTAATAGTATAGTAGTAGTACTAATAGTGTAGTAGTACTAATAGTACAGTAGTACTAATAGTATAGTAGTAATAGTGTAGTAGTAATAGTGTAATAGTGTAGTAGTAATAGTGTAATAGTGTAGTAGTAATAGTGTAATAGTGTAGTATAGTAGTAGTAGTATAGAAGTAGTATAGTAGTAGTGTAGTAGCAATAGTGTAGTAGCAATAGTGTAGTAGCAATAGTTGTATTAAAAATAAAAATACATTAAAACATGATAAAAAAAAATACATATTAAAATAAAATGATAACTAAAATGATTTTAAAGATTCAGATATTCATGCGAGTTAAACATTGTAATAAATTCTACAAACTAATTCTACATTACAGAGGAACTGGACTAAGAGAAAATATTTTGAAGCAGATTAAACAGGAGATTTCCTCTGATTGTAGCTTTATGTATTCTTAGTGTTTACCTGTCTCGTGAACTGCTGCATTTCCCTGTGAGCCAAGAACTCCTCAACGTCCAGGTCTGAGTCCGTCTGAATCCTGATCCTCCGCTCAGACATCTCCTACAGACACAGAGGGCACAGGTTACTCTGCGAGTTCTGGAAGAGCATTTATTCACCCTCAACGTTAGAAACAGCAAAACAAGTTCATGTATTTGGGTGATGCGTTACCAAATCACTGTCAGAGCTCCTCCTAAACGGCATTTTTGAATTTATATGGTTTGCATTAGTGATGTCAGGCAATTAAAAAATTAAATTAATTACAGGATTTGTAATTAATTAATCGAATTAATCGAATTTCAATCTTGTGAGAGAGATTGAGAGAGAGGCAACCCACTTTGCGATTGATTTTGTCCGTTTTTCTGTGGTCTCTTTGCTCATCGGTTTCCCAAATTCTGCCAGCGTGGTTTGTTGGTTTGTTGAAGTGTGCCCTCGCTCGCTCCATCACTGTAACTTGTCCATGTTTATCGTTCAAATGATCCGTCAGGCTGGAGCAGCTTCGGTGACTGGAAAATTATTTTTGACAAAAGCTACAAATCACCATGTTCTTGTTGATCGTCCCATATTCGTTCTTTTTATAAACTTGCTGGTAAAAGGCCCTGGCAGCGATTTGCTCGCCGCACACCAAATTTAAAAATGAGCACATTGAATTACCGCTCATAATTAATAGTGTTTATTTTTATAACACGTTAACTTGCAGTGTAATGAATTAATCTAACGCGTTAAACTGACTGCCCTAATTTGCATCACACAAAATCTAGAAATGGTAAACCTGATTTACTCCACACGTTTTTACTTTTCCACTGCCTCTACATTTTACATTTAGAATTCAGAGCACCATCAGATTTAGATCTAGTCTGTCGCAGGACTACACCAGGTCTGGTCACAGCTCAAGTTCTCCAACTTAAGCCAACACTAGAATTTAAGAGTCGTCTGCCTACCACCAGTTTTAGAAACGCTGATAAGAGATTTCCAGTCATGCCTCAAACACGCCAGGGCAGCAGTGGCTTCAAAAGGTCTTAATATTTCAAAATGTCTAGTGTAAAATTAGCTCAGAATGTGTGATTTTTACTGTGAAGGTCTTGTATTTAGCTGTACTGTGCTTTATTTTCTCAAACGCACCGCTAAATCTTCCATGTCAGGGCACAGCAGTTTTACACCATCATCTGAAATATTAGCGTGAGCGTGTCATTTGTGTGGAACGGCTGTGAATGTGGAAAAAGCATTCGGAGCAGTTGCCATTGCGCCGAGATGCCATTAAAAAAGAACATCTGCTGACTGTCACTTAAAAAAAAACAACACAGAGTTCATCTTCTTACTTCGTAGTGTGAGTTGAAGAGAATGATCCTGACGTCGGTCGCGGGGCCCCAGGTTCTGTGGTTCTCCAGAATCAGGTCATTGGAGTCGGCCTCCTCCTCAGAGCCACCCGCCCAGATCTGACAAACACATCATACTGGTTTAAAACAGAAACAAATGCTAAGAGAGTTTCACACATTACTGCGCTCTGATCCAGCCCCAGAGTGACAGGAGCTTCAGAGCGTCAGTTCACCGTGATCCAGAGTGTGACTTGTGTCTTATGGCCCTGTGAAAACACCTTTAACGAATGTGAAACCTGTGAGGCACCAGGTGAGCACAGCAACTCTATCTCTCATATCCAAGTGTGATCCAACTTCATTAGCAACACTTATTCCTAAGGGCGTAGTTATCAAATAAATTAAACTGAAAAAACAAATTGTGGTACTATACCAAAAGACAAAAGCAGACAGCCAAAACAAGGCTACGTTCAGACTGCAGCCTGAAGTGGTCCAAATTAGGGATGGGACTGATCCGATCCAGTATCCAGTATATAGGTTCCGATATCAACGTAATTCAGGGATCGGAAATTTCCGATCAAACCTGCGAAAATTTCCGATCCTTGAGCCATGTCTGTATATACACATTATAGACAGGGAATCACTCGTGGACTCATTTAAGTCGGCTGCTCTGCTCCCGCTGCAAAATGTGGAATGGATTTCCTGAACGGAGGCGCATCTCAATGAGACAGTAATGATGAGACACGCCATTCTGGAAATCCATTCCACAGTTTGCAGCCAGCTAGCAGGCGAACTAGCAGCTCAAGCTAGCAGGCGAACATTGAGCAGCACAAGGCAGTTAAGACTTTTCATCACAACATGTCCGCTGTGTGGAAATACTTTTTAGTAGAAACACCTCAAAGCAAGACAGCAACGTGCGATGTTTGCAAAGCCGTTGTACTGAGAGGCAGAAGCTATTTATCAGAGACTGCGCTACCCAAACTCTACAACCGAGTGTCAACCAAGTTAGCTGAGAAGCTAAAAAAGGATCCAGATCTGAGCTTTACTACAGATATTTGGACATCGGATGTCTGCCCATTGTCACTGATAAGCCTCACTGTGCACTGGATTGACCGCGATTCACACGGGCTCTGTTGTGCGGCGCTCCAGGTAAAAAGTGCAGAGGCTCACACAACCGAGCTATAATCGCAGCACCCATTACAGAGATGTTAAACCACTGGGAGATCCCGCTAGAAAAAGTGCATGTAATTTTACAGGACAATGCAAGACCTACAAGTATAGGTCTTGCATTGTCCTGTAGAATTACATGACCTCAAGTTGCGTTTTGGGACATACAAACATTTGTTCATATCATAGGCCTACTTGCCTGTAGAGATGAGTTTATTTGTAGTTTAACAATAATGATAATATTGAAACAAACAGTTTTGGTCTCGGAATAGTATCGGTATCGGCAGATATCCAAATCCAGGTATCAGGATCGGAAGTGAAAAAATGTGGATCGGTGCATCCCTAACCCAAATCCAAATTTTTTTTGCCTCTAGGCGACCTGTATCTGATCTTTTAATGACAATCTGAATGACACATATCCAATTTTTTCAAATCCAATTTTTTCTCGTCATATGAAAATTGTGTATGAAGTCCATGTCAGTGAAGCAGCAAAGCACATAGTAATCCCTCCACTCTCAGCACCAACACAGACATTCTACAGACGTTGCTGCCACTGCTCCACAAAACGCCATGGCAAAAAACCTTGTCCTTCTCAATCTTGTCCTTTAAAGAAATAAGTTGTACATGTTCTGGCTCTGGTACGACAGCAACTTTAAAATCTCCAGGCGCTCAATGCTAGTGTCCATGTTTAGGCGACTTCCGTAAACACTGAGCACGCTCGCTGCGTGTGACCTCGTCGTGGGAAGTTTAAAGTTCACACTGGAGATCACATACAAGTCGCATTTGATTGGAAATGTGAACATCGCAAAAAAAAATCTGATTTCACAAAAAAATCCGAATTGAGCTTTAAGCCCTGCAGTGTGAGCGTCGCGTAAAAGGTGTCACATGAGGAGGTCACTTTGTAGAAATGTGATTGGCCCTTGGCAGTACAAATGCTTATAGAGGAGCAGGTCTTACAGTGAGAGTCTGGCCTGCAGTCAGGACACATGGGGACGGGATGTTGAAGGAGATCTCACCAGAGTCCGGATAAAGCCTCCGCACCACCCAGCCGTCCAAACACTGCTCCTGGACACACACAAGAAATACAAGAATCAAGTACCACCCATTTCAAGTACAGTGGTACCTCACCTTACGAAATTAATTCGAAATTAATTCGTTAGTGTAACTTTTTTTTTTATAGTGTAACACTGTGTTATGTGTCCTGATTGGCTAAGAGACTGTAGAGCCAGGACTAAACGTGGACTAAACCAGGTCTAAACAAGGTCTATACCTGGACTGAACCAGGTCTAAACAAGGTCTATACCTGGACTGGACCAGGTCTAAACCTGGACTAAACCAGGACTGGACCAGGTCTAGACCTGGACTAAACCAGGACTAGACCAGGTGGATTAAAGCGCCGCGTGCTGGTTTATTTCCTGGTTTCGTGCTAGCTCTGCTATTAGCAGCAGCACTGGTGTACCTCACAAGTCATGGCTGAGGCGAGCAGCGGCTGCGTGCCTGGAGGGAAGGGGGAGGGCGGACACGTGTGTGATAGCACAGCATGACCCGGCGCGGGGCTGCGAGCACGAGACCCGCGCTCAAACCGTGCCTCCTCTAGACCAGATCTAAATCAGGTCTAAATCAGGATTAAACCACCGCATGCGGATCTATTTCCTGGTTTCGTGCTAGCTCTGCCGGTGTACCTCACGAGTCACGGCTGAGGCGAGCAGCGAAGAGGGGAGGGGATGCGCCTCTCCACACGCAGTCCGAGCGCATGAACGAACGCATGCAAGAGCCGTGGTGGTTTAATCCTGGTTTAGATCTGGTCTAGAGGAGGCACGGTTTGAGCACGGGTCTCGTGCTCGCAGCCCCGCGCCGGGTCATGCTGCGCTATCACACACGTGTCCGCGCGCAGTCTTCTCCCCCTTCCCCCTTCCCCCCACACTTCACCATTAATACATTTTGCTAAAAATCTATTAAAGTTTGAGTGTTTAAACCAGAGACAAATGTGAGAAAAGTTTAAATCCAGTCTGAGAAAAGCGTATAATGTGTGTGGCTGAGCGCGCATTATTTGAATTTTTGAGATTTCGCGTTTCATATCTTGAATTTTCTTTCGTATTTAGAGACCAAAATTTAACGTGAAGGCGTTTTGTAACTTGGAATTTTCTATTGTTGGGTCTTTCGTAAGGTGAGGTACCACTGTATATGAACCTTTCAAGTGTTTTGATGTGTCTTTTCTGCAAGTAACAGTAAGTGATTTGAAGCAGAGTTCAGATTACTAGCGATTTGGGCATTGGCAATGATAATGGCAATGATTAATATAGTGTTTAGGCTCAGGAAATTAATACTGAAAGCCATTGCCTTTGTTTTAAAGATGAGATGAATGGTCAAACTAGAAATTGTGATGAATGAGTGGAAAATAAACATTAATTTTGTCATATTGGCCAACCCTAAATAAATATATCAAAGTCAAAAGACAAAGTGTACTTTATTGTCAATTCACTATGTAACAGGAATTACACAGAGGACTGAAATTATGCATCACCAGATGCCAAATGTGCAATTTAACCTAAAAACTAAAAGCACGCACACAGGGACAAACCTGTGTATACAGACGACAACAATAAATAGACATAAGACATACAGGTAAACATATACGCTTCCAACAAGAAGGAAAGTTTGAGGTAGAATGAAATGTGCAATATGTAAGGTGCAATAAGTGAAGGTGCAATTTGTAAAGTGCAAAGTGCTGAAAGCAGCATGGACATCAGTGTGTCTAAGATTGTTTTTTGGATGTCATTAACATGTTCATGGAATTTTCTTCATGTTAATAGACTACCTTAAAAGTGTATTGCGTAATTTTTCTGGTGGCCTGTCCGTCACCTGCTTGTTTCTATGGATACGTCATTGCTCTGCCTGGAAAGACCCACAGTATGACGTTAAACAGCTCTGCCTTACATTTATTTAAACGTATAGTTCGGGTTATTTGATGTGAATCTGTATGGCATCCCCTTCAGCAGTGTCGTGCATTAACACTGACTTATCACTCACAGTGTCCTGTGAGCCGAGTTCTGCTTCGGTTCTGGTGCTGACGAAAGTAGGTCCGGCAAGTTAGCGGGGACAGTTAATAAAGCTTGTTTTTCTTCTCAAAACAATATTTGTCCAAAAAGTGATATATTTGCATCACCAAACAGCTGCCCACGAAAAAGTCAGAAGTCATAATCGCTTGGTGCCATTTTCTCTCGAGTCGTATCACTGCGCGCCTATTATTAGCCTGTTCACTTGTAAGTGGCGATGTTTACAAGTGCTGAAGGGGATGCCATACAGATTCACAACAAAAACCCGAACTATCCCTTTAATTACTGGTGTTTTTATAGCTGAAAAATACCTAGAAAAAAAAAAAAACAGGCATTCTGATTGAGCGAGGTCGCCTCTCCACAGATTTGACCTGTAACTGACCTGTAATTAGGACCAAATCAACCAGGACTAAACCAGAAATAAAGCAGGTCTAAACCAGGACTAAAGCAGCACCAAACCAACCAGGGCAAAACCAGGACTAGGTCTGGTTTGGTCTCCATGAGGATAGAAAGGTTTAATACCATACTATAAAATATTCCAGACAAAATAATAACATCTCCATGGAGAAAAGTATTTGACATACCCTCCACCAGAAAAGTTACACAATGCATCTTTAAGACAAAAATCAATTCTATGTGCATTTTTTGCTATTGAAATCTTGCCAAATGTCTTACCATGTCCGAGTTATTCTTTAACCTGATGAACCTGCCCTGCGTGTCCACTTCGCTCACGCTCACAGGTCCACTCTCGGTCGAGCAGGAGGACATTTTGGAGGCCGGGGAACTGCCTGTAGGGCCCTCGTGCTTCCTCTTCCTGCCCCTCAGCCTCTGCCTCTCCTCAGGAGTGTGGGACACGGTGAGTTTGGACGGGCTCGGGGACAACTTCAGTCTGTGGGGGAAAAAATGAAGTCGTCACATGCTCATAACCCATAAGGCGTTTTTCTGCTTCAACATTGAAAAGGTCCGTCACTGATTTTTCTGTCAAAAGGTTCTATATGGTAAATGGTCACATCTTTATATAGCGCTTTTCCACCTTCAAGGCACCCAAAGCGCTATATTACACGAAATTGACCATTGTGAGCTTTTAGTCATGTTATGTTACCTCATCAGAAACATAACAAGTTTTATTTACACATCTTTGACTAATCGTTTAATATTAGTACATCTACATCTCCAAAGCTCAAAATGCTCTGTTCCACCTTGTGATGAATGATCTTTAACCTTTTGTTCAGTAGAGATAGATAATTCCAGGGCTGAAATTATCCAAATGATTCTAGTGAAGGTGTATGGAGTTTAAAAACACAGTGGAGCACTTCCTGTATCGCCACATGACATCACAATGTAGAACAGTGTCGAGTTTGAGAAAAGAACTCCTAAATATGCAGGGTTTGTGTTTAATGTGAGTGAAACAAAACAAATCCAGGCATGTTTGTGATGAGGAAACAAATCAGAAAATAGCACAATATGGACCATTTAAGGTAAAGGCTCTTCGTATTATGTAGTGTGTATTGTGTTTTTGTTTTTGCAATACATTTTGTTGGTTAATACTGACACAGTCCACAGCCCAGTAAGAATCATGGGAAAACGACTTCGACACAGCTGATTCCCTGTCATGGTGGATTATGTACATTTATATATAAAAAGAACAGATTAAAGTGAACCGTGTGGAAACAACTGCACGGGACAATCCCAGACTATTGTTTCTATATCTACGCTCTATATTCAGTATCAGTTGCAGCAAAGATAACGTGGGCAGGGCAGATGCGCAAAGTTGCATGGCATTTGTGAGAAACCACTCCCATAGTTTCTGTCTGACTGAAGTGTGGCTACAAATATCCATCTGCAGCCCCTCAGACTTCAGAATCGGGCAAGTGTCTTTCCCAAGGACACAGCAGCAGTTCAGAGCCGGGGTTAAACTGAAAACCTTTGGATAAGAGCGCAAATGTTCCAGTCACTGTCATGCATGCCCTCTGAATGAATATGTAACAACAAGAATACTTATTTTGCCTTTTGAGCACCACCAAATCTAAACCAGGTCAATCCCAGGACTATCTAAACTAGGTCTAAATGAGATTACACCATAAAGTGGGTGGGAAGAGCTACATCAAGTGTGCAACTTTTCTGGTGCAGGGTCCATCAAATGGCTTTCTCAGATGTTACCGTTTTGTCTGAAATGTTTCACAGTATTGTATACATTTTTTCCATCTTCGTGGAGACCAAACCAGAGCAAGTTAGAGGAGAGGCAACCCCACTCAGTTCTTGTAGGTATTTTTGAGCTATAAAATCACCTGCAATTGACATTAAACAGCTCTACCTTACATTTATTCATACTGTGAACATTCCAGGCAGAGCAATGCCATATCCATATAAAGAAGTTGTTGAACCCCAAACCAAAAAGTTATGTGCACAATTGTATGACCAGTGTTGGGGAGTTACTTTAAAAAAAACCTAGTGTTTGCTTGTTACTTCTTTAAAAGGTAATCACTTACTTGACTTGGTTACCCTCTATGGAAAGTATTATGTATTATGTTACTCATTACTTTGATAACTTTTTGGTGGTAAACTCCAGCCAAGGCTAAATACCGGCACGAGACTGATGGTCGACAAGTACCGTAAGGGAAAGTTGAAAAGAACCCTCCCGCTGAAGCAGTGTGCCGTGACCGGCCCAGGGTCGGTCAGGAAAGGTTCGAGGTGGCACAACGCTCCAGCTGTGTGCTTTACAGCTCCTCCCACCCGGACCTCGCCGCTTCCCGGGGCTGTGGGATCAGTGCCCAGTGCGCGGGCGGGGCCCCCAGCTCCCGGTGCGACTGTCGACCCAAAAGTAACGTGCTGAATTGAAAGAGGAACCATGTTTCGTTACCAAATTTTCAGTAGTAGTACACCATTTTCACCCAAAAAAAAACAGTTATGTTACTGTAACGCGTTACACCCAACACTGCATAGGACATGGCCCGGAAAAAAAAAATAAAAAAAATAAATAAATTGTAATATATTACCCAGACCTATACCTGTGAATGTTGAGTATAAATGAATAATGGAGAAGATCATCAATAACGTTAAGTGCTGCATAAAAATAAAACTCGTCTCCCCAGGCCCACCTTTGCTCCTCCACCTCCAGCATCTTCCTGTAGGCGTTGATCTCCATGTCCAGAGCCAGCTTTGTGTCCAGGAGCTTCTCGTAGTCCTCCAGCTGAGAGAACATCTGACTCCTCAGGTCCAACATCTCCTGCTCTTTACCACTGAGCAGCTCCTGCCACACCTGTCGATCCATGTCCAGAGTCCGCTCCAGCTCCTGCACACGGCTCTCCAACGACATTTTCTAAACACAAAATACACGAGCAGGGACAGTTCAGAGGAATGGAGCAAAGTTTACAGGTTCAAACTAGGATGGGGTAATCCTTGTCCTAGTTTGAGCCTAGTTTGTTCTTGCAAAGACTTGGTTTGGTCCAGTTCTAGTATCTTAATTACATGACTCTCAAACTGCAAAACAAATTTACCTACAGGAACCTGACACATGAGTGTGCACTGTCATTTTTGATTGCCATCTTGAAAAACATGCAATCTTAGCCCGAGTGGGCTCACCCCTGACCTGTAACTTGGCCTGCTGGAGTCACACAATTGTCTCCATGGATTTATATAGTGCTTTAGTGGACACTCAAAGACACTACAGTGCATAAATCGCTCACACTTGGTGGTTTTAAAAGGATAGTGTTTTTTTTTTTTGTTAATCTGTATGGCTTCCCCTTCAACAGTGTCGTGAGATTAACACTGACTTACCCATGACAGAGTGCTCTGGTCCCGGTTCTCCTCCGGTTCCGTAGCTCGTGAACGTAGTTCCGGTAAGTTAGCCAGGACAGTTAATAAAGCTTGTTTTTCTTCTCAAAACAAAATATGATATTTGCGTCCCAAACAGTTGTCCATGAAAAATCCAGCATTGCATTTCGCATTCGCATATTTTCTCTCTAGATTCGTATCAATGCACCCACATTAGCTGCATTAGCCTGTTCACTTGTAAACTTTCGCTTACGGCGGACCGCACCCGTCGTTCACTTCCGTTAAAAGTTAACAGGCTAATCATAAGTAATAGGCGCGCAGTGATATGAATCGAGACGAAATATGCAAATGCGAAAATACGCTGCTGGATTTTTCGTGGACAACTGTTTGGGACGCAAATATATGACCTTTCGGACAAATGTTTTGTTTTGAGAAGGAAAACAAGCTTTATTAAACAGACCCTCCAGGAATTCGCGATGTTGTGATTTGCAACTTCAACGCAACTTCAGCCAATCCCCGCGAATTCAGGGCGGTGTTGCAATTTTGACCAATCACCGCAACTTTCCCGCAATTTTTACTAATTTTGACCAATCATCGGCGACGTATTGAACGCCGACCAACTTCCTTCTGTGTAGGAGACATAACTGAGATGAGGTGCAAACGGTGCGTTTGTGTGTGTGTATGTGTGTATGAGGCGGTGGTTCACGTGAGTGTGGGTGTGTGCACGTACGGAAGTGTGTGCGTGTAAAAGCGCGCGCTCACCTGTCACACAGAGGAGAAAGTCAGGGTTGGGGTGTAGCCGCATTTTTTGTTGACCGCAAACCATTCATTCATCTTTCACGTTAATCTGTTCATCCTGCTGGTTTTCATGAGTTCCATTTCATCCTGCTGCGCTGTCATAACTGTGTGCACTCTTTTTGTAATAAATGCACAAAACGCATATCTGGATCTCAGCGTGTCTGTCACCATAGCCTCCTCTTTGCGCGTCACAAATCTGCGAGCCATAGGACCCAACCTCATATTCTCGGCGGCTAAAAGGTTTGAGTTTGGAAGCCTCAACATTCTGCTTTACTTCCGTGTGACAAAACGAAACTGCGGCCGTGTCCCAGTTCCCAGAGCGCGGCCCGAAGGGGGCTCAGACTGCAGTCAAGGAGGTGCACACTTGCTCAGCCCCGACTGCAGTCCGCGGACCGCTTAACGACTGCGGTCTTCGGACCGCGTGTTAACTGCGCATGGGACAAAAAAGAAGTGGGACAGCAGTCGTCGCGCCGGTGTTCTGTCGAAATGTGTGACGCACACACAAAGAAACAGGTCTGCGGCGCCATTTGCCCACAAAAACAGCAAAAGACCACGCAAAACAGTTCCCCTCCTAGTAGTAATTTATTTTCGATATTGATAAGGTTGTTTTAGGACCATATCTGTGATCTCTGTGTCCTTGTATTATTCTTTGTCAGTAATAACTCAGTATTCAAAATATTACTCAATTTTAATTACAAAAAGCGAAAATCGCAACTATTTATCGCAACTTTCACTTCCTCCCGCAACAAAAACCTTAAAAGCACCGCAACTTTCATCGCAGCTTTTTGGAAAAGCTCCCGCAAATTCAGGCATTTTTGCCCGCAACAATCACAAAAAATGCCCGCGAAATCCTGGGGGGTCTGATTAAAGATCCCATGACATGGTACTTCTTGATGCTTTTATATGGCTCCTTAATGGTTCCCTAATACTGTAAATGAATCCTTCTTCAAAATCAACACTCAGTGCATGAGAAACAGAGATAAGATGAGAAAGAGTCATAAATATCTCTCTCAAACACTTTATTCTGGGCGTTGTTGCTTGAATGCAAATGAGGAGAAAAGAGCTGGCCTATAGTAGAGGGTGGGGGCGTGGCCAAACTCTCCGCTCTCAGCTCTAGCGCTCAGCTGATCCATTTCCTTGTTTTTGCATGGGGGGAGAGATTTGAAGTGTTCCATTGAAAAATAAACACATTTCCACAGAAAATAAAATTAAACCACTGCTGTTCAAAGGTCCAGAGGCTCAGATAAAGGACTTCCGAGCCTAGAAACACTCGGACGTGCCTCCAGCCAAATAAAAAAACGCATTTCGCATTGCCTAGCGCATTCGCAGTCCAAACTCTCTGGGCGTGATTTACAGAGACGCTGAGTTCAGACAGACGGGGGTGGAACTGCATTTGCATTTCTTTTTTCGATCTGACGTCAATAAGGTGCCTTGTTCAAAATTGCCCGTTTGAGCTCCGATTTTTTGTAACGCAGAAAAGGATCGCAAATGCTCAGTTTAGACATTTCGCAACTTTTAGCCATGGGGGGGGCTAAACAGGGTAGGGGAGCTCACATTAATGTTCAAAAACCTCAGAGTGAAAATTTCATGCCATGGGACCTTTAACTGTCCTGGCTAACTTACCGGAACTACGTTCACGAGGTACGTTACTGGAGGAGAACTGGGACCAGAGCGCACTGTCATGGGTAAGTGAGTGTTACTGCACGAAACTTTTAGAAGGAAACCCATACAGATTAATATTAAAAAAAAACAAAAAACGCACTATCCCTTTAAGCCTTTTTTGCCCTGGGGCAGACTGATTCAAACAAGCATGATGGAATAATTATATATATTATTAACTTTTGTGATTCTTTAATCTTTAGAAATGAAGTTTCAAATGTGTACGCGACTTGTGATTATATGTTTTGAGTTGCAGAAATGTCAGATATCTGAGGGGAGACGTGAGCAGACAGCTTGGCTCCTCCAATATCTAAGTCACAGTGACATTGTCACTGTGATAGATGTCATATCTGGAATTATCTTTTTAGTGTTTTTATTTTAATGATTATGTTTTGTCGGCTGTCCTGCCACGTGTTTCCCCCACCCCTTTATGGGCAGGACAGCGGGTGTAACCAGGATTGTGAAAAACTAAATAAATACGCAACGGAGGGCACAGAGAACCAGGACGCTCAGAGCAGATTATGCCAAGAGCATTTGTCATCTGGGCTTTCTCTCTGACCGTTCTCCACTTGCAAGTGAAAAACCTAATCTGTCTTGTCTTCCTTTCCTTGTGTACAGTATATGTTGGGTTACCAGCACCCATCAAAGCATACCAATCACATACCGACAGCAATGTGGGAGGAGTGTCTTACCAAAGAACACTTTCCACTAGTTTCCACTTTTTTTTTTGCCAGTTTCCACTAGAGCCACTGTGACAAGATCAGGCAATGACAATTTCAGATAGATGTTTAATTCCATACTGTTGTATATTTCAAGCATAGAAGTAACATCTCCATGGAGACAAGCAGGTGGAAAACCCTCAACCACAAAAGCAACATAGTGCTCCTTTAGAAAAACAATTCCATACTTTCTCATTATTGTCCTAGATACATTTTATTTATCATTCGTTTCCCCATGTCAGATGCTTCGGGGTTTAAACAGGATGGCACCAGTGAGTCACAGGATATGACAGTTACCATCACTTTAAATCGCTCTGGGCAAGAAACAGATTCTGATTATTTACACAGAGGGAGAAAAGCAATGGCCCCATTGTAACGGGAGGACAGACTTGCCTCTTTCTGGTAGCTCTGGAGCTGTGAGCTGAGCGTCTCCAGTCGTAGTTTGGCGTTTTCCAGTTCATCTTTAGTGGCAGAGATGGTGTTGGTTTTGTCCTTCGCTGTCTGCTGCGCATTCTGCAACTGGAGTCCACAACATACAAAGGTTTAACATGAGAATACTGTTATCAAGTATAGGAAACAAATTAGTAATGAATGATCTGGAAAAGGCCTAGATTAATAATAGATACATTGCGGTACATACATTCAAAATTCAAGCTTCTTATTGTCATAGAAACAACTAAATTCTGTTTAGGGAAAGTACAAAAACTATAGCAGTTGTAAAAGCTCCAAGCCTCTGTGTCTGTACTATAACATGTACATGACAATATTAATGTTCTTATGTTTTAAACAGAACTTTGAGCTCTTTTACCGTTTCCATACAAACACAATTATTCATATTATGTAAAACTCAACACATTTTATCAGGAGGTCATACCATTTCAGGACCATGCTTTCAACACACGCTCTAATGAGATCTCCAACGATAACAAAATAAAAGATCAGACTTTCTGACAGTTTCCAATGTACTTCACATGGAAATGGCAATATTGAGCTCTAAACATTCAGCAGAATTAAGAAGATTGACTTTATTGATCTCACACAGAAGAAATTGTCCTCTGCATTTAACCCTGTTATTAGGAGCAGTGGGCAGCACATTACTGCGCCCAGGGACCATCTCCATGATCTTCTTGCTTCGGTTTGGTCAGGACTTCAGTTGGAGGATTTTTACCTATGGTGCATGTTTTGGGTTGATGGGGGAAACCGGAGTGCCCGGAGGAAACCCAGCCAGACACGGGGAGAACATGCAAACTCCACACAGAAAGGCCCGGGGCGACCCGAATCTTACAGATCAAGATTAAGCCTTTATTGGTCTCACACACACACAATGACATGGGAGAAATTTGACTTCTGCATTTGGCCCATCCTTTTCCGGAGCAGTGAGCAGCCATCTTTTTTCGGCGCCCGGGGGGCAGTACCTTGAAGGGTCTTGCCCAAGGACCCACAATGGTTAGCTCATTGCCCGGGGGGGATTTGAACCCACAACCCCCAGGGGGAAAGTCAGTGACTTACCAGTTGAACTAACCAGCCATACCAACGTGCCACACGGGGATCGAACCCAGAACCTTCTTGCTAGCCACTCAGCCACCGTGCTGCCAATTATGTTCCAAAACTAACATAATTAAGGAATTAATAAAAACAATAAGACAAAAATAGTAAAAACATTCAATACAAATAAATTATAATAATTAAAAGCAATACTAAAAATGATGAGATTTTAAAAAGTGCCCCTTTAGACAAAAATCAGGGCTAAACCAGCTCTTTAATAGGATACCTTTGCTTCATTTGACTCCAAATAAAGCAAACATCAAACTGCAAAGAGCCTGGACCAATGCCTCGTCATTATCCCCCCCAGAGCCTGGTGGTCCTGTACCTTGGAGCTGAACGTCTTGTCCAGCTCCTCTTTGTACTGCAGGAGCTGGCTCTCGTGGTCCTGTCGGAGCTGCTGCATGGCGTCGGCCAGTTTAGACTCAAACTCTCTGCGCCGGGCCATCTCCACCTCCACCAGCCTGCTCTCACTGCGACTGCGGATCTCCTGGGTCTCCTGAGGATGACAAAATAATCCGTAATTTATTATACATAACATTTTATAAAGATGTATTACTTACAGATAGTTATTTTTCTGTTTAAATGTGACTGAATGCCTCCTGCTTGTCGGAGATGTTATTACTTTGCCTGGAATGTTCCGCAGCATGGCATTAAACTTCCATTTTGCATTCATCAGTTAGTAATTATAACTTTGTCCGGGAAAAACATTCATTATAACTGTGAGTGGGGTCACCTCTCCACAGTGGCACCACACGTCTGACAATGGATGATTGGCAAGTTTAATGCCATACTGTGGAGCACTTCAAGCAATTAAATAACATCTCAATGGAGGCAAACAGATACTTCCAGAGAATTACATAGTGTACCTTAAGTGGCATCACTGACAAAAATGAACAAATAAATTTAAGTTACCTGACAAGTATCAATACCTGTTCAAAGTATATATAGTTTCCATGCAAGCTTTATTATCCATTTAAATCAGTCCATTTTTTGACAGCCCTGGTTCTCAGCTCAGTACGGTCTTCAAGATCACTTTTCAGAGCATCTTTTGAGATATTCTGAGCAACAGAAGGAACTCCAATAGAATCATCATCCATCACCTGTTCACTGAGGTTCTTCTGAAAGGCCAGCTGCTCTTTGGCCGTTTGGAGCTGGTTTTCCAGATCAATGCGCTGCACAATCTCCGAGCTCAGAAGGTTCTTAGCATCTGATAGTGCCCCCTCTACCTGGCAACACACAGGATCGATATGTACAGTTTTATACAAATGTTGAATCAATGTAATTATAAGCAACAGCAAACGGTTTCAAGGATGCTTTACAAGAGAGCTCAAGAATGAATTTCAGGCACAAACAAAGAAGATGTGAGAAAACAAAATTCCAATCAATACACAGATTCGGCGAGGGTTAGTCCAGCCTCTAGCCAGTCCTCTGTCGATGAAGGCATGAGATCTACCACTGAGTTTTTGGAGGAAGATGTTTAACTGTTATTTTGTCTTTACAATTGAAGTCACAACCTTAAAGGGATATGCCACCCCCAGGTCAAATTTGGGCATCTCCCCACAGTCCAGAGACTAAAATAAGTGGTGGAAAGCGTTTTCCTGCTCACCCAGCCATTGTCCGAGTCTGTCGCCACTGACCGCCGCGGTATCTGCAGCTCCTCCGCCTTAGACTGGAATCTAACGTCGCCAGAGAGAGATTTCGGCCAAAAGGAATTAATTTGCTCGATGCGTTTCCCAATTACTTTGTGTGTAGTGCGCATTCATATCGAGTGCAAATAAATGTGCAAATCAACACGGAGAGCTTGTCTTGGTCATTTTGGGTGGGAACTATTTTCCAGTGCGGAAGAATAAAGCCGAATCACGCACCACGCTGTGCAACAGGGGGAACTCCCTTCCTGGTGCGTAACTGGGATTCCCCTGGCAGCGTGCTGCGTGATTCGGCTTTATTCTTCCGCACTGGAAAATAGTTCCCACCCAAAATGACCAAGACAAGCTCTCCGTGTTGATTTGCACATTTATTTGCACTCGATATGAATGCGCACTACACAGAAAGTAATTGGGAAACGCATCGAGCAAATTAATTCCTTTTGGCCGAAATCTTTCTCTGGCGACGTTAGACTCCAGTCTAAGGCGGAGGAGCTGCAGATACCGCGGCGGTCAGTGGCGATAGACTCGGACAATGGCTGGGTGAGCAGGAAAACGCTTTCCACCACTTATTTTAGTCTCTGGACTGTGGGGAGATGCCCAAATTTGACCTGGGGGTGGCATATCCCTTTAAACATAAACTGGCTCATGACACACATTTAACATTTACAACAAATGAAGAAATGGGTTGTGCTTTAACATTGTCTAATATGTGATATTGTGATGTCACAATCCTTTTTATCAACTGTATTCTTTATATTCAGAAAATTAATACTGAAAGCCATTTTTATTAGTTTTTATAGAAAAATATGATTAATAAATATGATCATAATTATCACATCACCCAGCCCTACATTAAAGGGATAGCGCGTTTTCTTTTTTAATGTTAAAAGGATAGTGCGTTTTTTTTATGTTAATCTGTATGGCTTCCCCTTCAACAGTGTTGTGAGATTAACACTGACTTACCCATGACAGCGTGATCTGAGCCCGGTTCTCCTCCGGTTCTGTAGCTCGTGAACATAGTTCTGGCAAGTTAGCCAGGACAGTTAATAAAGCTTGTTTTTCTTCTCAAAACAAAACATTTGTCCGAAAGGTGATATTTGCGTTCCAAACAGTTCTAGATTCATATCAATGCGCCCACGTTAGCTGCATTAGCCTGTTCACTTGTAAACTTTCGCTTACGGTGGACCGCATCCGCCGTACACTTCAGTTAAAGGTTAACAGGCTAATCATAAGTAATAGGCGCGCAGTGATATGAATCGAGACGAAATATGCAAATGCGAAAATACGCTGCTGGATTTTTCGTGGACAACTGTTTGGGACGCAAATATATCACCTTTCGGACAAATGTTTTGTTTTGAGAAGAAAAACAAGCTTTATTAACGGTCCTGGCTAACTTACCGGAACTACGTTCACGAGCAATGTTACCGGAGGAGAACCAGGACCAGAGCACGCTGTCGTGGGTAAGTCAGTGTTAATCTCAGGACACTGTTGAAGGGGAAGCCATACAGATTAGCATTAAAAAAAACAAAACAAAAAACCGCACCATCCCTTTAATATCATCCTTTTTGCTTTGTAACTCCCCTTTAAACAGACGACTATAGAGATGACTAAAACCCTGCAACACGCAAAGAGGAAGTTTAAATGTGTCCGTACATTTCTGAGCTGGTCCTGTAGATCGGACACCTGCTCCTTCAGTCTGTGTTTGGCTGACAGCAGTTTGGACACCTCTGCTTCTCTGGAGGTCAGGGCTGCTTCGGCTTTCCTCCACTGGGACAGAGCACTGGTCAGATCGCCCTCACTCTTCTGGTGCCTGAGGACAGGGCAAGGCCAAGGTCAACTTTATAAGCACATTAAAATAACCTATGGTAGTTTACAGTACAGAATAACAACAAACAAAACAAACACAATCAATATAAAAGACACAAAATGGCAATATTAAATAAATACCAAAGAGTAATAATAAAAATAGAAACGCAGCTTGTTTTAAATACCAGTGAAGACAGAAGACAATGAAAGGTTTCCATGTATTAAACTGTTCCATTTAATAAAGCCTCAACAGTGTTAAGGGACAAGAACATGGCCAAAATGTCTAAGTTTCATGATGAAAACTGGCCAAACAATCATCTGTTTAAAGTACACGGTGTAACTATTCCAAGGACTGGCTGTTTTACCTGTAATTTTCCACAGTATGGCTTTTAGGTTATTGTGCTTTTAATCAATTAAAGGCATTTTTATTTCTTAAAAATACTCCGGAAAACATAAAACATGAACTTTAATCTGTCTCCATGGACATGCAGTTCTGGAAAAAAATAAGACCACTGCCTTTTTTTCTGAAATCAGCATCTCTACCTGTATTACAGCCATTCCATTCCAGCGTCTGTTGAATTCCAACACAAACACAAAGCTGAGCTACTTCAGTTCTTGCACCAGGAGTGGAAAAAAGTCACCCAAGAACAATGTGAAAGACTTGTGGAGAGCATGCCAAGACGCATGAAAGCTGTGATTAAAAATAAGGGTTATTGCACCAAACATTGATTTCTGAACTCTTCTTAACTCATTGACTGCCGGAGACGTCTTTTTACGTCCCCTCGAATCCAAATGTTGAGTGCCGTGACGTCTATAGACGTCAAGGACGTTTTTCAGCGGGGGTTGCTAGGTTACGGCCTGGAGCAACTTTGAAGGTGTAATTCACATCTCTCCAACCTGTAGATGGCGATGTTGTATCATTATTAGCCGATAGGAGAGCCGGGGAAGAAAGGAGGAGTGCAGCGTGTGTACTGTGGTGTATTGGCCAGAGTAGTAAGATGGCGAGGCCAGAGAACCCGGAAAAGCAGACAACTGTTGATCAGCGCCTATGGAGCGATCAGATTGCTCTTGGGACCCAGGATCCTGGATCAGAGGATCGCAGAGACAAGCCGGATCAAGCAGCGAGGTCTGAGCAGAGATCTGCTGTGCCCGAGGCAGGGGGCGTGTCATGTGTGCGCTGCGCGGATCAGGGAGACTCCCTGCTCCGCGCAGCAAGCAGGGAGAACTCTGCGCAGCAGAGCAGAGAGACAGTGCCAAAGAAGTTTACTGACTTGGATTCTGCTCTCCAAAGAGGCACGAGATGAGAAGAATTGTAATGAATGAAGTGTGTGTGTGTGTGTGTGTGCGTGCGTGTGTGCGTGCGTGCGTGCGCGCGCGCGTGTGTGTATGTGCGTGCGTAGCTGTGTGTGTGTGTAAAGGTTTATGCATGGGCTTGTGTGTATGTACATATATATATATATATGTGTGTGTGTGTGTGTGTGTGTGTGTGTGTGTATTAGTTTTTATTATGGGTCTGTACTCTGGGCCTCAGATATTGTTGTGAAGTGACAAAGTTCTATTTTATAGGAAAAGATATTATATCCTGTAAACATCTCTTGGCACAATTGATTTGAACGAATTTTCAATTCACAGAGCCTTATATTCTTATATTTGTAAATAAAAAATGTACTTTGTCATCAAAAATCTCTTTCTGTTATTTTAGATGTTTGAGGTGTCACTAAATCGATAAATATTGATGTCAAAGTCACTGATCTGCTCGAAATCCTTCTCTGAACTAAACGCTCGTTTTCTCCATTTCTTGCTCAAAAACCAGTGTTTTTGCTGAAACTTCCCTATGTTCTACTATCAGTTATTTGAGAACCGAAAAGGTTAGAAACATAATTTTTTTTTCAGGTGAAAGAAGAGAGTCGACACTTTATTTTGATGTGTCCCATGTTTATATAGTCAAAGAACTCAGTATTCTGTGGGTCTTGGAAAATCAGTGAAATTCTACTGAAACCTGTGGCAGTCTGAGGGATACAATTCTGAAAACAGGCCGGCAGTGAATGAGTTAATAAAGCCTCAACAGTGTTAAGGGACAAGAACATGGCCAAAATGTCCAAGTTTCATGATGAAAACTGGCCAGACAATCATCTGATTAAAGTACACGGTGTAACTATTCCAGGGACTGGCTGTTTTACCTTAATTTTCCACAGTATGGCTTTTAGGTTATTGTGCATTTAATCAATTAAAGGCATTTTTATTTCTTAAAAATACTTTGGAAAACATAAAACTTTAACCTGTCTCCATGGACATACAGTTCTGGGAAAAAAAAAAAAAAGAAAAAAAAAAAAAGAGACCACTGCATTTTTTTCTGAAATCAGCACCTCTACATGTATTACAGCCATTCCATTCCAGCGTCTGTTGAATTCCAACACAAACACAAAGCTGAGCTACTTCAGTTCTTGCACCAGGAGTGGAATAAAGTCACCCAAGAACAATGTGAAAGACTTGTGGAGAGCATGCCAAGACGCATGAAAGCTGTGATTAAAAATGAGGCTTATTGCAGCAAATATTGATTTCTGAACTCTTCTTAAGTGTAAACATTAGTATTATGTTGTTTTAAAATGAATTTGATCTTGTTTCTTTGCATTGTTTGAGGTCTGAAAACATGTGCATCTTTTTTTTATTTTGACCATTTGTCATTTTCTACAAATAAATGCTCTAAAACGATAATATTTTTATTTGGAATTTGGGGGAAATGTTGTCAGTAGTTTATAGACTCAAACAAAAATGTTCCTTTTGCCCAAACACATACCTACAAGTAGTAAAATCAGAAAAACTGATCATTTTGCAGTGGTCTCTTATTTTTTTCCTGAGCTGTATGTACATTTAATGGCATACTATGGAAGATGCCAGGCAAAGCAAAACTTCCTGGAGACAAGATGGTGGCAGACTCTCTAGAAAAGTTACAGAGTGCACCTTTAAACTATTTTAAAGTGTATGTGGTGGAATATGGAACAAGAAGCCCAAGAGTGGAACAGTCTGTAGTTTGTACATATAGTTTTGCACATTTCATTCTACCTCAAACTTTCCTTCTTGTTGGAAGCGTATATGTTCACCTGTTTGTCTTATGTCTATTTATTGTTGATGTCTGTATCCATGAGTCCATGAGTGTAGCGGTGTTTGAGCACATGTGTGTGTTTTCTTTAGTTTAAATTGCGTGAAAAGTCCCTCAGTCGTCCAGGTAGAATCCTTGATAAAAGGAGAAGTTCAATTTGTCAACTGGACAAAGTTTGTTTGGTTGAAAACGTTTCGCCGCTCATCCGAGAGGCTTCGTCAGCTCTGGTTATTGTACTGGTTAGACACTGTTTATATCTAGCTGAGAATTCTTAGACCAAGTCAAAACAGACAAAGAAACATTAGGGCAGACGAGCCAGGGCAGAGGGGTGGAGAGGGTCGTTAGACGTTGAATAGGGGGTCGTAACTAGTCGCCAGAGTAATTTGAAAAACAAAGAGACAGATTAGGGGGGATCGTTTTCAGAGCTTTTTCAGTGTAGGACGCGCTTCCCGGCAGCTAGATATAAACAGTGTCTAACCAGTACAATAACCAGAGCTGACGAAGCCTCTCGGATGAGCGGCAAAACGTTTTCAACCAAACAAACTTTGTCCAGTTGACAAATTGAACTTCTCCTTTTATCATTTAGTTTAAATTGCACATTTGGTGTCTGGTGAAACGCAATTTCAGTCCTCTGTGTAACACTGGTCTAAATGTTTGGACTCGATCTGCTTCCGAGATAAAAGTGGCTAAATCTCATTTATACTGATAAGATAAGATTGTAGATGATAAGATAAAATGAAAATCAATTGATAACTGTGCCGGTTAGCTAATGTATTAAAGATATGTAATGATATAATAATACATGAGAGGGGGGGTACAGGTATTGGGAAGAGAGTTTTCATTTTTTTTAGTAATTGATTAAATGTATCACCGCCATTGTAAATATTATGAATTGCATTGTTTTTATGCTTTTATGTTCATCGTTTGTGATGCTGTTGCAGATGGAAATTAGCTCTGAGAGTTAAAGTCTGGTACAAAGCATCTTTTCATTTTTTGTGATTAATGCTCCTGTACATTGTCCCTGTCAAATAAACTAAACTAATAATATATATTATATATAGATATGTTAAATCTCTAGACATATTAAAATGAATGTATTGGAATGTGCAGACAGGCTTTCAGATAGAACTGTTGCTTGTAGACACACTGTACCTTCTGATAAACTACCGTTTTTGCCTTATTTTGCATAAATTTCCTATTTTGACCCAATACTATATCTTGGAAACTGTAGCCAATCAGCAAGTCAGAAGACTTACTTTTTCTTTATTAGTGACCTAAACCAAGAAAAATGTCACTACTTTTGTTCCGGAAGCATTTTGCTTGTAGACCAGTGTAATGTCTGTTACATAGTGAATTGACAATAAAGTACACTTTGACTTTTGACTTTTTTTTTTTCAGTCAGCACTAAAACACCTTCACCCTTGCTTGACAGTTTACCCCAGTGGCGATAAGGGTCAAACACAGAAATGATAAAGCCCTATAATGTCAAATTCAATGACTCCATCCAGTCTCTTTCCAACTTTCTTTATCAGGCTCTGCTTTACGCACCTGGTATGCAGCTTCTTGTTGTCATCAGAGAGGTTCCCAAGTTCTATCTGGAGCCGGGCCCTTTCGTTGGCGACACTGTCCAGCGACTTCCTCACGTCGGCCAGTTCCTCTTCGTACAACCGGCGCACGTTGCCCATCTCCCGGCTCTTGGACTCGTCCGTCTCCTCCAGGCGGACGAGCAGCGTGGAGCGTTCAGACTCGAGGTCCTGCACCCGCTGGATGTAGTTGGCGAGGCGGTCATTGAGGCTGCGCAGCGCGTCCTTCTCCTGGAGCCGGGACAGACGCGTGGGGCTGGTGCTGCTGACGGAGGAGGAGGGGGTCGTGACGCGGCCGGAGGAGCGCGTGGTGCGGCCACTGCGGGTCCCGGTGGTCAGGGGCGTGGAGGTAGCGGAGGCCATGATTACGCACGGAGTTCCAGAGTGCAGAGTTCCGGGACTTTGCGCAATAATCCGGCGATTGGGACACAAAATAAATAAAAACGCCTTAAATTCACGGGAGACGGGCCAGATTCACCTGCTTCTCCTCGACGGTTGAGCCGAAATGAGCCACAGCTGGAAGTGATCACTTGTAGTTGTGCAGCGCGACACTGGACTCAAGTCACCCACAGTGAACACAAGCGCTTCCGGACGGCCAGCCTGCAGAAGATTCAAGAGTTTCAAGATTGTTTATTTGTTTATTATTTGTGTTTATGCAGAATCAACACAAGGGCAACAATGCAATGAAATGCTATCGCTAAGATAGTCAAGAAGTACTAATAACAGGCCTATGCAGTAGGGTGACATCAGGTAATTTGAGCCACATTTTGGTTAATGTCTTAGGAAACTCGTAAATAACTATCTATGACACTGGTTTATATTTATTTTAGTTAATAAATACAATGTTTAATATTTTAGGGTTGAATTATTGTATAAAATTTAATCATTTAGGTTTTACAGCTTATAAAACATCAGCTGTCCCACATTTTTTAAACGATCAGTGTTCAGGTAAAATGAGCCACTTAGCAGCTTAAATGAGCCACCATACAATAGTACATGGTAAAAAAAATAAAATAAAGTCTTACAAAAAGTGCAGGGGGAGAAGTAAACAACATCAAGTTATCAGTCTATCTTTTAATTGTTTTGAGATTCTAGTTTGTGGCTGCACTATGATAAAAAAAAAATAATTAAAAATTAAAAAAAAAATCTAAACATGTAAAAAATATATAAATAATAAATAAATAATTTTACATTAAAATAAAAAATAAATATGTAAATAAATACTTAAATAAATATATATATATATATATATATATATATATATATATATATATATATATATATATATATATATATATATATATATTTTAGGGCTGGGAATATTAACGCGTTAATCGCGATTAATGTAAGTTATGATCGCGAACAATTTTTTTAATCGCGATCAGAGTTTGCCAGCATTTTCCGCAATTCTACCATCCATATGCAGCTCATTTGGTTGTATTAATTAAACTCATTGTCGGTTAAACGCGCTATTTTGAGTTTGCTAGTATTTTGTTCCTTCTGCGCATCCGTAGGCAGCTCGACCGGGCTTCAATCATTTATTTACAATTTCTCAAAGTAAGCACTTTTTTGAAATAAAAAAAATGGTGAGAAATACTTTGCATTGTGAGTTTAACTTTAGATTCGAACGGTCTTACTGCAAGATATCAATTTTAAACATGCAAAATCGCGATTAATCGCGATTAACTATGAAATTTCTGAGATTAGTTGCGATCAAGAAAATTAATCGTTTGACAGCCCTAATATATATATATATATATATATATATATATATATATATATATATATATATATATATATAATACATAATATATAACATATAACATAATATATAACTAAGAAATAAATAAGAAATTAAAAGTCTAAAGTCTACTTTTTCTTTATTAGTGACCTAAACCAAGAAAAATTACACTAGGCCTACTTTTGTTCCAGAAGCATTTTGCTTGCAGACCAGTGTAATCTAAAAATGGAACAAGAGATTTGTACTTAAAATATGAAACAACATGGAATATTGCTTGAATTAAGAAAACACACTTTCCACTGGTAGATCATTTTACATGTCAAGTTGAATCTAGTCAAATACAATAAAAATGTGCTTTAAAAAGTCATTTTAACTTACTGAGATATTGCTTTGTGCAGTGTAGACTTAGACAAACTTTATTGATCCACAAGGGAAATTGTTTTGGCTACGGTAGCTCAACCATCAAATATAATATATAATATATAATAGAAAACAACAACAACAAAAATAGATGGAATAGCAACCAAAAAGCAATAGACCAGTTTCAAATGAGACATAATTGTACATAAATGTACATAGTAAAAGGAGAAACTCAACCATGGATTCTACCTGGACTGAGGGATTCTTCACATAAATATACATAATTATACATAACTTTTGTTCACTTGACAAGATTCAAGATTCAAGATTATTTTTTTGTCATATGCAGAATCAACACAAGGTCAACAATGCAATGAAATGCTTAGGATCAGAGGAACCGCTGACTCGCTAAGATAGTCAGAAGTACTAATAACATGCAATAATAGTACATGGTAAAAAAAAAAAGTGTTGCAAAAGTGCAGGGGAAGAGAAGAAGTAAACAATATAATAAACAATATGTAATTAAATGTAATCAAAAATACAAGGTACAGTGTACAAAGGTGCAACAAACTGAATTTCTCCATGGATTCTACCTGGACGACTGAGGGATTCTACACATAATTATACAAATAAAAATAATGATAATAAGTGTAAAGTAATAAAAGGGGGTTATTATCATCAGCGTTCACCTTGCTCTCAATGACTTTGCTCCTAAATTATGCGTGTGATTACTACCTGTATGCGCTTATGAATATGCACGCACTTTAAATGTCGGATAATGTATAGAATTGTTTTGAGATTGTTTATTTTAGAAGTGCTTATATTTTAAGATTTTATCCTGCACTAGCTTTTTAAGATTGTACCTTGTATTTGATATGTGATTTATTTTCTTTTATTATATTGTATTGTATTTTTATTGTATTTATAATTGCACTTTATCGTATTTTTGGATTGTATTTTATGACGTGAGGACTGCAGATGGAAATTAGCTTTGAGCTAAATCTGGTGCAGACATCTTTTTAATGAAACTGCACACTGTCCTTAATAAACTAAGAAACCTAAAAAACATATGTACAAATCAGATTTAAATAGAAAAGTGGTAATAGAATATAAAATGCAATATCATATAAGATGTAAATAAGATGTACATGTGTATATTTCTTGTATCATTTAGCCTCTCTTTAAACTGCATAGTTGTAGTTTGGGTTTTACTTTGAATGGGAGCTCTCTCTGGTTTGCTGTGCCCTCGTGTGGCTTGATAAAGACAAGTTCTCTGATGTAGAAATCAGCTGATTCGGATGACTGTCCAGCTGATGTCATCCGCCACAGATAAAGCAGCCAGATTTTTATTTATTTATTTACATTTTTCATTTTTACCTTTAGAATTCCAAGCATGTATTTTAGCCTCAACAATAACTTTTTGTTTTAAGTTTCTATAAGTATTATGATCCATTATAATGCGTCTAAAATAAGTAACTCCAGTACTGGGCAATGCAACCAGCAGATGGCAGCATATCTCCATCACCAAAAACACAACTCCAACTAATTTCATATCCTCTTCGCTGCACCGACGAATCTCCATCCATCCTTCCATTTATCCATCCAAATATTCATCCATCCATCCATTTTCTTCTGTCTTCCTTTCCTTGGCCCTATGAGGTTTACAACTCTGAAAAAACAAATATGCAAAATGATCTTTTTTTCTGATTTTACTAGGCTACTTATAGGCATGTGTTTGGGCAAAAGGAACATTTTTGTTTGAGTCTATAAACAACTGACAACATTTCCCCCAAATTCCAAATAAAAATATTATCGTTTAGAGCGTTTATTTGCAGAAAATGACACATTGTCGAAAATAACAAAAAAGATACATACATGTTTTCAGACCTCAAACAATGCAAAGAAACTAGATCAAATTCATTTTAAAACAACATAATACTAATGTTTACACTTAAGAAGAGTTCAGAAATCAATATTTGGTGCAATTACCCTTATTTTTAAGATAAGATAAGATACGACTTTATTGATCTCACATAGGAGAAATTTACTTGCCACAGTAGCTCCAGGCAGAGACAGTTTGAACAAGAAAGTGCATGCAGGCAAGAATAAAAATTAAATAAGTAATGATAAAATAAGTAGTGATAATAATATAAAAAAAAACAGTAACTAGAGTATGGAAAAAATATTGCACATTTGGCCTATATAGTAGAATTAATCACAGCTTTCATGCGTCTTGGCATGGTCTCCACAAGGTGCAAGAACTGAAGTAGCTCAGCTTTGTGTTTGTGTTGGAATTCAACAGACGCTGGAATGGAATGGCTGTAATACATGTAGAGATGCTGATTTCAGAAAAACATGTAGTGGCCTATTTTTTTATTTTTATTTTTTTTAAATCATAGTGCAGCCACAAACTAGAGTCTATCTCAAAACTTAAAAGATGTCCACTATAAAGGACACAAATGAATGGGCGGGTCTCAGGAGGATATATCTTTGATGAGTGAGCTACCATACCCAAAACAATTTCCCTTGTGGATCAATAAAGTTTGTCTAAGTCTAAGTCTAAGATAGCCCCTGCAGTGTGAAGTGGCGAAGCAGTGGCTCTACTCCAAGCTCTTTCAATAAATCTCTTTAAATCTCTCCTCTAGGCTTTCTATATCCTGCTAAACTCTTCTAAACTTCTAAACTCTGCGTCCGTGGGGCATGTTCTCTATCCATCCGTGTCCATCTCAGCTGGCATAAATCTCTTAATCTCCACAACATCTTTCTGTCCCTCCGGGGTTGACCACCCGCAAAAAACCTCGAAAAAAAATTCTTAGAAATCTTAACTTCTCCATCCTTTTACACTTTATTTTAGCAGCGGAAACAGGAAATAGAGTAATTCCCACTGCCTTGACACTGGTCCCAACTTGTGTGTGTGCGCGCTGCTCGGAGCTGGCTCACACTTCACCGGAGAACTCCTGTCACGGATGCACGCTCGTCTCCTCCGGTGTGACACTCAGCCCTCGTGTTTCCACAGCGGAACCGTGAGTTGCGCGCACCTCTCGTGGCGTGGACTGACCCTCCTCGGACCTTCTTCTCGTGGACCTGTTTCTGGACTACACCGGACTGATGCTGCGGGGACGTGGAAGCGCATAGGCGAGATCTCCCTCCACAAGGTAAGTGAGGTGTGCTGCGCGCGTTTGGCACTGACAGGACAACAGGCAGTCAAAATACAGTGTGATTCTACTGTTTATTTTACACATGTAGTGATTAAGTGTGAATAATGTGTCACTCTGTTGCGTCGGGAAAGTTGGAGACGTTTGCGCATTTGGATAAGCGACACGAGATAGGCTGGTCGTGCGTGTTTAGTCTTTCTCTGCCCACTCAAGTCCCACAGTATCACGGATGACTACAAGACTGGCACCAAACCCAGTGGCATTGGATGTAATTTATACATTTCTTGGCATCAAAACTGGCTCACTTGGCTGAATTGTGCACAAGAGACAAAAATGGATCCATACTGAGTGGGCAACTGTGTGTATGTGATAAAGGCACTTCCACAGACTGCAACTAGTTCAAAGTTTTCTTGAATTTTAATTTGAGTGTTTAGAGCTGTAGTTTATGCACAACTAAATGTAATAGGGCATCAAAGAATTTGTGTCTCAGGCAGAAATAGGAAAAACAGAAACAGGTTTGTTATTTTTTTTATTCATGCTGCACTTACTAGACACAAAGATGAAATTACAAAAAAAATATGATAAATTACTATTTTTATTATATAAAACATGGTTTTATATTGAGTGTTTTTACGATATGTCCTTTGTCCCTTGGCCAGGTTTTGGACTCTCAGTCCCTCATGAGACTGAAATTAAATTTGATTCAGTAACTTAATTGACAAATGACACAGAAATTCCTTATTTTAATGAAAAATATCATGTGCTATTATTTATTTTTCATAAAAAGAACACCTGTCCCTCTGGATCACTGTCATTTCCACCACAAAATGTAACTTTTAACTTTTTTAAAACCTTTGTCTACTTGAACCACATCAGTTGTGATGTGACAGGAGCTCATGTTAGCATAGCAGCGTTAGCTCCATGGAAGGAAGGGAAACAAGAACAAAATCAAGGTCAAGTTTTGCAAAACCAAGAGTAGGTTTATTGGTCGTCATTTCCAAACACCTCATATTTCCTTTGAATGTACAAATAATGAGAAAAATACCATTTTATATTGTGTATTTTGAGTATATTTATGGTAACTCTAAAACAGAGATTAGCATGCTAATATGTCATTTCCACAACAGACATTTCCATCACTTTATTTATTGTTAATGTTTATTATTTATTTATTCAATATTTATGTCATTTCATCACAACCACTATCAGTTAATGTTTCTACACACTGTGATGAAGTAGAACAAATCAAAATATTTATAAAAATATGTGTTGGATTTTCTGAAAAATATCATGACCAAATTTTACTGTAGTTGGAGAATCACCCAATAAACAAGATCTGAACCAACCCGGACATAAAACAGGATGCTGCTTGGTGGTTTTATTTGCTTATTTAAAATGGAGTTAGTAAAGTTAAAAGTGCACTGGTGGACCATAGAGACAAACTCCATTTGATTGCTGAGCTTGTAAAGTTGCAAATTATGGCATTAAAAGTTTGTATCTTTATGGAGACAGCCAGGTGACACTACCAGGCCAAATTACAGGTCAGATCTGTGGAGATGTGAGCCTGCTGTTTTTCAAGGTATTTTTAAGTATGAACACACACAATTAAATAAATGTAAGATAAATAAGCTTAAAGGGACAGTGTGTAAGATTTTTACCCGTTAATTACCGAAATTGAAGATACCCATTCAAAAATACATTGTTTTCCAAGCCTTTTCACTTCCATCATGAAATCAAAGTATTCTTTTGAACTTAGATATAGTCACATAAAAGGGGGATCTTCCCCATATAGAGGCAGCCATTTTGAATACGAGAGAGGGGGGGGGGCATGCTGCTGTATCACACGTCGTAATGGATCTAACACGTGTTTTGGACTAAATTGTTTTACTGGATTTTATTCGCTGGATCCTTACGGACAGATTGATACCAAGCTTGTGGTGAAATACAAAGTTTGGCCTTCAAAGGTAAGCAAAGTAACAAACCGTTTTGTGCTTTTCCGTATAAAAGCCCCATGTGCTCGGGGAGTGATTGTTGTGCCGTGAAATGAATTGCATAGTCAAAAAGAGGAGACTGTAATGTTTCATTTGATATGTAGATTGTCATGGTACACGATCGGGAATGTGTGTTTTCATGCGAAAAGAAAAAAAAAAACAGTGAACGGGAGACCGCGTTTTATTAATACCGTTGTTGTCGGCTCGCAGCGCCGCGTGCGCACGGGTACGCGCGGGTACGCGAGCTGTCCGCTACGGCGCGTCCGGGTGACCCTCGAGGTTTGCCGTAGCTAAAACAGGATGTGCCATAGCCACTATCCACCTATGCGCCACGAATCCTACACACTGGACCTTTAAGGGTGCACTAACTTTTTGGTTGGGGGTCCGTCACCTGGTTGTTTCTATGGATACGTCATTGCTATACCTGGAATGTTCCACAGTATGGCATTAAACAACTGTAATTTACATTTATTCAATTACAGTTCAATTTACTGCGAAAAAGTGCTTAGAAAAACTCTCTTTTCCACAGATCTGGCCTGTAACTTGGTCTGGTTTGGTCTCCATGAAGATAGAAAGGTTTAACGCCATACTGTGAAACATTCCAGACAAAGCAATAACATCTCCATGGAGAAAAGCATCTGACGTACCCTCCATCAGAAACCTTACACAACGTTCCTTTGCCAAAATACAGAAAAGTTACATGGTGCTCCTTTTAACTGAATAAGTAACGACATACGCACATCTTGCATAACTCAACAACAACTCATATTATGCTTATAGAAAACAGCTCTGATTTTAAACCTTTTGTGGTAGAATCCCGTACACACACCTTCAGTATTGGACCTCCTCCGTCACAGCTGTCCAGAACCATAGAGTCAGAGTAAAACAAACCAATACAATCAAGAGACTGAGCAGTAAATCTGTGGGGATGGTTTGTGGCTATAGGGAGCCGAGCGGAGTGACTGAACAAAGTGTTTTTATCTTAGACACTACATCACGCCCACACCACCAGCAGCGACAGCAATCACAAGTCAGCGATGATGAGGCTCTCTGGACTTTTACAGTCGTTCCTGATGTAACAGCCGCTGCTTTCTTATTTCAAAGATGCACATTTAAATGCATATCTCCATCGCCAAAAACACAACTTCAAAAGTGGAGGGTCTGATGCTTGTTTGTGTCCATGGTTGTGTTATTTCTTTGCCTGGAATGTTTCACAGTAGGGCATTGCATCTGTTTAATTTAACTGTTTTATAGCTCAAAAATGCCTCAAAAAACTTAATAGCACCATACGCGGGCTTGCTTCTCCGTAAATCTGACCATTAACCAGTCTCTGTGGTGATCACCAAGTTTATTTCCATGCAGTAATCCAAGCAAAACAGTGATATCTCCATGGACCCTCCACTAGAAAAGTTACACAGTGCATTTTTAAGTAGTTTGGAGGCTCTGTTACCTGTTAGTGCCTTGAAAACGTCATAGGAATATTCATCAGTATGGTATTAGCTAGGGTTGGGGCGTCACACAAGACACACACTGCGTGCACATGGACGAGTGTAATCCGATTGCAAACTGATTGGGATCGTATCGAATTCATGTGCACAGGCAAAGGATCGTACAGGGATTGGTTTCCCCAATCCGATTGGAACCCCTGGCTTAGGCCGATAGTAATCCGCTTGGTGCCGCCTTGTGCACGATATCGGATCGAATTGGCGTACTGCGCATGCGCGGGAATTTTCACCAGGGATTTCACTCGGAAGTGGCAGGAGGCGCAGACGCCGTCATAAGTAGCGATTGTGGCCGGAAAAGTCAGACGAAATCATGGCTGCGAAGAAAGAATGCACAACACGTACACCAATGCTGCTCCGTCAAACTCCACAAGCGCCATCTTTGTATACCGCCACATAGTTTGTTGTGTTTTTATTGAGTAGCCATCACCCGGAAGTAGTTGGATTACAGTGCTACATAGCGTAGCGGAGCCGGCCAGGTCGCTGACCAGTATCCGATTACATGAGTTTCATGTGCACTCGGATTGGACGACAGACCACCCGCCGAGAAACGGGATTGGATTTGGAGAAATCCAATCCAATCCTACCATGTGCACGCAGTGACAGTTGACACTGGCTTCACCATTTTTGATTTACTTTATTCAGTACAGTGGTCCCTCGTTTAGGTTCCAGAAATAACCCGTAATGAGTGAAATCCGCGAAGTAGGACAACTTTATATTTTACAAGGCTGTAAACGCCTTAAAACACTGGTATTAACGTTTTTTCAAATTTCTCTCTCGTTTAAAGACTCAAAACTTTTGTAGATTTTCAACAAAATGTATTAATAGTGATGCATGGGGGCTCCGCTGGGAGCCCCGCCGGACGCGCGTGGAGCACGGAGACATGAGTCACTGGATCTGCCGGAAGCACCGCGCTCATCCAGAGGCACTGCCACATCCCGGGACGCGATGCGCACCAACCCCTTGGAGAAGTGCGTGACACGCTCCCCCCCCGTCATTGTGGTCAAATCCGTGACAGAGCAGCACGACCAGCGCGAGGCCGCGTGTACACCGGGGCTGCGAGCACGAGATCGAACCACGGCGCCCAGACCATGCCTCCCCCTCAGGACCGCGTCCTCGCAGCCCGAGCCACAAACCGAACACGCACAAACGAACGCAAGAGTCGCACGAAACCAGCAAAGAGCCGCACGGGGTGATTTAATCCTGGTTTAGACCTGGTCTAGTCCCAGTTTAGTCCAGGTCTAGACCTGGTCCAGTCCTGGTTTAGTCCAGGACCAGTCCAGGTTTAGACCTGGTTTAGACCTGGTCTAGACCTGGTTTAGTTCTGGTCTAGACCTAGTTTAGTCCACGTTTAGTCCTGGTCTAGTCCTGGTTTAGTTCTGGTCTAGACCTAGTTTAGTCCACGTTTAGTCCTGGTCTAGTCCCGGTCCCCCCTGCATCCCCCCATCTATCAATCGGCAAAGGTCTACAGTCTCTTAGCCAATCAGGACGCAGAACACAATGTTACACTAAAAAAAAAATCTGCAAAACAGCGAGGCCGCGATCAGAGCGAGGGACCACTGTATCAGTTATTTGTAGCAAAAGATCTCATCCCATCCTTGATTTTATTATATCTTTCATTTGTTAAATTACTAGCGTTTTCATTGCCATAAATTACTTGATTTGACGAACGTGTTGCCTAATTGTTTCCATGGAGGACCATTTCACACAAAACACCAACACAGAGAAAAGACGGCGTCAGACCCTCCAACTAAACTAAACTTACATAGTTCACCTTTAATTCTCAAGTCATTCAGTCTGATTTAGAACGGCATGCAACATTCATGCAACAGTGTGCATCAGGGGTGCAACACATTATCAGATATAGAGTCTAGTAACTAACTGAATGTATTTGTTGTAATTTGGGCTCTTCTACAGACTAGTACGTCAGGTGTTCAGACTGATTCTCTGTAATTCATAATCAAAGGCTGTCACTCACCATCCACATCTCACAGAGCTGTCCAAACTGGGCTCTTTATTCCAGTGGCATATGGGAAACAAACCATCTCACCTTCACCATGCGTGCCCATTGGCTAATCCACCTGTCAATCATCTGACCACTGAGAAATAAACCCAGATGACCCCTTTTTGTGTAAGATATAAGCGTGAAGTATGGGATAATAGGCCATGTTCCAAGACAGAGCTGTAAGTGCAATTGATGGCTGCAAGATTAAGAGCAATCAAATCCAAATTTGAAAGGACGCAATTAGCAAATCGCAAAGGCTTCAATTTATGAAGTACCAAAATATCCAGTCTTATTCTTCTTTAAAAAAAAAACAAAAAAACTGCTGACACTGTTTTGGATTCATTATTATCATTTAAAATTCGTCTAAATTTACTTCAGCAATATATCACAGTTTAAAATGTGTTATGACAGGCCTAATCTCTAAATCGCAATTTTAAAGACACCCTAGGGGACCATTTGTGCATATTTTTTTCACCGTTGGAAAAAAAAAAAAAGGCTGTGTTGCAGTTAGAGCTATGAAACTTTCCAGATAATATTATTTTGATAAAATTTTAAAATGGCACCTTCAGCTCTCACCTCACCTCTCCCACGTGTCCCACTGTCTTCCAGCCCACTGTAATAAAGACATTATGTAATGTGATATCATGAAATACCACCTCAATCTAAGCTTCTGTGTTGAAAATGTAATAATTTGACATTTTTCATGAGGTGGCCCTCTGGATTCCCAGGGGCCCTCGATCCATGTGCTGCGTGGATGTAAACAGACACACGTGAGGAACGACTCTCGCCTTTTTTACTTTTAAAAAATGCTACAAACTGGATTAACAGTTTTGTTGTTTTGTTTTGGTTTGTGGACTGGATGTCGTGATTTGGATAATATGGATGAGATGCTGTAGTTTACATGTACACCTCTACGAGAGCTGTGTAATAAAGTAGGCTCATCGTTTTTGCTATTTCTTGAGTTTGTAACTTGCTCCTGTGTGTCTGTCACTCCGTCTGCCCCTGACACTTTTTTGGCTTTTACTGTAGCGTTGCTGATGTTTGGTGGTTATGATCTGACAGAGCAGCTCAGAGTCATACTGACACCACACATGACTGTGTGCGGCTTCAAAATCGCACACAAAGTCAGATCAACGCCTCCAAGAACTCAGGGAGAAGCAAATCGCAGCCATAATTGGGCAAATTCTCCTGTAGTGTGTGACGGCCTTAAATGTGAGGATTAGATTGTTGAAAAAATATTCACACAAAAAAGTGTATATATTATTATTCCAATTTTTAAAAAAGTACAATTTCTACCTGAAACACCATTTCCAAAATCAAACCTCATATTTTTTTCATTGGTTGGTTTTTGTATAAATGTTTTTGTGGTCTAAGACTATTGGTAGAGGTGGGATTCTGGGCAGGACATAATCTGGAAACACAAAAGTGTATTGTGCACAGGGATCTAGTGTCTGCAGCAACAGATATGGTGTGTGACTGTTACCAGGAGAAAAACTACAAAAGTCAAACTGAAATCAAACTGTTGGTTATTTTGCACTATAACATCAGCCTGAAATGGCTCTCACAGAAATAGCCTCTGCAGAGGAGGGCTTCAGCTGAGAGTCCTTCAGACAGAGTACAGTAACCACCATATTCTGGAGGTAAAAGACAAACTGTCTGTAGATAATAAAACTATCAAATGTTCAGTAAAGCTAATCTTTAGAAAATAATATGAAAAGTATGTACTTTATTGAATATATTGTATTTGTTTAAATGTTAATCCCATGACAAGTTTCAATTTTGTATTGGAGACAACTGAATGTTGATTTGAAAACATATTCCAAATCAGAATTGCAATATGTGTTAGAAAAGTCACAAAATGACTTTATTCCACACAACATCCCTGTGATGATTCCCCTGTAACACATGGGGACATGCTGAGGTATGTGACCCCTCAGATTTGGACTCCAGGGCCTGGTTAAACACTGTATCTGATCAAAGTGGAACTAATTCATTCTAAAATCAATTCACAAAATGATTTGTTTAAATTCACATGTTGTTAACATGTTTATTATGAAAATTAAGAGTTACATGTAATTGTATATTCCTGCAGTAAATGTACTATACAGTGCTATAAGGCGCTTTGTGTTACATTTTTGTATGAAAAGCGCTTTATAAATATTGTTTGATTGATTGATTGATATAAGAATGAATCTGCTGCTGTGCAAAACACAATCAGTGTTGTTATAAATGATTGACATACTTTAAGGGTCTAATAATGTAACAATCCACTTCATACTTTTACCTTTGAAAATAAAACAAGTGTGAAGATTTCTTGATATATATGTATCTTGACAAGTAAACCAAAGATTTGAGCAATTGAAAGTATTTAAAAAAAGTTAATTTCATCCTATTTTATAGCACTTTTATGTTGTGGCATGAAGGATACCAATATGACCAAAAATATTGGGGTGTCAGAGAGTTAAAATGCAGAGAAGAATTTCTCCAGTGTGAGATCAATGGGGGGGGTTCACTTCTAACCAATCACCAATCACTTCTCAAGACATTCTAAGCTCTCTCCACAGCAGCAGCAGAACCTACAGCCACCTCAGCCTCTTCTTTAGGGCTGAGCAATTTGGGGGAAAAATTGAATTTTGATTAGATTTGCGATTTATGTTTATAATTTTATATATGTGTCCAGAAAACTAAGAACAAATACAAGAATCACATTTCAGAGCATGTTTGTATAGATCTAGACTAACAGGGTTAGGAGTTTTTATACAGAATAAGACAGGAGGTTTTGTTGTTTGAGGAGGAAATTATTGTACTTAAAAAACTGAAATGGCGTTTTTGATTGAAACTGCAGCCCTACTCTTCCTTAAACCAAAAGTGTACACCCCAAACAAATCAATGTCTTTGCCTGCCATGCATTATTCAAAATACTATCCTCTGTGTCTCATTCAAGTATTTTCTAGTGACTATGAAGTAAGATTGTTTTGAACATGGGTTGATTTGCATATTTAAGTTCTAATTATGTCTTGTAAACTTCTTTCATCACCCAGAACTCCACTTTTAATTGGTCTGTTACTTCCATGGAGATATTTGCACCAGTGAGTCACGGTTGGTGTCTTTCACACAGGCCGGGGCTCTGCAGCAGCACTGAGAGCGAGAGAGAGGTCTGGGATTTTCAAAGTTCAGAAGAGGAAGATGGAGGAGCAGTACTTCTGGAGGGCTGTCCTTGTGTTGCAGATGTGCACAGCAGTCAAGGTAACACACGTGGATGAGTTTTTGTGGTATACAGTGGTACCTTACGAAATTAATTCGTTCCAGAAGTGGTTTCGTAACGTGAAAAATTCGTAAGTTGAGTAGCTATTTCAATGGAAAAAGCCTGATCCGTTCCAAGGTTGTTGTTTTTTTTATAGTGTAACATTTTTTTTATAGTGTAACGTTGTGTTCCTGATGGGCTAAGATACTAGACCAGGACTAGAAGAACGTGGAATAAACCAAGTCTGGCCAGAACTAAACCTGGATTGGACCTGTTATTATTATAACATGGCAGTGCCGTTGGAGGAGCGCGGTGCTCGTGTCTGCGCACCTTTAAGAGGCCGAGAAAGACGCTCTTTCAGCGGGAATAAGAGCGAGGCGGGCTCTGCTTCTATCTGACCTCCAGAGCCGGGGGGCTGACACTGTGAGCTAACAGGCTGCTCTATCGGTGGGAAAGACCGCGGGGTCTCGCTCAGGGTGGGGTCTGGTTCTCTCTGACTTCCAGAGCGCGGCTCAGACTATGAGCTGTGACCGTCGTGAGACAGGTGAGTTTTACCCTACTGTGTTGTTGTGTCTCCGCTCCCATCGCACGTTCGGCGGCGCTATATTGAGCCGTGTCCCCCCCAACACATTCCATTGAAAATCTATGAAAGTTCAAGTGTTTAAACGAGAGAGAAATGCGAGAAAAAAGTGTAGAATGTGTGTGGTGAGGCATTTACAGCCCTAAAACATGTAGAACAATTGCCAAATACAAAGTTGCCCTACCTCGTGGACCTCTCCCACCTCGGGCCACCTCTGGAACCTAACCCCGTGTGTGTTGATAAAGTGTATTTACGTTTTGGGGCGTGCATCTGAGCGCGCATTAATAGAATTTTTGAAATTTGTTGTTTTTAAAGTGCTTTATAAATAAAGTTGGATTGGATTGGATTGGAGATTTCGCGTTTCGTAACTTGAAATTTCATTTGTATCTAGAGACCAAAATTGAACTTGAAATTTTCGTTTGTTGGGTCATTCGTAAGGTGAGGTACCACTGTATTGGTAAAAAAAGAGAAGTAGAATAACAACTTTGTGGAAGATGGAATGTGTTTTGGGTGTTTTGAGGATAATGTAGATAATGTAGATTGACCTGGTTTAGACCCCACATCCACAGAATTCTAAATTAACTGTGGTACTTTGTGAGAGCCATAGGGATAAATTGAGGAATGGATCAAGGGATAAAGAGAGATAGAGATATATAGGGGAAGAACTGATCTGTAGTCTTTATAAAAGAGAGAACGCAATACCTGCACAGCTAGACCTGCCAGAGCTGTGAAAAGATCCCACAACCACAGCCACAGAAACAGTTGGTTGAGATGTGTACCCACTGAATAAAAAGTTACCAATTGGATTTCAAAGTTCAAAGTTCAAAGTCAGCTTTATTGTCAAAAAACTTATGTACAGGTTGCACACACAGGATTTGAAATTGCAGCGCCCCCTAGGCCCAAAGTGAACATAAAACATCTGATAAGCAAGACAATAAACACCATGACTAAAACAATATACCTGGAGCAGAAGTACAGTAAACTTGTTTATAATACAACTAGGTAAAACACACAATGTGTAGCGTAATAAAGCTCAAATTGTGTCATTTAAGCAGCAGTGTCAGTGTCATTTAAGTGTCATTTAAGCAGCAGTGTCAGTGTCATTTAAGCAGCAGTGTCAGTGTCAATTAAGCAGCAGTTGTCAGTGTCGTTTAAGCAGCAGTTGCCAGTGTCATTTAAGCAGCAGTTGTCAGTGTCATTTAAGCAGCAGTGTCATTGTCAATTAAATGTCATTTAAGCAGCAATGTCAGTGTAATTTAAGCAACAGTGTCAGTGTCATTTAACTCATTCACTGCCGGCCTGTTTTCAGAATTCTATCCCCCAGAGTGCCACAGGTTTCAGTAGAATTTCACTGATTTTCCAAGACCCACAGAATACTGAGTTCTTTGACTATATAAACATGGGACACATCAAAATAAAGTGTCGACTCTCTTCTTTCACCTGGAAAAAAAATTATGTTTCTAACCTTTTCGGTTCTCAAATAACTGATAGTAGAACATAGGGAAGTTTCAGCAAAAACACTGGTTTTTGAGCAAGAAATGGAGAAAACGACCGTTTAGTTCAGGGAAGGATTTCGAGCAGATCAGTGACTTTGACATCAATATTTATTGATTTAGTGACACCTCAAACATCTAAAATAACAGAGAAAGAGATTTTTGATGTCAAAGTACATTTTTTATTTACAAATATAAGAATATAAGGCTCTGTGAATTGAAAATTCGTTCAAATCAATAGTGCCAAGAGATGTTTACAGGATATAATATCTTTTCCTATAAAATAGAACTTTGTTGAGGCTTTGTCTGAGGCCCAGAGTACAGACCCATAATAAAAACTAATACACACACACACACACACACACACACACACACACATATATATGTACATACACACAAGCCCATGCATAAACCTTTACACACACACAGCTACACACGCGCACGCACACGCGCGCACGCACGCACACACGCACGCACGCACACACGCACACACACACACACACACACACACACAACTTCATTCATTACAATTACCATACACTGCTCACTGCTCCAAGTCAGTAAACTTCTTCTTTGGAGCTGTCGTAGTTCTGAGGAGACTCCCTGGTCCGTGCAGCGCACACAGGACACGCCCCCTCCTCGGGCACAGCAGATCTCTGCTCAGACCTCGCTGCTTGATCCGGCTTGTCTCTGCGATCCTCTGATCCAGGATCCTGGGTCCCAAGAGCAATCTGATCGCTCCATAGGCGCTGATCAACAGTTGTCTGCTTTTCCGGGTTCCCTGGCCTCGCCATCTTACTACTCTGGCCAATACACCATACACACGCTGCACTCCTCCTTTCTTCCCCGGCTCTGATCGGCTAATAATGATACAACATCGCCATCTACAGGTTGAGAGATGTAAATTACACCTCAAAAGTTGCTCCAGGCCGTAACCTAGCAACCCCCGCTGAAAAAAGCAATTGACGTCTATAGACGTCACGGCACTCAACGGTTGGATTCGAGGGGACGTCAATAGACGTCTCCGGCATTGAATGAGTTAAGCAGCAGTGTCATTTAAGCAGCAATGCCAGTGTCATTTAAGCAACAGTGTCAGTGTCATTTAAGCAGCAGTATCTCTGTCATTTAAGTGTCATTTAAACAGCAGTATTGGTGTAATTTAAGCAGCAATGTCAGTCTTATTTAAGCAGCAGTTGTCAGTGTCATTTAAGCAGCAGTGTCATTGGGGGAAGGAGGACAGGACAGGGAGAGAGTTCAGCATCCTGACAGCTTGGTGGATGAAGCTGTCTTTCAGTCTGCTGGTCTTGGCCCTGAGGCTCCACAGTCTCCTTCCTGATGGCAGCAGACTGAAGAGGCAGTTGGATGGGTGGGTGGGATCACCCAGAGGGCTTTGCGGGTGAGGCGGGTGCGGTAGATGTCCTGCAGGGAGGGGAGAGAGACACCCACGATTCTCTCAGCTGCTCTCACTACTCGATGTAGCTTTTTCTAGCAGGACACGGTGCAGGTGCCGTACCACACAGTGATGCAGCTGGGGAGGATGCTCTCTCTAAGGAGACGGATTTCCGTTACTGCAGGTGTTGTGTCCCAGGGCAAGACCTTTTTTTGAACATCTGTGTGAGTGTTTGTAGACGCATCGCTGTTACTTTGAGAACACTGTTTTTTACTCAGGAGTGAATGACTAAATATTCTAATTGGTACCACATCCGTACAATTGAACAGTTTCACCACTTTTGCGTCTTCTGTTCAGACCGACATCATATAAACATAGCCTCATTCTTTTTTTTTTGCACCACTTTCTACATTTTAGATACAAACAAAAAAACATCAAATATATGAAGCAAGATATATGGAATTATGTAGTAAAGAAAAAAGGTAATTCTACTAAATATTTTTCGATCAAACAAATGGTGGTTACTTGTGAAATAAATAAATAAATAAATAATAACAATAATAATAATAATAATATTAATAATAATTCCATGTCTCCATCCATCCGTTTTCTTTCACTTATCCGCTTATTCATATATTTGATGTCTTCTGTTTGTATCTGAAATACAAACAGAAGACATCAAACAGACAGATAAGTTCAATACTACACTGGACAATTTAAACTGAAGCATTAACATCTCCACGGAGACAAACATAAATGCAGACTAGAGTTGGGCGGTATCCAAATTTTGATACCGTTAAACCGTCTCCACATTTTCCCGGGGTATACGGTATTACCGTTGCTAAAAAAAAAAAAAAAAAAAAAAACACTTCGTAGCACTACAGTGGAGTTGCCTCGCCAAATGGCAGCTTGCACCTATACCGTTCAGAAACAGAATAGCAAGCATTACATAGGCCTAATGATACTGAAAACATAACAAAACATGTACAAAATTAGTAACTTTTATTAACAAATGTTTAAAGTGCAAATACAGCAGCCAACCGACGGAACGAAATGACATTGTCTGTGGGCTAAAGCTAACAAACCAACAGGAATCAAATAAAATACTTGATCTTATCAAATAAGAAAATCTGAACAATAAATAACAAGACATAACCGAAAATGTCCATATATATAACCCTGTCCTGAGAACGCAGTGGAAAATACTGCTCGTTTGTATATTTTTAAAATCTATTACCATGAATCAAATAAATTAAACGTACAACTATACAACATCCCAAACCGTTTTCGTCCGTCAGAAAAAGCTACTCCTTATTGAAAATAAAAATATTAAGCTATTGAATGCAAAACCAGCATGTTCACTTTTTCCGGCTTGAGTAGGGCACGTTGTGGATTGACAACTTTGCCCGCGGTGCTGAAGACCTGTTCCGATGGAGAGCTTGTGGCACAAACGCACAGGTATTTTATCAGAGTAAAGTGCCTGACTCCATTGGATTTCCACCAAAGAAGGGGGTCTTCATCTGCCAGAATAACAGCCTCGTGTGGAAGTTGCGTTTGTAATAAGAAACCCGAAAACTTCTCACATTTCAGACTCAAAAACGGAGCGTTGTTTTAACACGCGAGAATAACACGCGCTGTGCTAGAACACAAAAGCAGCGTGTCAAACGTCACGCCTTTCTTAAAGGGACCGCAACTATTATCAGAAGCAGCGACTTTATAACCGAACGTCATCTCTCCGATAGTAATATGAGTTTTAAACTGTAATAGTATTAAATTAACAAACACAACCACACATACATAAGTGCTGGACAAACACTCTTTATTTAGGCATTAAATTAATTATAGTTAATATTATATTAGGGCAAGATTTTTTATTTTTTTTTAATGACGGTAATGAATCTGATACCGTTGCTATTTTTAGATACCGCAGTATACCGTATTACCGTATTACCGCCCAACCCTAATGCAGACCCTCTCCAGAAAAGTTACACAGTGCACCGTTAAGTAGAGTTAAAAGTACTGTATGTTGCTACAAAAAGTACAAATTCTTCAAAAGGTTACTCATCTAAGTTTCATATACTACTCAGGTCTTGTTTGGCAAATTGACTGTTATTAAGAAAACTGGAGTTTGTTTTTGTCTTGTTCCCTGCGCGTCCAACAGTTTCACTTTCCGGGAAGAGTCGTTGTTTTTTGGAAAAGGGTCCAGCTGCAGTCCACCCACGGTTCCGCCTCCGCCAGGATTTAAAAAGATATGGGCTGGTCACATGATCCGCTGTGAGGACAGTGAGGAACAGGAGGACACTGGCCAAACTGCTCTCCATCATGGACAGCCACTGCACCAGACTATAGAGGGACAGAGGAGATAATACTCCCTACAACTGCTGAAACCCTCATCCACACCTTTGTTTGTCTAAAGCCAGTGCTTCTCAATTATTTTCTGTGACGCCCCCCCTCCCTGCGCGCGACTATTAATAGTATTATTTGTCTACAAAATTGTTATTAGTACACCTCTGCATAACACTGTATCCTTTTATTAGCATTAAAAACAAAAAAGAAAGAAACTTACAACAAAGACTGCACTGTCTTTTTGCACTGAGGACTCAAATATTAATGTGTTTTTAATGCAGATTTGCCCACATTTGTTTTACAGAAACGAAACTTAAAATCACATGTCCAATCTGCATAAACTAAAGGCGCTGAAAAAAAAACAACTACAAAAAACGCTCTGTCCTTGTGCCGCTGATGCGTCAGCTTCTGTCGGACTAAAGGACACGACTCAGTGGAATATATGTGTTTTTTCTGTGACAGAGGATGTTCTGCTGATGGTGAGTCTGTTCTGTATATCGCGTATTTAAGGTTGCCGCCCCCTGCCCCAGAGCGACAATGAGAGCGCCACTGCCCACTACTGTTGTGGATGTGCAATTACACTTAGTTCTAGTACAGTACGGCAAAAAAGCATGTTTCCCAGGGTCACACGGCGCCCCCCCTGGCATCACACCACGCCCCCCCAGGGGGGCCCGCCCCACTATTTGAGAAGCACTGGTCTAAAGCAGAGATATCAAACATGCAGCCCGGGGGCCAGATCCGGCCCTCCAAGACTTTTAATCTGGCCCTCAGCTGATTTTCTATTAAAATATTTTAATTATGTTTTAATTTTCTACGCTCTTAAAGGACCATTGTTTTGACTGTTGACCGTGACACCCTCATCAGCAAAATGTCAAAAATGAGAAAAGTGGAGGCCGAGTGCAGGATTTTCCAAGAAAAATTGACTAATTCCTATTTGTTCATAGAGGTGAATGGGAAACCTGTATGCTTTTGTTGAAATTGCATTTTTCTTAAAGTTTCAGTTTGTTCATAACATTATATTATTTTGTAAAATAAAGAGTTCATCAAATAAAAAAGACTTCTGTAATAGATTTGCGTTTCTCTGCACAAATATTTGGAGTTATTGATAATTTTTGGGGTATATATGCCATGAGTTTTCTGATCCGGCCCCTTTGGGATCAAAGTAGGTTCGATATGGCCCCTAGACCAAAATGTGTTTGACACCCCTGGTCTAAAGTGAAAAAAACAACAACATTGTATTAGAGGATATGACCAAACTTTTGAATGGTAGTGTATATTTTCACATTTTCCACGAAGACTACCTACAGACTAAACTTTGAAATACAAAAACACGTCTAAAATCAGAATGATGAATAAAATATTTTCCATTTGAATGTTGTAAATGAAAGCCGGCATGTGTGCAGTCTATAGCTGAACCCTCTTATGCCTCTAAGCCTCTCTCTCCATCTCCTCTTCTCCTTCCCACCTTCAATGCTTTTGAATGTTGAACTGCGAAAGTGGATTTTGCCGCGGTGAGCTGCCTGGAGGTAATTTGCACAAGACCATTCCGGTTTTCCCTTTGATCCCAGTGGAGCAGGAGTACGTGGTATTCAAAGTGCCTTCTGCAGCTCCCTCTCTCCGTCATAACAAAGCATCAGATTTAGACGGGAATCCAGTGAACACAGACATAATTAGAGGTGGGCTTTCCACGGTTCTGCTCTCCACATTTCGCTGCCAGTGCGGAGCCAAATCAGATTGACCACCCAAATCTAATTTTTTACGCACATTTCAGCAGCTACGAAGCAGCCCAGCCAGCACAGCCTGTCCCTAACATCACTGGGATTAAGTGGGACTTTGTAAATGCTGAAAATTGATTAAAATGTTAAAAAAAAGAAAAAAAGATTCTGATTCTAATTGTTCCTTAACTCTAGAACACTTTAAAAGTACACTATAAAAGTAACACCATCACTTTTAATTTTGATATAATATACCTAACAAAAAGTACTTGTCATGAAAAGTAGATCAAAATATGACAACAGGTGATAAATTAGAGTGGTTTTCTTTTATTTTCAACTGTGGTATGTGTAACAAAATGGGAAAAAAAGATAGGAAGACCATAAAACCATGCTCCAAAATTACTGAAAAATTTGAAATTTGAGAACAAAAAATTACTAGAAAAAAATAAAAAATAATAAAATAATGATACTGAAAACTTGGTCTTTGGTCCACTCATTCCTGGGACATGTGAGACTTCCCTGGTGAAGCACAGACTCCTCGACACACGAACAGTTACAGGAGAGAGGAACAAAAAATAGTATTTTTTCAGTGGGTAAAAATGACCAGTTGACTAAAATATTGTTTTCACCATAAGAATTCCCTTTGAAATCACCACTTTGTGATATTTAATCATAACCACTGCACTAAATAAGGATAGATACACATTCCAGGACCACTCTTACTTACCTATTCCTTATGTCCTCTTACATTAAATTCATTACAGTCTTACATTCCTCTTTCACTATTGCTGGGTGAAAATCAGCCAAAAGCCTGTAGGAAAAAGTAGGGAAACACCTACACCTTCAAAGATGTCAAAAACAATGGTGAAGCTCCCCAGGGACCCATGACACTCAGAAAAATGCAACTTATTATCATGTAAATACTTTTGCTCAGGTGAAAATCACCTGGCGATAGAGCTCTAGGGTTAAAGGTCCTATATTACGCAAAATTGATTCTTGTGAGTTTTATGTCATGTTATAATATCCTTACGTCATCAAAAACATACCTGGAGTTGTTTTGTTTTATTTACACATATTTGAGTAACCTTTTATTAGTAGTCTGTCTACATCTTCAAAGCTCAAAATGCTCTGTTCCACTTTGTGATGTCATGAAATGGTAATGTTCAAGTTAACAGCTACTTTTTACCTTTTGTTCAGTAGAGATTGTCAATTCCAGACATGAAATCATTCAAATGATTCTAGTGAAGGTGTGTGGAGTTTAAAAACACAATGGAGCACTTCCTGTATTACCGCATGACATCACAAGGTGGAACAGAGTGTTTTCTGTTTGAGAGAAGAACACAGCCTAAATATGCAGGGTTTGTGTGTTATAAATGTGTGAAAGAAAAGACAACTTTCGGCATGTTTTTAGATGAGAAATCAACATTATAACATAGGTCAAATCATTGTGTAATATGGGCCCTTTAAAGCCCCAGTATGTAGCTTTTTTTGCCAATAGGTTTTTCATTATGGATATGTTTATTGTACTGAAAAACATGCATCCTTACTCAGAGCGGGCTTACATATCCATGAAACGGACTCTTATTTGGCCTTGTTAATGAGGGCCTTGTTTCCATGGAAATGTTGTTCTTTTGGCTGTAATATTACACAGTATGCCATAAATATCGATGTATATTCTGATCTGAAGCTTGGTTTTGATTTTCTGTTTCCATAGAATCCTGCAGTTGACTTTCCACACCCAGAAAGTTACATATAATCACTTTAATAATTCAGTAAATGAAAGGGTACCACTTTATAATAACTATACCTACTGTAAATAAAGCATTATCCTTAATAAAGCATAAACAATGACTGAAATCATAATGAACCAAATTAACTAAATTGCCTTAAAATCTTTCTTATTATGGTTTCATCTTTGGCTCAGGTAGACTTTTCATCTTAAAGGTGCATTGTGTAACTTTTCTAGTGGAGGGGTGTCAAATGCTTTTCTCCATGGAGATATTATTGCTTTGTCTAGAATGTTTGTTATTAACCATTTATTAACCCTTTTTATCATCATGGAGACCAAACCAGACCATGTTACAGGTCAGATCTGTGGAGGAGCGACCCCGTTCAGAGTTAGAATGCTTGTTTTTATAGGTTTTTTGAGCTGTAAAACCACGTGTAATTGAATAAATGTAAAGTACAGCTGTTTAAGGTCATACTGTGGAACATTCCATCGCCGACCTGTTGGGCAAGACACTTCATCCATCTTGCCGACCTATAAATGTGGAGAATAATCGTCTAAGTAAGTCAGTGACAGTGGCTGTAGGCTGTGGCTGTAGATTTTTTTTTTGTACTTTTTATCATGTTTTTATCATCACCACCAATGAGAGGGGCTGAATAATAGTGTTATTACTAGTGCTTTTGGTGACTTGTATTGGAAAGCATTATAATAAACTGAATTGTTGTCCCTCTTTTGATCAGAATTTCCCTTTTTTTTTTCACCAAATCCTCATAAGAATTGTGTAAAAAGTGAGATTAACATACAAGACATCATGATAAAAAAATATTTCCAGTATAAAATCAACACTTTTTTCATGTAATCTTGTGACCTATGGCTATTCCCATCTCTCCGAATGTTCTTGGTGGATAACAAAGGAAACTATCAATTGCATTTCTAATACCTGTCCCTTTGAATAGGATTTGAGGTGGTCACCCTAGTTTCACGCTATCATTATTACATCACCATTCAGCTAAAGAGCTCATACATAACTAGTTTACAGTTACCCTGAAAGTCCTATATTATGCAAAATTGACTCGTGAGCTTTAAACCATGTTAAAATGTTGTTACCTAATCAAAAACATACCGTACATGGAGTTGTGTTTTGTTTCATTCACACATGTTTGAGTAATCCTTTATTATTAGTCTGTTTACATCTCCATAGCTCAAAATGCTCTGTTCCAGTTTAGTTTTTACTTTGTGTTGAGAAAAGGTAGGAAATTCCAGGGCTGAAAGTGTCCAAATGTTAGTGAAGGTGTATGAAGGTATGTTTTTGATTATAACATACAGCTCTGAAAAAAAATAAGAGATCGCTGCATTTTTTTCTGAAATCAGCATCTCTACATGTATTACAGCCATTCCATTCCAGCGTCTGTTGAATTCCAACACAAACACAAAGCTGAGCTACTTCAGTTCTTGCACCAGGAGTGGAATAAAGTCACCCAAGAACAATGTGAAAGACTTGTGGAGAGCATGCCAAGATGCATGAAAGCTGTGATTAAAAATAAGGCTTATTGCACCAAATATTGATTTCTGAACTCTTCTTAAGTGTAAACATTAGTATTATGTTGTTTTAAAATGAATTTGATCTTGTTTCTTTGCATTGTTTGAGGTCTGAAAACATGTATATTTTTGTTATTTTGACCATTTGCCATTTTCTGTAAATAAATGCTCTAAACCAGAGGTCTTCAAAAAATCTTTTGATTTCACTTTAAAATAATATAATTTTATATTTTATAGTGTAAAATACAGTATTAACCTGTGTATTATTTCCTTGTATTGGATGTACCATAACAGAGTAGCAATGTTTATACATGACACTAAGCTCAATTTAATATAAAACACAATTCTATGCCGTATATATAGTAGGGGGTCCCTGGCCCAGTTCGCCATCTGTTTGGGGGTTCCTGGCCTGAAAAACGTTGAAGACTGCTCTAAATGATAATATTTTATTTGGAATTTGGGGGAAATGTTGTCAGTAGTTCATAGACTCAAACAAAAATGTTCCTTTTGCCCAAACACATCCGAAAAAATCCGAAAAACTGATAATTTTGCAGTGGTCTCTTATTTTTTTTCCAGAGCTGTAGATTAGAACATATGGGCCCTTTTAAATTTCAGCTAAAGATGTCCTAACATGCCTAGCCATGTTACATTTATGTTTAAAAAGATCAGGTATTAAACAAAATATACAGCACATCAATGGTGTTAAATGAATGCTCTGCCTTATTGCATTTATCTCTGTCCCTTATGTCCATTAGTCTAAAAGCTTTACTCTTTTCCTGTTCCTAAAGCAAAAACAGACACATCTTTTAACTCCATCTGAGCCCCCATTTATCATCCTGCAGCATTATGAGATTACCTTGAATGAAATAAATGTATTGATTCCCCTCCACGGGGACATTCAATTAATATGTAAATAGAAACAAGCTTAGTCAATCAGAACACAAGTCTATGAGCGTACAGGAGCACGTTTCACAACTAGAAGGTGTACATTAAATTCCTTGACAGTACGGAGTAGGTCTGGGGGATATGGTGATAAAAATCGAATCTCATCTCATCCCTATGACGAGCTGTTATTTTTGGTGAAATCGTCGTAATGTATTTCTCTATTTGTGATTTTAATGCTCAAATCTAGACATTTTTTCACACCCATTTTTCCAGTTTTTCAGTCTCGGTAAGGCAAAGTGAGAGCTGGATCTTACCAATCATATAGTGAAGTGTGAACTTTCTGACAAAAATGTAAAGTGTAAATGAATTGTGATAAAAGTGAAATTGTGATCTGGCTTTAAGAAAATAGTTATATAATTTTTATCTCCTGTAGAGTGTTTTCATGTGACGTCATAATGCGAAAGTCGGCCATGTTGGCGATACCACTGGTCTACACATTTTTGGACTCGATCTGCTTCCGAGATAAAAGTCTCATTTATATTGATAAGATGAACTGAAAATCAATTGATAACTGTGCTGGTTAGCTAATGTATTCTAAATATTTAATGATATTGTTTTACATCAAAATCGCATCTGTTTATACAATAGATTTAGGCATTTTTGCTTAAAAATCATTTTTATATTTTGAAAATATTTAAGTTGCACTTCTTTATCCATCAAGAAATAAACAAGAAATATCTTAAGACATCAGGTGCACACAATTTTGAGGCATCTCTCTTATGTGAAGAATATTCACATCAAAAATATTTGATGTTAAAACTCTAGACATATTAAACTGAATGTATTGGAATGTGCAGACAGGCTTTCAGATAGAACTGGTTGCTTGTAAACACACTGTACCTTCTAAACTATCGTTTTTGCCTCATTTTGCATAAATTTCCTATTTTGACTCAATACTATATCTTGGAAACTACAGCCAATCAGCACTTCTGACTTACTTTTTTTTTATTAGTGACCTAAACCAAGAAAAATGTCACTACTTTTGTTCCAGAAGCATTTTGCTTGTAGACCAGTCTACAAACATTGCACTTATGCCGCGAAGTTAAGCAAAAAGCAAAATGGTCAACTGTTGTCAGGTCCTGGGCGTCACAATAGATCAGACAGAGAACAACACTTGTAGTTCTATCGTTTACCTAAGGTAGTGACCGACCAGGGTGAACAGACAGAGCGATTATCAAAGGAAAGGAAGCGACAGACGAGGCGACAGAGGCGGAAAGACGATGTTAATATTTGAATCTTTGTAAAATGTGAGTATTTGCAAAAGCAATATACTAGTACTTAAACACGTTACACATGTAATACAAGTATGCCGACCTTTGCCATCACAATATGTTTGTCTCCAATTTTCTGCACTTTGCGCTCTCGTACCAGCCACAAACAAACTGGTTGTGTCCTCCAGACCTTTAGAGCTCTGAAAGTCTTGTGCTGTATAAGGGCTTGGGGAGAAGACCAGGTAGTTGACAATATCGGGATCACTTAAAGCAGCAGAATCGACAAATCGCCACTGTCACTGAACAAACTTCAAAAACTTCAAAATCCATCTCTTCTTGCACAGTTAATTTGAGTTTGTTCATATAACGCTCCTTTTCTTTGGCATCAAACTTATCTCTATACAACTGGTCAACTGTATCAGAAGTTTGGATTCTGATGTGAAAGGTTTATCACGAAATTTGTATTTATTTATTTATTTTTTGCACAGATTTATAAGCGTGTTTACTTTGAGCGAGCAATATCTCCAACATGGCCGCACATCCGGGTCATGTTACGATTTTTCGAGTCCGTGAAAAAACTCTATACTCTGTCCGTTCTACTTTCTGTTTGAATCCAGAAGGAATCAAAGGTCCGACCACAGCCGCTAAGACGGGCTCTGTGACTCAAATCTGATCTTTAATTTACCCCAATCTGACCATAAAGAAAATGACTTAATTAGAACTACAACAGGTAAGCTGATTTGTGCTGTTAAAGGGAGAGCGAGAGATACTTAATTGATCCTGAGGGAATCCAGTTTTGCTGCAGCAACATTTCCACTGCGCTTCTCAGTGGCCTTTATGTCTCAGTCAAAGGTCTCAGGGCAGTTAGAGGAGAGGAAGAGACAAACGTTTCCCTCCTTAGGCTTAGACAAACTTTATTGATCCACAAGGGAAATTATATGGACACAGTAGCTCACTCATCACAATATATAATAACAAAGAGAAAAAATAAACAATATAAATGGTAATAATAAATTCTAAATAAGTCGCACAGTCGATGGCAGGAAACTGGTGTCAAATAAAGCTTAAAATGTATATGTACAAGTAAAAATAAAACAGAAAATAAGATTGAGTTCTTGTACAGTTGTAGGGAGGATTATCTCCTCTGTCCCTCTATGATCTGGTGCAGTGGGCGAGCAGGAGTGTCCATGATGGAGAGCAGTTTGTCCAGTGTCCTCCTGTCCCTCACGGTGACAAATGCCTCCAGCTCACAGCCGTTTGTCAATCGCTTGTCGTTTGTCAATCTGTGTCCTGCAGCATCACAGTGTCCTGGGGGAACGAGGTGAACAAAATGAAGGCTTGTTCTTACTAAGCTCTTGTGTTTTGGTTGGTGATGAAATAGTCCATTCCCTTAAAAGCTTTCCTCTGGAAGGTCTTCTTCCACTTTTACTGCCATATATGGTTTAAAAATTACCATAGCTAGCTCTGTCTGACATAAAATTAGTCACAAGCTAATTTAAAAACTTCGGACCTTTTGGGCTGGCGTGAATAAAAACCAAAAATCTCGATCCGGAGCAAACAAGCGAACCGAGACCACCTAAAAAGCTCGGTCTCGGCACGGTTCCATTCGAATCCTGGTGCGGTTCATTTGAGGTGAGAATGCAGACCGGACTCGATCCGACACAAGTTGGCTTTTTGTACTTAACGAGCTCCCGTCGTATGTCGAGCATTATGGGAAACCGAGGCTGACGGAACTAAACTAAACTAAGCTAAACGAGGCTTACTTACGTTTTGCGTGAAGAGCAAGAGTCAGAACTTGATGCGCGCACATGAGCGCTGTCCTCCGTAGCCGTCTTGCCCTGTGTCTTCGTCGTTTGGAAATTGATTGTAAAATAGTGTAAACCTCACGATGCTGCTCAAACATTTGTGCGAACTGTAAAAACTGAGCAAACCATATCGCTATGACTACATTGAAAACAGCACGTAACACCATGATTCTCCTCCTTCACGTGTTTGGACACGGCGTTTTGACACGGCTCATTTCTGTCCAATGGCTGAGCGACCTCAGCACACGTGGTTTTGTTTACAGATGTTGATTCACTTAGAAAAAAAGTGCAGTGTGAAAGCAAAAAATAAATAAAAAATTGGTCCGGGCCAAAGCAAGTGAACTATCGGACTTTCCTGGTGTGAAAACTACCGCAAACACGCTCGTATTGCTCACAGGCTGCTGAAAATGTTGAAATTGATTTTGTATTTTTCTCTTGAGATTTCAGACCATCTTGAAACCTTTAGGATTTACTTGCTGCAGTTTGCATGGTAACTGCTGAACATTCTGCCATGGACATAATGCATTACACCCCAGCGTGATGTCACGGCAAAGAATCAATACAATCAAATAAAAAATGTGTGATGATTGATCAATATGAGGTAAAAAAAAAATTACAATTTTTTGTCATCGCACACAGACAAAATATGAAATCAATAAAGAATTCAGTGTTCTTCAAATGCCACCTGCGTCTTGTAACAGACTTGAAGCTGGATTTGCACTGGGAAAATATAGAACCATGATAATCCCTGACAGTTTTACCAACTCCTCCAAGGCTTTATTTTAATCACATCTGCCTGCTCCTGTTTGACTTTGAGAACTGAAATCGACTTGCATTTGCCTTTTCTGTTTTGGCAGTTATTCAGCAAAACCTGGAGCCTATCTCTGCACTACTTAGTATTGATCAACGGCTTTTAGTAGGTTAACTGACAAGTGGAGTAGACGGCTGCCTCTCTGGGCTCTGAGAATTGGTTTAAAAATCATAACTTCGCTGATTCAACAGTGTGAAGGCTGGAGAAATCGGAGTAATACAGAAGAGGTTTATTCAGTTTGAAGTTATTACTTTTATCTCTGCAGATGTAAAGGACAAAGGTGAAGCTATATGTTAAAGCTGCACTGGGTAACTTTTGGTAGGGGGTCCTTCACCTGCTTGACTTCATGCTGTTTTTTTCCTGAGATGTTTTATAATATGACATTCAATTTAACTATCTCCATGGAGACGAGCAGACAAGGAGGTTTTCGTTTTGAACGTTTTGAACGTTTGAACAGTGCAGAACTTGCACACACCAACACTAAATTACTTGAATTAATTTTATACAAAAAAAAAATATGGATTGACCTGAGGTTTTTTCCTACTGACTACGAGCTAACATAAAATTGAATTGCAAAAAAATAAAAATATGAAACTACAGACTAAGTTGAGACAAAAATCATGTCATATCACTGGTTTACAATTTTTTGGACTCGATCTGCTTCCAAGATAAAAGTGGCAAAATCTCATTTATATTGATAAGATGAACTGAAAATCATTTGATAACTGTGCTGGTTAGCTAATGTATTCAAGATGTGTAATGATATAATAATAATATATATTATATATATTAAGCATTTCATTGCATTGTTGACCCTGTGTTGATTCTGCATATGACAAATAAACAATGTTGAATCTTAAATCTATTGATATATGTTAAAACTCAAGAGTCTAGAGTTTCTAGACATATTAAAATGAATGTATTGGAATGTGCAGACAGGCTTTCAGATAGAACTGGTTGCTTGTAGACACACTGTACCTTCTGATAAACTACCGTTTTTGCCTTATTTTGCATAAATTTCCTATTTTGACCCAATACTATATCTTGGAAACTATAGCCAATCAGCACTTCTGACTTACTTTTTCTTTATTAGTGAACTAAACCAAGAAAAATGTCACTACTTTTGTTCCGGAAGCATTTTGCTTGTAGACCAGTGTAATCGGTAGGCCAGGATTTAGCTGTAAGTCAACTGTAAGTAAGTCAACGTGACCTCTTCTATGGCCGCACTCCGTAAACATACACCTGCACAACCGAACCAGGCCACGGCCCAATGACGTCATCACATGGCGCTGTTTGTTTACGCAGCAAAGCTATTGCTTTAGTGGAGAAATAAGTCCAGTAGCATGAAATAATTGTTAAATAGTGAGGCAGATATGTGACCTCATATGATACGTGCTCCTCCGTGAATTTATGGATATAATAACATCGCAGAGGAGTGAGGACAGCCGGAGACGAGAGGCTGCAGAACTTTTGTCACCGTCCACACTCCTTATTGAAAGTAACCGTGAATTTGCCGTGTGTTTTGGGGTGGACTTTATTCACTGTTTTTATCGTCAGTGTCCACACGGGGCTCATATAGTGAAGTGCTTGTGCGTGTGCATGAGCAACTGTGCTGTACTTTGGTCCATTTCCTTCAAAGTCACCACTGAGACAAGCATGGTTTCTATGGAGATGTCATTGCTCTGGCTAGAATGTTCCATAGTATGACATTAAACAGCTCTACCTTACATGGAATCAATTACAGGTGGATTTACAGCTCAGAAATACAGGCATTCTGACTGTGCGCAGGGCTGCCTCTACACTGATCTGACTCGGTCTAGTTTGGTCTCCTTGAAGGTAGAAAGGTTTTAATGCCATACTGTGAAACATTTAACAAGCCCACAATGCCTCCAGGCCAAGTCACAGATCAGATCTGAGAAGTGAACAATTGTAATGAGTTCATGTTATATTGTGAAATCTTTTAGGCAAAGCAATATCTCCATGGAAACAAGTTTGTGGCGGACCCTTTACCGGAAAAGTTACGCCGTGCATCTTTAATATACCAAAACTACTCCAAACAAAATGCGTTTTGAGATGTCTAGTTGTTTTAACAAACCTGTTTCTTTCACTTTTATATTTGGTACTTTATGGATGGATGTCCACCTACAGTAAATCCCACACGGACCATAAAAGTAGTGGACTCTGATCTGGACTCAAAGCCCCACGAGCCGGAGCAGGACACAGACTCATGTCCAGCTCAGAGCACAGTGGAGAGGGCTGCAGAGGACACAGGGGAGAAGAGAGAGAGAGAGGAGGAGAAGAAAGAGAGAAAGAGAAGGAGGGGGGGGGGGCAGAGAAAGAGGAGGGAGAGGGAGAAGAGACAGAAAGAAGAGAGGAGAAAGTGATAGAGAGAGATGGCGAGAAGAGACAGATATAGGAAGTAGTAGATGAGAGAGAGGCAGAGTGACAGAGATACACTGAGAGAGAAATAGAGACAGATAGAGATAGATAGAGAGAGATAGATAGAGATAGAGAGACAGGTGTGCTCATTCCCTCAGACTGGAGAGCAATTAGAGGCACAGTGAACCTGAGGCTGCAGAGGAGCTCAGACCACAATCAAACAGGTGTGGGCTCAGTGTGTCTCTACGCTTCATCTGTCAATTATAACTGAACTCAACATGCTCCCAGCACATAGACTGTACCAGCACATAAACTGTACCAACCAGTGCATAAACTGTACCAACCAGTGCATAAACTGTACCAGCCAGCCAGACATGGGCATTGTGCAGCTCCCAGGCCACATATGGCTCTTTGGTTGACTCTGACCGGCCCCTTTAAGCTCATTTGGAACTACAAAATAAACTTTTTTTTTTTTTAAATCATTTTTACCTCATGCATTGCTTTTATTTTAGAGGTGTTTTTTTTAATTACATTTTTGTAAGGCAACCTCACTTTTTCATTGCTTAGTCAAAACTTTTTATTTATTCTTTATTTGCATATTAATGAACATCTACAGCATTGCAGTGTAAATATGCCAGATTATAGCAAAAATGCAAATTTTCATCTGTAGTCCCTAGGCAGGTGACACCACAACAAAAACATTCATATACTCTTACCAGTGCGTCAAAACAATGATATTTACTGCTTTTATATATATATATATATAAAAGCAGTGTGTGTGTATATACATGTATATAGAAGAATTTTGGCCCGCCCCTCCACAATATTTTCTGTTTCTCACGTGGCCCCACCAAAAAAACAATTGCCCACGCCTGATATAGACCATACCAGCCAGCAAGTAGGCAGTACCAACCAGCACATAGACTGTACCAGCACATAGACTGTACCAACCAGCACATAGACTGTACCAGCACATAGACTGTACCAACCAGCACATAGACTGTACCAGCACATAGACTGTACCAACCAGCACATAGACTGTACCAGCACATAGACTGTACCAACCAGCACATAGACTGTACCAGCACATAGACTGTACCAACCAGCACATAGACTGTACCAGCACATAAACTGTACAAATAGTGCAGGGAGGTGATACATTCAACTTGCCTGGAAGAATCCATGACTCATCGCTGTACCAGCGAGTGAGTCTGGTAACGTTTGATCCACAGAATACGCTGCGGTTGCGCGTAGACAGACAGCTAAGTGAACCAATCAGATATTGCGCCATCTTGATTCAAAACTGAGGCGGAACTTCCGCTGCCTAAGAGTGACTTTGCGGGCAAAGGCGGGTGCACTGACGTCACCATCTTTGAACGAATCAGAATCGCGGAGTCGGTTTGGAACCGGAGGAGCGAGAGTGGATGGAGAGTGTCCAAATGGTATCGCGGTGTATAGGAAATACAGAGAGATATCATTTGGCTGGCCAGGTAAACATTCAACTGTCATGTAAAAGAATCGGGATATCTACAGTACCAGTGATGTAGTGGGGATTTTTTAAGTGGGTGTACGCGATTTGTGACGTCATGAATGTGAAATTTTGATTTCTATATGCTATATGTTAGCAATAAAGTAAAACTGTACATAAAAGTACAAAAAAAGACAAACCCACATTTTATTAACAGGTACTAGTAGTATATATTGGATTTGTTTTTGCTTTGCACTTTGTCTAATCAGAGGCATTGAGGAGGAGCTTATGCGCTCTAAAAGGCGCAGGTGAAAAAGCGAGGAGCGACGCGTTAAGTGAGGCACGGGCAGTTAGGATGAGGTATAGGATGTTTTATAAAGTTTAACCTGTGTACACGCAATGGTACAGGCTGTTGCGAGAGCTGCGCTCGCTCGCTCGGTCCGCGGCTCCAGACACGGGCTCGTGTCTGGAGACACGAGTGTCTGGAGATACGAGATACACGTACTTTTGTTCTGAATACGGGACGATTCTGTTTTTCAAGGGACAGTTGGCGACCCTAAACACAACTATACATATACTATATACACCCAAAATCTTTCTCAACCAATTTGCACAGATGTAAAAAAAAAAAAAAAAAAAAAAAAAAAAGGCTACCCCGCGGCTGAAAATAAAACGGAGATCTGCTAAAAAACGGAACTCTTTCGTCCCTGAATTTATATTTGTTATTTTTTTATATCTCATGTCGGGAGAAGTGGGTGGACGGCGTACCCCCGCGTACCACGCCCACTACACCCCTGTACAGTACAGTTAAGAGTAAAATTGTGATAGGGTTCCCAAACACAAATAATTCGAGTTTTGGCAATACTAGGCCACGTTCCGATAAGCCGATCACTACCTAAATATTAATCTATTAATAATGACTGAGGTATTAAAAAATTGAATACATTTTTGAAATACAGGGGGTCCTCGGGTTACGACGTTTCGTGGTTACGAACGCACCCCCATTAAAAAAAAAAAAATCATTCCGTCTTACGCGGTTTAGCGTGGTAAGCGACGTAAACAAACACGAACGGCGCACGGCGGAAGACTACGCTCTGTTGTGGTTGTAGGGCGGAGAAGACGGCCTCATGTGCGTGCCCAATGTGGGCGGAAGTACCTGATGTGGGCTCTGATCTGCTCCTATGAAAGCGACAGTGATAACCAAGCAGCGTAGTGGTCTAATTATTGAGATGGAAAGGTTATTGGTGCTTTGGTTGGAAGATCAAAGTCAAAATCCGACTTACGACGAAATTCGGGTTACGACGCGTCTTAAGAACGGATCAACGTCGTAACCCGAGGACCCCCTGTACATTAATTATATTTTGTTAGTTTATCTGGACATATATTTAGTTTAGATCAGTTCAAACTGTTGGAGTGAACATAAATAAAATGGTATAATAATAATTTGAGGAGTTTCAATGCATTTTCATTCAAAACTCATTGGTTTTGGTATTTGATTGATATTGTGATTCCTTGGTATCATATTGAGACAAAAATACAGTATATTGTATACATCCTTAAAGGTGCATTATGTACCTTTTTGGTTGGAGGTCCGTCACTCTCTGCCTGGAATGTTCCACAGTGTGACATTAAACAGCTCTACTTTACATTTATTCAATTACAGGTGGTTTTACAGCTCAAAATACCTAGAAAAACAACATTCTGACTGTGATCGGGGTCGCCTCTCCACAGATTTAACCCATAATTCTGGTTTGGTCTCCATGTAGACAGAACGGTTTAATGCCATACTGTGAAACATCCCAGACAGAGCAATGACATCTCCATGGAGAAAAGAAATGGAGATGAACCCAACACCAGAAAAATTACATAATGCACCTGTAACTTTTAGTCACAGAGCACATCTTCAGTCAACCAAGAACGTCTTTAGTCAAACACTGCTTTATACTGGGAATGGTTCTCATTCGATCAGAGGTGAGTGTAGTAGCCAAAATTGAAAATAAGTAGGATTTTGATGAAAAAAAAAAGAAATTAAAATGGATATTCTCTTATATTCCTATTCCTAGAAGCAGGGTAGAAGTCCAGTTTCGCAGCTTTTCTGATAATGGAATTGCATTTGAAATAGGCGGCAATTTCCTTCAACAATTTCTTAAGTGTATATGAGGAGGGACTGAAGCGAATGAGTCATGCATTTCCACTGTACATTATGGGTAGAGACTGTGCATAGGCTTCTGCAATGGTAATAATGCAGATTGTTGAGCATATGTCTGTTTTTTTCTTTTATAATGGTAAAATATGAATGAGGAGCTGGGGCTTTGAACTTCTGAATTCCTAATGTTCTCGATCAGCGATAACAACTGTAATGTATGTAGAGCTGTGTTATGAATTTGGATGAGATGTCTATAGAAGCCAACCTGAACTGTTTTATTTTAAAAAGAAAACGGTGGATTATGCAAAAAATATATGCAAATATGCAGACTACAAGCAATGCTATTGGCAGGAATCAGGTCAGATGTGTGGAGAGGTAATCTCGCTCATAGTAAGGCATGTTTTGAAGTAGCATAAACAGAATGTCCTTTAACCTCCTGGAACCCGAAGAAAAAAGTATATATAAATTATTATTATTTTTAATTTTCTGTTTGGAGGTAAATGAACACCTTAGCATTTAGATTTTGTTAATTTCATTTTTATTCATAATGTCGTAACATGCCTTAGTACAACGGATGCAAAGTAGATATTGTGCTAATTCAGGCATATTTACATTGATGCTGTTTGTTATGTTGATTCATAAATAAAAATTTTAATAAAAAAAAAAAGTCCTCTGTAATGGACTGTAATAGGGTTAAATCCATGTGAAGTTAACAACCTAACAAAAACTTTTTTTTTGATGACCAACATCTGACAAGCTTCTACAGTCGTCTCAAAAAGTTTTTAGACTCCCTTTTAATTTCTTATTTATTTATTTATTCACTTATTTATGTATTTATATATATATATATATATATATATATATATATATATATATATATATATATATATAAACTAAAAATACATAAATAAGTAAATATATATATATATATATAATGTATTTTATGTATTTATTTTTTATGTATCTATTATTATTATTATTATCATTATCATTATTATTATCATTATTATTTATTTATTTATTTATTTTTTATCATAGTGAAGCCACAAACTAGAGTCTAATCTCAAAACTTAAAGGAAAAGTAACGTTATTTTACAATCTGAGCCTTCTTTCGGTAATAAAACAAGTCGTTTGACTCACCCATATCACGTTCGTGTCATTTGGAGCTGTTTGAAGAAAGTTATGTTGTAGCGTATCCGTTAGCCTGAGTACTCGGGGCATTACTTTGCGGTCTCCAAATAACACAAACTTTAGCACTTTTCAAATCATAGAAGCCCGATGTCTTAATGTAAGATTTCGTTTGAAGCAAAAGTGGCCTGTAATCCGAGATTTATCCATAGTTTTCAGCTTTGCGTTTCATGTTTGGGTCCCGGGAGCTCAGAGCACAGTAAATCTCGGATTACAGGCCACTTTTGCTTCAAACGAAATCTTACATTAAGACATCGGGCTTCTATGATTTGAAAAGTGCTAAAGTTTGTGTTATTTGGACACCGCAAAGTAATGCCCCGAGCAAATGATACAGCACCATGTTAACGGATACGGGATCATTAGTAGAACAGAACGGCTCAACATAAGTTCTGCGATACTGCTCCAATTGACAGAAAAATGCTATGGGTGAGTAAAACTACTTGTTTTATTGCCGAAAGAAGGCTCAGATTGTAAAAAAACGTTAATTTGCCTTTAACTCAATGTCCACTATAAAGGACCCGAATGAATAGGCCACGTCTCAGGAGGATATTACATAAAATTGACTTGATTTATTTTGTTATTGTAATGTTGTAACTTCATCAATAACATCCCCAAAGTTGTGTTTCATTATTAATCTGTTTATACAGTGAACCCTCGTTTATCGCGGGGGTTAGGTTCCAGAAATAGCCCGCAATAAGTGAAATCCGCGAAGTAGGACAATTTTATATTTTACAATTATTCTACATGTTTTAAGGCTGAAAACGCTTCACCAGACACATTATACACCTTTCTGAGACTGGTATTAACATTTTTCTCTTGTTTAAACACTCAAACTTTTGTAGATTTTCATTAAAATATATTAATAGTGGGGGGGGGCACGTGACACGCGGACACGTGCGCGCGGACACGTGTGCGCGGACACGTGCGCGCGGACACGTGTGTTTGTTTTGGTACCACATATCCATGCCATGTGCGAAAGTCGAGTGGAAAGCGACCTGGATATCATTTTGGGCAAGACTCAAGCCAATGCTAACAGTGCCAAACCGCTAACAGACGCCTCCTCATCACAAGACCAGGTAAGACTAACCTGCGCTTACAAGGGTTGGTTGCATTTCACCCCGGCTCCAAAATCAGACCGCTATCAATGCGTCGCCAATACTCCACAGCTCTCTAGGACGGGGTCGGGTTCGTCCTCTCGTCCTCTCACGGGGAAGAGCCACTGTCTCCTCTGTGCGCGCGAGTGTCCTCCCCCCGCTGCAGCTCCCCCGGAAGCCGCGCGGCCAGGCGCCAGGCCCGTCCATGTTGATTCTTGGCTCTTCCATGGTCCGGCTCGCACTCAGTCTCTTCCATGGCTCGTGCAAGTAAACAAAGGCCACACCTCCTGTCACCCAGGCGCTCTCGTGAAGGAAATCAGAGACTCTGTCCCTACCATCCCTGGTCTAGACCTGGTTTAGTCCTGGTTTAGACCTGGTTTAGTCCTGGTTTAGACCTGCTTTAGACCTGGTTTAGTCCTGGTCTAGTCTCTTAGCTAATCAGGGCGCAGGACAGAATGTTACACTGTAAAAAAAAGTTACACTATAAAAAAAATTGGAAAAAAAAAATAATAAATTGGAAAAAAAAATCCGCGAAACAGCGAGGCCGCGAAGAGTGAACCGCGATACAGCGAGGGTTCACTGTATCTCCAAATCTCAAAAAAGCATATTTAGTTTGTGATAAGGAAACAACATTATAACATAGATCAGAAAATGTTGTAAAATGGGCCCTTTAAAATATTTTTTTGTGGTTCTGTGACAGGACAAGGACCCTGCCATAGAAGTGAAAGAAAACATTTAAGTTTTGTTGTCTCTCCTTTTGTCTGTCCAAGCACCTCTTTCCTTTGAGGACACACTGGCTCAATAGTGGGACAGAGCAGTGAAAACATGATAAGATGATGGAGGTGCGGTCCTGTCTTCTTCCTGTCCTGTGGTTTCCTGCTTTCATCCTGTCATCCTTAAACCAGCTGTTTCAACAAATACACAAACGAAAGGACTGTCCACAAATTAGACTTAGACAAAATTCATTGATCCACAAGGGAAATTATTTATTTTATTTTTATTTATTTATTTATTTGAATGGGACAGCATGTATTAATGAACGACTAGTGCCGTAAATACATCGGATTTAGCTAGGAGCTAATTTCCATCCGTAGTCCCATTGTTTTGGGTACAGTATCTCACTCAGCAAATATAATATATAACAGAGGGTAAAAAGAAAAAAAAAAAAGATGGAATAGCAACCAAAGGGCAATAGACCTGTGTCAGATGAGACATAATTATATACATAAAAATAATGATAATAAAATATATATGTACAAAGATATAAATAGAAAAGTAGTAGTCAAATATAAAATACGATATAAAATAAGATGTACAATACCAGCTGTATACAGTTGTAGGGAGTATTGTCTAGGGAGTGTTATATTATCTGTTACAAATTATGGACAAATGGTCTTCTCTTCCAACTAAATCCTGACCAAACTAAACCCAAGATCTGGAGATGGGTACCATAATTTCCGGACTACAAGCCGCTACTTTTTTCTCACACGTTGAATCCTGCAGCTTATAAACGATTTGGCTAATTTATGTTTGACAACACAGCAGATGTGTGCGCAGCTTGAGTGCACAAAGCGCTGCTGTCTGTGTGGTTAACATGAAGTTACAACACTAGTGAGCGCTAAAACAGTTTATCGCCGTGTGATAAAATTTATGATGCTGAATGAACATTAGTGAGTGGGATACGTCTTAATGACCCGCATTCGTTAAATGCAGGTGAGTGTGTAAATGACGAGAACAAACGTCTCAAACTTCAGTAGCCGGACATCCTCATACCTGAAATCTGCTGAAATCCTAAAGACACATGAAACAGGATCATGATCCCAGACAGGACAGCGGCTCTTTCCGCAGGAGACATGCGCAATAGAGCGAGAAGTGACGGGTGCAAGAGCGAGACAGACAGGTGAAGAGACGATGCGCTGAGGAAGATGCTAGTTTGATTTTGTTTTAAACAGTTATTTTGCGTTTCATGCACACACCCTCCTCATGGACACACAGATGATGCAGATAATGCAGCTTTTAAGTTAAAGGCAACTGACGAACTGACTTAATGCAAAAAGAGGACAAAAGCTCTCAGAGGTAATAAAAGCAGATGGCCCAAACTTGAAAACGTTCTTGAAGACATGGACATCTGCGGCTTATAGACAGGTGTGGCCTATATACAGCTCTGGGGGAAAAAAAAGAGACCACTGCAAAATTATCATTGTTTCTGATTTTACTATTTATAGGTATGTGTTTGGGCAAAAGAAACATTTTTGTTTGAGTCTATAAACTACTGACAACATTTCCCCCAAATTCCAAATAAAATACAGTGGTACCTCACCTTACGAAATTAATTCGTTCCAGAAGTGGTTTCGTAACGTGAAAAATTCGTAAGTTGAGTAGCTATTTCAATGGAAAAAGTCTGATTCGTTCCAAGGCCCCGATCCAAGTTTTTTTTTTAAATAGTGTAACTTTTTTTATAGTGTAACATTGTGTTCTGCGTCCTGATTGGTTTCTCAGACTGGATTTAAACTTTTCTCACATTTGTCTCTTGTTTAAACACTCAAACTTTCATAGATTTTCAACAAAATGTATTAATAGTGAAGTGTGGGGGGAAGGGGGAGGGGGGAGAAAACTGCACTCTGACACGTGTGATAGCGCAGCATGACCCAGACGAAACGCATGCAAGAGGTGGTCTAGACCTGGACTAAACCAGGACTAAAGCTGGACTAAACCAGGACTAAACCAGGACTAAACCAGGACTAAACCTGGACTAGATCAGGACTAGACCTGGCTCTTGCATACGTTCATGGGTCTCGTTCATGCGCTCAGACTACGTGTGGTCCTCCAGCTGAGGCGAGCAGTGGCTTGCCTCAGCTGTGACTCGAAATGAAACCAGGAAATAGACCTTTAATCCACCTGGTCTAGTCCTGGTCTAGTCCTGGTCTAGTCCTGGTCTAGTCCTGGTCTAGTCCAGGTTTAGTCCTGGTTTAGTCCAGGTCTAGACCTGCTGGCAGCCCCGCGCCGGGTCATGCTGCGCTATCACACGTGTGAGAGCGCAGTTTTCTCCCCCCTCCTCCTTCCCCCCACACTTCACTATTAATAATTTTGTTGAAAATCTATGGAAGTTTGAGTGTTTAAATGAGAGACAAATGTGAGAAAAGTTTAAATCCAGTCTGAGAAAAGCGTATAATGTGTGTGGCTGAGCGCGCATTATTAGAATTTTTGAGATTTCGCGTTTCGTAACTTGAATTTTCTTTCGTATCTAGAGACCAAAATTTACCGTGAAGGCGTTTCGTAACTTGAAATTTTCGTTTGTTGGGTCATTCGTAAGGTGAGGTACCACTGTATTATTGTTTAGAGCATTTATTTGCAGAAAATGACAAATGGTCAAAATAACAAAAAAGATACATGTTTTCAGACCTCAAACAATGCAAAGAAACAAGATCAAATTCATTTTAAAACAACATAATACTAATGTTTACACTTAAGAAGAGTTCAGAAATCAATATTTGGTGCAATAACCCTTATTTTTAATCACAGCTTTCATGTGTCTTTGCATGCTCTCCACAAGTCTTTCACATTGTTCTTGAGTGACTTTATTCCACTCCTGGTGCAAGAACTGAAGTAGCTCAGCTTTGTGTTTGTGTTGGAATTCAACAGGAGCTGGAATGGAATGGCTGTAATACATGTAGAGATGCTCATTTCAGAAAAAAATGCAGTGGTCTCTTATTTTTTTTCCAGAGCTGTATGTGCAAAACTAAAATTCTTTTAAAATGTCATTGATGCGGCTTATATTCAGGTGCACTCTATAGTCCGGAAATTATGGTACCTGGTGCTGCTCTGCTCCTGAGAGGTTGCTGCAGTAACAATGAAGGATGGGTCCAAAGTAAAAACAGATTTTTTCATTTTCCAGTTTTAATCATTGTCGACCAAACACTGCAATTTCCTAGGGTGTTTAAAGCAGAACTATTCTGCAATATCAACTTTTCAGAACTTTTAACCATGTCATAGTTCCCATTTCTCATTTACCATCTGGACATTATTTGGAGTGATTCGTGCATGCTTGAGCAATATCTAACTTATTTTTGAGATTGCAGATCAATCCCTGTTTTCACCGCCACCAGCATATGCCCACTGCTCTGTACTTATTTCATTCTTCAGTTTCGTTTTTTTAATCAATGATACGCGTAGGATTTGGCAAAGCCATTTTGGTACAATTTTTTTTAAATCTGCTTCTCGCTACTCTGATGAGCAGCAATCTTTAGGAGGGGCAGACTCTTTGTTCTGATGTTTACGGTGACGTCAGCTCCCACTGGGCACTACAGTTTTCTAACGCAGAATTTGTTTCTTTTATTTAGTCATTTTCGATCAATATTGCATGGGTATTGGGTAGAATTATGTAGAGCACTGGAAGGCCTGTGCATGATTTTTTTTTTCTCTCTGGATATTATTGGAACTCAAAAAATTTTATATTACACTCAAAAAATGAAAGTTTGAGCCAAAATAAATATACTGTATTATGTCCCCTTTGTCTTTTAAAAAAAGTTTTTATTTTATTTTATTATTATTATCTTAAAGGTGCACTATGTAACCTTTTGGTTGGGGGCCCGTCACCTGCTTGTTTTTATGGATATGTCATTACGATGCCTGGAATGTTCCACAGTATGATATTAAACCGCTCTACCTGAGTTCAAGGTTCAAAGTCAGCTTTATGGTCAAAAACCATATGTACAGGTTGCACACACAGGATTTGAAATTGCAGCGTCCCCCAGGCCCAAAGTGAACATAAAACATCTGATAAATAAGAAAATAAACACCATGACTAAAACATCATATATACCCGTAGCAAAAGTACAGTAAACTTGTATATCCTCTGACGATGATGGGGAGTACAGAGGACTAATACAGGACTTTGTGGACTGGTGTCAGCGGAACCACCTCATCATCAATGCAGGGAAGACCAAGGAGATGGTGGTGGACTTCCGCAGACGCCACTCTACTGCCCCCTCAGTGAACATCCAGGGAAGGGACATTGAGAGAGTGGACTCTTACAAGTACCTGGGTGTTCATCTGAACAATAAGCTGGACTGGACTCATAACACAGACGTACTGTACAGGAAGGGCCAGAGTTGGCTCTATCTCCTGAGGAGACTCAGGTCTTTTGGAGTGAGAGGGCCACTCCTGAGGACCTTCTATGACTCTGTGGTGGCATCAGCCATCCTGTACGGTGTGGTCTGCTGGAGCAGCAGCATCACAGAGAGGGAGAAGAAGAGGCTGGACAAGGTCATCAAGAAGTCCAGCTCTGTCCTGGGCTGTCCTCTGGACTCAGTGCAGAAGGTGGGGGACAAGAGGGTCCTGGCTAAGGTCACCTCTATGCTGGACCATGAGTCTCACCCCCTACAGGACGCTCTGTCTGCTCTGGAGAGCAGCATCAGTGACAGACTGATTCACCCTCGCTGTGTGAAGGAGAGGTTTCGCAGGTCTTTCCTTCCTGCTGCTGTCAGACTGTACAACAAACACTGTTAACATGTCATTCAACGTATCTGCACTTACAAATATTCAACTATAATCCAGAGTCTATTTTTAGGTCTAGTTTTAAATTATCTTAGGCCATTATTTATTTATTTATTATATTGTTCTGTTGCATGTTACTTTTTCGTGCTGTTCTTGATCTGTGCGTTGCAACACTGGAATTTCCCCACTGTGGGACTAATAAAGGCATATCTTATCTTATCTTATCTTATATAATACAAATAGGTAAAACACACAATGTGAAGTGTAATAAAGCTCAAATGGTGTCTTTTAAGCAGTAGTATCAGGGCCTTTTAAGTGCCATTTAAGCAGCAGTGTCATTGGGGGAGGGAGGGCAGGGAGAGAGTTCAGCATCCTGACAGCTTGGTGGATGAAGCTGTCTTTCAGTCTGCTGGTCTTGGTCCTGAAGCTCCTCAGTCTCCTTCCTGATGGCAGCAGACTGAAGAGGCAGTTGGATGGGTGGGTGAGATCACCCAGAGGGCTTTGCAGGTTAGGTGGGTGTGGTAGATGTCCTGCAGGGAGGAGAGAGACACCCACGATTCTCTCAGCTGCTCTCACTACTCGATGTAGCTTTTTCCGGCAGGACACGGTGAAGGTGCCGTACCACACAGTGATGCAGCTGGTGAGGATGCTCTCTATGGTGCCTCTGTATGGGCCTCATTTATTAAATTACAAGTGGTTTTATAGCTCAAAATACCTATAAAACAGGCATTCTGACTGTGAGTCTGGATGCACACTGCACACTTTTGGACATCTGTATATAGGTATTTATTTATTATGTTGCACTGCTTTAAGATTTTAGATCTTAGACTTTAGTTTAACTTTAGATCTCTGTCTTAGATAGTTTTGGTTGTGTTTTGTCTTTATATTGTATTTTGTACACTGTCTTTTTGCACTACCTGGCCAGAGAGAAACGTAATTTCGATTCACTGTATGTTGAACACATATGGCAGAATTGACAATAAGCTGACTTTGATCTTTGATCTTTGATGCTTCTCCACAGATCTGACCTGTAACATGACAGTAGATAGGTTTAATACCATACTGTGAAACATTCCAGACAAAGCAATATCACCACAGAGAAAAGCATTTGACTTTCTCCACCAGAAAAGTTACACAATGCACCTTGAATATTACTTTTTTTTTTTTTTGGATCTTCATAAAGTAATTACATGAAAAAGGTGTCATAATATCTCAAGATAATATCTCATTAACTTTGGTCTCAAAACAAAAACAAACCAGCTGTTTACAATCATTTGTCTGAATTATGGTGACGGTCTTGCCATTATGCGCCTTTTAATTTCATTATTCACACATTTTTACTTATTTGTTTTGCTTGTGAGATTTCCTTGTGCAAAGATTCAAAACAACGGCAGTGTTTTTCCGCTGTGCCCTGATGCCAAACACAGTGAGCTATTGGGCAGAGGAATGCAGTCTGAGATCACCGTTGTGTCAAGGATGAGACACAGACTGAAAAATATACAGAACCCACCAGCCTGCAGAGACACCAGCTGACTACGAGTGCTGGGACATGTAAGACGCCAAATTGACTCTTGTGAAATTAAAGCCGTGTTATAATGCTCTTCAAAAACATATTGGAGTTGTGTTTTGTTTCATTCACACGTTTGAGTAACCCTTTATTATTAGTCTGTCTACATCTCCAAAAGCTCAAAACCTTTTGTTTTTGTTCACTAGACTTGCAGTTCCAAGGCTGATCCAACTGATTCTAGTGAAGGTGTATGAAGTTTAAGGTTGTTTTCACACCAGGAAAGTCCGATAGTTCACTTGCTTTGGTCTGGACCAAATAAAAAAAAATATATATATATTTTGGTGTGGTTCGCTTTCACACTGTACTTTTTTGTAAGTGGACCAACGTCTGTAAACAAAACCACGTGTGCTGAGGTCACTCAGCCATTGGACAGAAATGAGCCGTGTCAAAGCGCCGTGTCCAAACACAGAAGGAGGGGAATCGTGGCGTTATGTGCTGTTTTCAATCTAGCCTTAGCGATATGGTTTGCTCAGTTTTTACAGTTCGCATTTGAGCAGCATCGTGAGGTTTACACTATTTTACAATCAATTTCCAAACGACGAAGACACAGGGCAAGACGACTACAGAGAACAGCGCTCATGATCGCGCATCAAGTTGAGACTCTTGCTCTTCACGGAAAACGTAAGTAAGCCTCGTAAGTTTAGTTCCGTCAGCCTCGGTTTCCCATAATGCTCGACATACGACGGGAGCTCGTTAAGTACAAAAGCCAACTTGTGTCGGATCGAGTCCGGTCTGCATTCTCACCTCAAACGAACCGCACCAGGATTCGAATGGTACTGTCCCGAGACCCAGCTTTTTAGGTGGTCTCAGTTCGCTTGTTTGCTCCGGATCGAGATTTTTGTTTTTTATTCACACCAGGCCAGAAGGTCAGAATCAACGCAACAAACAAACTCTGGTTTGTTTTAAACGAACCAAACAAGGCAACCCAGAGGTTTGAGCGAAGAGGTCAGACTAAATATGCAGCCTAAATATGTGTGAATGAAACAAAACACAACTCCTGGTATGTTTTAGATCAGAAAATAGCATTATATGGGCCCTTTAATTAATTTTTACAAAAACTGATTAATTTTAATATATATTTTTTCTTTTATTAAAATGCTTCCATCATTTTTAGTCGGTCAGATGTCTTCCTTTTTATCATATTGGCCTTGATTTTCAACTATTCAGTGATTAAAATGCTTTCAATATACTTTTATGTGAACAAAAGAATACCGACTTTAAATCACTGCCATTTTACACGCACGTACACACAAATCAAAATTCTTCCTACAAAGTCTGAACTCTGCTCCAAACCACATGCTCTTACTGACTGTAGACCTCTCAACCAAAACTATTGGACATGGTGATGAAACTTGATTTAAATTTGCTCGGCCTGGGAGTGAGACTGACAAAAAGGAACATCTCGAATAATGATACTCAAAGGATATTGTGTCAGTGCAACTACAGTTTGTCTATAAAAAACTTTAAATGTACTGATGGAGGTGAACACCGGGTTCACAGTAACTGCAGGTTGGGTTCGTTCCCACAAGATTTAGAAAGTCGTTAAAATCAATGTGCCCTTTTAAGACTCATTTATGCTATACGCTCTAGACGCAGAGGAAAACACATGCAGGTTTCTGTCCGACCTCTGCGCTGTCCTGTCCGGAGCTGTACGTGAGCTGACCACTGGGGGCAGTAGTGAACACAGCTCGACAGTGGAGACTAAAACTGCGTCCAATTTCTCTGTCTTACTCCTTTGTCTTACCCCTACCCCTTGGTTTTGTGCGTTCATGTGAGGGCAAGGGGTGTCCCGATTCTAATTTTGATCAAGGGCTCGGGCCACGACCGAGGGCTACATACCCCTTGAAACGAAGTAAGCTTTCGACCAGACTTGAAACGAAGGGGTACGCCTACAAGCTCAGGCAGGTTTTGGGATCAGGATGGCAGCGTCACATCGACCAGCCAAGGAGTCTCATAAATGTATTTTCAGCAGTTGTAATTATCGATGAACAGTTTAGCAGGTTTACAATTATGACGCTTATGTTCTACGTTACTTTTAGTGAACTGTATTTGCGGTTTTAATTTTAGTGATGTCTGTTTAGCCAACGCAAAAAGAGAAATACATTTTGTCAACTGGACTTTATTTGGTGGAATACGTTTCGCAGCTCATCCAAGCTGCTTCTTCAGTTCAATTCATGTTTAGCCGACGTTATCGTTTTCATCGAACTTTCATGTATAAACAAGCTAGTTCTTCTGTCGAGCTGAGGTACCTGATAATTCTTGACATTTGTTTACGTTTGTTTTCGTCAATTGTTGTCGCCTCTGTAGACGTAGCAGCCAGGCAGAGGCAAGGGATGATGACGCAAACGGTAATCGAGTGGTGTCCCATTTCTTAGGGGAACATTCGTACCCCGAGCCCTCTCAGCTTGGTATCGAGGGGCAAGACAAAGACGTAGATAAACGGGTAAGACAGAGTAATGGGACGCAGTCTGAAGCTTTCAAAAAGTGACTAGAACAAACAGCAAAACAAACAAATGCCTCCCTCGCCACATTTTTCTTGTCTCTTCCAAAAAATGCATCTAAAACTGCTGTGGCTGCCTCCATGTTTGTTTATTTGTTACTCCATTTTGAGGGTTTTCGTCAACTCTCTACATGACTTTGTGCGCCCTCTGGTGGTTGTTTAACAGAAGGCAGATTTGACATAAGAAACGTTCAGAAGTACAAATGCAGTGACAGTTACTTCGCTTGGAACGAAGTGATTTGTACGAAAGTGGATCATAATGTGCCTTTACATTGACCTCTGTGGAGTGCGAGTGCAAGAAGTCTATTTCACACCGCAGCGGTCTGGAGCCGTTCTCGGGTCATTAGACATGTGTTATATTCAAGATATCGAGTTGCTTTAGTTAAATACACACTGCAGTTGTCGTAGTTTGTGTATCAGGCAATCTGCGGGACCTGCATGAGTCCCAAACCGCACGTGCCGTCAGTGGACACCAGGCATTAAAGGTGCACTGTGTAACTTTTCTGATGAATATGTGTCCAGCCACGGAAAAAAACAGTCACAAATTGTCCTGCAGGCGTTTTGAGTTATTTACAGATTCTTAAAGTGTAGATTCTAAGCATTCCAATGATGACTTGCACATGGACATTTGAGAACATTTGAAGAATTTGTGGCCATTTGAAAGCAGCACACCAGATTTTAGAAAGCTCTGAAAACAGCTCGTGAAGTTCTCTAACTCCAGGCCTTCTGGGCAGGTCAGAATTAGAAGGTGCTGTTACTGGTTAAGTTCAGGTTTATTCCTGTTTTAGTCGTTTTGGTCCTGGTTTAGTCCTGTTTTAGTCCTTGGCTTAGTCCTGGTTTAGTCCTGGTTTAGTCCTGGTTTAGTCCTGGTTTAGTCCTTGGTTTAGTCTTGTTTTGGTCCTGGTTTAGTCCTGTTTTAGTCCTGTTTTGGCCCTGGTTTAATCTTGGTTTAGTCCTGGTTTAGTCCTATTTTAGTCCTGCTTTAGTCCTGGTTTAGTCCTGGTTTAGTCTTGGTTTAGTCCTGGTTTAGTCCTGTTTTTGTCCTGATTTAGTCCTTGGTTTAGTCCTGGTTTAGTCCTGTTTTGGTCCTGATTTAGTCCTTGGTTTAGTCCTGGTTTAGTCCTGTTTTGTCCTGGTTTAGTCCTGTTTTAGTCCTTGGTTTACTCCTTGTTTAGTCCTTTTTTAGTCCTTGGTTTAGTCCTGTTTTAGTCCTGTTTTGGTCCTGGGTTAGTCCTGTTTTAGTCCTTGGTTTAGTCCTGGTTTAGTCCTGTACACACACGTACACACCTTGATTATTCCACAGCATGGAAATAAACTTTTTCAAGATATTGTTTAGCATAAAACACCTGTAATTGTATAAATGCAAGCCAGATATGGTTAATGCCATACTGTGGAACATTTCATACAAAGAAATAACATCGCCATGGAGACAAGTAAGCAGGGCACCCTCCACCTTAGAAGTTACATAGTGCACATTTAAGTATCAGACACTTGTGAAATAACTGTAAAATTACCCACAAAAGTACTGAAACGTCACCCTTATTTGTTGTTTATTTCATTTTCATTAATTAATTTCCCAACGTTTTTTGTTACAAATGATGTACTCAGTATTCACATTGTATTCAGAACAACATTATTTGCATCTCTATACAGCCCTGCGTCATAACCAAATGCACAATACGGTTTTATAGTCCTTGTTTTTAAGATATTTTTCATAAAACCTATGATTCCACTGCAATGTTTGTTTTGTCACACATAGTAAATAGTGGACCCAAGATTCTAAGGAAAAGTCTGAGGTCAGAGGTCTGAGCCGGAGCTGTTAATCCCAAATTGACCCTGATTTGAAGTGGGAGCAAACAGATCTCCGTGGTAACATTTCTAGGGAATTACTCAAGAGTGAATGTACTGTAACTTAAGGTCAAACTACAAGATCTGAGCAGTTATTTTGAAGTCCTTCATAATCTTTTCCTTCCAGATAGAATATGTGAACTCACTGACCTGTTCAGCTAGAACCACAGACTTAAGCAAAACTTTACAATGACGAGTGAGTCTGGAATCGTATCCTGTCATCCCAATTTCAGATGGTATATGATAGGATTGACAGACAGATACATGCTCTGTTCATGTCAAAACAAGCATGGCGGTATACATGGTTTAAATAAAAGAAGAGAAAAATTAAAAACCTTTCTGGACTGATTGGCTGCTCAGGCAAAGAACTTATGGTGAATAGACTAGGACTGGTTGCATGGTATAGCACCACAGCTGTAGGCGCTTTGTGTTACATTTTTGTATGAAAAGCGCTTTATAAATATTGTTTGATTGATTGATAGCACAAACAGCTACACACACTACTACACACACACTACACACTTCAGTGTAGTGAAGACTGCAGTGAGCGCTACATTGGAGAAACAAAACAGCCACTTCACAAGAGGATGTACCAACACAGACAGGAGAGCCAGAGTGGACCGTCATCTGCCGTACATCTTCACCTAGAAGCCACGGGCCACTCCTTTGAGGACAGTGAGGTTCAGATCTTGGCCAGAGAAAAGAACTGGTTTGAGAGGGGAGTTAAAGATGCGATTTTTGTCAAGAAAGAGAATCCTTCCTTGAACAGAAATGGAGGTCTCAGACATTATGTATCTCCCATCTATAACTCGATCCTCAAACCTAAATCAAAACAAACAAAGAAAACAATAGGGCAGCAGATCAGGTCCAGAGGTGTGAAAACACCCATTATGGCCCTGAATGGTTCTGCTAAAAAGACCCCACACTCCACTCCCACTGCAGATCTAATAGGCCCACCTAACTAGCACAAACTGTAAACAAATAGGTGTGGTAGTTTCATAGTAATGTCACTGTAGTTTGCTCCTCCCTTACAGGAATACAGATTTTACTGTTTTACTAATTTGCCAGTTTAAAAAATCTGTTATTGTGTTCCTGTGTGTATAGAATCCCTCAGTCGTCCAGGTAGAATCCATGTCTACCTGACAAATTGAATTTCTCCTTTTGCCATTGTGTTCCTGTGTCTGTGATTTCAGTCTTTTCCACTATATCTACATTTTGAACCCAATTTAACATGAATATAACAATTTACCCATCAGCCTTCAGTCCTACTACTGTTCACATGTGGCAGTATCAGTATTGACTCTATTCAGACCACAGTTTGACATTGTTTGTGTTCGTGGCTGAAGTGTTTACAGCAGAATTATCTTGTCAGGGGCAGATTGGAGTAGTTTGTGGTTTATTTTGGTTTGCACCCCTCTCCTCCTCTGTCCCATTGGCCACTTCCTTCCTGACTCTGAACAGGGCTTCTTCATGTGTGGTTCACCTGAGCTATTACCCTATTCACTCCAAATCTACCCCAGCTTCCTGTCTCCCTCAGCCCCATGTTTAAGTTATTTACTTGTTTATTTTTTTATTTAAAGGCCTTATATTACATAAAACTGACTCAACATTATAACCATGTTATAATGTTAAAAACTGACCTGGAGTTGTGTTTTGCACGTGTTTGAGTAATTCTTTATTCTTAGTCTACATCTCCAAAGCTCAAAATGCTCTGTTCCACCTTGTGATGTCATGTAGTAGTAGTTTTCAAGATGACAGATACCTCTTATCTTTAGTTCAGTAGAGATTGGCAATTGCAGGACTTTTTATTTTTTATATATTTTTATTATTATTATTATTATTATTATTATTATTATTATTATTATTATTTTTATTTTTTTTATTTTTTTTAAATCCCTGTAGGGAAATTATTTCTCTGCATTTGACCCATCTTTCAGGCATCTGGGGACCCATCTCCATGATTTTATTGCTAGACTTTCGTCAGGACCTCAGCTGGAGGATTTTTTACCTATGGAGCATGTTTTGGGGTTGATGGGGGAAACCGGAGTGCCCGGAAAAAACCCATCCAGACACGGGAAGAACAGAAGAACAGAAATATAGTACAACAGTCTGGAGATAGAGATAAAGGCTGCGTCCCATTACTCCGTCTTACCCCTTCCCCTACCCCTTTATCTGCCTCTTTGTCTTGCCCCTCGATACCAAGCTGAGAGGGCTCGGGGTATGAATGTTCCCCTAAGAAATGGGACACCACTCGATTACCGTTTGCGTCGTCATCCCTTGCCTCTACCTGAGCTGCTACGTCTACAGAGGCGACAACAATTGACGCAAACAAACGTAAACAAATGTCAAGGATTATCAGGTACCTCAGCTCGACAAAAAACTAGCTTGTTTATACATGAAAGTTCGATGAAAACGATAATGTCGGCTAAACAGACATCACTACAATTAAAACCGCAACAACAGTTCACTAAAAGTAACGTAGAACATAAGCGTCATAATTGTAAACCTGCTAAACTGTTAATCGATAATTACAACTGCTGTAAATACATTTCTGAGACTCCTTGGCTGGTCGATGTGACGCTGCCATCCTGATCCCAAAACCTGCCTTTGTTTCAAGTCTGGTCGAGAGCTTACTGCGTTTCAAGGGGTATGTAGCCCTCGGTCGTGGCCCAAGCCCTTGATCAAAATTAGAATCGGGAAACCCCTTGCCCTCACATGAACGCGCAAAACCAAGGGGCAGGGGTAAGATGAAGAGGTAAGACAGGCTGTTGAATCCTTGCAGAAAGCTTTTATAACTGTTCAACACTCATTAATTAACTTGAAACTTGTTGTCAATGCCGATAAGACAAAGCTGTAAAAAGTTGCCTCAAATGATTCCCACAGTGTCCACTCTTGAGGGCAGTGAAATAGAGGTGGTTCATATGTACAAATACCTAGGTGTCTTAATTGATGACAGACTCACTTTCAAGCCACATATAGATAATCTTGTGAAGAAGCTGAGGCTAAAATTGGGATTTTATTGTTCGAAATTAACTGTGTTTTTCAATGCAGCATTTTTATCTGTGTTGGATTATGGAGATCTTTTGTACATGACTGCTACTGCTCAATGTCTTCGAATGATTGATACTGTTTATCATGCTTCTTTGAGGTTCATTACAAACTGTAAGATGTCCACTCACCACTGTGAATTATACTCTCGAGTGGGATGGCCTGCTCTGGCCACTGGTCACTGGTACACTTACATTTATAAGGCAATATTGGGATTGCTGCCTTCGTACATTTGCACTCTAATTGCTCTGAGAAATGATGAATCGCATTCTCTTCGTTCACAAGACTATTTGTTGCTTTCTGTTCCTTATGCTCGTACAGAACTGGGTAAAAAGGCATTTGTTTACTCTGCACCTTTTGCATGGAATACGCTACAGAAAGACTGGAAACTTACTGATTTAATTTCCTTGAGCACTTTTAAATCCAAACTGAGAGCTTTTGAGACCAATTCCACAATCTGCACTTGTTCTTTATAATGTTTTTAAACTTTTATGTCTTATCTGTGTAAATATGTAACTGTGTTTTGTGTTTGCTGCTGCCTCTTGGCCTCCATTGGAAAAACAGGTTCTTAATCTCAATGGGATATTTCCTGGTTAAATAAAGGTCAATAAATAAGACAGAGAAATGGGACGCAGCCTTACTCCAGATGCCCTTCATTTCCTGTGACTATTTATTTATTTATGGCTTATTTGAATAGGGAGAAATGCACAAACATAGATTAACACTTCAGTAATCTGATGCCGGTATCAGTGTTTAAAGCCAAGGCTAATTCGCAACCCCAGTCCCCAGAAGAGCTTTTAAACTGTTTGCTAAAAAGCAGTGGGATTGTTGGATGAAACAGCAATAATTACAGTGAATGTGTCAAGTGAAGCAAATATGAAAATATCACAAACATACAAACACGCATCCACACACACATTTCACTCTTTCTCATCCTCCTCCTCCCATTCTTGTTCTCTTTCATACAGTTTACACATGGTGACACTGCTGCTAAGATCGGGCGGACAAGTTGAGAGGGTGGAGGTGAGAGGGAGAGAGAAGGATTGGGGAAGTAAGAAGTGAAGTATCCTCTCTCACACCTCACAGCGGGTCTACGTGGTGTATGTGGACAGGACACAGTGAAAAGCCCATTCATAAAAACACAGTTGATCCATTGAAAGTCCAAACACTCTCCTGGGCTCTGGAGATCGGCCAATCAGCTGCCATGGCTCACTCATCTTTACTTCTGCTTGCCTATTTTATTTTACACATGTTTTATTTGTTTTCATGGCTCTGTTTTGAAGTCTTTAAAGACATACTACACTATTTTCTGATCTACTGTATGTCCTAATGTTGTTTCCTCATCACAAACATACCTGGAGCTGTTTGTTTTATTCACACGTGTTTTATTTACACGTGTTTAATTCACACCTGTTTACAAGTGTTTTAGCCACACGTGTTTACGAGTCCTTCATTAGGCTGAGCTCTTTTCTCCAAACTACAAATACCTTGCAATGTCATGTGGTAATACAGGATGTGCTCCCGAGTTTTTAAACTCAGTAGACTTTCACTAAAATCATTTGGATAATTTCAGCCCTGGATAATTTCAGCCAGTATTTCTACTAAAGTAAACGTAAAAGGTAGCCATTAACCCAATTAACCCAATGTATTTATTTTGGTTTTCATAAAGTAAATAAGCAGCTTCCATACAAAAGGAAGAGAGAGAATTTCTGAACCAAAATAACACCAAATCTGATAGGACACTCATATTTATGTTATGTTTGAGAGAATTTTAGATCTAAAAAATACAAAAGTGATTTGATTGATGTAATAAGTATTATTAGTATTATTTTTTGTGTGTGTTGAAATCTAGTTATCTAGTCTAGTTATCTGATTTTTACTGGCCTTGTAATTGTATCCACTGGCGTCTTTGTCTGGCTGAGTGTATTGACCTTATTCCGCCCTGCCCACTTTTGCCTCTAAACGCTAAACTGGTACTTTGAATTTGAGAAAAGTTTATACAGGAGTCACTTCTACTCCTGTAGAAAAGCTTATATTAAAAGTTTAGCTTCCTTCTGCCCCCTCTGGAAGGCAACAGGAGGGGGTCTCGCCCGGGGAGTAAAATCAGTATGTGTGTGTGTGTGTGGGTGTGTGTGTGTGTATATATGTATATATGTATATATATATATATATATATATATATATATGCCCGTGCTGATCGGAGCACTCGGGGCTGTAACCCCCAAACTGGAGGAGTGGTTACAACAGATCCCAGGAAAAACATCAGACATCTCAGTCCAGAAAAGTGCATTACTAGGAACAGCAAAGATACTGCGCAGAACTCTCAAGCTCCCAGGCCTCTGGTACAGGACCCGAGCTGAATGAGAGTGAGAGACCAACCACCGTGGAAGGTGAGGAGCACTTTTTTTTTATATATATATATATATATATATATATATATATATATATATATATATATATATATATATATATATATATATATATATATATATATATATATATATATAGTGAGGGTGTGGCCTAAGGAGATCAACACCCTGTGTCAAGGTTTGCTGAATTTATGAATTATTGAATTAAAAAAGAAAAGAAAAGTATTTCATAGAGATGCAACACTCTTGAAATTGCCAAGATACTGGGGTGTGATCCCTGGTATTATTAAAGATGAGCTTGTCAGACGTTTTCGGATTGAAGATGGACTCAAAATGAACTCCAAAACTTACTGGCAGTTTTTAGAAGACACTTTCTTCAAGCAGTGGTACAGGAAAAAGTCTGCATCTTTAATGCCCTGTTCCAACCAAGAGTTGAAGTAAGCGAAAAAATCGCATCAAACTCCCCTAGTTGGACACTTAATTTTTTTGAGTCACTCGCTTCATTCGCGTGTCAAGGACGTTCGAGTTTGGGAATTTGGTCCCTCGAGTAAATCCGCTCTATTCGCTTTGAACGCTCCAGAAGGATCAACTGCGGCTGTGCGGTGCTGTCTGTTGTTTTCATTTTGAAAAATGGCAGACTTGGACTACATCCAGCGGGTTACGGTGCTTTATTTAATGTGGAGGAGACGTGAACCAAGGCGTGTTCGGCGCTCTTTTTAGGTTCACCCAATCCTCTAAAAGCTGCGTCTGGATGACGGCCGTTTTCAGCGGTACTTTCATCTGTCCCAGGGAGATCTACCAGAGCAATGCAGCTTTCACTTCTGTTTTTTTGACCTGCTGCTTTATTCAACCCAATGCATAAACACTGCGCCACATAAATCTCTAAACAGTATGACATTGCAAGTGTTTATATGTGTACTTTACTAATTCCTCTCGATTTATGTGTCAGTATCAATACACGGCCCCTGATTGGTTGACGCGACGCGAATAGACGCAGAAAGTTCAACATTTTCAACTTTGGTGAAGTCGCCACTTCATTCGCGTGCTCTTCCTGTTTTGCCCATTCACGCGTCAACTCCAGATTCGCACAATTCTCTCGCTCAATTTGCGTATTCCATCCCCTCAAAAGGCATGAATCGCGCTGCCCAATTCACTTAATTTGCGCCGCAGAACAGTTCCTCGCACGTCAATGCGCCTTTGCATAGGGTTAACATGGAATTCGCTCCCCTTTGCTGCACCAAATGCTTTCAGTGGGAACAGGGCTTCAAGACTACCAAGATTTTTATGCAGAAATTGAAATCCTGGGGAATTAATGACTTAATCTTGAGTGAGTTTCTGAAATTCTTTTGGCAAAAGTTTTTACAGCAATTGTGTGAAATGAGATGAACGAGATGGTTGAGACATTGGCGATAAGTCAAGGCAACTACACCACGGGCAAGCACCTTTACCTAGAATGTTCCAAAGTATGGCATTAAACTTTTCTTGCATTTACAGTTGTTTTTATAATTCAAAAAGTTGTTATACCTGAAAGGAAGTGGTCATTTATCTGCACCTTTACCTACAGTGTTCCAAAGTATTGGATGAAACTTTTCTACCGTTTCTTTTCTTACATGTGCATTTATAGCTTAAAGGGGTTTGCACAGTTGGTATACCTAAAAGCAGAGGGTCATTGCTCTTACAGCCCTTTTTGAGTCAGGTGCAGAGGAGGAGGAGGAGGAAGAGGGTCTGGGGTTTCCATGGTGACTTCACCTCACATATGCTGAGTGTGGGAAATGTGAACCAGGGCAGCTTCAGCCCAGTGTCGAGGGACCTGATCAACACAGAGCATATGGAGAATGGGGCGAATGAGGTGGATTTAGATTGTCTTTTTCTTTTACCCAAGTTTTTATATGTATTTGAGGGATCTATGTCTTATTGTGTCTATTTTTTAATATTTGCATTGTCACCTGCTTTGATTGTGATTGCTGGGTGATTATTCTTTTAAATGTTTCTTTTAAAACACTGAAGTATTCTCTACACCAGGGGTGCTCAACCTTTTTTTAACCGGGATCTACACACACACACACCTTAGTCCTGGTTCAGACATGGTTTAGACCTGGTTTAGTCTTGGTTTAGACCTGGTTTAGACCTGGTTTAGACCTGGTTTAGTCCTGGTTTAGTCCTGGTTTAGACCTGGTTTAGACCTGGTTTAGTCCTGGTTTAGACCTGGTTTAGTCCTGGTTTAGTCCTGGTTTAGTCCTGGTTTAGTCCTGGTTTAGACCTGGTTTAGTCCTTGTTTAGTCCTGGTTTAGACCTGGTTTAGTCTTGGTTTAGACTTGGTTTAGTCTTGGTTTAGACCTGGTTTAGTCCTGGTTTAGACCTGGTATAGTCCTGGTTTAGACCTGGTTTAGGCTTGGTTTAGACCTGGTTTAGTCTTGGTTTAGACCTGGTTTAGTCTTGGTTTGTCCTGGTTTAGTCCTGGTTTAGTCCCGGGTTAGTCCTGGTTTAGACCTGGTTTAGTCTTGGTTTAGACCTGGTTTAGACCTGGTTTAGTCCCGGTTTAGTCCTGGTTTAGACCTGGTTTAGACCTGGTTTAGTCCTGGTTTAGACCTGGTTTAGTACCCGGTTTACCCGAACGTATCGGCGAGGTTTGCCGGTGAGGGATTTTCATGCCTGCAGTGAAGTGGCGAAGCACGTAGCAACTGCCCCGCAAAACGCTGTGGCCAAAAACCTTGTCCTTCTCCGTCTCCAGCAACTCTAGGATACAGTGGTACCTCACCTTACGAAAGACCCAACAAAAGAAAATTCAAGTTACGAAACGTGAAATCTCAAAAATTCAAATAATGCGAGCTCAGCCACACACATTATACGCTTTTCTCAGACTGGATTTAAACTTTTCTCACATTTGTCTCTCGTTTAAACACTCAAACTTTCATAGATTTTCAACAAAATGTATTAATAGTGAAGTGTGGGGGGAAGGGGGTAGAAGACTGCGCGCGGACACGTGTGTGATAGCGCAGCATGACCCGGCACGGGGCTTATTATTATTATTATTATTAACGAGGTCCAACGTGCTCCATAAGCATAAGGGTTCTCTACAAAGGCGAATGGTAAGTCACTCAGTGCGATCATTTGTGCTCCTGGCTGTGTTCTCCTGTGCCTTCGCACTGTCAAGGGGCATTTTTTTGGTCTCCTTTTCAAACTCTGCTGCAGCCTGAGCTGACTCGTCTTTGGCTGGGTTGCCTGTAACTCGCTGTATTGTGTCGGGTGTTTGTTTTTGAGGTGCCGTATTGGTTTGTTGTGTTAAATGTAGCCCTTTCCTTTCCACCCCTTGCAATCCCAAGTTTACATATCCCACCGTTTGCTATGTCAATGTTGTTGTCATCAACTTTATAGTATTTCCAGACCCAGACATACTCGCCAAACATTATAGCGTTCTTATAGCGCTCATTATAGCGCTCTTCTTATCTCTTCTCTGTACTCGCGCTTTGCGCTTCAAGCTGCTTCCGTGTATTTAACCAATAGCGTGTCATGCTGCACGCGTTGATGTTTCTGTATGAAGTCTCACTCTGTGCCACCGCATAACCATAGATCTCATCTAGGATATGTTAAAAAATAATAAGAATACTTGCTACTAGCAAGTGTAAATAATGGGTGGGGATTTATGACGATTTATGCACCGGTGGGCGACGAGGATCCGAAAGGAGGACAAAATGTAAAAAAAGACACGTGACAGACGGCCGGACAGACAGCTCTAAAACCGGACTGTCCGGACGAAATCCGGACGAATGGTCACCCTACTTAGCCAATTAGGACGCAGAACACAGTGTTACACTATAAAAAAAAAGTTACACTATAAAAAAGAAACTTGGAACAGGGCCTTGGAACGAATCAGGCTTTTTCCATTGAAATAGCTACTCAACTTACGAAAAATTCACGTTACGAAACCACAAATTAATTTTGTAAGGTGAGGTACCACTGTACTTCATTAAGCATTGAGCACGCTGGCTGCGCATGACCTCGTCGTGTCCTCCGGGGCGCATGCGCAAATAATCGGATTTCACAAAAAAATCAAAATTGAGCATTAAGCCCTGGCGATCAACTGACACTTGGCCCACGATCGACTGGGTGGGCACCCCTGCTCTACACTACTTAATATGATGGATGCTTTTGACATGTAGAAAAGAGGTAGAGTGAATGCTGTGGTTTGAGCAAAGAGCAAATGTATGAATGTATTGAAAGGGGACATGATATTGGGCAAAATAGCTTGTTTTTAACAGGCCAATATTGCTGTATTTTCTAATCTATGTTATAATGTTTCCTCATCGCAAACATACAGAAACCCTGCATATTTAGGCTGAGTTCTTTCAAACAGAAAACATTCCACCTGTTCCACCTTGTGATGCCATGTGGTAATCCAAGAAAAGCTCCATTGCTGTTCACTAGAATCATTTGAATCGTTTTAGCGAGTTACTCAAACTTTTTACACTTTATTGAAGATTGTTAGACTCAGACTTTATTCGTCCCTAAGTGTGTTTATGAGCGGCGGTATAAACAGTATTTCTTCTCCAGTCTTATCTGTGCCCTCTGAAGCTTGGTGAGAATGAGAAGTGACGTGGTAGTCGATGAAATAGTCATGAGGGGGATACTGCTGTCCCCTCGTCCAAGATTCAGGTCGGGGCGTTTGGGGACTAAATAAAGCTCGTATTTTTAGCTGCTACAGATCAAAGCCTGCCATCCCACTCTTCCCCATACTATTATTAGGCCTGATTATCTCAATATACCAGTGGCTTGTTAGGAAGACTTGTCTTTAAAATAGATCAGAGGATTCCTCCCATGTCACGTTATTTATAAAGGTTATATAATAAAGATTTGATTTAATAAAGATTTGAATTTGGTCTTTCACAACTTTTCTTGATAAACAAAAATGAAGTTGTCCTCAGGCAACTTTTAATTCTTTTTATTTAAAAAAGGACAATGCATATTCATGAACATATACTTGTAAATACGCCTACGCTACTTTACATCTGTAGTCCATAGCAGGTGAGAGATAAAAGCAACAAGAAACAACTTCACACAATAGACACTGTCACTGTCAGTGTCAACTGTCAATGACAATTCATAAGACAAACATGATAGAAACAGCCCAATAAGACACAGTCATAACATACAACACTGACATTTACATAGAAGCAGAACATTAGTGATCACAGATCTGATTCGTTTCAGATTTCAGGTTTATATGTTCTGAATGTGGAGAGTCTCTTTATTGCAGCTGGATGTTGTTCCAGATTTCTGTACCTTGACTGAAAACACCTGAGACTGAATATTGTGCGTCTATAAGGTGTTGTGCGTCTATAAGGTGTTACACAGTCCTTACCCTACCACTAGTACTGGATTTGGGCAAAATGAATTTGGATTTGGGCAAAATGAACTCACCCAAAGGTGGTGGAGCGAGTCCATTTAAGACCTTATATACCGAGCAGGCTAGTTTAAATTTTCTAAAATTTTCAAAACTTAAAATATTATATTTCTGAAGTATGAGACAATCATGAAAAGATAAAGATTTTATGTCAAGTATTTTTAAAGCTTTTTTAAAAAGTGATTCTGTTGCTTTTAAGGTTGTCGTACTTGTCAGTGACCAGTTAGTAATGCAGTATTCAATGTGAGAAAAAAATCTGCTGTGCATTTTCTGGCAACGATGATCTAATTTGCCTAAAGTTATGAATATTATTTTTTTAATATGAATAAAGATTTTTTTTATATGTTTTAGTTAATGTGGAGTCTAAGGTAACACCAAGATATTTGAATTCTCTTACAAATCGGAGCCGCTCTCCCCTCAGCACCACATTTAAACAAGACTTTGATGGACATGGACATTTCATGGAGATGTTATTGATTTGTCTGCAATATTTCTCAGTATGGTATTAAAACTGTTCTATCTTCATGGAAACCAAACCTGACCAAGTTACAGGTCAGATCTGTGGAGAGGCGACCCTGCCTGTTTTTCCTAGGTGTTTTTGAGCAATAAAACCACCTGTATTTGAATAAATGTAAGGTAGAGCTGTTTAATGTCACACTGTGGGACATTCCAAAAACAAACAGAAGCAGGTGACTGATCACCAACCAAAAACGTTACATAGTGCAGCTTTAAGCACTCTTTCAATTCAGGGGTATTATTCTTGCACACTGAACCACATCCCACAGCAAAATGTACAGATTTGAGCAGTGAAATAGTCACAATTGATCTATATCTGTATATTTTACCTCAGTTTTGAGTATCATACACTGTTAAAGGTGCAATTTGTAACATTTCTGATGGAGGGTCAGCCACATGCTTGTCTCCATAGAGAGGTTATTGCATTAAACTCATCTTGCATTTACTTATGTATGTAACTCAAGTTTTTATTTTTATTACTAAAACAATATGATGAAAAAAACTACATTCTCGCTTGCGTCTACACAGATCTGACCTGTAACTTGGCCTGGTGGTAAATCTTGAAATAAATTATACCCTCTGTGAAAACTTTCGGTGAGTTAAGCTTTTTTGACTTTTTTATTGTTTAACTCTTTCACTGCCAGCCTGTTTTCAAAATCTAAGCCTGTAGAGTGCCAGAGATTCAGAGAATTTTCACTGATTTTACAAGACTCACAGAATACTGAGTTCTTTGACTATATAAACATGGCACACATCAAAATAAAGCCTAGACTCTCTTCTTTCACCTGGAAAAAAAATTATGTTTCTAACCTTTTCGGTTCTCAAATAACTGATAGTAGAACATAGGGAAGTTTCAGCAAAAACACTGGTTTTTTAGCAAGAAATGGAGAAAACGAGCGTTGAGTTCAGAGAAGGATTTCGAGCAGATCAGTGACTTTGACATCAATATTTATTGATTTAGTGACACCTCAAACATCTAAAATAACAGAGAAAGAGATTTTTGATGACAAAGTACATTTTTTATTTACAAATATAAGAATATAAGGCTCTGTGAATAGTGCCAAGAGATGTTTACAGGATATAATAATATCTTTTCATATAAAATAGAACTTTGTTGAGGCTTTGTCTGAGGCCCAGAGTACAGACCCATAATAAAAACTAATACACACACACACACACACACACCTACACACACACACACCTACACACACACACACACATATATATATATATGTACATACACACAAGCCCATGCATAAACCTTTACACACACACACAGCTACACACGCACGCGCGCACGCACGCACACGCGCACACGCGCACACACACACACACACACACACACACACAACTTCATTCATTACAATTACCATACAGCACCATTACTGCTCCAAGTCAGTAAACTTCTTCTCTGGAGCTGTCGTAGTTCTGAGGAGACTCCCTGGTCCGCGCAGCGCACACAGGACACGCCCCCTCCTCGGGCACAGCAGATCTCTGCTCAGACCTCGCTGCTTGATCCGGCTTGTCTCTGCGATCCTCTGATCCAGGATCCTGGGTCCCAAGAGCAATCTGATCGCTCCATAGGCGCTGATCAACAGTTATCTGCTTTTCCGGGTTCCCTCGCCTCGCCATCTTACTACTCTGGCCAATACACCATACACACGCTGCACTCCTCCTTTCTTCCCCGGCTCTGATCGGCTAATAATGATACAACATCGCCATCTACAGGTTGAGGGACTTGAATTACACCTCAAAAGTTGCTCCAGGCCGTAACCTAGCAACCCCCGCTGAAAAACGTGTTGAACGTCTATAGACGTTCTGGCAATCAACGGTTGGGTTCGCCCGAACGTCTATAGACGTCTCCGGCAGCCAATGAGTTAATTGTGCAGAATTATTTTAGGCCTACCTCTTTTGCGCAACGAATGAACTATACTTCCTCCAGCCACTAGGGGGCAGGCATAAATCCTAAGCCTTTTGCCTTTCAAGTAATGCAATACAACATTTCATCATAAATTTGAAACTGATTTATTTCACAAATCTAAAGCTGCATGAGCCAACAGAATAAATGGTTTTCAGTCTCAGATGTCTGTAATAGATGAGCTAACAGCAGGAAACTAAGGCAACGATTCACCCGATGATACGCCACTTTGCCCCGTGGTTCTGATCAACTATTTATAAGTCCTGAACTCGCCTGGGTCTGTGCACATATTTGTGGTTCACACAGTCTTCTCTGTATCTGTAAATGTAAACAGGCAGGGGTTGGTTCTGAATCTGCTGCAGATGTTATAGTGGTGTCGTTGGAATTAAAGGAGTATGAACATTTTTTTACAATCTGAGCCTTATTTTGGTAATAAAACAAGTTGTTTTACTCACCCATAGCACTTTGGTGTCATTTGGAGCATTTCCGGAGATGTTTTAGTTTAGCGATATCCGTTAACGTGAGTGGTCGGGACACGACGTTGCAGTCACCAAAATAACACAAACTTTAGCACTTTTCAAATCATAGAAGCTCAATGTCTTAATTTACACTTTTGTTTGAGTCAGAAGTGGCCTCTAATCCGAGATTTAGCCATAGTTTCGAGTAGATGAGGAGGCCAGTGCGCATGCGCTCATTCACAGCTGATTTCGCTCTCAGCTCTCGGGACCCAAACATGAAAGGCAAAGCTGTAAGACGTTTGGACCATCGTGTTTGCAGTACCCACTTCAGTCCGGACGATTTTTTACCAGCAAAGGAAAAGCGGATTCAGCGCACGATTCTGAGAAGTAATGCAATACCGATGGCTGTTCTCTGCGCTGCTCCTAAAACTGTCTCCACTTCATTCTTTCTCTATCCATTCTGTCTCCTCATCCGTATACTCCTCTTCAGTCCTCAGTCCTCCATAAGTCCTCTTCAGCCTCAAAGTCCGAATCTTCTGCCATGTGTCGCTCGCAACAGAAAAGTTATGAGCGTCTTCTTATCTGCAAAACAGCTGTGAATGAGCGCATGCGCACTGGCCTCCTCATCTACTCGAAACTATGGCTAAATATCAGATTAGAGGCCACTTTTGACTCAAACGAAAGTGTAGACTAAGATATTGAGCTTCTATGATTTGAAAAGTGCTAAAGTTTGTGTTATTTTGATGACTGCAACTTCGTGCCCCGACCACTCACGTTAAAGGATATCGCTAATCTAAAACATCTCCGGAAATGCTCCAAATGACACCAAAGTGCTATGGGTGAGTAAAACAACTTGTTTTATTACCGAAATAAGGCTCAGATTGTAAACGTTAATTTTCCTTTAAGGATGCTCCAATCCATCTTTTTCTGTCCCAATATCGATGCTTCTTATGATTCCTGATATTAACCGATACCGGTGTAGGGAGTGAAAATGGCATTTTCTCTCAAAACAGTACAAACACAGTACAAGATTAATCAAACTGTAACAGCCGAACATTTCCTAAAAGTTCAAACCCGTTGAGATGGTATATAGGGCAAAGGGGCCATATTTTGTAAAATAAACTCAAATTACCTTATTATCTTTCCTTTATTTTAGCTTGGAATTGAAAATAAATTCATGAAACAAACTCAAATTTTAGTAAAAGCAAAGAAAGTCTGGTATCAAAAGTTCTAGCATAAAACTTGATAAAACATGTACAAAACTCTTCTCCCTCTCGCCTCATATCTCCTTCTCTACTTTCCTTCCACTCCTCTTCATCTGTGTAACCTAAATCAGACCCCTGCCCTGGGGTAAGACTGCTGGTAAACAAGGAGTTTTAGAACCTGACGTGTACAAGAGGACAATACTGCAAAGAAATATTCATCATTTTGTACATTTTAAATCTGATCTTTATTAATGTCAGTTCATCCTGGTATTCCATCTATTTTTTGTTACCCTCTATTACAGGGGTCACCAACCCTATGCCCGCGGGCACCCGGTCGCCCGTGAGCCCCATTTCAGTCGCCCGCAGAGCAGGTTCTAAAAATAGAACAGGTCGCCCTCGTACTTAGGCCTATATAAATAATAATGTTTTACAAAAATGCTGTGCCTTTATATGCACATATTTTTAAAGTAGGCTAATAATAAAAACACTTACAGATTTTAAAATTTAAAATATATTGTTCGAGTTCAAAGTTCACTTCTCTGCGCATGACAATTAACCTGTTTGATGCAGCTGGACTCATCAAAAAAAAAAAAAAAAAAAGACGAGAAAGCATGGCGGAGAAGAGAAAGAAATGGTATGTTTTTAACACCGACTGGGAAGAGTAGTTCTTTTTTACATGGACAAGAGAGAAGTGTGTATGTCTCATTTGTGGAGCTACAGTGGCGATTTCGAAACGGCACAATGTGGAAAGTCGCTACGAATCACGGCAGCTTCAACACAAACTTTCCCCTTAAGAGTGCACTTCCAACTGAGAAAGCACAAGAGTTAAAGGCTGCTTTAGCCAAGCAGCAGTCTTTCTTCACTACTCGCACTACTCGTCAAGACGGGTGTCTGCTATTTCCGAAAACTTGAATGAGCAGCTGGACAAGGACTTATGTGAATGCAGGTGGTTCAGCATCCAGTGCAACGAGTCCGTGGACAACAGCAGTACGGCTCAGCTAATGGTGTTTATTATTATTATTTGAAATCATTCAGCCTGCTTCAATGTTGAAATCATAAGAGTTTGATTTGTTTAAAACAAAAGGAGTTGAAATAATGTTAAATTTATTACCACATTACTAGTATATTTTTGCTGAGTAATCTAATTGTGACATGTTCATTTGCACAAAATAAATGTTGCTTTGACAATGAAACACAAATGTGGTCATTTACACATAACTAATGCATGTATGCATACATTGTGATCAAATAAATAATAATACAGCGTAAAAGTGGATTACTTGGACTTTTGAATTATCTTAATTGAGCTGGTAGCCCTCATATTATTTGATGACCTTATGGTAGCCCTCGGCTTTGAAAAGGTTGGTGACCCCTGCTCTATTATATATTATATTTGATGAGTGAGCTGCTGTACCCAAAACTATTTCCCTTGTGGATCAGTAAAGTTTGTCTAAGTCTAAGGCTGCGTCCCATTTCTCTGTCTTACCCCTTCGTCTTACCCCTACCCCTTGGTTTTGCGCATTCATGTGAGGGCAAGGGGTGTCCCGATTCTAATTTTGATCAAGGGCTCGGGCCACGACCTCGGGCTACATACCCCTTGAAACGAAGAAAGCTCTGGACCAGACTTGAAACGAAGGGGTACGCCTACAAGCTTAGGCAGGTTTTGGGATCAGGATGGCAGCGTCACATCGACCAGCCAAGGAGTCTTATAAATATATTTTCAGCAGTTGTAATTATCAATTAACAGTTTAGCATGGTTTACAATAATCACGCTTACATTACTTTTGGTGAACTGTTGTTGCGGTTTTAATTGTAGTGATCTGTTTAGCCGACATTATTGTTTTCGTTGAACTTTCATGTATAAACAAGCTAGTTTTTTGTCGAGTTGAGGTACCCGATAATCCTTGCCACAGGGAAGGACGATGACACAAATGGTAATTGAGTGGTGTCCCATTTCTTAGGGGAACATTCGTACCCTGAGCCCTCTCAGCTCGGTATCGAGGGGCAAGGCAAAGACGTAGATAAAGGGGTAGGAGAAGGGGAAGGGGTAAGACAGAGTAATGGGACGCAGCCTTAGTATAAAGGTGTATGTAGCTGACGCTCTTACAGTTTTTAAAAAGGTAAAACACCTGAGTTACCATTGTCTTAACCTGTATATAGAGGACACATGGACATTTGTCTCATCCTCAGTATGGGCAGCAGACACTGTAGCAGCAGAGGCACTGAGTAATGACTGGCTGCAGATGCTTTGGTTTAGGTAGCGAGGATTCAGATCTGAGACAGTCCATTTAGGTTTGAACAAAGTGCATTTCAGTATTGAATCTGGCAACCCAAATGAGAGACTCATGTGAGGCTCTTTCTGCTTTCTGATTGGATAATTGCCTCATAATAATAGTATAAATAGATAAATTGGACATAATGTAATTTCATTTGAACATACCTTGTATCTGGGGTCACAGATCCAAAGCTATACTATTAAGGCTTCACTATGTACATTTTCTGATAGACGGTCTGCCACAGGCTTGTCACCATGGAGATGCTGCTGTATTTCTTGACCTCTAAACTAGAGAGCACTTTTATTAATAATACTTAAGAGGTGTTTGGTTGAGAGATATGTTGCAGACTGGTAATGCCTTGATGGTTGAAATTTACAGAGATTTCAAACTTTTTATTTTATTTTGTTTTTAATCTGTTTCACAAAACGATGTGACACCTGCTTCACATTTCAACCAATATTCCTCATCTGCATTGTTGCCCACGTAAAAAATATCTCCATAAAAGTGAAAACTTCTGTTGCAATTAAATGCATATTCTATGTCCATTCTCCTTCTGCTCCTGTTGCGTAATTAGAGCTTTTAGTGGCGCTTCAGTGCAGTCATGGGAGAGAAAAATGATCAATGATTTAGATGAAGTCATTAAACCAGCTCCAGAGTGGCTCTTTATTTTAACTGCAAAAACCCCCATAGACCCCCATACACTGCCCCAAAGTCCACACGTCGTATAGATGATTAGATTTGAGTCATTTCGTGTATTCGGAGCAGTCTGAGAGCATATGGCTGTGTGCTCAGGGGAGGGTTGTACTAAAGAAGCTTGAGTGTTTGTTATTACGCTGACAAGGATTACAGTGAATTTGCTATCTATGAAATAGTTGCAAAAGAAATGTAAACATATGAGATTTAAAGGGCTCGTTGGCAAAGCTGCATACGCACAAACTTTTAAAAGCTTGAATTTACACCAGAGGCAACAGAGCTGCTCCTGTGATGCCAGCCTCTGTGTATTCTCACGTTTAAACATGAAACTTTTTACATTGCTTATGTATTAATGGTTGATTGGATGAATTGTGTTTGAAATCACAAAACAAACGTTGACGACAAGAGAAATGAAGCTTTGCAGCGATAACAAGCCATATCTGTGGTGTTCGCATTAAAGGAAGAAGCTCAAAGAAGCTCAATGTCTTAGTCTACACTTTCGTTTGAGTCAAAAGTGGCCTCTAATCCGAGATTTAGCTATAGTTTCGAGTAGATGAGAAGGCCAGTGCGCATGCGCTCATTCACAGCTGATTTTGCTCTCAGCTCTCAGGACCCAAACATGAAAGGCAAAGCTGTAAGACGTTTGGACTATCGTGTTTGCAGTACCTACTTTAATCAGGACGATTTTTTATCAGTAAAGGAAAAGAAAGAAGGCCAGCGGATTCAGCGCACGATTCTGAGAAGTAATGCGATACCGATAGCTGTTCTCTGCGCTGTTCCTAAAACTGTCTCCGCTTCATTCTTTCTGTATCCATTCTGTCTCCTCATCCGTATACTCCTCTTCAGTCCTCAGTCCCCCATAAGTCCTCTTCAGCCTCAAAGTCTGAATCTTCTGCCATGTGTTGCTCGCAACAGAAAAGTTATTAGCGTCTTCTTATCTGCAAAACAGCTGTGAATGAGCACATGCGCACTGTCCTCCTCATCTACTCGAAAGTACAGTGAACCCTCACTGTATCGCGGTTCACTGTTCGCGGCCTCGCTGTTTCGCAGATTTTTTTTTCCAATTTTTTTTTCCAATTTTTTTCAATTTTTTTCATAGTGTAACTTTTTTTTACAGTGTAACATTCTGTCCTGCGCCCTGATTAGCTAAGAGACTAGACCAGGACTAAACCAGGTCTAAAGCAGGTCTAAACCAGGACTAAACCAGGTCTAAACCAGGACTAAACCAGGTCTAGACCAGGGATGGTAGGGACAGAGTCTCTGATTTCCTTCACGAGAGCGCCTGGGTGACAGGAGGTGTGGCCTTTGTTTACTTGCACGAGCCATGGAAGAGAGTGCGAGCCGGAACATGGAAGAGCCAAGAATCAACATGGACGGGCCGGGGGAGCCGCAGCGGGGAGAGCTGCATTCGAGGGAGCCGCAGCGGGGGGAGGACACTCGCGCGCACAGAGGAGACAGTGGCTCTTCCCCGTCACGCCGAGAGGACGAACCCGACCCTGTCCTAGAGAGCTGTGGAGTATTGGCGACGCATTGATAGCGGTCTGATTTTGGACCCGGGGTGAAATGCAACCAACTCTTGTGAGCGCAGGTTGGTCTTACCTGGTCTTGTGGTGAGGACTGGTGCTCAGAGGCGTCTGTTAGCGGTTTGGCACTGTTAGCATTGGCTTGAGTCTTGCCCAAAATGATATCCAGGTCGCTTTCCACTCGACTTTCGCACATGGCATGGATATGTGGTACCAAAACAAACACACGTGTCCGCGCGCACGTGTCCGCGTGTCACGTGCCCCCCCCCCCCCCCCACTATTAATATATTTTAATGAAAATCTACAAAAGTTTGAGTGTTTAAACAAGAGAAAAATGTGAGAAAATGTTAATACTAGTCTCAGAAAGGTGTATAATGTGTCTGGTGAAGCGTTTTCAGCCTTAAAACATGTAGAATAATTGTAAAATATAAAATTGTCCTACTTCGCGGATTTCACTGATTGCGGGCTATTTCTGGAACCTAACCCCCGCGATAAACGAGGGTTCACTGTATGGCTAAATCTCGGATTAGAGGCCACTTTTGACTCAAATGAAAGTGTAGACTAAGACATTGAGCTTCTGTAATTTGAAAAGTGATAAAGTTTGTGTTATTTGGTGACTGCAATTGCCTGCCCCAAGCACTCACGTTAATGGATATCGCTACACCACAACATCTACGAAACTGCTCCAAATGACACAAAAGTACTATGGGTGAGTAAAACAACTTGTTTTATTACAGAAATAAGGTTCAGATTGTAAAAAACGTTAATATTCCTTTAATTAAGCTACTCACCATTTCACTTTGGGTGTCCGCATCACGTGTTTTTTGCTTCAGAAGTTCTTTTAAAGCTGCTTTCTGTTTTATATTTATCCTCCACAGCTGTAAATTTTCCATAGTCCCTCACAAGTCATTCCCCGACCTCCTGAATGCGACGGTATTTACGCAACTGTAGTAGTTTTAGAGAACATATTTTGAAAGGGTATCGGAGGTTTATTTTGACACCACGTGCTTATTTCCTGTCTTGTACCTGTTAAAATACCTGGAGACACTCTTGATGTTGAAAAATTAGAACTCCAACCTAATGTGAGCGGATTGTAGTGTAATGACGGCCGTTGGACGTCTGTATGACACTGCTGGTGTAAATTGTCCGACTGGTTAAAATGGAAAGCAAAACCTGCGTGTGTGCTGCACTTACTAGTGTAAATTGGAAGTAATGTTGTTAGAATGTTATAAAATAAAAAAAAAAGAGCCAAAAATCTAAATCCAAAACAAACAAATCAGTTGCATGTCAAAAACTCAAAATGTCAAAAACAATTCCACTTGTAATATTTTTATCTGAATATATTCACACATTTTTAACAAACAAATCCTGTATATTTAGGCAACTTTCTTCTCAAACAGAAAATACTCTGTTACACTTTGTGATGTCATGTGGTAATACAGGAAGTGCTCCACTGTTTTTTTTTCAACTCCATACACCTTCACTAGAATCATTTAGATGATTTCAGCCCTGCAATTGGCATTGTAAAGGTAACCATGAACATAAACTACTGCTTCATGACATTGGAGATGTGAATAGACTAACAATAAAGAGTTACTCAAACATGTGTGAATGAAACAAAACACAACTCCAGGTTTTTGATGAGGTAAAAACATTAGAAATTAACTTAAAGCCCTTAAAACTTTCAGTGTTTTGAGCAATACAGTAAATTATGCACTTAATAAATGAGGTTAATGTAGAGTATATGGAAATGAGACTGTGAAGAAGCATTTCCACAGTTATCACAGAGTACAGTGAGTGGATCAGAGCCTCATTACGCAGATAAAGGCAGATTAAAAAGAGCAACAGAGCAGAAACTAAAGGGTCCACGGGGAAACCATCAGATTCTCATCAAGAGTGAGATCAAGTGAGGACTGTGCACGAGATTACACCAGAAAATACTTAAAGATATGAAAAATCTGCATTTCTGTATTTGTGTATTCCTGAAATTGTACAATGTATAAACAGAATATTACTTAAAGATTCTATATTATGCAAAATTGACCACGTTATACAGTAATATTGTTTCCTCCTCAAAAACATACCTGGAGTTGTGTTTTTATTTCATTCACATATGATCTTCCAGTTAACAGCTACATTTTGTTCAGTAAAAACTGGCCAGTCCAGGGCTGAAATTTTACAAATATTGGAGTTTAAAAACAGCAGAGAACTTTCTGTATTAAACATGTGTGAATAAAACAAAACTCCAGGTTTGTTTTTGGGGAGAAAACAATATAACATAGATCAGAAAATAGCATAATAGAAGGTTTTTAATAGAAACTTGACAGGCTTCCACTCATCTTGCTGATAGTTTTCCTTACAAGGGATGAACAATTTTGTATTATAACTTTTGATTAAATGTGTATGAGAAAAAAAAAAGTTAAATTATAATGCATTTATTGACATATTTTAAACACAACCAATACATAGCACCCACTCAAAAAAGCACCATATATGTAAAAAGTATTTTTGTTATATTTGTTATTTTTTTGTGGTTATTTCTTACAGAATGTAGTTCAGTACATTTAAAACAAAAATGTAAAGTCAAAATCACAACTTAATGACACAACCAAGACTTCAACTGTGAATATTTTCTGAATTTTTAACCACTTATTTATTTACTTGATCACAAATAGCTGATAATGTGTGAATATTTTGAAGGGCATATACGACACAAAATTTTCTGATCTATGCCATGATGCTGTTTCCTCATCAAAAACATTTCTGGAGGTGTTTCGTTTCATTCACACGTTTAACACACAAATCTTGTATATTTAGGCTGAGTTCTTCCCAAAAAGAAAACGCTCTCTTCCACCTTACGATGTCATGTGGTAAAACAGGAAGTGCTCCACACACTTTCACTTGAATCACTTGAATTATTATTATTATTATTAGTAGTAGTAGTAGTAGTAGTAGTAGTAGTAGTAGTAGTAGTAGTATTAAAAGTGGATGGACTTGATTGAAAAAAATAACTAATTAATCACAGGCTTTTTAATTAATTAATCTAAATTAATCGCATGACCACATTTCCCCCAAAAGCAACATTTTATGCAAATAAATTGTATTGGATGACTTAATCAAATAATACACACAGACATGACTGTAACGTTTTTTACAATTTGAGCCTTATTTTGGTAATAAAACAAGTTGTTTTACTCACCCATAGCACTTTGGTGTCATATGGAGCACTTCCAGAGATGTTTTAGATTTGCGGTTAGCCTAGCGCGACTTCTAGCCATAGCTCGGGGCATATAATATATTCCCCGAGCATGTAATATGCCCCGTGCAGGCTCCAAATAACACACATTTTAGCACTTTTCAAATCATAGAAGCTCGATGTCTTAGTCTATGATTTTGTTTGAGTCAAAAGTGGCCTGTAATCCGAGATTTAGCCATAGTTTACAGCTTTGCGTTTCATGTTTGGGTCCCGGGAGCTGAGAGCACACTCCGCACATGCGCACTGGCGTCCTCATCTACTCGAAACTATGGCTAAATCTCGGATTACAGGCCACTTTTGACCAAACAAAATCGTAGACTAAGACATCGAGCTTCTATGATTTGAAAAGTGTTAAAGTCTGTGTTATTTGGAGACTGCAAACATGTGCCCCGAGAACTCACATTATGGAGATCGCAAATCTAAAACATCTCCAGAAGTGCTCCATATGACACCAAAGTGCTATGGGTGAGTAAAACAACTTGTTTTATTACCGAAATAAGGCTCAGATTGTAAAAAACGTTACTTTTCCTTTAAACTAAAGCTCATTTAATGGCTGGAAAAAATGTCTCGAAAAGATACATTGAATTGCATGTCAAAGTAGACAACAAATGTAAGGCTCTGTGCAAAACTCTTGTCTTTCTGCACGGCATTTTAAACGTCAAAACTGTGCATACTTGCTCAGTCCTGAGTGCAGTCCGTGGACCGCATGGGCATCAGCGAAATGCGACAGGTCTCGCAACTACGGGAAGCAGCCGTAGTCTGAGCCCCCTTTAAACCACGCTCCGAACTGTGCGAATTGAGACACGACTGGCTTCTGTCTCTATTCCGTCTCCTAGCCGGAGGAACTGTGTGCGTCAGTACAATTGGATGGACGGATGCGTTAATATGCGTTAATATTTTGAATTTATTAACGACAGGCAAATTAAGGAATCGTAATTAACGCGTTAATGTCCCACCCAAATTATTATCCTTGTTGTTGTATCCTTGCATTATGTATTATTACCTAGCCTATATTTTTCATAGTGTATATTCTGTAAAGATTGTTTCTAGTCGCTTATATATTTTTTTTTACATGCTTCTCTTTGTCTTATTTATCTATTTTAATTTTTTTATACTCTTGGCATCCAGTGTGGGCAGCAAAGTAAGCCGCCAAACACGTTTCAGCCAAGGAATTTCCAAACTCTATTAAACTAAAGGCAGAAAGTAGCTTTTAACTTGTAAACTACCACTTCATGACATCACAAGCTGAAACAGAGCACTTTGAGATTTGGAGATGTAGACAGACTAATAATAAAGGATTACTCAAACATGTGTGAATGAAACAAAACACAACTCCAGGTGTGTTTTTGAGGAGGTAACAAGAGTATAACATGGTTTAAAACTCACAGGCGGCAGTTTTATATATAAAAAAAGGACCTTTAAGGAGCCCTGTGGCTGTTATAATGTGGTCAGGCTTTTATCTGAGATGGCCGTGGCTCTCATGCGGACGGTGAGCAGGTTTAGACTCAAGCCTCACACAGTCCTTGGGGAAGAAGCATACCAGAACGTCTTGCAGCAGAGGCTAAGTGCAGTTAAAAGCCTGTGCTACACTAACATGCTAATCTCAACACTGGAATGCTACTCTTACATACAGAAGGCTAAATGTGTCTTGTGAGGACATTACATTGATTAAAAGTCTTATATAACACAAAAGTGACTCTTTTCTCATATGGAAAAGAGATCGATACATTTTAGAAAATGTAAATATGCTTTATCAGACTCTCATATGCAGCTTACATGACAGTTAAATCAGATGTAAAAGCCTTAGTAAATGGATATAATATGTAACTTACATGAATGTTTAATTTATAAAGACTGTAGATAACACTAAATATTCATACAATATTCTTTTTGAGTTTGCCAAGCATTAATTTACACTGAAATGTTATAGGAAACACCAGCAAATAAGATATTATAAAACATCATAATCTTACAGTAGTTACATGAAAGCACATGAGCTGAGATGACCAAGAACAGGTTTGTGGTCTGTTGTTTATTCTTATAGCCTATACTTTTAAATCAGTTTGGTGAAGACCACATTCCCTGGACCAGTGGAGAATTAGGGTGGAATTAGGTGAAGAGTTCCCATTAATATCCAATAATTTGAATAACTCGTTTCACAGTGTATAATTTTGTGTCTGTATTCCAGTATGTTTTTGGCCACTTGAGATGATGAACCAGCAAGAGCAAAGGACAGTTTAAGCATTTACAAAGAGTGTAATTATTAGGGATGCACAATATATCAGCATTAACATCGGCATCAGCCGATATTGCCAATTTTTTTTAAAAACATATCGGTATCGGCCCAATGTGTAAAAGTGGGCACAGTGTCAGTACAGTAATCCCTCGAATTAACGTTTTCTCACATTTCTCTCTCGTTTAAACTCAAACTTTCGTAGATTTTCAACAAAATGTGTTGAAGTGAACCGTGGGGGGAAAGGGGAGGGCGGAGAAGTTTGCGAGCGGACACGTGCGTTCATCGTGCTCAAATCCGTGATAGCGCAGCATGACCGGCGCGGGGCTGCGAGCACGAGACCCGTGCCCAAACCGTGCCTTCTCTAGACCAGGTTTAAACCAGGATTAAACCACCGCGTGCGGCTCTTGCCTTTGTTCATGTCGAGGTTTGATGTGCTCGGAAAGAGCAAAGGCAAAGAGCCGCACGCGGTGGTTTAATCCTGGTTTAGACCTAGACTAAACCTAGACTAGACTAGTCCAGGTTTAGTCCTGGTCCAGTCCAGGTTTAGACCTTGTTTAGACCTGGTCTAGACCTGGTTTAGTCCGCGTTTAGTCCTGGTCTAGTCCTGGTCTGATCCTGGTCTGGTCCTGGTTTAGTTCGAGTTTGGTCCCGGTCCCCCTCCACGTCCCCCATATAGAACATCCATCGGCAAAGGTCCCTTAGCCAATCAGGAAGCAGAACACAATGTTACACTATAAAAAAAATGTTACACTATAAAAAAAAAATGTTACACTATAAAAATTTTTTTATCAGGAGTCAAAACACGTTTTGAAAATAAAAGAAGACATTCAAAAATTTATTTTGCATAATTTTCAATAAAAATAAATAAATATCGGTATCGGCCAATATCAGTATCGGCTGATAGCAGCAACATTAATATCGGTATCGGCTAAAATTTTCACATCAGTGCATCCCTAGTAATTGTAGAAAACCAACATACAAAAAGAGAATACAGTGGTACCTCACCTTACGAAATTAATTCGTTCCAGAAGTGGTTTCGTAATGTGAATTTTTCGTAAGTTGAGTAGCTATTTCAATGGAAAAGGCCTGATCCATTCCAAGGGTTTTTTTTATAGTGTAACTTTTTTTTAAAATAGTGTAACATTTGTGTTCTGCGTCCTGATTGGCTAAGAGACTGTAGACCCAGGACTAAATGTGGAATAAACAGGTCTAGACCAGAACTAGACCAGGTCTAAACCAGGTCTAAACCTGGACTGGACCTGGACTAAACCAGGATTATCCCGGGACATGGCAGTGCCGTTGGATGAGCGCGTTGCTCATGTCTCTGCCCTCCTTGCGCGTTCCGCGCTAGAGCTAAGAGGCCAAGAAAGACGCTCTTTCAGCGGGAATAAGAGCGGGGCGGGGCGGGCTCTGGTTCTGGCTAAGAGGCCAAGAAAGGTGCTCTATCGGCGGGCAAGACCGCAGGGTCTCGCTCGGGGCGGGCTCTGGTTCTATGTGACTTCCAGGTCTAGACCAGAACTAAACCAGGTCTAGACCAGGTCTTAACCAGGTCTAAACCAGGACCGGACCAGGTCCAGACCCGGACCAAACCGGGACCAGACCAGGATTAAATCACCCCGTGCTCGCCCGCGCGTGCTCAGCCCCGAGGGCACGGCCCGGGCGCCGCGGCTCCATCCCGTGTCTCCCCCCACGCTTCACTATCAACACATTCCTTTGAAAATCTATGAAAGTTCGAGTGTTCAAACGAGAGAGAAATGCGAGAAAAGCCCAACTCCTGTCTGAGAAAAGCGTAGAATGTGTGTGGTGAGGCATTTACAGCCCTAAAACATGTAGAACAATTGCAAAATACAAAGTTGTCCTACCTCGTGGACCTCTCCCACCGCGGGCCACCTCTGGAACCTAACCCCGTGTGTGTTGATAAAGTGTATTTACTAGGGGTGTGAATCTTTCACTCACAAAACGGTTCGATTCGAATCTCGATTCACAGGCTACGATTCGATTCAGGGACGATTCATAAAATTAGTAAACGATCCGGTACGATTCGATTCGATCCGATTCGATCCGATCCGGTTCGGTTAATTTCGATTCAGTACAAAGGTAGATAAGGTAGATATCAAAAATAAAAAAGTAGTTATAAAACAAGCAAGTTGCCTATTAAAGGCAAAAATCTGAATTAATCAGAATTAGTGCTTCAGTCACAGTTTCAGTAACTGTATAAAAGTGCAACATATCACTGACAAGAAGATAGATATTACTAGGCAGTTATAGAAAACACTAGCATGTTAAATCCAACATGTCTTTTTATGCCTGTAATTAACTTTTCTTAACAAAAAAAAAAAGAAAATCAGAGAGAGCTCTTAACACTGAATAATACTTTCTCTCCATCTCATAACATTACCTCAGTCTCCTTTGAGACAAAAATCATCTGTGTGTGTGTGAAGTACATTTCTATACACACAAATCATAAGTATTTAATACAGAAATGCACCAATTCTGATTATACATTGTATTTTCACACAAAAGTAAATTAGCCAAGTCAATTTTAGCCCAAGTCAAATATACATTGCCAATACATGAATGTTGTCTAAATAAATCACCCAATCCACTAACCGTGACAATAAAAACGCTAGTATCATACAATAGTTATGGTCTATAGCTGCTATGCAGACTACTGAGCAAAGTGAAACATCAGACCGACAGTGAAAGTTTTAACAACGCGACACAACACTGGCACAAAAGTTAACCACGCATATGAACCATGTCCATAAATAGCGGTAGCGCACCAAATTAACTTAAACAACAGCTCAATAAAAGGAAACTTAGCTTAGCTTACCGATAGAGTAGATCTCCTGACGAGACGAGGCGGCGGGAAACCCGCCCTCCACACAATGCGAATTGGGACACTCGCATGATTGGCAGTTAACCGGCCAATAAGCTTCAACCCCAGGTAAGAGAACCACCCACCGTTCGCGAAAGAACGCAAACACACACAGCGCGGCTTCTGCACCATGAGAGAGACCGCTCAGGAGCCGAGAACCGATTCTTGGCCGTAAATCCGGTGCATCGGACCTTTCGTAGTGAATTTGGACCGATCCGGGCTCCGCTGATCGGTACACTCAGATCGCAGAGGTCACAGACCGATAACCGATCCAAATCGGTTAATCTTTACACCCCTAGTATTTACGTTTCGGGCGTGCATCTGAGCGCGCATTAATTGAATTTTTGAGATTTCGCGTTTCGTAACTTGAATTTTCTTTCGTATCTAGAGACCAAAATTTAACGTGAAGGCGTTTCGTAACTTGGATTTTTCGTTTGTAGAGTCTTTCGTAAGGTGAGGTACCATTGTATGTCAATCTTTACTTTCATACATCAACATGGGTATACATATATATATATATATATATATTTTACTTATTTTTATCATTATACATGTAATATTCCTTCCTAAATTCAATAACACTTTTACATATATATATATATGTATGACGCACACACAAACCTTAGTATAATAGTGAGTACACAGATAAAACAAAGCATGTAAGAAAGTTAAAATGTGTACATGTATCATACAAAGACAAAGACAATATAAGTTATTGTGCACTTTACTTATTTATGTCATGTATGACATTTGCTTGGATCATATTTGATTCTGATTGTTATTTTCTATGTGGAAAATGCAAAAGGGCCACTTTCAACAGTAACTCATAGTATTAGCCATGTGAGTCTTTTATGATGTACCATATTGCTGGCAATAATAGATTTTATAAGCTTTTTCTATTTCTTTTCCATGTGGGTTAAGCCATTTTATAATGCTGTTAGCTCCTCAAAAACATCTACCTTTTACCTTTAGTTCAGTAGAGATTGGCAATTCCAGGGCTGAAATCATCTTAATGATTCTAGTGAAGGTGTAAGGAGTTTAAAAACACAGTGAAGCACTTCCTGTATTACCACAAGGTGTAGCATAGTGTTTTCTGTCTGAGAGAAAGATTCGGAAATATGCAGGATTAGTGTGTTAAACGTGTGAATGAAACAAATCACTCCAGGTATGTTTGTGATGAGGAAACAACATTATAACCCACTCTACATGATCCTGGTGTTTTTATTTCACAATTTTGTCTGTGAATCAATACCTATTCTTAATATGGAACTGGCTCCAGATTCACTCCTATAATGGACCTGACTAGCCTCATGAGCTTCATTTGACTGAACACTATAGGTGATATCACACTCCGTTAGTCCTCTTCTTTATAGTCTATGAGTAGTACACAATACTCCTTTCTCCAAATAGTGATGATAGCACTGCCAAAATGTAGGTTTGTGAAATATTAATCCATGAGTTTCAGAATGATGAAAAATTACGACCGCATCATAGCCATTAAAATTTGAACAATGAGAAAAAGTCCTCCTGTCGATATTGCACAAAGCTGAAACGCACATACACTGAAATGGCCCAAAGTACATTTTATTTATACTCTTTATGCCCTAAAGGTCTACAGGGAACAGCAAAGCAGCAAAATGATGCAATTAAGTGAAATACGTTGAAAGAGGTAAGTGGAAATTATGGTGAATAATTATGCCTTTATGTGGAATAATGAACATAACCGCAGCTTGAACCTTAAAAGGTCCTTTATTACGCAAAATTGACTCTTGTGAGCTTGAAGCCATGTCAGAACGTTGTTACCTCTTGAAAAACAAACCTGGAGTTGTGTTTTGTTTCTGTTTTATTATTAGTCTGTCTACAGCTCCAAAGATCAGAATGCTCTGTTCCACCTTATGATGTTGTGAAGCGGTAGTTTTCATGTTAACAGCTCCACACAGAGCATCCTCACCAGCTGCATCACTGAGTGGTACGGCACCTGCACAGTGTCCTGCCGGAAAAAGCTACAGCATGCTACCATGTCTCTCAGCTACAGCAGCTGAGAGAATCGTGGGTATCTCTCTCCCCTCCCTGCAGGACATCTACCGTACCCGCCTCACCCGCAAAGCCCTCTGGGTGATCCCACCCACCCATCCAACTGCCTCTTCAGTCTGCTGCCATCAGGAAGGAGACTGAGGAGCCTCAGGGCCAAGACCAGCAGACTGAAAGACAGCTTCATCCACCAAACTGTCAGGATGCTGAACTCTCTCCCTGTCCTCCCTCCTCCAATGACACTGCTGCTTAAATGACACTTAAAAGACACTGACCCTGCTGCTTAAATGACACCATTTGTACCTATTTGTATTATATACAAGTTTACTGTACTTTTGCTGTGGGTATATGATGTAGTAGTAGTAGTAGTAGTAGTAATTTATTTCGAGCATATGATACTTGTAGTGCACAGAAAATGTACAGTATCATACAATTTAAATAAACAGCAAAAAAGAACAGAAAAAAAAGAAAGAATATATAGACACAAATACTTTTTTTTTTTTTTTTGCATATATGTACATGCCCGAAAAGGAGTGGGTAGAAGTAAAACTTAAATCCCACCCCTTCTCCCATGTTAGTCATGGTGTTTATTTTCTTGTTTATCAGATGTTTTATGTTCACTGTGGGCCTAGGGGGCGCTGCAATTTCAAATCCTGTGTGTGCAACCTGTACATATGGTTTTTGACAATAAAGCTGACTTTTCCATTTTACATTTTGTTCTGTAAAGATTGGCAATTCTGGGGCTGAAATTATCCGAGTGATTCTAGTGAAGGTGTATGGAGTTTAAACACAGTGGAGCGTTTTGTGTATTACCACATGACATCACAAAGTGGAACCGAGCGTTTTCTGTTTGAGAGAAGAACTCCTGGTCCATTTGAATGACACAGGTCCCTATACTTCAGGTCCCCACATGACTTGTAAAGATGCCCTTTCACACACACCGCGTTACTGCTCGCCTCCAGGGAGACCCTAAAGGCCACATGCAGTTATTTCTGTCTGGACCGAGATAGACCCTTTTAGATCACAGACCGTAACGCCAATGTCTGTGGGAGTAATGGTCTTATGTAGTAGTAGTAGTAGTGGTAGTGGTAGTGGTAGTGGTAGTGGTAGTGGTAGTAGTGGTAGTGGTAGGGTACTGTATGTAGTTAGCTTCTCCCTTCAGGCAGATATAAGGCAGTGTCCTCCAGCAATCTGACCAGAACTGAAGAAGCAGTTTGGATGAGCTGTGAAACATATTAGATAAAAAAAAAAAACAACAACTTTTGTCCAGTGACAGAATTGAATTTCTCCTTTGCTATTTAAAGTTAATCAAAATCTGGTTTATAGGCTTCTGTGGCCTGCTGATTCCGGCTACTGTCAGAGAATAATTCATTTTATGGCTGCCCTGGTTTATTGATATATTTAAATTGCATCAAGGCTCCAGTGAGATATAAAAACAATACAGCAATATGGACATAATGTGTTCTATTCAATTAGCTTATAAACTGAAACTGAAGACTATAAAGTGGAAACAAATTCTCAAAATTTGTCTTATAAATTCTTATCAATGAAGACTACAGATGGAAATTAGCATTCTGCTAAATCTGGTGCAGCCATCTTTTTAATGTACCTGCACATTGTCCTTCAAATAAACAAGTAAATAAAATAAGTACCAAAGAAAAGCATTAAATAAAAATGTGTATTAAAAAAGCTGTTTTGAATACTTTTCTGGTTCCGCACCTGCTTGTCTCCATGGAGATGGCATTGGTTTGCCTGGAATGTTCCACAGTATGCCAATAAATAATCTATCTCAGAATACATTCTTACAGTACTGCAATTCTTTAAGGTATTTCAATTTTTGGCACTGAAACATCTCCAAGCAAAGAAGTCAGAAGGATGTTTTTGAGTTAAATAATGAAGTTCCCAAAAAGAAAAGTTTGAAGAGTGCTATATACAAGACAGTGAAACAAATAAAGATATTTACAATATGTACACCCAACTGCGGAAATCTGCTTCATAAATCAGGTTGTTACCTTCTGTGTACAACTCCTGGTCCAGACTGACTGAGGGAGGCAGAGTGGCTCTTTTATTCACCAAGGCTCCTCCCCCCAGCCAATTAACACAAAAATACTGGGTTTTCCCCACTAAAACCCAGTTAACAATGATAACAAAAATACATTTTACAACATGGCCATGTCTCTGCGCCTGTAGCAGAACCAGTAAAAATAGTATTGATAATTTACCGATATTTTTGATGACGTCACTGTGTCGTCAGACGCCAATGTCCCGCGCGTGACTAAAGGAACAGGAAGCAAGAGAGCCGCTCGGTTTGGCAGTGGGATTTGCGAATGGGAGATGGATACATCTCCATAAGGACAAGCCAGTGGCACTGGTTAAAAGCGCTCTGTGGCCTGATGTCTCTGGTGGGACATTCACTGCGTGCACATGGACGAGTGTAATCCGATTGCAAACGGATTGGGATCGTATCGAATTCATGTGCACAGGATCATAAGGATCGTACAGGGATTGGTTTCCTGAATCCGATTGGAACCCCTGGCTTAGGCCAATAGTAATCCGCTTGGTGCCGCCTTGTGCGCGATCTCGGATCGGATTTGTGTACTGCGCATGCATGGGAATTTTCGCCAGGGATTTCACCCGGAAGTGGCAGGAGGCGCCGACGCCGTCATAAGTAGCGATTGTTGCCGGAAAAGTCAGACGAAATCATGGCTGCGAAGAAAGAATGCACAACACGTACACCAATGCTGCTCCGTCAAACTCCTCGAGTGCCATCTTTGTATACCGCCACATAGTTTGTTGTGTTTTTATTGAGTAGCCATCACCCGGAAGTAGTTGGACTACAGCACCACGTAGCGGAGCCGGTCAGGTCGCTGACCATTATCTGACTACATGAGTCTCATGTGCAATCTAAGGACAGACCACCCTCTGAGTAACGGGATCGGATTTGGAGAAATCCAATCCGATCCTACCATGTGCACACAGTGATTAAGCCACAGAGTCCTTTTAACTACTCACATGCTTATATAAATTGTAGATGTACTTTTTTTTTTTTTAAGGCCTATATTAAGCAAAATTGTATTGTGAGCTATTAGCCATGTTGTAATGTTGTTATCTCATCAAAAACACACCTGGAGTCACACATGTAATTCTGCATTTTTAGACTGTCTACGTCGCCAAAGCTCCAATGTGTGCTATTATGACGTGGTAATTTTCATATTAACTTCTCCATTTTACCTTTAGTTCAGTGGAGATTGGCAATTCCGTGGCTGAAATCGCCCAAATGATTGTAGTGAAGGTGGAGTTTAAAAAGACAGTGGAGCGCTAAATGCAGTAGTGGAGTTGTAAAATGAAACCATGGGGGATGGTGAAATTTTTCACCAACAGGGGGGAGGCATTAAGCTAAGCCCTCCCCCATCACTGACATCACTGTGGTGTTTCAGGGCAGGGCAGAATTAGAAGGTACTTTGTTAAAATGGAAATGCTTTTATAACAAAAAGTCCATATAATCATTCAATAATTCAGTAATACACAGGATATATGTTATCACACACACACACACACACACACACACCTTAGTCCTGGTTTAGTCCTGGTTTAGTCTTGGTTTAGTCCTGGTTTAGTCCCGGTTTAGTCCTGGCTTAGTCCTGGTTTAGTCCTGGTTTAGACCTGGTTTAGACCTGGTTTAGACCTGTTTTAGTCCTGGCTTAGTCTTGGTTTGGACCTGGTTTAGTTTTGGTTTAGTCCCGGTTTAGTCCTGGTTTAGTCCTGGTTTAGACCCGGTTTAGATCTGGTTTAGTCTTGGCTTAGTCCTGGTTTAGACCTGGTTTAGTCTTGGTTTAGTCCTGGTTTAAAGCTGGTTTAGTCTTGGTTTAGTCCTGGTTTAGATCTGGTTTAGTCTTGGTTTAGTCCTGGTTTAGACCTAGTTTAGTCTTGGTTTAGTCCTGGTTTAGATCTGGTTTAGTCTTGGTTTAGTCCTGGTTTAGACCTAGTTTAGTCTTGGTTTAGTCCTGGTTTAGTGCCGAAATAGATGCAGAAATAATCTGATATGACTCACCCATAAGAATGCGGTCAGATCCATTCTAACAGTTTGCCGTGTTGTCTTTAATAAAGAAGAAAGAGAAAAGGACATAATCCCGAACGTATCCCGTGTCCCGAGGCGAGAGTTCCTTCTTGCGTAGCATTAACGTAGCAAGTTAAGGAATCTTCTTCTCTTAGAAATGCCGCGTAAATATCAGGCTCACAGCTGATCGGTGAACAGGCGCAAACACAACAGCGGCAATCGTCATGATTGGCGGGAGCGCGTATCGGTGCGTAATTATGCTGCAACATGATTGGAAGCTGGAGTGCACTGGCCATTTTGACTTAAAAACGGCGAAATTCGCCAAAAGTTTAGGGATTTTCATGCCTGATTGATAAAATGCCATAAGGGATGGAAGAAGGGATGCCCGTTTTAGAAGAGGGATGATTTTGACTATTTTTTCCCACCCCCCCATCCCCCCTCAACTCGAGTACTGGCTAAATGTATCACCACATGACATCACAAGGTGGAACAGTGGTTTCTGTTTGAAAGAAGAAAAGCTAAATATGCAGGATTTGTGTGTTAAACATATGTGAATGAGACAAAACACGACTCCAGGTCTGTTCGTGATGAGGAAACATTATAACATACAGCTCTGGGGAAAAAAAAAAAAAAAAAGAGACCGCTGCAAAATTATCAATTTTTCTGATTTTACTACTTATAGGTATGTGTTTGAGCAAAAGGAACATTTTTGTTTGAGTCTATAAACTACTGACAACATTTCACCCAAATTCCAAATAAAAATATTATCATTTAGAGCATTTATTTGCAGAAAATGACAAATGGTCAAAATAACAAAATATTCATGTTTTCAGACCTCAAACAATCCAAAGAAACACGATCAAATTAATTTTAAAACAACATAATACTAATGTTTAACACTTAAGAGTTCAGAAATCAAAATGCTCTAATTGATATTGCAAAACTACGCAATTATGTTTATTGTAGTGAACTTTAAAAAAAAAAAAAAAAAAAAATGAATTGGTCTCTATGGAGTGTTGAGCTATAACTGTTAATTTTTTAGCATAATGAATTTGAAATGTAAGCAGTTTCTGCTTTGAAATACAGTGTATGACGAGGATGAACTAATGGGAGTATGTGTCTGAGAGTATGTAGTATGTATGTATGTTTCTTTTTTTTGCACTGTATATAATGTCCCTTGTCCTCTTCTCCCTACAGGACTACAGATGGAAATTAGCTTTCAAGCTATAATCTGGTACAAGCATCTCTGCCTTTGGCATTATATGGTAGTACATTGTCCTGTTAAATAAATAAAATAAAATGAAATGAAATATTTGGTGCAATAACCCTTATTTTTAATCACAGCTTTCATGCGTCTTGGCATGCTCTCCATAAGTCTTTCACATTGTTCTTGGGTGACTTTATTCCACTCCTGGTGCAAGAACTGAAGTAGCTCAGCTTTGTGTTTGTGTTGGAATTTGACAGATGCTGGAATGGAATGGCTGTAATACATGTAGAGACGCAGAAATAAATGCAGTGGTCTTCTTTTTTCCAGAGCTGTAGATCTGAAAATGGCGTAGTGGAAAACTAACACTGCAATGAAAATGATCTAAACTTCTAATGAAGATGGTTACATGTAATATATAAAGCCTCCAATAATAAATACATATCTTAAGTACTACAGCGTGTATAATTGCCTACATTAGAGTAGATCTCTTATTCAGATTCTGCTGATGTGTCAAACTGTGGCCTCCTCTGGGCTGGAGCTCCATCTCAGGCAAATTAACACTAAAGAGAATTTATGAGTCAACACGAGCTGTGAGGATGAGTGATGGCAGAGAGCCGTTTACATCTCAGACACTGATCAAATACTGATGGAGCATTCAGTACATCCTGCTAACCTAAAGAGGACATAAATATGTCTGTTTCATCTTTTACTGTAGTCGCTCTCCTCACTGGGTGAAACTTATGAGATACAAAAAGCCTGAATAATCAGAATAGTGAGCGCAGTTCAACTTCAGAATCAGTGCTTGGAGTGAATTTGTGGTATTATTTTGAATGTTTTTTGTCTCTGAGATCCAGTCACTTCAAATTGTTATTGATCAACTTGAGATCAGTGATGCACCGATCCACCTTTTCAGTTTTTAATATCTGCAGATACCCGATATCAGCTGATACCTGTGCAGAAATTGAAAACAGCATTTATTTCCTTTAAACAAAAATAAAATGACACAATTCAAATGTGTTATGTAGCTATTATTTATCACTTGTAACCACAGAACAACTTTGTGTAAATAAAAGTTCAAACATTATAAGACTTTCTGGGCCAAGTACAACCTGTAAATAGTTTTATTACCTCAATATACAGTAAAGGACAAAAGTTTGGACCCGCCTTCTCATTCAGTGTGTTTTCTTTATTTTCATGACTATTGTAGATTCAAACTGAAGGCATCAAAACTGTGAATGAACACATGTGGAATTATGTAGTTAACGAGAAAGTGTGAAATGACTGAAAACATGTCTTATATTGTAGTTTCTTCAAAGTAGCCGCCCTTTGCGTTTTTGATAATGCTGCAAACCCTTGGTGTTCTCTCATGAGCTTAATGAGGTCAGCACCTGAAATGGTTTTCACTGCACAGGTGTGCCTTGTCAGGGTTACTTAGTGGAATTTCTTTCCTTTTTAATTGGGTTGGGACCATCAGTTTTGTTGTGCAGAAGTCAGGTTGATACACAGCCCACAGCCCTGTTGCCCAACTGTTAGAACTGATATTATGACAAGAACAAATCAGCTAAGTAAAGAGAAACAAGTGGCCGTCATTACTTTAAGAAATGAAGGTCAGTCAGTCTATCCAGAAAATTGCGAAATCTTTATCCAACCAGGATATTTGGAAGCCGATATCAAATTTTTTGAGTATCAGCACCAATATCCAATACCAGTATCGGATCAGTTCATTGGATCAATACACGGAAGCAGATCTATGATCATTTTGCTATTGCCCCACCACTTTCAATAGTTCATGCAACAGACAGGATTTATGGAGAGTTTTCAAGTGTTTTTGGACCATGACATGGGCAGAAACGATTTTGTGAAACTAACTTTTTTTTTTTTTTTTTTTACAAGTACCTAATATTTGTCATTCTAATTAAGAAAATAACCTTACATTTTGAGTTTAAACATTTCAATTGTGACCTAAAAACTGAAATGATTTCAGATTGTTTAGGCTACTACTTTTTGCTTTGATGGATTAAAATATGTCCAGTTCACAGAGAAGATTTTGGTCTTTCTCTGCCAATTTTTACAATTTATAACATTGTTTCTATGAGGCCTAATCGAGATATTGGGTTCTATACTAATTGAAATGATAATACATTACCATTAGAATTATTATAATAGAACTGACAATGAATATTTACAAGTTATAATATTCAAATTTTATTTCACTTTTCTCCATAAGATACCTGCTCTTTTAGTCATCATATTAAAAAACAAAAAACAAAACATATTGCAGGTTAACACATTTCATTTGCTGCTAAAACCTTTTACAAACAACTCATATTTGCACTGTACCTTATGTAACTTTGAGTGTACTTTAGCCTAGCGTGAGGGTATTTTAAGTAAAGGATGAAGACAGCAGATTTACCACCACCCTGTAACTGTAAAATACATTCTTCATCAGCAGACCTCAATGTAGGACCTCCCTCACATGACCTCTCCTCTGCTCCTCCAGGCTCCAGAGGGTCAAACCCAGGGCACAGCTGAGTTCCTGCCCGAGTTCAGCCTCTCTCCTCTGGGCAGATTCACGGAGGAATCCCCTGAGGACCACAGCCTCACCTCCAGGCAAGACGAGCAGGTCAGTCATAACTCATATGTGTACATGTATTTTCTTAACTTTATTAAAGGGCCTGTACCTGATTTTTTTCTATGTATTTGAGCAAAAGCTCTCTTGCCCCATACAGCTATATTGTATAAGCAGCAGTGCGTTGTTAGCATGCTAGTTGTTGTTAGCTTTACTGTAACTGCTAAATTCTTAGGCATTTAAAAGTTGTGAAAACTGCTTTTAAACTCATCTCAGTGGATAATTAGGATGTCCAGAGTGTTTAAGGTAAGTGAGGAATAACTTTGGACCACTGCACAAAAAGAATCTTCTTTCAAAGTGCATTATGTAACTTTTCTGGAGGAGGGTCCACCACTCTGCTTGTCTCCATGGAAATGTTATTGGTTTATGTGAAATGAGCTAGAGCAAGATAATTTTTTTTTTTTTAATCTCTATGGAGACAGCAGGTTATTATATTTTTAGCAATAGAAATAACTCTCCATCCATCCATCCATTTTCTTCCGCTTATCTGGGTTTGGGTTGCGGGGGCAACAGCCTAAACAGATCTGCTGCCCAGATCTCACTGCACCAGCCCCTTTGGATCCTCCTGCAGGTGGTGGGTCCATGGGAGGATGGCCCCACGTTGCTCCTTCGGGCTGTGCCTGGCCGGGCCCCATGGGGGAAGGCGGGCCATCAGACGCTTGGCATCGAGCACCCACCCCAGGCCTGACTCCAGGATGGGACCCCGGTGATGCCAATCCGGACGACGTAACTGGCCTTGCTGTGGTGCTCATCATGGGGCTTCTGAACTGGTCTTATTCTGACCCGTCCCCCAGGACCTGTTTGCCTTGGGTGACCAGGGGCATGAAGCCCCCAACAACACAAGCTCCCAGGCTCATTCGGGCACTCAAACCCCTCCACCACGTTAAGGCGGCGGTTCAAGGAGGGGAGAAATAACTGTAACTGAATAAATGGAAGATCGATAAGTTTAATACCATACTGCAGAACATTTCAGGCAAAGCAATACTGTGCAATACTCCGTGGAGACAAACAGATGGCAGACACTCTACTAAAAAAGTTACTTAAAGGTGCATTGTGTAACTTTTTTGGTGTCAAAGTTTTTCTCCATGCACTTATTGCTTTGTCTGGAATGTTCCACAGTATGGCATTAAACCTTTCTCTCTTCATGGAGACTGAACCAGACCAAATAACAAGTCAGATCTGTGGAGAGGCGATGCCGCTCACAGTCAGACTATGTGTTTCTCTAGGTATTTTTGAGCTGTAAAACCACCTGTGATTTAATAAATGTAAAGTCAAGCGGTTTAATGGCATAGCCACAGAAACAAGCAGGTGATGGACCCCCAACCAAAAAGTTACATAATGCACCTTTAATTCACCTTTAAAAGATTCATGTTTGTGCTTTACCGTGCTGCTGTGTCTTTAATTGCACACTATAAAATAAACAGACTTTGTAGAGAATGATCTCACTGGGAATATATGATTTTTACGGTAATGGGCTTATAAGGGTGTGAATGTGAAAAGCTTTTGGAGTGGAGTTTGACTAAGCTGTGAAAATGTGAGCGTGAAGAGGTTGTCATTGACTTTGGGGGTGCTAAAATCTGCAAACAAACAGCTTTTGTGCAACTCAGGCTCAGAGTGAGAAAGTTTGCGTCTTTCTTTTTCAGGAGTTTCTTGGTTGTGTTTGTTGTACTGACTGGAGTGGAAGTGTCTGAATTACAATGAATCACAATGAATTTCAAAACTGAACTCTACTCTATCTATACCCCCGTGGGACAGACTGAAGGAATGTTTCATCAGATTTTGAATTTTAAATGCTGTTGATTTTTTTTTTTTACTCTGAAAAAACATGTTTGATTTATTGTTTTTCTGAATTTTAGTTGCTGAAAATTTAAGTGTACTTTTTCAAAGTGTTTAAAATTTTAAATAAAATTCAGAGTGTAAAATTCAGAGCGAAAAAAATTTGCAGGAAAGATCTAAGATGCCAAGGCCGAAGCAATCGATCCAAAGTGATCCGATCAAACTTAGTAACAAACAGGAAATGGTGCAGTGAAACGATCTGATTGGTCAGAATTAGCATCATCAAACCTCATCTCTTTTATTTCTTAAGTGTAAACCCCGCCCACAGATGAGAACGGCCAATAGGAAACAGCCTGTTCTCTACACTCACGCAAGATCGATTGGTCTTGACATCTGGGTCTTTGTTGTGCAATTTGTCACTGCGAATTTTGCATTCTGAATTTTGACTGTTGAATTTGAGGGCTTGAAAATATCTGTGCTATATATTTTAAAATGTGAAATTTGTATTATTTTGAAGGTGAAATTTTTATTTTGAACTTGAGACACTGAAAAATTAGAAAAAAAGGGGCAGCAGTAGCCATCCAAATAGCGGTTCGAATCCTGCTCTCAACATACATCAGTTGTTGAGCGGTCAGATCCACTGACCCACAGGTTGGCGGTACAATTCCAACTCCCACAGATGAACGCTGCCATTGTGTCCTTGGGCAAGACATTTAACCCACCTCACCCCCTTCCTTGGGCAAGACCCTTCACGGAACTGCCCCCCGAGCGCCGAAAGATGGCTGCTCACTGCTCCTGAAAAGGATGGGTCAAATGCAGAAGTCAAATTTCTCCCGTGTGTCACTGTGTGTCATTGTGTGTGAGACCAAATAAAGACTTAAATCTTAAATCTTAAAAAAAATACATCAAGGCCGGTTGCCCGATGGAGCAACGTGAGCCGTCCTCCCCTGGACCCACCACCCGCAGGAGGATCCATGGGGGCTGGTGCGTTGTGATCTGGGCGGCAGATCTGTTTGGATTGTTGCCGCGACCTGGACCACAATTAAGCGGAAGAAAATGAATGAATGAATGAACATTGAAAAAGTATACTTAAAATTTCAGCAACTAAAATTCAGAATAAAAATAATTCAAACGCCTTTTTTCAGATTAAGAGAACTCCAAAGTGAGAAATTCAGCGGTATTTCAAATTAAAAATCTGAAGAAACAAATGATCTTCCATAGAAGCGTGAACAGTCTATAATCCCACAGCTCCACATTCGCACACGGTAGGGCTCCACAATAAACTGCAATTAAAACAAGTTAAGATAATTCAGTCACACTAAAGTGCACTAGTGATACCATCAACATTCCCTGGAGGAGTGAAGCTAACTGAAAGCACTACTCTGTATGAAACTCTGTATGAAACTAGACTTTAATCTGAATTTATTTGTATTTGTATTTTTATTTATTTTATTTTGTATTAAATTTTATTTATTTATATTATATTTATTTTATTATTTATTTGTTTATATTTTTGTTTTATTTATTATTTATTTGTTTATAGTTTTATTTATTTTATTATTTATTTGCTTATATTTTTATGTATTTATTTTATTTTATTAATTTGTTTTATTTATTTATTTATTTATAAGTTTAAGTGTATTTATTTAAATGGGACAGTATGTATTAATGAACAGCTAGTGCTGTGAATACACCAGATTTAGCTCAAGGCTAGTTTCCATCTGTAGTCCCACAGAACAGGGGTGAAAGTCGATAAAACACAAGGTACAAAACATGTAAAGACCAACAATGAAAACATGACAACAGATTCAAAGCAGGACACAACAGTTTTACAAGGATTTGAGTTAATAGATCTGATACAAAAGTGCTTTTAGTTACATGATGTAGTTTTAGTAGTAAAGTGCCTTCAGTTACATGAGGGAGTTCTAGTAGTAAAGTGCTTTTAGTTAGATAAGATTTTTTTTTTTTTTAGTTACATGAGGTAGTTTTAGTAGTAAAGTGCTTTAGTTACATAAAGTAATTTTAATAATAAAGTGCCTTCATTTACATGAGGTAGTTTGGTAGTAAAGTGCTTAGTTACATGAGGTAGACCAGTGTTAAAGGGATATGCCAGCCCCAGGTCAAATTTGGGCATCTCCCCACAGTCCAGAGCCTAAAACAAGTGATGAAAAGTGTTTTCCTGGTCACCCAGCCATTGTCCGAGTCTGTTAGCACTGACCGCCGCGTGCAGCTGCTGCTCCTCCGCGTTAGACTGGAGTCTAACGTCGCCAGAGAAAGATTTCGGCCAAAAGGAATGAATTTGCTCGATGCTTTTCCCAATTACTTTCTGTGTAGTGCGCATTCATATCGAGTGCAAATAAATGTGCAAATCAACACGGAGAGCTTGCCTTGGTCATTTTGGGTGGGAACTATTTTTCAGTGCGGAAAAAGACAGACGAAGCACACACCACGCGGACAGGGGAATCCCTGTTTACGCACCAGGAAGGGAGTTCCCCCGTTACGCTGCGTGCTGTGTGCTTCGGCTTTATTTTTCCGCACTGAAAAATAGTTCCCACCCAAAATGACCAAGGCAAGTTCTCCGTGTTGATTTGCACATTTATTTGCACTCGATATGAATGCGCACTACACAGAAAGTAATTGGGAAACGCATCGAGCAAATTAATTCCTTTTGGCCGAAATCTTTCTCTGGCGACGTTAGCCTCCAGTCTAACGCGGAGGAGCAGCAGATACCGCGGCGGTCAGTGCTGACAGACTCGGACAATGGCTGGGTGAGCAGGAAAACGCTTTCCATCACTTATTTTAGTCTCTGGACTATGGGGAGATGCCCAAATTTGACCTGGGGGTGGCATATCCCTTTAAAGTGCTTAGAACTCTCTAGTGGTCACAACTTTGATTACCAATTAGCTATTTCTTTAGTTGTTTCTTAAAGGAACCAAACGTGCTGCTGTTGGCAGTGTGTTCCAGCTCGTGCAGCCCTTGACAGAGAGCACATTTTGGGCAAAGGTGCACTTCCTGAACTGAATGTCACAGTCCCCTCGAGCTGTGGACCTAGTGCTAGTCTCACAGTTTCTTTTTTTGATAAACTCCTCTAACGGTGGCAGGGCAGCACCATTTAGTACCCGATTCACTAGACAACAGTTTTTAAACGTTTTCAGTCTCTCAAAGTTTAAGAAATTATATTATTATTATATTATTTACACAATCTGACCGATTTAATTGGAACTACAACAAGTGACATGATTTTGTACCATGAACGCTCGTATAGATCACAGGCTCCTCAACATGTGGTGTTTAAATCAATTTTGTATTTTTTTCTTGAGTTTTCTGACAATCTTAATTTGTTTTTTGTTTTTTTTGGACAGTGTTTGTTAATGTGTTCACAATCAGGGATACCTGTGCTCCACTATGTTTTTAAACTCCAACTCCAACACCGTCACTAGAAACATTTGGATAATTTCAGCCCTGGAATTGCAGATCTTTGCTGAACTAAATGTAAAAGGCAGATGCCCCTACATGACATCACAAGGTGTAACAGAGCATTTTGAGCTTTGGAGATGGAGACAAACTAATAATAAAGGGTTACTCAAACATGTGTAAATGAAAGTAAACACGTACGTTTTAACAAGTACGTTTTAACAAGATTCAAGTTAATTTTGCGTAATATAGGACCTTTAATAAAATATAACACGGTCACTGATGTATTAGACATGGAAAGGTGTGGTCTTTTGTCTCTTTCGTCTCTCTGAATCCATGGCAGTAGTTTACAGATCCCAGTTGCAGTGTGGAGGTGAAGCTGTGGTGTTTATAATGCGTTTGGAGCCAGAGTCACACAGAGCCCATCTCACTGTGTCTGCTTTAACAATGCGCTGACAGGACTGAGAGTGTGAGGCTGGGGACAGACTGATGAGACCGATCTGTGAGGAGGAGGCGCCGAGCTACACGTCTGAACAACACCTTTCTTTTGACTCTGCAGTGACACCACGCCAGAGGTGTTCTACATGTGTCTCTGTGGTGGAATGTTCAGCAGTTACCATGGTGACACAATGCACACATTAGCAAACACAGGCAAAAAGATGTAAGGAAAAAATCTCAAGGAATAAAAATCAGACATCATTTGTCTCTCATCTACAGCTCTGGAAAAAAATAAGAGACCACTACGTATTTTCCTGAAATCAGCATCTCTACATGTATTACATCCATTCCATTCCAGCCTCTGTTGAATTCCAACACAAACACAAAGCTGAGCTACTTCAGTTCTTGCACCAGGAGTGGAATAAAGTCACCCAAGAACAATGTGAAAGACTTGTGGAGAGCATGCCAAGACACATGAAAGCTGTGATTAAAAATAAGGGTTATTGCAGCTCACTGCTCCTGAAAAAGGATGGGTCAAATGCAGAAGTCAAATTTCTCCCGTGTGTCACTGTGTGTCATTGTGTGTGAGACCAATAAAGGCTAAAAGCCTAAGCTTAATTAATTATTGATTTGTGAACTCTTCTTAAGTGTAAACATTAGTATTATGTTGTTTTAAAATGAATTTGATCTTGTTTCTTTGCATTGTTTGTGGTCTGAAAACATGTATCTTTTTTTGTTATTTTAACCATTTGTCATTTTTCTGCAAATAAATGCTCTAAACGATAATATTTTTATTTGGAATTTGGGGGAAATGTTGTCAGTAGTTTATAGACTCAAACAAAAATGTTCCTTTTGCCCAAACACATACCTATAAGTAGTAAAATCAGAAAAACTGATGATTTTGCAGTGGTCTCTTATTTTTTTCCAGAGCTATATAACTCTATCCTCAAACCTAAATCAAATCAAACAAAGAAAATAATAGGGTAGCAGGTCAGGTCCAGAGGTGTGAAAAAACCCATTATGGCCCTGAATGGTTCCGCTAACAAGACCCACACTCCCACTGCAGATCTAATAGGCCCACCTAACTAACAGAAACTGTAAACAAATAGGTGTGGTAGTAATAGTAATTTCATTGTAGTTTGCTCCTCCCTTCAGACAGATATAAGGCAGTGTCCACCAGCGTCTGACCAGAACTGAAGAAGCAGCTTGGATGAGCTTCGAAACGTATTCGACCAAATAAACTTTTGTCCAGTTGACAAATTGAATTTCTCCTTTTGCCGTGGATTCTACCTGGACAATTGAGGGATGTATTGAGCCTGTGTTCAATACGAGCGTTCATGGTCCTGTTTAGGGGTTTGATTTTCAACAAAAAAATAAGAATGTCCAACTGAAAAACTGTTGTGTAGGTAGGTAGTTTGCAAATGTAATTATATGTGTGTGGGACTTGTTTAAGCGCACAAATAATCTCGCTGACACTGGCAGTGACACTGCTGCTTAAATAACACTTAACTAACAATGACACTGCTGCTTAAATCACACCATTTGAGATTTATTACGCTACAAATTGCGTGTTTTACCTATTTGTATTATATACAAGTTTACTGTACTTTTGCTGTGGGTATATGTGATGTTTTAGTCATTGTGTTTAATGACTTGTTTATCAGATGTTTTATGTTCACTGTGGGCCTAGGGGGCGCTGCAATTTCAAATCCTGTGTGTGCAACTTGTACATATTTGCCTGGTTCACACCAGACCATATCACAAGTGATATACAGTCTGGGAGCCACCTACTGAATATCTCGTAGCGGAGGTGTGGTTTACGATTGCCAACAGACGTTTATTGGACGTTATGAATGTCAATCATGTCAGTTGTCAATTCAAACTACAAGTTTCCGTTTGTCGCATAGTATGTGTTTTCCACCCCTCCTCGCTCTCTGATTGGCTCCCCAAATCAGGAGAGCTCGCTTAGTCTCGTTGCCAGGCTGTCTTTCAGATCGTAACGAACGTAAGCAGCCTGGCATTTCCCAGGTTATGTACATATGGTTTTTGACAATAAAGCTGACTTTGAACTTTGAAATGTTCTACTGTAGTTCCAACTAATTCAGTTATTTCTGGTCAGATTGTGTTAAGATTAAAGTCTAACTTGAGTAACATTCACTTTTTAACTTTTTCTACATACACCTCTCAATAAATTCTGTGTGCGATGATTTTGATTGTAGGAAAGATAAAATTCCTATACCTCCTTAAGTATTTCATTCACATATTCCTTAGAGATGCAGTACATACACAGTTAATAATATGTCAAAACGAAAAGACTTTGAACTTCCATTTACATCTACACCAGCCCATGCACGTTTGGGCTGAATTTTTCCGAAGTTTGTGTTAAACATGCGACTAACGTGTCAGACTGATGTAAGAGCAGGAAACTCACTATCAAAGCCCACAAAATACTCCCAGACTCCAGGATGCACGGATGCACTGCCTCCTTTCTCTCTCTTCCCCTCCTCTTTCTTCACCCTCTACTCCTCTCCCCTCTCTTTGCCCTCTCTCCTTCGCTCTCTCTGGGTTACGAGGTTAGTTATTCCCTCTCTCTAACCCCGCAAACACACACTCTCTCTCGTCATCTCTGTCTATCTCTCACTTTTCTCTTGCTTCTTCTCTATTTTCTACTCTTCTCCTCCTCCTTCTGGTTTCGTTTCACCACCCCGCCCTCTCTCATTCCCCTCTCTCCCTCCTTCTTTCCCTCTCCTTTTCATTCCCCCCTTCACACTCCCCCTTGAGTGTGGAGGGTGTCTCTCTAATTCTCATCTTCACCTCTCTCTTCTTTCTATTACTCACTTTTCCTCCTTCGCTCCCTGTCTCCTTTTCTTTCCCGATAGCCCCCCTGACTGTTTCCATCTTCCACCCCTTCACTCACACTCACTTTCTCTCTGTCTCTTTTTTCTTTTCACCTCCTTGTAGCTCTCACTCTATTCTCGTGTATTTCTCTCTTCTTTCCTTATCTCTACCATCCCCTCATTTCTTTCTTTCTCTGTCTCTGTCTGTCACTTTCTCTATGTGTATCTCTCTCTCTCTGTATCTCTCTCTATCTCTCTCTCTCTGTGTATCTCTCTCTCTCTATGTGTACCTCTCTTTCTCTCTCTGTATCTCTCTCTATATCTCTCTGTATCTCCCTCTTTCTCTCTCTCTCTCTCTCTCTCTGTATGGACCTCTCTCTCTGTCTGTATCTCTCTGTGTCTCTCTCTCTCTGTATATAGCTCTCTGTCTTTCTTTCTTTCTTTCTTTCTTTCTCACCCCCTCACTGTTTCTCTCCCTCCTAATCCCTCCCACTATAATATCAGACACAATTATTATTTATAAAAACACAGAGATGGATTGATGAAAACAGATGATGATCTGTGTCTTTGTCAGACGTCTGTGATACAGCCTCATTTAATATGGGACAGATTTACAAAGCGGTTTGAGCTTCAAACCATGTTATAATGACATGTTGTGAACTCTACTCTCGTGTTGGATGGCCTGCTTTAGCGACCCGGCGGCTCACACACTGGTACAAACTTATTTATAAGGGACTTGTTGGGCTGCTTCCTCCATACCTCAGTGTGTATCTTCAGCGTAGGCCTGATGGACCCCAGAATTTACGTTCTCCGGATGTTTATACGTTGTTGGTTCCTACTGTGAAGAGAGAAAGAAAAACTGTCTTTTCAGTATTGTGCTCCAGCAGACTGGAATTCTTTGCAGAGTTTTAAAACTTCAAACACTCGTGCCTATGACGTTTTTTAATACTCTTTTAAAGGACCTGGAAATGCAATTGATATGCCAATGTTTTTAACTGTGTCGCTAACATTTTTTCTGTGTTTATTTTATATTTAATTGTTGTCTTGTGGGTTGTGTTGTGTGGGCCTCTTGGCCAGGACTCCCTTGAAAAAGAGATCTTTGAATCTCAATGGGAATTTTCCTGGTTAAATAAAGGCTAAATAAAAATAATTTTAAAATGTTTGAGTAATTCTTTATTATTAGTCTAGTAAACCTCCAAAACTCAAAATGCTCAAAATGCTAGTGAAGGTGTATAGAGTTTAAAAACACAGTAAAGTTCTTCTTAACTAAAAAAAAAAAAAAAGTGTGTTAAACGTGTGAATGAAACAAAATATGACTCTGGGTATGTTTTTGATGAGGAAACACCATTATAATAGATCAGAAAATAGCGTACGATGGGCCCTTAAAAATGGTGCTCATTTTGAATAAATTATTGTGACTATATATACAGTATTTTTCCATAAGCACGCAGATCTTGTGTTGCATATTTAATTAGGATATGTTCTCATTAAAACTGGAAAATATCTTTAGTCTCTCGTTCTGCTTATGCAACTTTGGATCTGAACATCGTACATGGATAATGGCCAATCGCAATCACAGAGAACACAAAATATAAGTAATATTATATTCACATGATTCATTCAAACTCGACCAAACATACTGGAACTTAGGCTACGTTCAGACTCCAGGGCTTAAAGCTCAATTCGATATTTTTGTGAAATCTGATTTTTTTACGAGGCCAATCACATTTCCAATTAAATGCGACTTGTATGTGATCTCCAGTGTGAACTTTAAACGCTCCAAAAGTGTCCCGAGTGTATTGGAGGACACGATGACGTCGGCGCGCGTGCTCAGTGTTTACGGAAGTCGCCTAAACAAGATGGCGCCGCTGTGCTTGGCTGGCCGTCTGTCTCTGCTTCGTGTTTTGCTACTACTATTATTAATACTTGCAATCTTTTTAAATAACGTGTCCACACTGCTTGTATATGATCGCCAGAATCTTCTGAATATTCGTGACTTTGTGATAAAACCTGTCATTGTTGATGGACAGTCTAAGACGCTCCCTCCATTCTTGGCATCTGTACCCCACTGTCTATGGCGTTTACCTGCCCCACTGCCCCGCAGAAGTCGCCAGCGAAAGCGGGGAAAACGGAACGGGGTACTGGTGAGATTGAGAGCTTACCTGGCGCAGTCCTCAAGTTACGACCGGCACCTCAAGCGGCTTCCTCGGGAGTACAATAGAATCCTCGTGCGGCACTGCTCGGAGGTCACCTGGCTCCGACCTACAGCCCCGGACTCCGACCGCGCAGCGATCCGTTTCGCCCTGATTAATACGAGGTCGCTGACGAATAAAACTTTCATTTTGAAGGATTTCTTTGCAACACGTGTGCTGGACTTTCTGTTGTTGACAGAAACGTGGACCAAGCCCGGTGACGACAGCGCGTTCACTGAGCTCCTCCCCCCTCGGTGCTCTTTCCTCAGCTCCCCGAGAGCGTCTGGTCGAGGAGGCGGAGTCGCTACAGTTTTTAAGGACAATTACAAATGCAAGCCTTTACATGTAAATGATTATACCTGTTTTGAAGTACAGCTATTCACAATAGAGCTTGCCAGTCCGATTATTTGTGCTGTTCTCTATCCACCAAAATACAATAAGAACTTTATGCAGGAGTTTTCTGAGTTTTTGGCTGAGATTGTACCAAAGTGTGATCAACTACTGATCTGCGGGGACCTTAACATTCATGTTTGTTGCCCATCTGATCAGCTGGCTACTGACTTCAAACGTCTTTTGGCATCCTTTGGATTAACTGTAGAATCACCAACACACAATGCAGGGCACACTTTAGACTTAATAATCTCCTATGGGCTCTCTCTATCAGTTATCGAAATATCAGTGACACCCATTTCAGATCATTTTCCCATTATTTTTGAAGTTATGGCCCCTGCATCTGTCTGCAATCCCCCTGCCCCTGCCTCCTGTCGTCGTGTTATGACCTCATCAACAGCTCTAGAATTTGCTGCAGCTTTTGTGGAATCAGATTTCTGTACATCTGATGGAACTGTTCTTTCAAAATGCCCTGATGGTTTTTTATCTTCTTTTTATTCAACCTGCACAGGGATCTTGGACACTATTGCTCCTTTCACGCGCAGGTCCCCCAAGCCCAGGTCTGAACCTTAGGTAAATGATACCACCCGGGCTCTCAGACAGCGCTGTAGGCAAGCAGAGCGGCGGTGGAAGAAGGACAAATTACATGTGTCTCTTGGCATTCTGAGGGACAGCTTAGCTCACTATCAGCAAGCTATGAAAGAGGCAAAATGCAAATATCTGTCAGATATTATTAGCAGTAATGGACATTGCCCTCATGTGTTGTTTAACACCATTAACTCTGTTGTGAATCCACACGCCTCAACTATAATTGATGCCAATGTTTCCACATGTGAGAACTTTTTACATTTTTTTGTTGATAAAATGGTATCTGTGAGACAATTGACCAGTCACAGCATCGGGCCTGTCCAGCCTGATAGTGATGCACACTCTTCAGTGTTCAGTCAGTTTGAACCAGTCTCTCTTTCTTCTCTCACTGAAGTGGTTCAACAATTGAAAACTACAAACTGTCCTCTAGACATCTTCCCAACTAAATTGTTAAAGGAGGTGGTTAATACTGTAGGTCCCTCCCTTCAGGGTTTTATTAACACTTGTCTCAGCTCAGGTTGTGTCCCTGACTCTCTTAAACACGCCATAGTGAGACCTCTTCTCAAAAAAACACAGCTTGATGTCAGTGTTTTATCAAATTTTAGACCAGTTTCTATCTGCCTTTTATTTCTAAGATTCTTGAAAAGGTTGTTTTAATGCAGTTGCAGTTGTTTTTAAATAGCAGTGCTGTTATAGAGAAATTCCAGTCTGGGTTCAGATCCCGGCACAGCACAGAATCTGCACTACTTAAAGTGCACAATGACATTGCCTTGTCGGTTGATGCTAAACGCCCCACCGTCTTGGTTTTGCTTGACCTAACCATGGCATTTGACACAGTCGACCATTCAATTTTGCTGTCCCGCCTAAAAAATTATGTTGGCATCACAGGAACTGCACTTAAATGGTTTGAGTCGTATTTGACTAATAGAAGCTTTTCTGTTAGGATTGGTGAGTTCTCCTCCTCTGTGGCCTCGCTGTTTTGTGGAGTGCCCCAGGGCTCTATTTTGGACCCTGTTTTATTCTCTTTGTATATGTCGCCACTGGGGTCAATTATCGCTAAACATAACCTCGCCTTTCACTGCTATGAGGACGATTTGCAGATCTACTTACCTGTGTTTCCAGATAAAAAATGGTGCTCTTCAGTCATTAACTGACTGCATCAGACTTAAAGTTGTGGTTAGGACAAAATTTTCTTCATTTGAATGAAAACAAAACAGAATACATTTTATTTGGTGATTCTGCATCTTCCGATTTTGATTGGTTGTCATCAAAGTTAAAGTTGACCGTCAGGAACCTTGGGGTCACTTTTGACAACAATTTCAAATTTGATAAGCAGATTGACAGTGTTGTGAGAGCCAGTTTTTATCAGTTACGCCTTTTATCTAAAGTCAAGCCTTTTTTAAATCGCACCGACCTTGAAAGGACCATTCATGCTTTTATCAGTTCTAGAATAGATTATTGCAACGCACTTTATGTCGGTGTCTCCCAAACTGCTCTCAGTCGTCTTCAGCATATGCAGAATGCAGCAGCTTGTTTTTTAACTAACACACCTCGACATCAGCACATCACCCCAGGCCTTTTTACACTTCATTGGCTTCCAGTTTCTTTTAGAATTGATTTTAAAATTTTACTTTTTGTTTTTAAAGCTATTAATGGATTAGCACCTTGTTATTTGACCGAGCTTTTATTTGTCCGAAAATCAAATCGCACTTTAAGGTCAAATAACCAACTTCTTTTGGAAGTCCCCCGAGCCAGGCTCAAACACTGGGGTGATCGAGCTTTCTCTGTTGTTGGTCCCAGACTGTGGAACAATCTGCCCTTTGAGCTACGTAACATCACTGATTTTAACCTTTTTAAATCTCGTCTCAAAACATATTTATTTAAAATGGCTTTTAATACTTAGTAGTTTGTGGCATGTACTTTTTCTGCACTGTGTGTTTTACTATTTATTGTTTTACATTGTTTTATTCTATATAATGTTCTGTCTTTTGTATTGTTGTATTTTTTGTTTTTAATTGGAAAGCACTTTGGTCACCATTGGTGTTGTAAAGGGCTATATAAATAAAGATTGATTGATTGATTGATTGATTGATGGACACTAGCATTGAGCGCCTGGTGTCGTACCAGAGCGAGAACATGTACAACTTATTTGTTTTAAGGAAGAGATTGAGAAGGACAAGGTTTTTGGTCATGGCTTTTTGTGGGGCAGCGGCAGCAACGTCCGTAGAAAGGAACGTGTTGGTGCTGAGAGTGGTGGGATTGCTATGTGCTCTGCTACCCAACCCAAAACATGCACCATAGGTAAATCCTCCAGCTTTATAATATGTGTTCTGTGTGGAGTTTGCATGCATGGTCTGGGTTCGATCCCCGGGTCGCCCGAGCCTTTCTGTGTGGAGTTTGCATGTTCTCCCCGTGTCTGGGTGGGTTTCCTCCGGGCACTCCGGTTTCCCCCACCAACCCAAAACATGCACCATAGGTACCTCCAGCTTAGGTCCTGACCAAGCCGAAGCAAGAAGATCATGGAGATGGTCCCCGGGTGCAGTAATGTGCTGCTCACTGCTCCTAATAACAGGATGGGTTAAATGCAGAAATGGAATTTCCCCACTGTGGGACTAATAAAGGCATAGCTTTCTTCTTTCTTTCTTTCACTGACATGGACGTCATACACAATTTTTGTATGACGAGAAGAACGTTTGTGTACATTTGTGAACGCCTACTTGTACCACTCTCACTTGTTGATGACGTGAAGCCGGATGAACCTGGCCGTTCAGACTGACTGTCGCATGTCAAAAGATCGGATATGTATCGGTTTTAGGACCACATATCCAAGTAGCCTGGGTTGCATTTGGAAAAAATCGGATCTGCGTCGTCATTAAAAGATCAGATACAGGTCGCATAGAGGGGAAAAAATCGGATTTGGGTCACTTCAGGCTGCAGTCTGTACGTAGCCCTATAGAGAATTTACAGGACAGTAAAACACGGCTTTAAGTTGGTAAAAGTGCAGCAACTTGACTGAAAGAGGTCAGGGATAATGTTCTCCTCAGGCCTATGTTTCCATGTTTCTTTATTCGTGGACACACACACACACACACACACACACTATATGAGGACGAAAGTGGGACACAAACAAGATCAGGACAAAACAAGGGCTAAACTAAGACCAAATCTCTATCGTAACAAACCAAAACAAACTTGGCGACGCTGCCTGAAGGTAAGCCCTTTGTGCCTTTGCGGACAGGGAGGATGTCTGTGCTTTTCTCTGAACTGGATGTAATTAAAAATAGATTTTTTTGGCTCGTTCCTCTGTTTGGCTTGTGACGCTTTGACCGATCAGATTTAAATCGTAATGGTGTTCCAATCGCTTAATGTGTGAAACTCAATTCAAATCTGCAGCCCTAATTGCTACGGCAATTACAGTGGGCTCAAAGCAGAACCAAGACAATTATATTATTATTTATAGTCGTTATTATATTTTCTAAATCGAACTGTCAATTCACAGTTTCACGCAGCTCCTCTCAGACACACCTCCAACACCACATCACTATCACCATCGTTCTAATCACATGTTTTAATACCTGTTTAATTAACCTTTCCGCTGGGAGTTCAGACACACAAACTCTTATCTCCCTTTTACATTGACAGCGAATGAGTTTAATAGGAACATTACTTCTCTGGGCTCTCTGTGCAGTCCTGTCCGGTGTAATTGTGTGTTTAGTTAATGGACATCAGAGTGGCGTGAATGTAGATTATGCTCAGAATCAATTATGGTTTAGTCACTTATATTAATGTGAACAGCTCGGTGTAACAGGCCCAAATTACTCTTTATGTGGGCGCTAATATAACTATAACTCCACAATGTTTTTAATGGAACATGAAAAGGTGTGCGTCATTCATTACCCATATTTTTCAATGCACAAATTGTACTCCATTGGTCGGTTTAGACTGTTTAATTCATATTTTAAGGTGCACTATGTAACTTTTCTGATGAAGGGTCTGCCAGATTCTTAACTTCTATTAAAATTAGAGCTGTCAGTTTAACACGTTGATTAGATTAATTAATTACACTGCAAATTAACGCGTTATAAAAATTAATGCAATTAATTATGAGTGGCAAGTCAATGCACATTTTAAATTTGGCGTTTATATTTCACTCTCTCTCAATCTCTCACTGTCCCCCTCTCTCACGCTCACTCACTCTCCCAATCTCTCTCTCAATCTCTCTCTCAATCTCTCTCTCATTCTCTCTCTCTCAGTCTCTCTCATTCTCTCAATCTGTCTCTCTCCCTCTCGCTCAGTGTCTCACTTTCACTCTCTCTCTATCTCTCTCAACCTCTCACTGTCCCCCTCTCTCACTCACTTACTCTCCCAATCTCTCTCACTCTCTCTTCCAATCTCTCTCTCTCAATCTCTCTCAACCTCTCTCTCTCTCTCTTACTCTCTCTTCCAATCTCTCACAACCTCTCTCTCTACCTCTGTCTGTCTCTCTCTCACTCTCTCTCTCTCTATCTCTCTCTCTCACTCACTCACTCTCTCACTCTCCCAATCTTTCTCTCAACCTGTGTCACTCTTTCTGTCAATCTCTCTCACTCTCAATCTCTCTCACTCTCTCTCAATCTCTCTCTCTCACACACTCTCTCTCTACCTCTCTCACACTTTCTCTCTCAACCTCTCTCTCACTGTCTCTCTCCCTCTCTCTCTCTCTCTCTCTCAATCTCTCATTCTCTCTCTCTCTCACTCTCTCTCAATCTCTCATTCTCTCAATCTGTCTCTCTCCCTCTCTCTCAGTCTCTCATTTTCACTCTCTCTCTCAATCTCTCTCTCATCTTTCTCTCTCTCTCTCTCTCTCTCTCTCTCTCTCTCTCTAGCTCTCTCTCAATATCTCACTGTCCCCCTCTCTCACTCACTCACTCTCTCAATCTCTCTCACTCTCTCTCTCTCTACCTCTCTCTCACACTTTCTCTCTCAACCTCTCACTCTCTCTCTCTCTCTGTCTCTCTCTCAATCTCTCTCTCATTCTCTCTCAATCCCTCTCATTCTTTCAATCTGTCTCTCTCTCTCTCTCTACCTCTCTCTGTCTGTCTTTCTCTCACTCTCTCTCTCTCTCTCTCAATCTCTCTCTCAATCTCTCTCTCTCAATCTCTCACTGTCTCCCTCACTCACTCACTCTCTCACTCTCCCAATCTCTCTCTCTCAAACTCTGTCACTCTTTCTCTCAATCTCTCTCTCTCTGTCTCTCTCTCTCTTACTCTCTCTCTTGCTCTCTCTCTCTCTGTCTCCCTCTCACTCCCTCTCACACACACTCTCTCTACCTCTCTCTCACACTTTCTCTCTCAACCTCTCTCTCTCTCTCAGTCTCTCTCTCTCTTACTCTCTCTCTACCTCTCTCTCTCTCTGTCTCTCTCTCAATCTCTCTCACACACTCTCTCTCTACCTCTCTCTCTCACACACTTTCTCTCTCAACCTCTCACTCTCTCTCTGTCTCTCTCTCAATCTCTCTCTCTCTGATTGAGAGGGATTGAGAGAGAGAGACATTCTCTCAATCTGTCTCTCTCCCTCTCTGTCTCTCACTTTCACTCTCTCTCACTCTCTCTCTCTCTCTCTCTCTCTCTCACTGTCTCCCTCACTCACTCACTCTCTCAATCTCCCAATCTCTCTCTCTCAAACTCTGTCACTCTTTCTCTCAATCTCTCTCTCTCTGTCTCTCTCTCTTACTCTCTCTCTACCTCTCTCTCTCTCTCTGTCTCTCTCTCAATCTCTCTCACACACACTCTCTCTACCTCTCTCTCACACTTTCTCTCTCAACCTCTCTCTCAGTCTCCCTCTCTCTTCCCCTCTCTCTCCCTCTCTCTCTCTCTGTCTCTCTCTCAATCTCTCTCACACACTCTCTCTCTACCTCTCTCTCACACTTTCTCTCTCAACCTCTCACTCTCTCTCACTTTCACTCTCTCTCTCAATCTCTCTCATCTTTCTCTCTCTCTCAACCTCTCTCTCAATCTCTCACTGTCCCCCTCTCTCTCACTCACTCACTCACTCACTCACTCTCTCACTCTCCCAATCTCTCTCACTCTCTCTCTCACTCTTTTTCTCAATCTCTCTCTCAATCTCTCTCGCTCTCAATCTCTCTCTCAATCTCTCTCTCACTCTCTCTTTCAATATCTCTCTCAATCTCTCTCTCAATCTCTCTCTCTCTCACTCTCTCTTTCAATATCTCTCTCAATCTCACTCTCTCTCAATCTCTCTCTCTCTCAATCTCTCACTTTGACTCTCTCTCTCTCGAGATTAAAATGCGATTAATTCGATTAATTAATTACAAATCCTGTAATTAATTAGATTTTTTTTTTTTTTAGCACCTGACAGCACTAATTGAAACATTTAAATGTAACATAACAACAATATGAACAACACGGTTATTTCCAGGTGTAGATTATTTCAGTCTGTGGTGCTGTTTAAATATTTATTACACTTCAGAGCATTTGCATTAGCCCCAACAAATTGAGACGTGAAGTTCTGCTCGTTTTTAAAGTGTTGTCAGTGACATCCACTCTCAGCTCTGTGTTCACCGCCCCATCTGTCAGGATTACTGATTTTAGCACGACTCTGCAAAAACCTCAGCGGCATTACATTACTGTCCCTCCGATTAGAACTCGCAGGCTGTCGTCGGGCACAGAACCAACTGTTTGAAGTATCACTCCCTAGATAATATTCCCTACAACTGTATATAGCTTGGATTAGACATCTTATTTGATATTGTATTTTATATTTTATTACTACTTTTCTATTTTACTCAGATTTTTAAAATATAATTATGTCTCATTTGACACTGGTCTATTGCTCTTTTTTGCTATTCCATCTATTTTTTGTTACCGTTACCCTCTGTTATATATTATATTTGATGAGTGAGCTACTGTATCCAAAACAAATTCCCTTGTGGATCAATAAAGTTTGTCTAAGTCCAAGTCTCATCATAATTTCCTCCACACACAACAAAATATCCTTATTATCGTATTAAATCTTCTTCTGCATAAAACTGCTAACCCTGTAGTGTTGCGTGCTGTGAAATGTGATTGTTTAGTTGGATATTTGAGAGTTTTTGTCAATACTTCTGTGTTTAAAATGTGACCAGAAATGGAATGTATCGCAGTGTTATGAAAAATCACATTTGTTTATATCGATCAGCGCTATTGTCCACTCTGGTACACAGGGCTGAACTGGGGGGAAAAAAACGGCCCTGGCATTTTTGGACTAATTTATGTTTGTGTTCCCCAAAGCAAAGTATTTTACTATTGTTACGTCTTGGCCGAGGGGAAACCAAGGCGCAATATTTAAAGGAAAAATCCCAGCTCCCAAAAGCTACCAGCAAACTCACAGTAACTACACATTCAATGGTTTATTTAAAAAGCATCTTGCACACACAAAAAAAATCTTTCTCATTGAATCTACACGATTCACGTAGGTCACCTGTTTTGGCTTCAAAACAGCGAATTTCGCCAAAAGGTGAGCAATTTTCATGCCTGTCCATCACCTAAAAGTCCCGGTATTATCCTAACATTACTACCTGCTGACCTGCTGTGCCTGTGCGACACTTCCCTGGTCACTCTGTCCCTTGGGTTTCCTCGGGTTCCCTGTCTAGAGTCTCTGGCTGCTCCTCTCCCTGTCCATCTTCACCCTGGGCAGCAGATGACGTGGAGGCTCCAGCAGCCCCTCCAGAGAATATGTCTGTTATTTTAGAACATTTTGCAATGTCTGTAGCGAAGTTTTTTAATCTTTTAGCCCGCAACTTCTCCACACCCCCTTTTCTGCCATGTTCCACGTTCTCCATGTTTTCCACGTTCAACGCTGAAACTGGCGGGGATCAGTGCAGAGAAAGGGGTGGGACCGCTCTCGTGAGCTTCTATATCCTGATTGGTTTAGTCCACTGTCTATATTGAAGATGGGCCAATGGGCCGCCTCCTCTAAATTGTGGGCCGGACTATAAGTAAAAAAAAAAAAAAAAAAAAAAAAACATTCCAAAAAAGACATTCCATTCAGCTCACACACACTCACATGCATTAAATAATACTGCCCTGTCTATTTTTAGGATGTCTGCTTCTACTTCAGTTTTCAATCAATTTAATTGATTTCTGATCTGCTCCCTTGCCCCACACCCTTCCCTCTTGTCGCCAAAGAAAAAAACACCGTGTGTTACCTATCCAATTGTTTTCTGTCATTAGGCTACATGTTGTGAATAATTGTCATTGATTGTATTGCATCTTTTCTACTCTGCATCTCCCAGCGCAGCAGCCCCTCCCCTAGACGCTCTATCACTGTCCTGCCTGGTTAGTGGGGAAACGAAATTTCAAATTACTCTATGTACATGTACATATGTTTTTTTCGACAATAAAGCAACTATGACTACTATGACTACTACTACTAACACCATCAGCCCCTAGGACTCTCGGCCCACCGGGAAAATGCCCGGTATGCCCGATTACCGGTCCAGGCCTGTTGGTACATTACTATTGCTCCAGTTTATAATCTTGATATTGTGTGAAGTGTATTTGAGACTGTGTAAACCTTTTCTCCCTGGGTTGCTGCTGTTGTGGTCACAGTCCTGTTTTCCTCAGCTGTCTGTCCCGGTGGTCTCATTCTTTATCATCTCTTTACCTGTTGGACCTGGATCGATCCGCCATCACTGCTGCTGCTTTTATTAGATGCTATTCCCACGCGGGCCCACGTCTGTTCCTGCTGTATGCTCCAGCGTGCCTATCTCTGTGTAACCGTATTGATTTAGATCGCTTATTTCAAAAAGTATACTGGGGTTTTATTCAGCAGCACAATAGTGACGTGTGTCAGCTGTAGTGAATGACGAGTGAGGAGTGGTTTGCAGTAATTATCTGTCCTTTTATCATTAGCATACTGTTACATCCACTTTATACACAAATGTTGCATTCTTTTGACAAGGCAGATGATGACGTTTTCTTTGATAGACTTGGACAAAGTTTATTGATCCACAAGAGAAATGACTTGGACACAGTAGCTCACACATCACAATATATTATAATAACAAAGAGTAAAAAATAAGTGGTAATAATGCATTCTAAATAAGTAGCTAAAAAGATAGCAAGAGACTGATGTCAAATAAGGAATAATTATATAAAATGTGTATGTACAAGTAAAAATAAAATAGAAAATAAGTAATACAAATATCTCAGCTATGAACAAAAGGTTGTAAGGAAAACGATGCAAAGGTGATATGATGACTGACAGGAGAAGGGTGAGCTGTTGTACAGTTGTAGGGAGTATTATCTGTTACACAATGGTGAGTTGTTGTACAGTTGTAGGGAGTATTATCTCCTCTGTCCCTCTATGGTCTGGTGCAGTGGGTGAGCAGGAGTGTCCATGATGGATTGTCCAGTTTGTCCAGTGTCCTCCTGTCCCTCATTGTGACAGATGTCTCCAGCTCACAGCCGATCACGTGACCAGCTTTACGGACGTACTGTGACCCTGCTGCGACTCTCTCAGGTGCTCAGGATGTTAAAGGCAAATTAACGTTTTTTTACAATCTGAGCCTTCTTTCGGCAATAAAACAAGTAGTTTTACTCACCCATAGCAGTTTGCTGTCAATTGGAGCAGTATCGCAGAACTTATGTTGAGCCGTTCTGTTCTACTAATGATCCCGTATCCGATAACATGGTGCTCGTATCATATGCTCGGGGCATTACATTGCGGTGTCCAAATAACACACACTTTAGCACTTTTCAAATCACAGAAGATCGCTGTGCCAGGGAAGACTTTGAGTGGATTCCAAAACGGCCTGAAACCCGATATCCAGCTATAGTTTCATTTGATGACGTCATCAGAGAGGACAGTGCGCATGCGTGAACTCAGCTGTTTTGTAAACACCGCTAGTCCGAAAGAGGCTAACACCGCTCTGAACTGTTGCGATATCGGGTTTCAGGCCGTTTTGGAATCCACTGAAAGTCTGCCCTGGCACAGCGATCTTCTGTGATTTGAAAAGTGCTAAAGTTTGTGTTATTTGGACACCGCAAATCAGTGCCCCGAGCACTCACGCTAACGGATACGGGATCAGTGGTAGAACAGAACGGCTCAACATAAGTTCTGCGATACTGCTCCAATTGACAGCAAACTGCTATGGGTGAGTAAAACTACTTGTTTTATTGCCGAAAGAAGGCTCAGATTGTAAAAAAACGTTAATTTGCCTTTAAAAAGGCACTCAGAGTGTGAAAAATTTGTACAAAATTAAATTTGTAATTCACAAATGTCTATACACATGACTATGGGGTTGTGGCTAATAATAATTGTTGCTGCCTCCTTGAAATTTAGATTTTTTTATTTTTTTTTTAATAATTTGAAACAATATAATTTTTTTACCCTTTTTAAAATGAATAAATGAAACCATCAATAATGCATTTTCAAAAACATCTGCCATAAATGTAATTTGTTAGGTTATTATATTTTATATATATTTTGGTATATACTGTAATTTATAAATTAAAAATGCAATCCCTTAAAGCTCCCATATTACACAAAATTGACTCCTGTGAACTTTAAACTATGTAGGAATGTTATTTCCTCAAAAACATACCTGGAGTTGTGTTTCTACAAAGCTCAAATGCTCTGTTCCACCTTGTGATGTCATGTAGTTTTCAAGTTAAAAACCTTTTGCTTTTAGTTCAGTAGAGTTTTGGCAATTCCAAAATGAAATCAAATCAGTGAAGGTGTATGAAAAATGCAACTCCAGGTATATTTGTGATGAGGAAACATACCATATATCTGAAAATAGTGAAATATAGTCCCTTTAAACAGCCTGCGTACCACACTTTGAGAACCACTAGCTAAAAATACTCAACATTTAACTCTTAAACTCTATACATAGAACTATATAGTGAGTTTCTTGTAGTGTTTTATCAGCTGTAAGTGAACGGTGTCTGTCGCTCAAAGGCGTTAAAGTGTTTTTGTTGAGTGAAGATGACAGAGTGAGTGGAGAGGCTCTGCTCTGGTGAAGTGGGAACTGATAAAGTGGAAATGGACCCAAAGCTTTTAGCGCATTCACTGTATTCTCACAGTCTGTAGAGAGACAGGGCCTGTACCGTCACATATGGGAAGTGTAAGTGTTTTCATGGGTTAGGATTATAATTATGGTATGACAGAATAATTTAGCGCCTTGATTAATTCACAGTGTAATTTCAGTAGCTGCATTTTCAGTGCAATGTCCCACAAACCCAAAGATTGACTTGTCCTATACTGACTGGTGTGTCAGCGTGTATGAATGTGAAGATTACGCCTATTTGGTTCATTGATAATGTGTTTATAGAGGTCATAAAATAAGTTTAAATTTATTACAAAGAAGACCATAATGTGACACTTATGACACTTATTTTTCAGTTATCGTCTCATTAATTTGCTTTCATTTTCATTTATAACAAAAAGGAATCACATACTTTACTGCTGTTGATTACTGTATCAATAATCATAAAATTGTCATGTTTCCTTTAACCCTAGAACACTTTCGCTATAAAAAGTAACAGCATCACTTTTGCCAGGTAATTTTTATCCGATATAATATACCCCACAAAAAGTACTTGTCATGAAAAATAGATCAAAATATGACAGCATATGATAAATTAGAGTGGTTTTCTTTTATTTTCAACTGTGCCATGTGTAACAAAATGGGAAAAAAACACAGGAAGACCCTAAAAGCATGCTTCAGAATTACTGAAAAATTAGGAATTTGAGAACAAAAAATTCCTAAAAATAAATAAATAAATAAATAAAAATAAATAATAATAATGATACTGTAAACTTGGTGTTTGGTCCATCCATTCCTGGGACATGTGAGACTTCCCTGGTGAAGCTCAGACTCCTCGACACACGAACAGTTGCAGGAGAGAGGAACAAAAAATAGTATTTTTTCAGTGGGTAAAAATGAGCAGTTGACTAAAATATTGTTTTCACCATAAGAATTCCCTTTGAAATCACCACTTTGTGATATTTATTCATAACCACTGCACTAAATAAGGATAGATACACATTCCAGGACCACTCTTACTTACCTATTCCTTACATCCTCTTACATTAAATTCATTACATTCTTACATTCCTCTTTCACTATCGCCGGGTGAAAATCACCCGAAAGCCCGTAGGAAAAAGTGGGCTTTGGGGTCGTGAAACAGCTACACCTTCAAATATGTCAAAAACAATGTTGAAGCCCCCAAAGGACCCATGACACTCAGAAAAATGCAACATATTGAAAATCACCCGGCGATAGTGCTCTAGCGTTAAAATAATTGTCACAAAATTCTTCCACGGCAGTGGAGAGGTTGGCAGCTTTTGTGGCTTGAAACTTTTTGTGTTTTGTGCTCAGTTTTTAACATCATATCATGGGATTTTAGCTAAGAAGTGCAGCATGTGCAGTTCAAAGGACACAAGTGAGGGATTATGTTGGATTTTGTGAAATGAGCCGTTTGTTTTTCCATGGAGACACGAGCTAAGGAGCTGCTATGGACCTTTGAGATGCTGCAGGGCTTTTACACCAAATGTGGCAGAAGACCTTCCAGTGAAATACCGGGGAATGGGGATGACCCATTTCATCACAGACTGAAACAACAGAGCAGAGAGGGAGTGAGGCTTAGAAGAGGCTTTCCTGTTCACCTGTTTCTTCCTAGACACAAATTAGGGACACTTTTGGTTCTCCTGAAACTGCCCAGGCACATCTCTAACTTAGCTTAAAGGATTTCCCTTGTGGATCAATAAAGTTTGTCTACGTCGAAGTCTAACCTGAATTTCCCTCGGGATCAATAAAGTATCTCCCTATCTACAGTATGTTGTGGCATCCATAGTTTTGTCCCCTTTTTGTCTATATTTGAATTAGTGCTGTCAGGCGATTAAAAAATTACAGGATTTGTAATGAATTAATCTAATGAATCACATTTTAATCTCGTGAGAGAGAGACAGAGATTGAGAGAGGTGACCTACTTTGCGACTGAGTTTGTCAGTTTTTCTGTGGTCGATTTGTTCATTCGTTTTCCAAATTCTGCGAGCGTGGTTTGTTGGTTTGTTGGTTTGGTGGTTTGTTGGTTTGTTGGTTTGTTGGTTTGTTGGTTTGGTGGTTTGGTGGTTTGTTGGTTTGTTGGTTTGGTAGTTTGTTGGTTTGGTGGTTTGGTGGTTTGTTGGTTTGGTGGTTTGGTGGTTTGTTGGTTTGGTGGTTTGTTGGTTTGGTGGTTTGTTGGTTTGTTGGTTTGTTGGTTTGGTGGTTTGTTGGTTTGGTAGTTTGTTGGTTTGGTGGTTTGTTGGTTTGTTGGTTTGGTAGTTTGTTGGTTTGGTGGTTTGTTGGTTTGTTGGTTTGTTGGTTTGGTGGTTTGTTGGTTTGGTAGTTTGTTGGTTTGTTGGTTTGGTGGTTTGGTGGTTTGTTGGTTTGTTGGTTTGGTAGTTTGTTGGTTTGTTGGTTTGGTGGTTTGGTGGTTTGTTGGTTTGTTAGTTTGTTGGTTTGTTGAAGTCCGCTCACGCTCGCTCTATCATCGGTAACAATGGAACTTGTCCAGACGTGTTTATCGTTCAAATGATCCGTCAGGCTGGAGCAGCTTCGTTGATCGGAAAATTATTTTTGACAAAATCTACAAATCACCGTCTTCTTGTAGATAGACCCGTCTTCGTTCTTTTTAATAAATAAACTTGCCGTTCAAAGGCCCTGGCAGCGATTTGCTCGCCGCACGTCAAATTTAAAATGCGCGTGCATTGAATTGCCACTCATAATGAATTGTGTTAATTTTTATAACGCGTTAATTTGCAGTGTAATTAATTAATCTAATCAAAGCGTTGATAAAAGAAGAAATTCAATTTGTCAACTGGACAAAGTTTGTTTGGTCGATAATCAAAGCGTTGTACAGACAGTTTGAGTATATTCTGTTTGATCCGTATGCGAAGTAAATGACTAATGCATAAAACTGTGGCGGCAGTAGCTCAGTTGGTAGAGCGTTTATCCACTGATCCAAAGGTTGGCGGTTCAGATTCCGTGTGTGTGTGTGAATAGGTGAGTAGTTCCTTGTTGTAAAGCGCTTTGGGTGCCTTTCAAGGTGAAAAAGCGCTATATAAAGATGTGACCATTTACCATTTAAAGTGAGGCAGAGCGTCTGGAAAGGCTCTGTAGCAGTAACGGATTATAAATGTCTAATAGTCAGGAATGTGTGACATGACAAGAAAAAAAACACACACAATTATAATTATCACCTTTCAAGTTCAAGATGTAGAGAAATGGTGTTGACAGAGATCCAGACTGGCTCTCGGTATATGCTAAACAGAAGATCTCTCAGTCTTCTCCGACGTGTCATAGGCCAAATTCAAAGCCATTTATTCCGTTTATTTCAATGGCACAAACGGACACGCTCATTGGTCATCCATCATTTAGAACAAAATCTAATTCCTCTCACCTCAGATCATCAGGATATTCAGAAGCAGTCGGCCATGCTTGATTTGATATGGAGGACGGTCCGTGATTGGTTAATCGACCTGTCAATCACACCATCATCTGAGCGATAAAAAGACGATAAAACCAGTGTCCAGACTACATGTCACCATAAAAAGTAAAATATTTTGTGCATGATTTTTAGTTTCACAAGTGCATTTTTGTACTTCATAGGCAGATTTAATTGTATTCTAATCACCTGATAATTAACTTGATTTAAAGGTGCATTATGTAATTTTTCTGTACATTATAGCATTGACCTATCTCCATGTACACAAGCAGGTGACATTAACAGGCCATGTTACAGGTCAGGTTTGCAAAGAGGCAAGCCCACTCACACTAAGAATGCATGTTTTGTTTTGTTTTTTAAACAAGAAGCTACACCTGTAATTAAACAAATGCAACATATGTTTAATGCCATACTGTGGGACATTTCAAGCAAAGCAGGAGACAAAAATGTGGCAGACCCTCCATCAGAAAAGTTACATAATCCACCTATAAGATACGACTCCCCATAAGCGGTTTCATAAACGCTCAAAGAGGGTTGTATTGTTTTAAATGAGCATTGCAAATATCTTTCCCTTAGTTCAGGTGTGTAAAATAAAAGTCCAATCTCTCAGTGCAGTGCTCAGCTGTTTGTGTGCTGTGACTGTACTCTCATTATCTGCACTCCTTTCACTGTGAGGCCATTTACGCAATAATAAAATCGCCGTGGAGTTATACCTTTGCAGTTCTCAGGGAATATTATCAAAGCTCTGGCTTTTTCGTAGTCTCTGTAAGAGATTCTGAGACAGTATGGAATAACGAGGATTTGATAACTGCTCATCCAGATTCTGTAGAGAATTGGAACCACTGTACTGCTGGGTTTCAGGTGACATCAAACATTCTGAGTTCTATAGTATAGTCACTATACTATAGTATATGCTTCACAGCAAGAAGGTTCGGGGTCTTTCTGTGTGTGTTCTGTGTGGAGTTTGCATGCATGTTCTGGGTTCGATCCCTGGGTCGCCTGAGCCTTTCTGTGTGGAGTTTGCATGTTCTCCCCGTGTCTGGGTGGGTTTCCTCCCGGCACTCCGGTTTCCCCCATCAACCCAAAACATGCACCATAGGTAAAATCCTCCAGCTGTGGTCCTGACCAATCCGAAGAAAGAAGATCATGTAAATGGTCCCCGGGCGCAGTAATGTGCTGCCCACTGCTCCTAATAACAGGATGGGTTAAATGCAGAGGACAATTTCTCCTGTGTGAGATCAATAAAGTCACTTCTTTTTTAATAGAAATGATCATGTTCAACATGCGTGAGTTTACCTTTTGGATATTTCCTATTGGTGGGATTCAGACAACATCACAACATTCAATAGGTCAGTAAAATTTAATACAGATGGGGAAGCTAAAATTAATATTGTTCAAATGCAGTTTGTTGTTGTTGCTGTAATATACACCGTTTATGGTTCAACATTTGCGACTTTAGACTGTATAACTCCACTATATAGTCCAAACGTGCAATATCTTTTTTCCATACTCTCCTAGTTACTGTTTTATTATTATTATTATTATTATTATTAGATCCTGCCTGGATCTACTGTGGCAAGTAAATTTCTCCTGTGTGAGATCAATAAAGTCTTATCTTATCTTATCTTTACATTTTAGAGATTTCATAGCAAAACCCACCAATGGTATTGTCTTATGTTAGGCCTCGTTTAGCCCTATAACTGCTACCTGGAATAGTGTAGTATTTATATATATATATAATGTTTACAATAAAAATATTTAATCTTGATTAATCTCATGAATGTTATAGGTATAACATTAGCTATTAATTAATCGCACATTTTTGTCCCTTGAATCAGCATTTTAATGCTCGTATCAACATAGAAAAGTAGATAGGCACTGCTTTGTGCAAATGCTTTATTTTTATTGCACACCATAACAACTGTCAGTAAAACAACGTGTTAGATGTTCGACTCTCTTTCATGAAGTGCTCTGCATCAGTGTGAGTGAAGTGCCTTTCTGTCTTCAAAGCGACTGAAGTTCCCACTGTGGGTGAAATAATGTGCTGTGACCCCGAGGTACTTCTCATTACTGAGGGACGTCCAGTAATGTCTATATGATGTGCAGCAGAGCTGCACAGTGGAGAAAATAGTGGAGAAAATAAGTCCAGTGGCATGAAATACCATGAGACAAGCAGGTAGTGCACCCTCCACAAAAAAGCTGCATAGTGTACCTTTAAGTGTTCCCATGTTGTTGCTTTGCTGTTTTGTCAAAGTCTGTTTTTATCACTGTATTGCTTGCCTTTATTTTCATCATATTCCTCATATTTACTTTTTTATGTTGCACCATAACGCCACAGCAATTTCTTCTTGCTTGTGAATGTCCACTGACAATGACAATACAACTTTTTCTGATTCAGATTTTCTCAGATGCCCTCCCTTATGCGCATTGTTATGTTATCCTGTCTTGGAATTGGCAAAATGAAGACTCTTAACTTAAATTACACATTACAAACTTTTACTTTATGAGTTTGATTTTTGATTGATTTATGTATATATATTTTAACTCTTTGAAATTTTCTGTTATTTTGCAAACCCCCACAGTCTGAAGCAGGTAAACAGAGACATGCCCAAAATAGAGCCATAAAAGCTCCATTCTCCTAATGTGGTTTGAAGGAGGACGCTATTTCAGGATCTCCGGGGATGTGCTCCGGGATGTCTGTTTGGTTATCATGGCAACAGACTGAAGGCTACAAAAAAAAAAAAGGGTCATCTCAGGTGGTATTCAAGTCCAATAAGGCCCTGGACTGTGCACAGGTCTAACTGTTGTGTAGAGCTGAAAATCAGGGGGATTATGGTGTTTAGCCTGACATTTGCACAGTGAGGCTCACTGGGCACACTGTACAATAAGAACAAATTCTGTGGTATTAAACAACCATGTTAAGCTTATGCAATATTTTATTTTATTATAGCCTACTTAATTAAAATTACTTAACTATTAGACCAAAACAAGTTGGGTTTAAAATACAAACTTAAAGGTACACTATGTAACTTTTGTGGTGAAGCATGTCTCAATTCTCTGCCGTGGAGATGTTATTGTTTTGGATTTAAATGTGTCCATCCAGCATTTATTCTGTTACGGGTGTTTTTGTTATTCAAGCATTTTTCAAAAAACATCATTGGAATCACTTCACCACAGATCTGGCCTGTAGTGTAGGCTGGTGGCGTGAATTTCCTGTCTTCATGAACAGATTAGTTTAATGCCATATTCTGGGACATTCTGGGCAAAGCATCGCACATCTCCATAGAGGCAAGCAAGTATATAAATGTTTGTAAAATGGAGAAGCTTATATTTTTACATCACACTATAACACGGTTTGGAAAGAACATGCACTCTCCACCCACAGAGCAATTGAACCCAAAATCTCCCGTTGTTCTACTCATGAGCAGTTTGGCTGCAAAAATCTAATCACGATCTCATTCCTAGACAATCTGCTGTTTTGCTGAAATTTGTTGAGATTCACAAATGTTCAGTTTAATGCAGCTATACGCTCAAACACAGACGTTTTTTTCCCACCCACTTCTCCCACTGGTCATCATTTGTAAAACTCTAAGTGAGTGACAGCTGGATTTAACCAATCAAAGTGAAGTGTGTCTAAGGCTGCGTCCCATTACTCTGTCTTACCCCTTCCCCTACCCCTTTATCTACGTCTTTGTCTTGCCCCTCGATACCGAGCTGAGAGGGCTCGGGGTACGAATGTTCCCCTAAGAAATGGGACGCCACTCGATTACCGTTTGCGTCATCATCCCTTGCCTCTACCTGGCTGTTACGTCTACAGAGGCGACAACAATTGACGCAAACAAACGTAAACAAATGTCAAGGATTATCGGGTACCTCAGCTCGACAAAAAACTAGCTTGTTTTATACATGAAAGTTCGATGAAAACGATAACGTCGGCTAAACAGACATCACTACAATTAAAACCGCAACAACAGTTCACTAAAAGTAACATAGAACATACAGTGAGGAAAATAAGTATTTGAACACCCTGCGATTTTGCAAGTTCTCCCACTTCTGTAATTGCAAACAAAGGCTACTGTACCAAATATTAACATTGATTTTCTCAGGTGTTCAAATACTTATTTGCAGCAGTATCATACAAATTGTTAAAAAATCATATCGTGTGATTAAAATCAGGACACCCCTTGCCCTCACATGAACGCGCAAAACCAAGGGGTAGGGGTAAGATGAAGGGGTAAGACAGAGAAATGGGAGCCTTAATTTGCTTATTCAATATATTCTACAGATACTAATCGTGATTCAACTGAAATCCTTATCTGCCTCCAAGAAAATTGTATTTTTTTTATTTTTATTTTTTTTTTATGGCTCACTCCCAACTACCACAAGAACTCCTTACTGTTTGGTTGAAGTGTCTTGCTCAAGGACACAATGGCATTCTTTATAAAAGCAGCAGTGATTGAAAGTTTTTGCTTATTAAGAACTCTTGTAATACGCAATCACAAATGACGAAAGTGTTTTTATTTTCCCTCTGCTATAATAAAAATAAACTTGTCTTGCTCCACTGTCACTGTGTAGAGCTGAAGTGGCTGTCCTGTCTCCAGTAGAATATATTACAGAACTTTTCCATATGGTACAACAAATGCTTTATGTCTCGTCTCATTGAAAACTTGTCGGATGTAAGAGTGCACCCGATGGCACTCCCCATGTCTGTGTGTGTGTCTATAGTTCGCGGTTTGTTTGGCTGCTGTCTCCTCTGCGCTCGGCTCCACCCCCTATCCTCATACATCATTCATAACAACTTATCTTAAAGGCAAAACTAAGTAGAAAAGGCACTGATGTTTTTCAAATCTTCATCTCACCTCAAAAACCCGCCTCGGCTTTTCTCAGACTCAACTATAACTAAACACAAGGATGTTTCTACGATCTGTACAAGAGCATTGTTGGCAAAGTATTGAAAATCAGATACTAATCGATATAGGGATGCAAATTATCGATTAATTCATTAATCTATAGTTGATTGACCTTATCGATTGACTTACGATTAACTGATAAGCAGCGTTTTTCACCTGAATTTTAGTGTTTCAATAGGGTCTTTAAGAATATAAGCTATAGTATACATAACTCTGAGTCAAAAATATATCATAGTATTATTATATTGTATATTCCTCAATTAATTATTCCTTAGTAAAAAGCAGACAAATGTATTGATGCTGAATAACAAAATACATTCTTCATTGAAAATAAATTGAGGACTGGCTCAGTTGTTGCACTTGCAGCATGGAAATCTTGAAATTAAAAAGAACAGAAGAAATTAAATAACAGAATGTTATTTAGTCTACATATTATGATGAAACCAGTGAATCCAGGCTATTTTTAGGACATTCTCAACATTTATTTTGAACTAAGGCATCAACAATATTTCTCTCCCTTAATCTGTGAAGAGTTACAGTACAAAATATAAATTTCACAGGGCCCCTGGACACAGCATAAAACATTACAGGGCCTCAAACCAGAACAATCAAGAAATTATAAAAGCATGTAAGTTACATGCTTTTATAATTTCAAAAATATATGGTTCTAGGTCCAGCTCTACTGTGAGTTGTATGGCAACATCCAGAGAGGAAAGGGTTACATGATGTAACGCTATGGTCTTTCTCGCGAGTGGGTTTGCATCTCGTGTTCACATTCCAGAGTAGCGCCCTCTAGCGATTAGTTACAATTAATGCATTTTGTTCGGCCAACGTCTTGATCGACAATTAATTGTAAGTCAATTAATTGTTGACATCCCTAAATCGATACTAAAACTAAACTAAACTATTGAAACTAGATACTCATTTGAGCAGATTTCAATACTAAAAAAAGTCACATTCATAGGACAGAAATGAACCTTTTCTGAAGCTTTAGAATAATTTTGAGCTGTATCAGAACAAAAACAAGAGCACATAGAAGAGTATACGTATGAACATGGACCACTATGGAACCTACCTGGACCAATGAGGGATTACACAGATATAAAACCACATGGCAATATAAAAGAAAGTAATATTATTTAATGTTGTTTTTTATTATCATTGTGATATAGGAATTGGTATTGAGTACAGTAGGCAGTTTCTGCTGGACATAGGCAGAACTGGCCAGCACAACTCCCTGGACACTGTACTAGAGGAGAAGCTGGCGCGCTTCGGACTACTCCGCCGGCCTGCTGCTAATGCTGCTAACGCTGCTACACCGGACTCGCCTGCCGCCCCCCGCCCGGAGAGGAGACGCCGCAAGCGGTGTGAGAGGAAGCAGAAGCGAGGCAAGCGCGGCGGTATCAGAGCTAGGCTAACGGCTAGCCCGCACCGGCCGGCCATTCCATCCATTCTCCTCGCCAACGTGCAGTCTCTGGACAGGGCTGCCCAGCGCGACGTGAGGGAGTGCTGTGTTTTTGTTTTTACGGAAACATGGCTCCATGACAACATCCCGGACTCAGCGATACGCCTGGACGAGCTAACATGCTACCGCTCGGACCGAGCTAGCGGTGTCCCCGGAGTTAAATCCCGCGGAGGGGGTTTAATAATTTTTCTTCGGGACACTTATTGTCGGGACGCTGTGGTGGTATGTAGACACTGTTCACCCCTAGTGGAGTTTATGATTCTGAAGTGCCGGCCTTTTTATCTCCCGCGTGAAATCATGGCAATATTGCTAGTGGTGGTTTACGTCCCCCCATCACCGAACAGCGCTGATAGAAGGGAGGCACTGTATGAGCTGTATAACTCTATTAGCGAGCAACAGACTGCTCACCCGGACAGATTTTTTATCCTTGCCGGGGATTTCAACCATGCAGACCTCAAAACTGTCATGCCACAAATGCATCAGCATGTTGATTTCCCAACCAGGGGAAACAACATTTTGGACATGGTTTACACTACACACAAGGGAGCATACAAGGCTTACCCCCTCCCCCACATAGGCCTCTCTGACCACATCTCTGTTGTGCTCAGACCGGCATACAGACCCCGTGTGAGGGTCTCCAGGCCGGCTCTGAAGCAGATCCAGGTGTGGCCAGAGGGGGCCTCGTCTGCACTACAGCACTGCCTCGGTACAACAGACTGGGCAGTGTTCAAACAGGCCGCCACATACAACAATCACACTGACATTGAGGAGTACGCAGACACTGTGACCTCCTACATCACCAAATGCATTGGTGATGTCACACACACAAAAACCATCACCACCAGGGCTAACCAGAAGCCATGGCTGACAGGGGAGGTTCACAGGCTGTTGAGAGCCAGGAACGCTGCCTTCAGAGCTGGGGATGTCCCCCATCTGAGGGCAGCAAGAGCCAGCCTGTCCCGTGGCATCAGGAAAGCCAAACACAGATACACACAGAAAATAACCGGACACTTTAGAGACAGCAGGGACACACGGAGTCTGTGGCAGGGCATCCAGAACATCACGGATTACAAACCCTTGCCACAGACCTGTGACAATAATATCACCCTGCTCAATGACCTCAACAGCTTCTTTGCACGGTTTGACGCAGGAAATGACACCCGGCCCCAAAAAACTCCACCACCTCCCCACGACCAGCCCCTGTGTGTGTCTGCAGCCAGCGTGAAGAGGACACTCTCCAGGATCAACACCCGCAAGGCTGCAGGCCCGGACAACATTCCTGGTCGTGTGTTGAAAGACTGTGCAGAGGAGCTCAAGGATGTCTTCACAGACATCTTTAATGCTTCTCTGAGCCAGGCTGTCGTTCCCTCCTGCTTCAAAACCACTACCATCGTTCCTGTGCCAAAGAAGCCCACTCCGGCCACTTTTAATGACTATCGCCCTGTTGCACTGACCCCCATCATCATGAAGTGCTTTGAACGGCTAGTCATGGCACACATCAAATCCATCCTCCCCCCCACCCTAGACCCATACCAGTTTGCATACCGGGCCAACCGCTCTACCGAGGATGCAATCTGTTCTGCACTTCACCCGGCTCTCACCCACCTAGACAATAAAGACTCGTATGTGAGAATGCTGTTCATAGATTTCAGTTCAGCATTCAACACTATAATCCCACAGCAGCTCATTATCAAGCTAGACCACCTGGGGCTTCAGACCTCACTCTGTAATTGGCTGCTGGACTTCCTCAGTGAGAGGCCACAGGCAGTGCGGGTCGGCAGAAACACCTCAAGCTGCATTAGACTGAGCACAGGAGCCCCCCAGTGCAGTGTGCTCAGTCCGATGCTCTTCACTCTGCTGACCCACGACTGCTCACCAGCGTTCAGCACCAATCACATAGTGAAGTTTGCGGACGATACGACTGTGGTGGGTCTCATCTCTAATAACGATGAGACAAACTACAGGAGTGAGGTGAGCCTTCTGATCCAGTGGTGCAGCAATAACAATCTCCTTCTTAATGTTGAAAAGACCAAGGAGATTGTTATTGACTTCCGGAGAGGCCCCACCCAGCACCCCCCACTGTCCATCAATGGTGCTGCTGTAGAGAGGGTGAGCAGCACCAAATTCCTGGGGGTGCACATCAGTGAGGACCTCTCCTGGACAGTGAATACTGTATCACTGGTAAAGAGGGCTCAGAAGCGCCTCTATTTCCTCCGCAAACTGAGGAGAGCTGGAGCCCCTCCACCCATTATGACCACCTTCTACCGAGGCACCATTGAGAGCGTCCTGACCAGCTGCATCACTGTGTGGTACGGGAGCTGCACTGAACAGAACAGGAAAGCCCTGCAGCGCATAGTGAATGCAGCTGGGAGGATCGCTGGTGTCTCTCTCCCCTCCCTCCTAGACATTTTTAACACCCGGCTCACCCGCAGAGCGTCCAGCATTGTGGGTGACCCGAGCCACCCCGCACATAGCCTGTTCAGCCTCCTGCCCTCGGGGAGAAGGTACCGGAGTCTCCGGGCCCACTCCACCAGGCTTTCAAACAGCTTCATCCACCAGGCTGTCAGGAGGCTGAACTCACACCCGAACTCCCACCTTACCCATCTCCCACCCCCCACCCCCCATATTGGCATAACCTGTATTCCATAAAAGACACATCACTCTAGACACTTTAAAAAAACTGCTGCTAAGGACGACCGTTGCACTGTTGCACATTTACATTTACTACTGGATTTTACTCCTGTTGCACTGTTGTTTACTACTGTTATTGCACACTTACATTTACTACTGGAATTTTTAGTACTGTTGTTTACTCCTCTTATTGATTTTTACCCCCGTTGCACTGTTGTTTACTACTGTTATTGCACATTTACTACTGGAATTTTTAGTACTGTTGTTTACTCCTGTTGCACTAGAATTACTACTGTTGCACACTTATTTTTATTTATCTTAACTCCAATGCACATTCTACTGCACATGACCAATTCACTGCTGTATCTTCCATTGCACATTTTGATGCACACTGCACACTTTGGAAATCTGTATATAGTATAGGTTATTTATTATGTTGCACTGTTTTAAGATTTTAGATCGTAGACTTTAGTTTTAACTTTAGATCTCTGTCTTAGATAGTTTTTGTTGTGTTTTGTCTTCATATTGTATTTTGTACACTGTCTTTTTGCACTACCTGGCCAGAGAGAAACGAAATTTCGATTCACTGTATGTTGAACACATATGGCAGAATTGACAATAAAGCTGACTTTGAACTTGAACTTTGAGTCTATTATCAATAAACACTAAAAGGAAAGGTCCACTGTGTAACTTGTCCGATTAGAGCGATTGCCACTGGCTTGTCTTCACGGAGATGTTATTGCTTTTCTAGAAATGCTATACCATTTTGCATTAAACATATCAAAAAATAAAGAAAAACTGCAATTGAATAAATGCAAGATTGAATTAGTGCCATACTGTGGAGTATTCTCAACTAAGAAGAAACCCTTCACCAGGAAAACATAAAGCTGATCTAGGGCTGGGTGATCTCAATTTTCGATTCGATCTTCCTCCATCTTATTGAAAACACAGACAGACGTAAATAGCAGGGTGTGCACTCCCACTATCAACAGGAACACGTGTGATGGCCGGGACTTGGTTTCACTCAGAAGAAGACTGACTTTTACTTTCCGTAACTTGGATTATAATAATAAGAAGCACCAGAGGAGAGAAAGAGGACAACAGGTGAGGAGTTGTGGCTGGAGCGTCTGACAGCAACGCAAACACAGAGACACTGGACTTAGGCTACGTTCAGACTGCAGCCTGAAGTGACCAAATCTGATTTTTTCGCTCCTATGCAACCTGTATCTGATCTTCTAATGAATTTTCAAATGCGACCCAGGCCACTTGGATATGTGGTCCTAAAACCGATACATATCCGATCTGTTGGCATGGGACTTCAGTCTGAACGGCCAGGATGCATTCATCCGACCTACATGTCATCAACAAGCAAGAGTGGTACAAGACGCTCACAAATGTACGCAAACGTTCTTCTTGTTATACAAAAATTGTGTATGAACTCAGTGAAGTCAGTGAAGCAGCAAAGCACATAGCAATCCCACCACTCTCAGCACCACCACGTTCCTTTCTACAGACATTGCTGCCACTGCCTCACAAAACACCAAGGCCAAAAACTTCCTCTGCCCTTCTCCTCCTTAAAACAAATAAGTTGTACATGTTCTGGCTCTGGTACGACAGCAACTTTAAAATCGCCAGGCGCTCAATGCTAGTGTCCATGTTTAGGCGACTTCCGTAAACACTGAACACGCTCACTGTGTGTGACGTCGTTGTATCCTACAATGCGCATGTGGGACTTTTTGGGGGCGTTTAAAGTTCACACTGGAGATCACATACAAGTCGCATTTAATTGGAAATGTGAACGACCTTGCAAAAAATTCGGATTTCACAAAAAAATCCGAATTGAGCATTAAGCCCTGCAGTCTGAACGTAGCCTTAGTGAAATTGTGCAGATTTAAGTCAAAACTTGTGAACACGTGAGGAGATAAAAAGAGACGCGCTGTGGTTCAGGCTGCTTTTTCCAAAACAAGAGCGAAAATCCTCATCAACACTACGCACTCTTACTGCCACACGATTGACCTGCCGATTAAAATGCGCATGCCTTATGGAGATGGACCAAAGTTGAGCCCTAGTTGACACCATATTTATCCGTGAAGGGCAGTCTTTGGACATTTTGTCTTTTTATCACCCAGGTTTCCAATACATATTATTTTACCAACTTCACATGGAGGGTCCTACTGCTCGTTTATTGCCTTATTTTTAATCCAAACTAACGGCTTGGTTTTAAAATGGGTTCAGGTGCGCTGGTACTTTGTCAGAGATTTAAATGGGCTGTTTTGCAAAATGAATCCCTTTTCATGGAGGATATTTCTTTGCACCAAACCATCAATGATTCATGTTTTTTTTTTGTGGCGATTGTTCACAGATTTTGGGCGAAACACTTTCACTTTCACATGTGGCACAGATGTGAGTTTTGACGCTGATCAAAAAACACTCCTCTGACTGCTTCTTGGAGTCCAACCACTGTTTATTTCACTTTGTAGAATTGGAATCAGAGGATATATTTATCATTTTAGTATAGAAATAAACAGAAACTAAACAATCCACGTTATCAGCAGCATAAAAAAAGCATACAATAAATTCAAATATTTTGCGTCAAGTACAGCCTTTTCTTTTTTTTTTTCAGAATCATCTATAGTCCCTCATTGCTCTATATTACATATCCGATATAGTCCAGTCTCACTCATCTGGACATCTTTTACCTAAACCCATGTTGTCCATCAAGTCCCAGAAGGATTACGGGACATCTGGTCTGAACACTGCCCCTGGTGGTGGTCTTGGAGAACTGCCTGATATAGGAGACTCATTTCTTCGACCTAAGATTGAGAAAACACGAGATTTTAACTTAAAGATGCATTGTGTCCCTACTTTTCTGGTGGAGGGTACGTCAAATCCCTTTTCTCCCTGGAGATGCAATTCCTTTGTCTGGAATGTTTCACAGTATGGCATTAAACCTTTCTATCATCATGGAGACTAAACTAGATCAAGTTAACTGGTCAGATCTGTGGAAAAGCAAGCCCGCTCACAGTCACAATGCCTGATTTTTAGGTATTTTTCAGCAATAAAACCAACAAAAACATAATTCCTAATATATAAATTTCACGATTCAGTTTCTGATTTTGACCTCACAACTTCTTATTTATTCCATTCTAGTACAGATTTTTGGAACTATAAGAGATGTAACTCACCAATACGTAGCCCCTTTTTGTCCAATCCAAACTAACAAGATAAGCAAACAAGATAATTTTTCTCTTGATCTTGAACCATCCCGACTAGCAAGCATTTTAGTCTCATTCAAAAAGCTCACACGTTTTTTATTTTTTTTTATTTTATTTATTTATTTATTTATTTTTTTTATTAAGAGCTAAAAAGGCATGACAAAACTGAAATATGACACAGAGCCATATTGTGATTGTGATTAGATTTGCAGTGGATGTTTGAAAAGTAGGATTATATTCATAGTGCACTTTGTAAACAACTCCAGGAGCTTTAACGTTTGAAAGAAGACTGAAATCTGAACGGATCAACTAAGACGAGAATCCCCTGCTTTTCAGAACAGGTTTGTAGAGGGCTTAGAAAAGGACTTTCTTACATTATATTATGCAGCCCCAATGCAAATTTTCTATTTGTATTAAAGCAGACCTATTCTGCAAAATTGACTTTTCAGAGCTTTTAACCATGTTTTACTGTTGTTGATTCCCCTTCTCAAATCATTTTAGGATATTGTATTATCCCTGTAGGGAAATTGTCCTTTGCATTTCACCCATCCTTTTGAAAGCAGTGGACAGCACATGGGGTGCCCGGGGACCCATCTCCACGATCTTGTTGCTAGGCTTGGTCAGGACTTCCTTAGCTGGAGGATTTTACCAGTGGTGCATGATTTGCGTTGATGGGGAAACCAGAATGCCCAATGGAGGAGACCGGACTGCCCGACCCGACTGACCCTGGAATCTAACCCTCCAGCATTGTGCCGCCTTAAACTTAAGATATGGATTTCTCTTGAATGTTTCACAGCATGGTATTAAACTTTTCTATCATCATGGAGACCAAACCAGACCAAGTTACAAGTCAAATCTGTGGAGAGGCAACCCCACTCCCAGTCAGAATGCCAGTTTTTAGAGGTATTTTTGAGCTTAATCCACCTGTAATTGGATAAATGTACGGTAGAGCTGTGGAACATTCCAGGCAGAGCAACGACGGACCCCCTACCAGACCACAAAGCGCACCTTTAAGTCGTTTTGTTCAAATGTTCAAATTATAATTGATCTACGTGTGTCATGGAGTATAATGATATAGCAGACTCAAGCACAGTATCCGTCCTTTAAAATAAGTTTGAGTATTGGGTACCCCTTTCTTTCCTCACGTCTGGGTTTGCCTTTAATCGAAACCAGTCAATGAGCGCCAATAGTCACAAAGCACAGACCATGACCGGCACTTCACCAGTTTAAAGTTGACTGTAATTGTTCCAGCGGACCACGGGCTGGGTCTGTAGAGTGACTGAACCTCTCTCACCATGTCAGCCCCACACAGAACCCCCATTAATCACTGCTCTGTTATTCTTACATTAAAAGAGTGAGGAGGTTGGGAGGGGGGTGAAGTAGAGCCACCGGGGGCAGACAGAACCACTGGACAGGCAGGCTACATACAGGCACGCTAATGTTTTGGTTTTAATTAGGATTTATAGGAACAGTTCGGTGGGCTGTCAGTTTGTGGTCAGTGGGCCCTGGGCAGCGTCCAGACAGGACTCAAATTAGAAGGAATTATAGAGCCATAACATTAGTGTTGTCTCTGCCACTAGTGTAAATCTGCTGAAGTGTTTATATGAGATGACAACATGATGGATCAGAAACACAAGGGCTCTGTGGCTGAAAATACAGGTGGGCTGTTGTCTATAAGAGTATATTGAATTATTGTTTTGAAAATAGTCTACCTATAAAAGTGTTTCTCAAGCTGTGGTACTGGCCTATTCACTCTACCCATTCCACATGCACTGTCCTATATTGCACAGGATTGACTCTTGTGAGGTTTAAGCCATGTGATAATGCTGTTACCTCATCAAAAAACATACCTGGAGTTGTGTTTTGTTACAGTCACACAGGTATGGCCAGTAACTTTGTTATTAGTCTGTCTACATCTCCAAAGCTCAAAATGCTCTGTTCCACCTGGTGATGTCATGAAGCGGTATCTATCCATCCATCCATCTTCTTTAGCTTATCCGGGGCCGGGTCGCGGGGGCAACAGTCTAGGCAGGGACTCCCAGCCTTCCTTCACCCCGGACACTTCCTCCAGTCCCTCCGGAGGGACCCCAAGGCGTTCCCAGGCCAGCCGGGGGACATAGTCCCTCCAGCGTGTCCTAGGTCTTCCCCGGGGCCTCTTCCCGGTGGGACATGCCCAGAAGACCTCCCGAGGGAGGTGTCCAGGAGGCATCCGGGACAGATGCCCGAGCCACCTCAGCTGCTCCTCTCGACGTGGAGGAGCAGTGGCTCTACTCCGAGCCCCTGCCATGTGACTGAGCTCCTCACCCTATCTCTAAGGGAGCGCCCAGCCACTCTGCAGAGGAAACTAATTTCGGCTGCTTGAATCCACGATCTTGTCCTTTCAGTCATTACCTAGAGCTCATAGGCTCCATAGACCATAGGTGAGGGGAGGAACGTAGATTGAATTGAGAGCTTTGCCTTTTGGCTCAGCTCCCTCTTCACCACAACGGTCCGGTTCAGCAAGCACATCACTGCCATGAAGTGGTATTTTTAAAGTTAACAGCTACCTTTTCAAGTTAACAGTCACCTTTTATTTTTTGTTCAGTAGAGATTGGCAATTCCAGGGCTGAAATCATCCAAACAGGCTTTTTGCTTATCTTTAGCCATTTTAACCTTCATCGGGGCAATGGTGTCCAGAACATTCAAAACACTCGAAGTCACGAGTTTAACAAATAATCAGCATTAGAACATGAGGTGTTTTCAGAGTTTATCATTTCCATGAACAGTGCACCTGTGTTTTCATTTATGTGTTTCCTTCAAACAACTGTAGGACCCGCCAGAAATCATCCAAATGATTTTAGTGAAGATTGTATGGAGTTTAAAAACACAGTGGAGCAAGATTTGTGAGTTAAATGTGTGAATGAAGCAAAACACAAGTCCAGGTATTTTTGTGATGAGGAAACAACATTATAATATAAATCAGAGAATAGCGTAATAACTATTTGCTTTTTATAGTTTATTTATGTATTTATTTTTACTGTTTATTTGAATGCTTTTGTATTTGTTTATTATTGTAAGGAAACCTGCAGATTCTTCTTAAGTTCTAGAGTCTTAATTCATTTTTTTATCATTCACATTTTTGTTCTTCTTGGAGTTAATACATGTTTGGAGCTACTTTGTTATGGTGTAGTACAGGGGTCGGCTGATGTGGCTCAGTACAGTGGTCCCTCATTTATCGCAGTGGTCATGTTCTAAAAATAACCCACAATAGGCGAAATGTGCAAAGGTATTACATAATGAAATCAAAGATCCAAACCTGTTTTTAGGCTCTAAACATATTGCGTGTATTTCACAGTTCGTCTGATCGAGCCTCTTCGTCCTGGCGCCGCTCCGCTGTTGCGCGTTTTGTCGGGGAGAAAACTTGCAAACAAACAGCACTTCAGAGTCACACTGCGAGCGATCCAACATTTATATAAATTTGGCTGAACGCGTTCTGTCCTGTACAGGAGACACGGAGGAGAAGGACTGACGAATCGGCAAAGGTCTACAGTCCCTTATCAGGACGCAGAACACAATGCGCATTGATACACTATTAAAAAAATCAGCGAAACAGCGAGGCCACGAAAAGTGAACGATATAGCGAGGGACCACTGTATTTGATTAAAATGTATTTTATTTTAGTTTGTTCATTTTCAAAATGTAATTCTATGGCACAAAGGCAAAAAAGAAAAACGTTATATGCAGTGTTATTTCATTTTAAATTTCAAAAGGGATTTGTGGCTCCCAGTGTTTTCTTTACAGTATGAAACGGGTCCAAATGGCTCTTTGAGTGGTAAAGGTTGCTGACCACTGGTGTAGTATAACCATAGACTGTATAAAAAAGTGGATTAAGCAAGTTACAGGGGTGAATTTGGAGCCAATGTTTACATTATGAATAGGATTTTTTTAATGGACAGAATAGTGAAATAAAAACACCAGGGTCATGTAGAGCGGGTTAATACGAACATTTTAAGACCAAAATGATGAGGCTCACTGTAGCAGTTAAAGAGAGAGGGGCCACAATATTCCAATGTAAGTCAATCAGGAGCCAGGGTCAGTAGAAGTCGGAAGAGCTGCATGTGAACTTCCTATTTGGAACGCGGCGGCTAGTGTGTTAGCTATGTCCATTTATGGGTGATTCTCCAACTACAGTCAAATTTGGTCATGATATTTTTCAGAAAATCCAACACATATTTTTAGAAATATTTTTGATTTGTTCTACTTCATCACAATGTGTAGAAACATTAACTGATAGTGGTTGTGATGAAATTACATGAATATTAAATAAATAATAATAAATAATAACAATAAATAAAGTGATGGAAATGACTGTTGTGGAAATGACATATTAGCATGCTAATCTCTGTTTTAGAGTTAGCATAAAATATACTCAAAATACACAATATAAAATGGTATTTTTCTCATTATTTGTACATTCAAAGGAAATATGAGGTGTTTGGAAATGACGACCAATAAACCTACTCTTGGTTTTGCAAAACTTTACCTTGATTTTGTTTTGTTCTTGTTTCCCTTCCTTCCATGGAGCTAATGCTGCTATGCTAACATAGAGCTCCTGTCACATCACAACTGATGTGGTTCAAGTCAACAAAGGTTTAAAAAAAAAAGTTAAAAGTTACATTTTGTGGTGGAACTGACAGAGATCCCCAGGGACAGGTGTTCTTTTTATGAAAATAAATAAAATACTATCTTTCAAGCACATTATATTTTTCATTAAAATAAGGAATTTCTGTGTCATTTGTCAATGAAGTTACTGTTGAATCAAATTTAATTTCAGTCTTATGAGGGACTGAGAGTCCAAAACCTGGCCAAGGGACAAAGGACATGTAGCAAAAACACTCAATATAAAACCATATATTATATAATAAAAATCCTATTTATCTATCACAAAGTTCATCTTTGTGTCTAATAAGTGCAGCATGAATAAAAAATGACAAACGTGTTTTTGTTTTTCTTATTTCTGCCTGGAAAACAAATTCTTTGATAGTTGGAGAATCACCCTTATATATAAAGTCTATGAGTGTACCCATATTCCTGGTTCAGAACCAGTTTAAATCTGGAATAGTCCAGTTATAGACCTGGTTTAGATCTGGTGGTCAAATATTTTCTTAGCTGGCCACGTGGTGTGAAAGGACATTAGCACATTACTGGTGGATTGCAAAAAATATTATCTTATCATCATTATCAGATGAATCTCATGAAGATTTCTGTAAGACTCTAGAATAAAAATGGCAAACTGAAGTATAATGGTTCCAGTATAGGATCAGTTTTATATTTGTTGTAGTAGTTAGAGAGAAGTTACAGAGTGGCATACTGTTTTATTCTATAGCAGATGTTTTGTTTTGCAGACTGTTTTATTCTATAGCAGATGAACAGTGAGGGAAAATACATAATTTATATGCATAAGGTAAACACGCACAGAGCCTTGGGTTATGCAACACAACAGGCGAAGGTTATAGTTCTGAGTCCTCTGTATTAAACTCTATAAAAGAGAACAGTTACAAAACCAGGAATGAAACAAAGCTTAACAACTCACTATAAGGCTGAAGCAGGTTTATTGAATCGAAACTTGTAATTTATTAAAATAAACCATCAGATAATTGTTATATCTGACTCCAAAACATGCTGAGAGAAAATACAGCACTGATACAATACTGAGCTTGGATTTCTGCACCTATACTTACAAATTGCTAGATAGGGTATCTGTTTCAGTTCACCGGATATCCCGTTTTGTCTATAAATTGGTGTAATAAGACTATTTGATGGATGATGTTACCCCAGTTTGCTCATAAGTATTGAATTTATATTTTTACGGAGCTGTTTTGTATCAGTTGTAACAGTTAAAAACACATTTTGGATCTGTTTTGTATACGTTATACTGTACATAAATTTAAAAAAAAATCAGTCTCTACCCTAGTATTATATTGGGTATTGGCAGATTATTAATGGCAAAGTATCAACATTAGTATCGGACTAAAAAAAGGTGGATTTGTGCGTCCCTGACTAACAGAGCAGGAGTTAAATCCAAATGACACAGGAAACAAATATATGGGGAAAAAAAGTCTCTTAAGTATGTTCTATCACTTGATATCAGTTGAGCTTCTTCTTGGTCACGTAAAAATCTCACATTTGCAACATCTAATCAATTAGTTGAGCAGACGCAATTATCACAAATTCTAGAGTTATTTCTGTCATTGGATGCTCTGCAAAGAACAAATATCTTGTCTTTTTATTAGTGCTGTCAGGCAATTAAAAAAATAATGTAATTAATTACAGGATTTGTAATTAATGAATCTAATTAATCACATTTTAATCTTGTGAGAGAGAGAGAGAGGTTAAGAGAGAGAGAGAGGTTGAGAGAGTGAGTGAGAGAGGTTGAGAGAGAGAGAGGTTGAGAGAGAGATTGAGAGAGAGAGAGGTTTAGAAAGAGAGAGATGAGAGAGAGAGATTGAGAGAGTGAGAGAGGTTGAGAGAGAGGTTGAGAGAGAGAGGTTGAGAGAGAGATGAACGAGGTTGAGAGAGAGAGGTTGAGAGGGAGATGAGAGGGAGAGATTGAGAGAGAGAGAGAGAGAGAGAGATGAGAGAGAGAGGTTTAGAGAGAGAGAGATGAGAGAGAGAGATTGTGAGAGAGGTTGAGAGAGAGAGAGCGATTGAGAGAGAAAGGTTGAGAGAGAGAGGTTGAGAGAAAGAGAGAGCGATTGAGAGAGAGAGCTTGAGAGAGATGAGAGAGAGAGAGAGAGAGAGGTTGAGAGAGGGAGGTTGAGAGAGAGGGATGAGAGAGAAAGAGATTGAGAGAGTGAGAGAGGTTGAGAGAGAGGGTGATTGAGAGAGAGAGAGAAAGGTTGAGAGAGAGAGGTTGAGAGGGAGATGAGATGAGAGAGCGATTGAGAGAGAGAGAGCGATGAGAGAGAGAGAGAGATGAGAGAGAGAGAGGTTTAGAGAGAGAGAGATTGAGAGAGAGAGCGATTGAGAGAGAGAGGTTGAGAGAAAGAGAGAGCGATTGAGAGAGAGAGAGAGGTTGAGAGGGATGAGAGAGAGAGAGAGGTTGAGAGAGAGGGGGATTGAGAGAGAGAGAGAGAGAGTGAGAGAGAGGGAGGTTGAGAGAGAGGGTGAGAGGGAGGGGAAAGTGGTGGAGAGAGAGGTTGAGAGGGAGATGAGAGTGAGAGAGAGAGAGAGATTGAGAGAGAGTGAGAGAGGGTGAGAGAGAGAGGTTGAGAGAGAGATGAAAGAGGTTGAGAGAGAGAGGTTGAGAGGGAGATGAGAGTGAGAGAGCGATTGAGAGAGAGAGAGAGAGCGATTGAGAGAGAAAGGTTGAGAGAGAGAGGTTGAGAGAAAGAGAGAGCGATTGAGAGAGAGAGCTTGAGAGAGATGAGAGAGAGAGAGAGGTTGAGAGAGGGAGGTTGAGAGAGAGAGATGAGAGAGAAAGGTTGCAGGAGAGTGAAATTCAGAGAGAGAGGTTGAGAGAGCGAGAGAGAGATTGAGAGAGTGAGTGAGATTGAGAGAGTGAGTGAGAGAGATTGCAAGAGAGAGAGGTTGAGAGAGAGGTTGAGAAAGATTGAGAGAGTGAGTGAGATTGCAATTAAAAAATTGCAATTTAAAATGCGCACATTGAATTCCTGCTCATAATTAATTGCATTAATTTTTATAACGCATTCATTTGCAGTGTAATTAATTAATCTAATTAACGCCTTAAACTGACAGCCATACGTTTTATAGAGAATCCTTGTTGTACCTGTAATTTAGACGAGATATGCATCGGATCCTTGTTTTGGTCTGAAATGTTAATGCCTCTGGAGTTGTTTACGATGTGCTTTCTGAACCACAGACTGTATGAAGAAGTGGACTAACGGAGTGTAACATTAACCATCGTGTTTGGTTTTAGTCAAATGAAGCCCACTGAGGCTTGCAGTTATAGGGGCGAATTTGGAGCCAGTTTCATATTAGGAATAGGAATTGAACTATGGACAAAATGGCGAAATAACACCGGGATCATGTACAGTGGGTTAATGATCCCCGGGTTAAACATTTTAAGTTGAAAATCATGAGCCTGACAGCAGCAGATACAGAGAGAGGGTCAGCTCTTCTTTCAATACAAAGTGAAAGAAGCGTGCCCATGCTCACTTCCTAAGTAACAAAACAGTACTTCTTCCACCACCTCCACCCATACTCATCAGAAAAATTGACCTATATAGATTTAATTGCTGGTTTAATTGATTACCGGATTACTGCAGCCCTACAACGCTCCATTACTGTTGCCCACTCCTGAATTTGCATTTGAGATTTTTTTACATAATGACACTCATTTAATTCAGTGAACAGGAGTTTGGTTTAAATGGATGTGTTAAAAGAGTGAGAAGTGCAGCTTTTAAGTCATTAAACCAAATGACAGGAAACAAGAGTGTATTTTTCATCGACACACAAATAGTCTGTTTAGTTTAAGTGATCTGTCACCCAGTGAACCAGAACATGGAGAAAGTAGGACTCAAGTACAGAGCACCAGAGAGGGCAACCTTCAAAGGCCCAGTTTGGAGATTTGACCCAAATCCTGTATGCACCTCGTAATAATATTTTCATAAATGAAATGTCAAATTCCATTTTGGACTTTTCAGTAATATATGTATTTATTATGCGTGTATTAGACATACACAGGAAAAATGTATAAGGTGTTTTCACGTGACATCATAATCCGGAAGTCCGCCATGTTTGAGATATTCGAAACAAAGCAAATATTCCACTTAAAAAAAAAGCTAAATGGTGAACTATTGTCGGGCCCTCTGCGTCACAGCACATCGGACAGAGAAAAACACCTGCATTTCTCTCGTTTACCTAGTAGTGACCGACCAGGGTGAACAGACAGAGCGATTATCAAAGGAAAGGAGGCGACAGACAAGGCGACAGAGGCGGAAAGACGATGTTAATATTTAAACTTTGCAAAATGGGAGTATTTGCAAAAGCAATATACAAGTACTTAAAGATCCCATGACATGGTACTTCTTGATGCTTTTATATGGCTCCTTAATGGTTCCCTAATACTGTAAATGAATCCTTCTTTAAAATCAACACTCAGTGCATGAGAAACAGAGATAAGATGAGAAAGAGTATTTTTTCTCCCTCAGAACAGGTCATAATGGGAGTTGTTGCTTGAATGCAAGTGAGGAGAAAAAAGCTGGCCAATAGTAGAGGGTGGGGGCGTGGCCAAACGCTCCGGTCTCCGCTGTAGCTCACAGCTGATCCATTTCCTTGTTTTTGCACGGGGGGAGAGATTTGAAGCGTTCCATTGAAAAATAAACACATTTCCACATAAAATAAAATTAAACCACTGCTGTTCAAAGGTCCCGAGGCTCAGATAAAGGACTTCTGAGCCTAGAAACACTCGGACGTGCCTCCAGGCAAATAAAAAAACGCATTTCGCATTGCCTAACGCATTCGCAGTCCAAACTCTCTGGGCGTAATTTACAGAGACGCTGAGTACAGACAGACTTTCTTCAGGATTTGCATTTGCATTTCTTTTTTCGATCTGACGTCAATAAGGTGCCTTGTTCAAACTCGCCCGTTTGAGCTCCGATTTTTGTAACGCAGAAAAGGATCGCAAATGCTCAGTTTAGACATTTCACAACTTTTAACGATGGGGGGGGGGGGGCTAAACAGGGTAGGGGAGCTCACATTAACGTTCAAAAACCTCAAAGTGAAAATTTCACCTTTAAACACGTTACACATGTAATACAAGTATGCCGACCTTTGCCATCACAATATGTTTGTCTCCAATTTTCTGCACTTTGCGCTCTAGTACCAGCCACAAACAAACTGGTTGTTGCCTCCAGACCTTTAGAGCTCTGAAAGTCTTGTGCTGTATAAGGGTTTGGGGAGAAGACCAGGTAGTTGACAATATCAGGATCGCTTACAGCAGCAGAATCGACAAATCGCCACTGTCACTGAACAAATTTGAATCCATCTCATATGGATCTTCTTCCCAATTCATTTGAGTTTGTTCATATAACACTCCTTTTCTTTGGCATCCAACTTATCTCTATACAAGTTTGTTTTTTTTGTTTTTTTCTGCACAGTTGCTTTATAAGCGTGTTTACTTTGAGTGAGCAATATCTCCCACATGACCGCACATCCGGGTCATGGTCAGATTTTTCGAATCTGTGAAAACGCTCTATACTGCGACTGCAAGAAAAGGGTTAGCTATCTGCTCAGATTGCTGATGGAAAGCTCTTGAAATGTATTTTAATGTGTTGCATTGTTGTTATCATATAAATAATTTAGTAACAACATAAATTTATTTTTTGAATTTCAGTCTCTAAGCAGTTAATCCATGCCATGCTTCAATCAATGAACAATTCAGGTCAATGTTTTCCATTTTATTAAAGGTGCATTATGTCACTTTTCTCATGGAAATTAGTTCTTCACCAGCTTGTTTCCAGAAAAGATTGCGTTGCCTACAGTGTTACACAGTTTGACCTTTAACTTCTCTATATCCAAGAAGTTACAGTATAGATCTGTGGAAATGTGACCCTGCTCACACAAGAATGCATGTTTTCCAATAATATCTTTGCTATAAAAACACTATAATTGAACACATTCAAGATAGAGAAGTTTAATGTTGCCAGGAATATGCCAGGCCAACCAAAACATCGCCTCTCTACAGATCTGTATCTTGACATATACTATCATCTACTTGTGTAGAGAGATACATTTAATGCCATACTATGGAACATTCCAGGCAAAACAAAAACTTCTTCAAGGAACAAGTAAGTAGCATATCCTTCACCAGAAAGTAACATCTAAGACCCCTTTAAATAATGCATAATATGCATTATCAGGCCATCCTAGTAAAATATATTAAAAGTGTCTATACTCATCTTTTGGTACTACAGGAGAAATATCAGAGTTTCCACAAAACTGTTGTGTTCTGCTCACAACATTTCTTGGTGTTTCCTCCAGCCTGAAGATTTAGTCTAGGGCTGAGGTCGGATGTGAGGATGTCAGGATGTCAGGATGTCTTCAGGCCTCAGGTGGTGTCTGTCTGTTTATGTTTCTTTGTCTGTTTCTCTGTCTGTTTCTTTGTCTGTCTGTCTGTTTCTCTGTCTGTTTGTCTGTTTCTCTGTCTGTTTCTCTGTTTCTCTGTCTGTTTGTTTCTCTGTCTGTTTCTCTGTCTGTTTCTCTGTTTGTTTCTCTGTCTGTTTTTCTCTGTTTCTTTGTCTGTTTCTCTGTCTGTTTCTCTGTTAGTCTGTCTGTTTCTCTCTCTGTTTTTCTGTCTGTTTCTGTTTGTCTGTCTGTTTGTCTGTCTGTTTATGTCTGTTTTTCTCTGTTTCTCTGTTTATCTGTCTGTTTCTCTGTCTGTTTGTCTGTTTCTTTCTCTGTTTATCTGTCTGTTTCTCTGTGTTTGTCTGTCTGTTTGTCTGTTTGTTTCTCTGTTTGTTTTTCTGTTTGTCTGTGCACAGGATCACAGCACTGACTCCTCTCCTCCTCCTCCTCCTCCTCCTCTTCCTCCTCCTCCTCCTCCTCTCCTCCTCCTCCTCCTCCTCCTCCTCCTCCTATCAAACACTGTCTCTGCTCCACACAGCTGCATACAGGCCTGGAGTCTTGGTCAATTTGTGATTTTATTTTGTCTCCGTTTTAAGATGTTGTCCCTTTGTTAATAGCAGAAGGCACACGCATTTACGGTCACATTTTTATATAGCGCATGAAAAATGATTTGTTTTTTGTTGTGATAGGGATTTCTATGGAAGCCCATTTCCGCCAGTAAATAAAAAATAAAAGCCTCACGAAAAATCTTAATTATGAATTTTAAAGTCAATTCTGAATCTGCCCTTGTCATGCAAGCACACGGTCATTTTCCTGAAGAGGCCATCCTCCAGGAGTTCAGGACATCGCCACATAGTTGTTTTTGTGAATGTTGTAAAAAGAGAGATATCCACATAAATCCCATATGAAGGGCTACGTGTAAAATGTCCATCTAGTATGTTACTCTGGCCATGGTAGCTGGTTTCATCCACCTTTTGCTCTGCGGTGCACTCGGTCTCCTGGCCCTGGTAGAGAATTGATGAGCTTTGCTGGGCACTTGGCACTGGCTACTTCGAGCTGCTCAGTGATGAAAATATTGGCACATAACAAATAATTTAGATACAGAGTGAAGTGAATTTGTAAAATAACTACACATTTTTCCTTGTTGTGGGTTCATACATGGCTTCTCCAGGAAAATGGTCACACCAGCCCAACCTCCTAATGATGAGTTTCAAAGATTCAAAGCTTTTATTGTCATATGCACAGTAAAGAAACACGTTTCCCTGTACAATGAAATTCTTACTTTGCTGCTCACCCTGGGTGCCAAGAGCATGCAAAAAATGTAATATAGATAAATAAGATAAAGAGGACCATGTAAAAAAGTATAATCAAATAGAAACAATCTTTACAGAATATACACTATGAAAAATATAGGCTAGGTGATGTACATATTTACAGATAATGGGCAACATTAGTTTTATGTGCAACTGTCAGTAGTAAAAACAGGGTGTAAACATGGTTGATATAGTGCAAAACTCGTAATTATGACTTTTAAACTCGTAATTATGACTTTTAAACTCGTATTATGACTTTTAAACTTGTAATTATGAGTTTAAAAGTTATAATTACAGGTCTGTAACTAATCCATCTAAGACTAATTCATCTGTCAATTACAACCATCTGAACTTGAGAGATGAAGACTGTATCCAGATAACACCTCTTTTGTAGTAATGGAGAAGCAGATGTTCTTGGCTGAGCAGACAGTAGTGAAGACTGGCAGGTGTCACTCCAAATGGGAATTTGCAGTTTTGTTTTTTATTTTTTTTATTTTGGGCAAGTAAGCAATTTACATTCTTTTAAAAGTGCAATAACAGAAATAACAATAAACAGAAATAAAAACAACAAAAAAACAAATGCTAAAAATTTGCCCAAAAGGGCAGGGGAAGAAGAAAACTTTTAATCCCCCTCTTCTAATTTAACATAATGAGCTTTCTTTTGCATTCTTCAGACATTTTACATTAGACTATTTACAAAAGGATAACAACAATGGTAAAGAAATTAAGGATACCAACAATGGAAACAGACGCAGATACAGTAATACAGGGGTGCTCAAACTTTTTTTGACCGGGATCTACTTTTGAGGTTGATGGTGTGCCAAGATCTACCGGGGGGTGATCTCGGCACACACACACACACACCTTATTCTTGGTTCAGACCTGGTTTAGACCTGGTTTAGTCCTGGTTTAGACCTGGGTTAGTCTTGGTTTAGTCCTGGTTTAATCCTGGTTCAGCCCTGGTTTAGTCCTGGTTTAGTCCTGGTTCAGACCTGGTTTAGAGCTGGTTTAGTCCTGGTTTCGACCTGGTTTAGTCTTGGTTTAGTCCTGGTTTAGTTTTGGTTCAGACCTGGTTTAGACCTGGTTTAGTCCTGGTTTAGACCTGGTTTAGTCTTGGTTTAGTCCTGGTTTAATCCTGGTTCAGCCCTGGTTTAGACCTGGTTTAGTCCTGGTTTAGACCTGGTTTAGTCTTGATTTAGACCTGGTTTAGTCCTGTTTCAGACCTGGTTTAGACCTGGTTTAGTCCTGGTTTAGACCTGGTTTAGACCTGGTTTAGTCCTGGTTTAGACCTGGTTTAGTCCCGGATTAGTCCCGGTTTCGACCTGGTTTCGACCTGGTTTAGACCTGGTTTAGTCCTGGTTTAGACCTGGTTTATTCCCGGTTTAGTCCCAGTTTAGTCCCGGGCCCCTGCTGCCAGCTAATCTGTCCCTTTGATGCAGAAATAACATGATAATATGACTCACCCCATAAGAACGCGGTCAGCACCGTAGTAACAGTTTGCTGCGCTGTCGATAGTTCGCTTAGCCACGTGTATCGCGCTGTATATCCACAAACTTTAATTATTAGGAGCTCTGGAGAAAGGGACATATCCCGAACGTATCGACGAATTACACCGAAAGGTGAGGGATTTTCATGCCTGCAGTGAAGCGGCGAAGCAAGTACTACAGCAACTTGACTTGTGGTGACTTCCGTAAACATTGAGCATGCTCGCTGCGTATGACCTCGTCATGTCCTCCGGGGCGCTTGCGCAAAAAATCGGATTTCACAAAAAAATCGGAATTGAGCATTAAGCTCTGGTGATCGACTGACACTTGGCCCCCGAGCTACCGGTCGATCGCGGTTGACGCATTGAGCACCCCTGCAGTAATGTAACAAACCAACAATGGTGCGGAAACAACAAGCATAAAGCAGCTCTACAGAAGTTTGTCCTAATACTCAGACCCACTCTCTTTGTACTGTGACCAGACCATGTGTTTATAAAACAACTTGAATTTATGGATATTGGCATTTCTTGAGACGTGTATCCAGACTGTTCCAGAGTTTTACACAACATGTAGACACACAGAAACATTTACAGGTAGTTCGAACATTTGGCATTTTGAAATTTCCATACCCTCTTAAATTATGAGTTCTCTCTCATTTTGCACAAGTTTTGTAGATTCCTTGGTAGTAAATTGTTGAATGCTTTAAATAATATTGTCAGTGTATCATATTTTACAATGTCAGGAATCTTTAAGAGCTTAGATTGAATAAAAAGATTATGGGTGTGTTCTATTAATCCAACCTTATGGATGATTCGCAAAGCTCGTTTTTGTAATATAATCAATGGATTAACTGTACATTGGTAAGTGTTCCCCCACACTTCAACACAATATGTGAAATAAGGAGAACCAATGAACAGTGTAGTGTACGAAGGGCATTTTGATCAAGGTAATACTTCACTTTGTTTACTATAGCAAGACTTTTGGAAATTCTGGTTTTTATATATCTAATGTAGGGATGGGAATTGATAAGATTTTTACGATTCCGATTCCATTATCGATACTGCTTAACGATTCGATTCTTTATCAATTCTCTTATCGATTCTAATTTTGGGAAAAAAGGAGAACAAACTGTTTGATTAGCACCAAGATTAGCACTAGTCCTGGCCTAGTCCTGGCCTAGTCCTGGTCTAGTCCTGGTTTAGTCCTGGTTTAGTCCTGGTTTAGTCCTGGTCTAGTCCTGGTCTAGTCCTGGTCTAGTCCTGGTCTAGTCCTGGCCTAGTCCTGCTCTAGTCCTGGTCTAGTCCTGGCCTAGTCCTGGCCTAGTCCTGGTTTAGTCCTGTTCTAGTCCTAGTCTAGTCCTGGTCTAGTCCTGGTTTAGTCTTAGTCTAGTCCTGGTCTAGTCCTGGTTTAGTCCTAGTCTAGTCCTGGTCTAGTCTTGGTTTAGTCTTGGTTTAGTCCTGGTTTAGTCCTGGTCTAGTCCTGGTTTAGTCCTGGTCTAGTCCAGGTTTAGTCCTGGTCTAGTCCTGGTTTACACCTGGTCTGGTCCTGGTCTAGTCCTGGTCTAGTCCTGGTTTAGTCCTGGTCTAGTCCTGGTCTAGTCCTGGTTTAGTCCTGGTCTAGTCCAGGTTTAGTCCTGGTCTAGTCCTGGTCTAGTCCTGGTTTACTGCACAGGCTAATGTTGACCTAAGCCGCTGCTTTCACCTACTATCTCCATTTGATGCAGAAATAATATCATAATAATGTGACTCATCCCGTGTCAGATAATTTGCGTGTCTCCACGTGTATTCGTATATTCGCTTATATCCCGGACTTTCTGCTGCTAAGTATCCGACCTCACTTTGTAGAGGAGCTCCGGATAAACGGACCTGTCCTGAACCTGTTCCGAACGTCTCCCGAACATGTCATGTCAAGTGGAAGTTAAAAGTCCATTTTCACAAAAGTTCTTGTCATGTGAAAATAGTATACAAACTCCGTATCACTGAAGCACGTATCAATCCCACCACTTTTGTGCGTAATTCGTGCTGGCTGGAATCGATAAGAGAATCGTTAGATAAACTTCTAATCGATTCTGTGGAATTGAAACACACGGAACCGGCTCTCAACAGGAACCGGTTCTTGATTCCCATCCCTAGTCTAATGTGGGCTTTCCAATGATAATTTACTGCCTGTTATAACTCCCAGGAATTTATTGTCATTTACATTTTCAATTTATACACCGTCAATCAGGATTGGTAACTCTGTGTTAATCTTGTGATTACCAAACATCATTGCCTTGGTCTTATTCAAGTTTAATGACAATTTATTAATATCCATCCACTTTTTTATTTTGTTTACTTAGTTGTTTTCTTAGCCGTTTCTAAATACATCACTGTATCTTTGAGCAAGACATCTCACCAGCAACAACAAATAAAAAACATATTTTGGCTTATATCATTGTTCACCGTGGTTGTCCTTTTTACAGCCCTGACTGTGATTGTGTGTTTTTGCATTGTCAATCCCCGGAGGACCGTCCTGCGGAGAAAAGATAGAGCGTTTCTAAAAGAGCAGCATTTTTGTTCAACTTTATGGCTGTGCTGTGGTCTGTGGAAAATACTGCTGTTTAAAACCTGTGAAATATTGCGTAGATGTGGTTCTGTTTGCCCTGTTTGAAGCACAAAAAGACCATAAATTGCTTGCCAAAAAACCAACAAAGAAAAGTGACACGAGTAGAAAATACAGCAGCGGGAGACAGCTGAGCTCATTGAAACCTCAGCCCAGCGCTAATATAAAACTGTCCATCTCAATCACACAGAAGACGGCCTCTGTGTCTGCATGACGATTTCTGAAAATCGTGGGGAAAGTTACAACCGTTAGACAATGTGAGATCATGGTTTTGTCACAAGAATGTTCACTCACAATTACAAGTGTTGACACAATCTCCAACGCTTTGCTTGATAAGTTCCAGACTGCCAGCTGTGGTATTAGATCATTTTTATAGGAATTTAGGATAATAAAGTATACAGTATATAATCAGTAATTGTTAGTAAAGGTCCTATATTACACAAAATGGACTCATGTGAGCTGTAAGCCATGTTATAATGTTATTACCTCCCCCAAAACATATCTGGAGTTGCATTTTGTATCATCCACACGTTTAAGTACCCTTTATTATTCATCTGTCTTTATCTCCAAAGCTCAAAATGCTCTGTCCAGTTTATGATCGTGAAGCAATAGTTTTCAAGTTTACAGCTATTTTTTACCTTTTGTTTAGTAGAGATTGGCTATTCCAGGGCTGAAATGATCCAGATGTTGCTAGTGAAACTGTATGGGGTTTAAAAACACAGTCCTGTATCAAAACATGACCTCACAAGGATGTTGGGACAGAGTGTTTTCTGTTTGAGAGAAGAACTCAGTCCAAAATATGCAGGATTTGTGCGTTAAACATGTTTGAATGGAACAAAACACAAGTCCAGGTCTGTTTTTGATTAGGAAACATTATAACATAGATCAGAAAATAACATAATATATGTTTTTTAAAGAAACACTATGTAACTTTTTCTTTTCCACTAAGATGAGACACTGCTTTCTGAGATTACTTTGCTGGAATGTCACATTAAACTTATTGTATCTCCATGGAGACGAGCTGGTGATGCCACCAGGCTGAGTTACAGGTCAGATCTGTCCCTGTAAAAAAAAAAAAGGCATTTTTTTTTAAACAATAGAAGCACCTGTAATTTAATAAATACAAGGTGGATAAGTTCAGTGCCATGCTATGAAATATTCCAGGCACAGCAATTGCCAGAAAAGTTATGTAATGCAACTATTACATACAGAATACACAGATACACTTACACACCACGGAAGCTGAGGGCGCATGTAGGCATTACAGATTCTCAGGAAATGCGTTTTTTGTGGTTTTTTTTTTTTTTTTTTTTTTCCAAATTTGTGATTTTTATTTTTTTGCATTATGTGCTAGTTGAGATCATGATGAAGCCTCTCCATGTTTCAGATAACAGCATTAGTGACGTTAAAACATACATTTTTAATTTCAGAAATGCTTGTTAGGCAAGGAGGGCTGAAGAGACCAAACTTTGAGAGGCTGTTTCTGGAATTTCTGGAATCTGCTATGGCTGCTTTCAAATAGAGATAACTTTTTAAAAATATTGTCAGATTTTCACATATAAGACATCATTGGAAATCTTACAACCTGTACTTTCAGAATCTATGAATACCTCAAAACGTCTCTGCGACGACTTGGTATTGGTTTTCCTGCGGTTGGACACATTTGTGCAGAATGAAACAATGATCTAAAATTCCATTAACGATTGTGCTTGTGTGGTAGGTTAGGTTAGGTTTCTTTATTAGTCTCCACCAGGGAGAAATTTGACTTGGAGCTAAGGGGAGGTTGCAGTACAAACAGAAAGATTTGCAATATACATACACGACATCAGATAAAATGATAGCGGTGTTGGCACAGACATAAACATATTGGGTTGTCCCACCCCCCGCCCCTTACCATCCCCCCAAACCATCACCCGCTCCCCGCATTCCCGTTAACATTCCCCATCATTCCCCATCCCCACCATCAGTACCCTTCTCCCAAACCAAGCACCATCACTCTTAAATAATACATATACACATTTATCCTGTCGCAAAAGGGGAAATTCAGTTTGTCAACTGGACAAAGTGTATTTGGTCGAATACGATTTGCAGCTCATCCAAGCTACTTCTTCAGTTCTGGCTAGAGTGCTGGTGGACACTGCTTATATCTAGCTGCAGGGAGGAGCTAACTACAATGACATTACTATGAAACTATCACACCTATTTGTTTTCAGTTTATGTCTGGGACCTTGTTAGCATAGCCATTCAGGGCCATAATGGAAGTTTTCACACCTCTGGACCTGACCTGGCTAACCGTTTTGTTTTCTTTGTGTGTTTTGATTTAGGTTTGAGGATAGAGTTATAGATGGGAGACAAATTGTGTCTGAGCCCTCCATTTCTGTTCAAGGAAGGGTTCTCTTTTTTGACAAAAATAGCCTCTTTAACTCCCCTCTCAAACCTGTTCTTTTCTCTGGCCAAGATCTGTACCTCACTGTCCTCAAAGGAGTGGCCCGTGGCTTCTAGGTGGAGATGTACGGCAGATGACGGTCCACTCTGGCTCTCTCGTCTGTGTTGGTACATCCTCTTGTGAAGTGGCTGTTTTGTTTCTCCAGTGTAGCGCTCACTGCAGTCTTCACTACACTGAATGGAGTAGACCACATTGCTTTGTTTGTGGCTCAGCGTTTTGTCCTTTTGGGTGGACCAGTTTTTGTATGTACTTGTAAGCACTTGGCCACAAACTATATACTGTTTAGGTAGCACATATTTTCATTGTGCTTCTTGGCAAGACACTTCTCCCACATTACCCACTCCAATCACAGTAATGTGACTGCTGCATTTTGAACGTCATCAGGATTAAAAGGAAAGCCGCCAAGTCAATATGCAGCTGGTTCTCTGATTAAAACACTATTGACCAAAGAAATTATAAAAACACTGGGACAACGCCAACAGCATCATATGGTTATTTAATTCTGTTCAGTGTTAGACCAATCATCACAATGCAGACCTCCATTGTTCAGTAAAATGAACAGTTAATTAGACGTTATGGCAGGGACGATGACTCAGTGACCCTTTAAAATGTGCGGCCTTTCTATTAAATCTCTTATACATCAGTTGGATAGTTAGTGTCTTTTAAACTCCAACACATGGGTCACTTCAGATGTAAAAGAATCTTAAAAGTACCATTTAGATTATATCATGGAGGGTTCCCCAGTTGCTTATGTCGGTGAGATATCATGGTGTTTTTTCATCTGGTTCGCCTGTATTCAGCCTCAAATTTTACTATGTGCAGTTTTATGTATTTTAGCATGTTAGTATGTGTGTTAGTGTGTGCATATGTGTGTTACTGTTTGGGTTGTTTGGTTGTGTGGTGTCGGGCAGCTGTGGGGGGCTGGTTGGTTGGGTGGAAGGAAATGCGGGTTGTTTTTAATCGCTGTAAAGCACTTTGAGTTACATTTTTTTTGTATGAAAAGCGGATTATAAATAAAGTTCAATTGATTGATTTGCTTAGAATTAAGTTTTCTATCTTCAAAGAGACAGGCAGGTGAAACCAACAGGCCAAGTTACAGGTCAGTTCCGCTCACAGTAAGATTGCATGTTTCACAATTTATTTTTCAGCATTAAAAACACCTATAATCAAACAAATGTAAAATGTCCTTCTCTGGAACATTCCTGGCAAAGGAATAATCCCCATGAAGACAAGCATGTTAGCGGATCCTCCAGCAGAAGTCCATCTTTTATGGTGATTTTATGCATAATTTGAAAAGTAGCTAGTTTATAATAATTATGCTAATCTTAAAAAAAATAGGCTCTTTTCACGCTTACGTCACAAAACCGGAAGACGTGACGGAAACATGAGAATGACGACTTTCTTTGGGCTCTGTTGGCGATGGCAACTCCAACAAAATAAGATAAGATAAGATAAGATAAGATAAGACTTTATTGATCTCACACAGGAGAAATTTACTTGTCACAGTAGCTCCTGTGATCTTAGATCTGTGATCTAAATCTTGGAAAATCGAGAAAATAGCCCTGTTTTCCTCATGTAGATGTCATTGTATTCTTTCTTTTTTCCTTTTATAAATTGCCTATTGTATATTATAATTTGTCTAACTTAATTGTCATTGTAGCGTTGTTATGTTCAGCCATAGACTGTACGTGTTCGTCCGTAGACTGTATATGTTCCACCAAAGACTGTATGTATGTGTTCGACTGTAGACTGTACGTGTTTGACCGTAGACTGTACGTGTTTGACCGTAGACTGTACGTGTTCGACCGTAGACTGTACGTGTTCGACCGTAGACTGTACGTGTTCGACCATAGACTGTACGTGTTCGACCATAGACTGTACGTGTTTGATCGTAGACTGTACGTGTTTGACCGTAGACTGTACGTGTTTGACCGTAGACTGTACGTGTTCGACCGTAGACTGTACGTGTTCGACCGTAGACTGTACGTGTTCGACCATAGACTGTACGTGTTTGATCGTAGACTGTATGAGTTCGACCATAGACTGTACGTGTTCGACCGTAGGCTGTACCTGTTCAACCGTAGGCTGTACCTGTTCGACCGTAGACTGTACGTGTTCGACCATAGACTGTATGTGTTCGACCATAGACTGTACGTGTTCAACCATAGACTGTATGTGTTTTGCAGATCAACAGTTACAATCAGACTGACATTGAAGACTTGATTAGAGTCACGTCCACCATGGAAAACTTTGGCAAGTTGTGAAGACCACTGCTTTGCATGCCCAGTGTCGGTAACTACGTTGGAAGTCGCTATCCGCATGTTTCCAAATGTCTTCCGGTCAGCGTGAATAGAGCCTATAGCATTGTTCTTAGCAATTTTTCATTAGTATTTATTAAAGCTAGTGACTATCTTGATTTTTGTGTGAAGAATCCCTCAGTAGTCCAGGTAGAATCTATGGTAAAAGGAGAAATTCAATTTGTCCCCTGGACAAAGTTTATTTGGTTGAAAACGTTTCGCAGCTCATCCAAGTTGCTTTGTCAGTTCTGGTTAGAGTGCTGATGGACACTGCTTATATCTAGCTGAATGCTAGCTGAATGGGGGTGTCAGACACAATTTGTCCCCCATCTATAATTCCATTCTCAAAGCTAAATCAAAACAAACAAAGGAAACAATAGGGCAGCCTGGTCAGGTCCAGAGGTGGGAAAACACCCATTAGGGTATGAATGGGTATGCTATACTAGACGCCAGAGAGAAACTAAAAAAACAAAAGACAGAAAGCTGAAAACAAAGTGGTGGGATAGTTTCAGAATTTTTTCAGTGTAGTTAGCTCCTCCCTGCAGCTAGATATAAGTAGTGTCCATCAGCACTCTAACCAGAACTGACAAAGCACCTCGGATGAGGTGCGAAACGTTTTTGACCAAATAAACTTTGTCCAGTTGACAAATTGAATTTCTCCTTTTACCCTATCTTGATTTTTATTAGAGCTGTCAGTTTAACACGTTAATTAGATTAATTAATTACACTGCAAATTAACGTGTTATAAAAATTAACGCAATTAATTATGAGTGGCAATTCAATATACACGCATTTTAAATTTGGCGTGCGGCGAGCAAATTGCTGCCAGGGCCTTTGAACGACGAGTTTATTTATAAAAAGAACGAAGACGGGACTATCAACAAGAACGCCGTGATTTGTAGCTTTTGTTAAAAAGAATTTTCTGATCACCGAAGCTGCTCCAGGCTGACAGATCATTTGAACGATAAATACTTCTGGACAAGTTCCATCGTTACCGGTGATAGTGCGAGCGTGAGCGCACTTCACCAAACCACCAAACCACGCTCACAGAATTTGGGAAACGAATGAGCAAAGCAACCACATGAAAACTGACAAACTCAATCGCAAAGTGGGTTTGCTCGCTCGCTCACTCACAATCACTCTCTCTATCCCTCTCAATTTCTCTCTCTTTCTTACAAATCCTTACAATTTTTTTTCATCGCCTGACAGCACTACTTTTTATATAAGAATGGACCAAAAGTGATAAGGACGGATACTCTATGTTAAAGGCTACCATAGATTCTTGTATTTTTGTAAAGTTACATTTGGTTGACATCATTTTGGTACCACAACAACATAAGACATGAACAGCTGTATTAGTCATGGCATTACTCAGAGCAGGACTGGCTGTGAGAGCTTTAGTTCAATTAGAGAAAGCTTTGGTGGAATGCTGTTGTGTGCTTGAGTATTTCAAGGGTGTTTCTTAATGTACTAATGTCAGAGCTGGCAAAATGTTTTTGTGCCTAAAGCTGATTTTACTGTGTTTTTCCTGTGGTTTGGTGCAGACATTGTGTCAGTTTTGAAAATGTTGTCTCCAACTTTTTCAATTCAAAGGCTGCAAATTATATCTTTGCTCAAAATTCATAAAATAAGATCACCATTAGGAAAACAATTTGTAAGTTTGCTTGGTTCAGATTAGCTCTTCATTTAAAGGTGCACTATGTAACATTTTTGCTTTGTGGCAAAAGGAGAAAGTCAATTTGTTAACTGGACAACAGTTCGGGCGGATATAGCCAGTGTCCTCCAGCACTCTGACCAGAACTGAAGAAGCAGCTTGGATGAACTGCGAAACGTATTTGACCAAATAAACTTTTGTCCAGTTGACAAATTGAATTTGCCATGGATTCTACCTGGATGACTGAGGGATTCTGCACTTGTTTTTGCTTTGTCTAGAATGTTCCACAATGTGACATCAAACTTATCTATCTTGTAATAATTCAATATCAGGTGTGTTTATTACAAAGGGATAAAAAAAAAAGAACACACATCTGTCACAGAGCTGTAACTTGGCCTTGTGGCTGCTTATCAAGATGGAGCTTGACAAGTTTAATTCCAGACTGTGGAAAATTCCAGGCAAAGAAATTACATCTCCATGGAGGTGAGCAGGTGCTAGACCCTCCAGAGTTACACAGTGCACCTTTAACTTTAACAATTTCAACTGAAACAAAAATATTTCTTATTTTATCTCAACATTGCCTTTCTTTGTACCCTCTCTGACCCTGCATGCATCTAGACCACCCTCCATCCAATTCCCCTGTTCAGACTCGACAATGACTCTAAATACCAGCCACATTCTACTGAGCGCTAACTTTTTATCACCTCTTTGTGTCGGTGAAAAGCCCCATAAAATGGATTACCATCATGTTTGTGCCTCAGACACAAAGATTTTCTGCAGCATTAGCCCCTCTATGGTAAAGCGCTGGTGTCTCCAGCGCTTCACTGATCTCTCCACACACTGACTTTGTCTACAGCCCTAAACAGACCCGTTCCACGGCATTCAGTTTCATGACATTAACAATTTAAGCACGTTTGAAGCTTCGGGAAATATTTGAATTACCTAGGAAAAGCAAACTCATTCACTAAAACCACTTTTCGGAATTGATGTGGACTCGTAGCACTTAGAAATGTTTAATTTACCATTTTAGTTTAGTTTAGGCCAACGCTGAACCAGAACTAGCCAGGACTAGACCAGATCTACCGTGACTAATCATGGACTAAAATGGATTAGATCTGCACATGGACTAAACCTGGACCTAACCATAACTGAATCAGAACTAAACCAGGACTGAACCAGGATTAAACCAGGATTAAACCAGGACTAAAACATGATTTAACTAGGACTGTTCTAAAGCTGTGCAAGGACTAAACCTGGACCTAACCTGGACTGAACCAGGACTGAACCAAGACTACACCACTACTAAGATAGGGCTGCACCAGGACCTCTCTGGACTTAATCCCAGAATGCCAGGACTAAACCAGAACTTGGTCAAAACTATGATCGGATTATGCCAGCCAGGACTAAACCAGGTCTAATTATATTGAACTTTGAATGAGCTGAATCCATCCAAAGTCTCTGCTGCCTTTTCGTTCGTTTATTCATCCGGTCACAAACCCCTCCTCTTGTCCTCACACACTTGGACAACTCCTTTAATTGTCTTTTCTCAGTCTAGCAGCAATGATTGATGAAACTTGTAAATAACTTTTTCTGAATCTCTCAGCCAGAAATGGAGGCCAAATTGAAATATTTAACATTTACATAAAACAGTACAGACGATAACACCGCCAGGCAGTCCTCGACGGGCTCCTCATGCTCATTGTAGCGTCAGAGATGAAATAAACGAGTGGTGTTTTTATGGAAAGAACGAGGCTACAGCTCCAGAGGCGATAAATAATATGATCCCAGTGTGGTTCACGTTACAAAATATGAGCTGTTTCTTTAATTTCATTTATCTAAAGTTTGTGCATTAGTCCAGAATACATTTACACAATTTATTTGTGTACTTCTTTATTTAGACTGTTTTTTTTTTTTTTTTCTATCAAGATACAAGTTGATGTATGTTTTGCTTCATCTCACCTCGTTTTGCCCATGGACGTCACAAACCTTCATAGGGGGAATTCACTTTTGACTCTTAAAGGGCCCATATGTTATATTCTGTTTTCTGTTACAGTAATCCCTCGTTTATCACGGGGGTTAGGTTCCAGAAATAACCCGCAATAAGAGAAATACGCGAAGTAGGACAACTTTATATTTTACAATTATTCTACATGTTTTAAGGCTGTAAATGCCTCACCACACACATTATACACTTTTCTCAGACTGGAATTAACCTTTTCTCACATTTCTCTCTCGTTTAAACACTCAAACTTTCATAGATTTTCAACAAAATGTATTAATAGTGAAGTGTGGGAGGAGACACGACTCCGGGAGCCCTGCCGGACGCACAAGGAGCACTGCCATGTCCCGGGACACGACGCGCACCAACCCCTTGGAGAAGTGCGTGACACCCCTCATCGTGGTCAAATCCATGACAGAGCAGCACGACCGGCGCGAGGCCGGGGCTGCCAACACGAGATCGAACCGCGGCGCCCAGACGCGTCCTCTCAGCCCGAACCACAAACCAGCTGCACGAAACCAGCAAAGAGCGGCACGTTGTGGTTTAATCCTGGTTTAGACCTGGTCTAGTCCCGGTTTAGTCTAGATCTACACCTGGTCCAGTCCTAGTTTAGTCCAGGTCCAGTCCAGGTTTAGATCTGGTTTAGACCTGGTCTAGACCTGGTTTATTCCACGTTTAGTCCTGGTCTAGTCCTGGTCTAGTTCCAGTCTGGTCCCGGTCCCCTCCGCGTCCCCCATCTATCAATCGGCAAAGGTCTACAGTCTCTTAGCCAATCAGGACGCAGAACACAATGTTACACTATAAAAAAAATCAGCGAAACAGCGAGGCCGCGAACAGTGAACCGCGATAGAGCGAGGGACCATTGTATAATGTTAATTCCTCATCACAAACACACCTGGAGTTGTGTTTTGTTTCACACACACGTTTAACACACAAACCCTGTATGTTTAGGCTGAGTCCTTCTGTCAAACCGAAAACACCCTGTTCCACCTTGTGATGTCATGTGGTAATACAGGAAGGGCTCCACTGTGTTTTTAAACTCCATACACCTTCACTAGAATCATTTGGATCATTTTAACCCTGGAATTGCCTATTTCTACTGAACTAAAGGTAAAAGGTAGCTGTTAACTTGAAAACTACCACTTCATGACATCACAAGGTGGAGCAGAACATTTTGAGCTTTGGAGATGTAAACAGTAATAAAGGGTTACTCAAACACGTGTAGGTCAAAAGTCAATTTTGCATAAGGTAGGACTTTTAAAAATAAATTAGATTTACTTATTGCTGGTGAGAGATAGGGGGAGATGGAGCATATGAAATTTCACATCACCATTATCTATTTTCCTCTCAGTTGTGAGAGCAGGCAGATTGGCTAATTGTTACCCTCAATTTACACCAAAGCAGTAACAGTGCGTAAGTGCAGCAGCGCAGCACACACGCAGGTTTTGCTTTCCATTTTAACCGGTCCGACAATTTACACCAGCAGTCATACAGGCGTCCAACAGCCGTCATTACGCTACACTCCCCTCAAATTAGGTTGGAGTTTTGGAGTAATTTTTCAGCATCGACGGAGCGTTTTAGCAGGCACACGACAAGGAAATAAGCACGTGATGTCAAAATAAACTTCTGATGCCCTTTTCAAATATGTTCTCTAAAACTTCTACAGTCATGTAAACACCGTGCGTCGCATCCAGGAGCTCGCAGAATGACTCATGATGGACTACGAAAAATTTACAGCCATCAGACAGCAACTTTACAAGATTAAGTTATTTTTTTTTTATATTTTATTATTACAAGGTACATATTTTGACATCACAATTAATGAGAGCACCACAGATACGTCTTGTTATTGCCACAAAGCGTCATTTCTCTTGTTCTCAACGTTTGTTTTGTGATTTAAAACACATAATTCACCTAATCAACACTTAATACATATGCAATGTAAAAGGTTTAGTGTTTAAATGTTACACAAAGGCTGGCATCATAGGAGCAGCTCTGTTGCCTCTGGTGTAAACTGAAGTACGTGCTTATGCAGCTCTTTTTACGTTACGTGTCGCTGATGTACCTGGGGTAAATTCTGGGTTAAGGCTAAAGCCCAGAACGACCTCTCGACTGCAGATTTTCTGTTTTATATCATGATAAACATTTAGGCTGTATTACTTTGCCCTGCTTGCATTGTTCGAGTCACTTTCATTGTTGGAAACACTGTGCCTGAGTTCTATGTGTTTGCTTTGGGCTCTCTGGTTTCTCATTTCAACCTAAAATAGTTCAGCAGCAGCATTGCAGATCTGGTCAAATCAAATATCAATCTGATTTATAAAGTATATCTCACCTCGAAATAGTATGGAGGACTCAACGTGTGACATTTTGCTTGAAAATTGCCTTTTTCCTTGGGCTGGCTGCAGCAGAGCATTTATAACTCCAGGTGACACGACCAGGCCATGTCACAGGTAATATGTGTGGAGAGGAACCCTGATCACAGTAAAATGCATGTTTTGGTATTTATGACAATATAAGTTCAAAGGCATACTGTAGAACATTCCAAAGAAAGCAAAAACATGAATTAACCCTGGGAATTTTATTAAGAAAATATATGAAGATTTTAGGTCTGTTATGATGCCAAATGTTGTAATTTCCTTTAAAAAAAATGTCTTTTCATCCTGAGTAGTGGATGTTCCCAAAAACAGTGGATTTGAACTTCTTTCTCTGCTGTGAATCCAACATCGCCGACTCAAACTTCCTCTATTTTTAATATGAACAGGGCAGGAAAAACGCTGCTGTCCCCAAAACCAAGTGAAGCAGGTCAGGAAGTTCTCAGAGAAGTTTATTAGCATCACACTGTTACGCATATTAATGAGTTTCCACAGGCGGGTCCAATTGCCCCAGTTTTGGCTCGTACAACAACCAGCTGATATCAAGTGAAACAGAGGGATTTTAAATGTGAAATTCAAAATCTAAATATTAAATACAGTTCCTTTAATAGACGGTGGATTTTGTCTTGTGTGGTAAATTAACAGTGTGACAGTGTAAAATGCAGAACTGTCATTAGTTTCAGAGGATTAAGGACTTTACCACTGGGTGATATGAGCTGGAACAGAGCATTGTAAATATGAATAAGGATGAGAAAATTGAAAGAAAATTCTGTTATAGAAAGTCGACATGGATAATGCAAGTATTTTTAAATATACAGCATAATTTTAGCAAAAAAGTGTATATCAATACCCTGGCCTATACAACAAATTAGTGCTGTCAGGTGATAAAAAAAAAAAAAAATCTAATAAATTACAGGATTTGTAATTAATTAATCGAATTAATCACATTTTAATCTCTTGAGAGAGAGGCAACCCACTTTGCGATTGAGTTTGTCAGTTTTTCTGTGATGGCTGTGCTCATTCGTTTCCCAAATTCTGCCAGCTTGGTTTGGTGGTTTGTTGGTTTGGTGGTTTGTTGGTTTGTTGGTTTGTTGGTTTGGTGAAGTGTGCTCACGCTCGCTATCTCCGGTAACAATGGAACTTGTCCGGACGTGTTTATCGTTCAAATGATCCGTGAAGCTGGAGCAGCTTTGGTGATCAGAAAATTCTTTTTTACAAAAGCTACAAATCACAACGTTCTTGTTGATAGTCCCGTCTTTGTTCTTTTTATAAATAACCTTGCAGTTCAAAGGCCCTGGCAGCGATTTGCTCGCAGCACGCCAAATTTAAAATGCATCCGCATTGAATTGCAACTCATAATTAATTTGCAGTGTAATTAATTAATCTAATTAACACGTTAAACTGACAGCTTTACAACAAATTGTAGAATTTAGGAAAATAGGCAAAATATGGTAAAAAATATATCATACAGGGCTCACAAGTCTCACGCTTTGAGAGTGTGACACACGCAATACAACGTGTTCACACGCCACACATGGTATTTCTCACGCTGAAATTTAGTTACGCAATTTAAGCGCAGCGCACAGCGCTTCTGTGCCCAGAAAATCGGTTAGATAATGCAGGCACCGCGCGTTTTCAGCGAAAAAAAGTCACTCACCCCCACCCCCGCTCCTCGGAAATTACGCAATCTCACGCACGACCCCACTCTAAACTTGAGAGCCCTGAATCATATTTTTATATTGCCGAGTTTTGAGACCCAGGTTATATTCATTCTGATCTGCTACCCAAATAGTAAATAATTAAAGTAAAACAAAAAATATATATAATACAGTATGTACAAAGAATATGAATGAAGCACCTACTATATTTCCGATACAGTTTTGTTCTCTGATCTGTTCTTATTCTGGGTGTGTGATAATTGGCGTGTCCGTATAGCCTGTGCTCCTGAGCCACAGTGACTTTAAGGATTAGCGGACGCTCTGGCTCTTCTCTCCGGCTCTCCTCCATTGGGCCTCATGTTAATCTGAGTGTGTTTGTGCAGATGTCAGCAGCAGGAGCAGAGGGAGCAGTGATCACAAGAGCCCACATCACTGCTGTGCGCCCCACTGTGTCCTGTGCTCTCATTTAGGAATGGCTTTGGATAATGACCGTCCTGGGATACTGAAGAGCAGATTTGAACAAAGTGACCTCAAATATTTTACAACCAAAAGTAAAGTTAGTTCATTTCAAACTTGATTTTGATATTAACGAAGAGACTTGATATTCAGTATTGGTTCCAATACCACAATAAGAAAAAAACACTTTATTTAGATGATAGAATTTTCAACATTAAATAATAGTGTTTTCTTTTATATTCCCATGTGGTCTTATACCTGTGTAATCCTCAGTGGTCCAGGTAGGTTCCTCAGTGTCCATGAGTGTATAATAGTCTATGTGCTCTTAGACTTGTTCTGATACAGCTCAAAATCATTCTAAAGATATTCAGGAAAGACTCAAGTCCTATGAATGTGACTTTTTTAGTATTAATACTTGTTCAAATAAGTTTTAGTATTGAGTATTAGTAGCTGATTTACTTATTTTACTTTTGAAACCCTAGGTAGTAAAGTTGCATATATTTACAGTAGTGTTGACATCAGCTTGTAGTGATATCAGATTTTTGAAGGCTTTGTGAAAGTTTATTCAGATGTGGTTTGTTTCCCCCCGCCTCATTTCTGTAGAAACATTAGTCATTTGGCATAGTCTGGTTTATGAAAGAATGGCCCAGAGTATGGTTCTAACTTTCTTTTTCCACGGAATCATGCTGTTTCACTTCCAAATACACCAATTAAAGCTGTATGGTGTAACTTTTCTGGTGGAGGGTCTGCCACCTGCTTTTCTCCATGGAGATGTTATTGTTTTATCTGGAATGATTCACAGTATGGTATTAAACCTTCCTATCATCACTCCAAACCAGGCTGAATTACAGGTCAGATCTGTGGAGAGGTAACTCCACTCACAGTCAGAATGCCTGTTTTTCTTGATATTTTGTATCTATAAAACCACCTGTCATTGAATACATGTAAGATAGATCTGTCACTGTGGAACATTTAAAGCAGAACAATGACATATCCATAGAAACAAGCAGGTGATGGACGCCCAACTGAAAAGTTACACAGTGACTTTTGCTTTCAGTGCTTTCCATAAATATCTTCTAAATCTAAAATAAAATAAAAGTGACACTGACAGTGACAAAATACTGGGTTACAAATATAGTGTTATTTCAACTTATTGTCAAACTAATGAAAACTATGATACAAGTTGCAACCTTTAACTATCAGAAAAAGAAAATGTGGACTTTTTCTTTCCTTTAAATCCCCACAGGCTCCTCTGTCCAATGCGTCACATTATTATTACATAGACACATCAGCTGCTTCCATTTCCATGGAGACTGTTATCATGTTTACCACTGTCTCTGCTGTTATTCAGCCTGCCCTCAGCCCATCTGTGTGGACTGCACTAAAAACATATTGAACAGTGAGCTCCACATTACCATTTGCAATCACTTCCTCTTTTGTTTTTGTTTTTTGTTTTGTTTTTATCAATGCAAGTCAACCTGCAGTTCTTTTTAATGTAAGAACTTACTGAGACAAATAAAATAAAAAAATACAATATGTCCAAAATTATTCAAACATTTCTTCAATGTCCATGACAGGTTTTTCATACAAGATTTCTCTTTTTTCACTTTGTTATGGTGAAGTTTATACATAGAACCAGGCCCGTCAACAGAAATTTGGGGGCCCTGGGGCACGAAATCACATATGGACACCCCGCTAACTATACAGCTCTGGAAAAAAAAATAAGATCAGCATCTCTACATGTATTACAGCCATTCCATTCCAGCGTCTGTTGAATTACAACACAAACACAAAGCTGAGCTACTTCAGTTCTTGCACCAGGAGTGGAATAAAGTCACCCAAGAACAATGTGAAAGACTGAACCAGGTCTGAACCAGGACTAAACCAGGGATGAACCAGGACTAAACCAGGTTAAAACAGGGACTAAACCAGGACTAAACTAGGACTAAACCCGGTCTGAACCAAGATTAAATCAGGTCTAAACTAGGACCCAAGAACAATGTGAAAGACTTGTGGAGAGCATGCCAAGACGCATGAAAACTGTGATTAAAAATAAGGGTTATTGCACCAGATATTGATTTCTGAACTCTTCTTAAGTGTAAACATTATTATTATGTTTTAAAATAAATATGGTCTTGTTTCTTTGCATTGTTTGAGGTCTGAAATGTATCTTTTTTTGTTATTTTGACCATTTGTCATTTTCTGCAATTAAATGCTCTAAACCAGGGGTCAACTTCAACGTTTTTCAGGCCAGGGACCCCAAAAACAGATGGCGAACTGGGCCAGGGACCCCCTACTATATATACGGCATAGAATTGTGTTTTATATTAAATTGAGCTTAGTGTCATGTATAAACATTGCTACTCTGTTATGGTACATCCAATACAAGGAAATAATACACAGGTTAATACTGTATTTTACACTATAAAATATAAAATTATATTATTTTAAAGTTAAATCAAAAGATTTCGCGACCCCCCTGCAGTACCTCCGCGACCCCCCTAGGGGTCGCGACCCCCCTGTTGAAGACCTCTGCTCTAAACGATAATATTTTTATTTGGAATTTGGGGGAAATGTTGTCAGTAGTTTATAGACTCAAACTAAAATGTTCCTTTTGCCCAAACACATACCTATAAGTAGTAAAATCAGAAAAACTGATCATTTTGCAGTGAAATTCCTCAATACGGGCTAGCTCCTCCCAAACTATAGGCTAAGTCTTACAAAGCCAACTTTTAGAAGCTGACTTTGAGGATTTAAAACATTAAAAGTTGTGAGAATAGACAAGAATCCAGACAAAATCTGACTGTTGTGAAAGCTGTGTGTGCCCTGTCAGTCGAGCACGGGCAGTTTGAATTCCCCCCAAAATGCATTGCGCTCTATGGGAGAATTCTTTCTGGGTCCAAACTCCCTGGAGATGCAGCACCGGGAGCGGCCACTAGTCATTCTCAAGCCGGGACGGAGGGGGAATGCCTTATCTGATTCTTATTATAGATCTATGAGTTTATAATTTTACTTCCTGGTTGGACATGGGCAGCAGATGTGACATACGTAGACATAACCTAGTAACTAATAAAGTTAGCAAGGGCCAAAACTTGTTGCTTTGAGACCTATTTTCAGATCTTGAGCTATTCTTGTTCAGAGCTGCGTAGACCAGGGGTGTCAAACTCAGTTTAGTCCGGGGGACATATCCAATCTACTTTGATCCCAAAGGGGCTGGATCAAAAAACTCATGGCATATATATAAAAAAATTTGCAATAAGTACAAATATTTGTGCAGAGAAATTTGATGAACTCTTTGTTTTCCAAAATATTATAATATCATGAAGAACCTGAAACTTTAAGAAAAATGCTTTTTCAACACAATGTTTTAACATTAACGCATTTCACAGAATTTAGTTATCCTTTCTTTTTGCGCCTGAAACTTGGCATCTTTTAGCCTGCACAAGTGCGTCAGTATCAGGCACCATGCCTGAGCTGCCAACTTCAGAATGTCATTCAAGTGCTCGTGTGTTCGCTTTGAGCTTTGTTTTATTAATGTTCATTACTGAGAAAACCTGCTCACAAAGGTAGGTAGTCCTGAGCATGCAAAACATTTTTGCCGTGTCTCGTAGTGGCGTTTAAGATTATATTCCTTGAGCACCACCACTTGTTGCAAACACACCGAGCATACAGGTTTCCCATTCACCTCCGTGAACAAAGGAATTAGTCAATTTTTCTGGGAAAATCCTGCACTTGGCGTCCACTTTTCTCATTTTTGACATTTTGCTGATGAGGGTGTCACGACAACAGTCAAAACGATGGTCCTTTAAGAGCGTTTGGAAAGAGGCAAGTCTCATTTGTGCTGCTCTGGTGGGAGGGGCCACGCACAGAGGCATCGGCTAAGCTGCGCAGAAAAGAGGCACAGAAAATTATCAATATTTTAATAAAAAATTAAAATATTTTAATAGAAAATCACCCGAGGGCCAGATTAAAGGTCTTGGAGGGGCGGATCTGGTCCCCGGGTCACATGTTTGACACCCCTGGTCTATATGAAGGATTTACCAGTTGGGCATGTTTTAGGTTAGTGGAAAAAAGGTACCCAGACTGAACCCACCCAGACAGAGATCAATTTTGTGAAGAATGTACATACTGTACATTTGAAATATTTTAAAGGTCCTATATTACACAAAATTAACTCTTGTAAGCAAAAACATATCTTTATTTTTTGTTTGTATGTTTTCATCCACAAATGTTTGAGTAATCCTTTATTATTAGTCTGTATACATCTCCAAAGCTCTAAATGCTCTGTTCTACCTTCTGATGTCGTGAAGCAGTAGTCTTTTACCTTTTGTTCAGTACAAATTGTCAGTTCCAGGGCTGAACTCCTCCAAATGATTCTACTGAAGGATGTATGGAGTTTAAAAACATAGTGAACCACTTCCTGTATTGACGCATAAAATCACAAGGTGAAACAGAGTGTTTTCTGAAGAAGAACTCGAATCAAACATGCAGGGTTTGTGATGAGGATCCAACATTATAACTTAGATCAAAAAGAGCATATGTGCCCTTTAAAATACTATTGCATCGTCATGACATGCACCACTTTCGCTGTTTTCATTCAGTGGAATTTGCAAAAGGAAAAATGTGAGTCAAAGCAGCTGGTAACAGACAGACAAGGCCCAGATGTTTGGTGAGTAAACACGTGGTGAGGTCTGGCCCGGTGCAGAGCGAGGGCTGGATGTGTATTAAGGAAACAGACTCACCGACTGACCAGAAACCATGACTCACAGCCACATGCACAACGTTTACTTCCACTGAGAGGCTCGTTCTGTGGAAGACTTTTACTTCTGACCACTAGGAAAGCCATGATTACTCAAAAGGTTCACTGTGGAACCTGCTTGTTTCCATGGAGATGTTATTGCTTTTCCAGGAATGTTCCACAGAATAGCATTTAACTAATCTACTGTAGCTCCATGGAGACAAGCTGTAGACACCATCAGGCCATGTTGCAGGTCAGATCTGTGGAAAAGTGACCCTACGTACTGTAAGAGTACATATTTGTTCAAAAAAACAAACACAAAAAAGCCTGTGGTATGAATTCAATATAGAGTCCAAGCAAAGCAATAACATCTCTATGGAGACGAGCAGAAGGCGTACCCTTCACCTGAAAAGTGACAGAGTGCGCCTTTAAGGTTACGTTCAGACTGCAGTGCTTAAAGCTCAGTCAGTGAAATCAGATTTTTTTGCGAGGTCGTTCACATTTCCAATTAAATGTGACTTGTATGTGATCTCCAGTGTGAACTTTAAACGCCCCCAAAGTGTCCCGCATGCACCTTGGAGGATACGACGACATCACAGGCAGCGAGTGTGCTCAGTGTTTACGGATGTAGCCTAAACATAGACTAGCATTGAGCGCCTAAAGTTGCTGTTGTACCGGAGCCAGAACATGTACAACTTATTTGTTTTAGGGAGGACATTGCGAAGGACAAGGTTTTGGGCCATGGCGTTTTGTGGGGCAGTGGCAGCAATGTCCGTAGAAAAGAATGTGTGGGTGCTGAGAGTGGTGGGATTGCTATGTGCTTCACTGCTTCACTGACATGGAGTTCATACACAATTTTCGTATGACGAGAAGAACGTTTGTGTACATTTGTGAGCTCCTACTTGCACCACTCTTATATGAAGAAACAGACTGAAGTCGCATGTCAAAAGATCGGTTTTAGGACCACATATCCAAGTGGCCTGGGTCGCATTTGAAAAAATCAAATCTGTGTCGTTCAGACTGTCATTAGAAGATCAGATACAGGTCAGATAGAGGCGAAAAAATTGGTGTAGTTACTGTTTAAATTACCAGCAAAAACACTTTATATGCAGGCTTACTGTTTTGGAGCATGTTCTCTTGAATTTATATTTTTTTATTTTAAAAAAATTCTACAATCGTCCCGAAATATATTATTCTTTAGTTTTTACATTTATCTTGTAACACGACCGCATATTTGTAAAAATATTTTACAACCAAAAGTAAAGTTAGTTCATTTCAAACTTGATTTTGATATTATCGAAGAGACTTGATATTCAGTATTGGTTCCAATACCACAATAAGAAAAAAACACTTTATTTAGATGATAGAATTTTCAATATTAAATAATAGTGTTTTCTTTTATATTCCCATGTGGTCTTATACCTGTGTAATCCTCAGTGGTCCAGGTAGGTTCCTCAGTGTCCATGAGTGTATAATAGTCTATGTGCTCTTAGACTTGTTCTGATACAGCTCAAAATCATTCTAAAGATATTCAGGAAAGACTCAAGTCCTATGAATGTGACTTTTTTAGTATTGATACTTGTTCAAATAAGTTTTAGTATTGAGTATTAGTAGCTGATTTACTTATTTTACTTTTGAAACCCTAGGTAGTAAAGTTGCATATATTTACAGTAGTGTTGACATCAGCTTGTAGTGATATCAGATTTTTGAAGGCTTTGTGAAAGTTTATTCAGATGTGGTTTGTTTCCCCCCGCCTCATTTCTGTAGAAACATTAGTCATTTGGCATAGTCTGGTTTATGAAAGAATGGCCCAGAGTATGGTTCTAACTTTCGTTTTCCATGGAATCATGCTGTTTCACTTTCAAATACACCAATTAAAGCTGTATGGTGTAACTTTTCTGGTGGAGGGTCTGCCACCTGCTTTTCTCCATGGAGATGTTATTGCTTTATCTGGAATGATTCATGGTATTAAACCTTCCTATCATCACTCCAAACCAGGCTGAATTACAGGTCAGATCTGTGGAGAGGTAACTCCACTCACAGAATGCCTGTTTTTCTTGATATTTTGTATCTATAAAACCACCTGTCATTGAATACATGTAAGATAGATCTGTCACTGTGGAACATTTGAAGCACAACAATGACATATCCATAGAAACAAGCAGGTGATGGACGCCCAACTGAAAAGTTACACAGTGACTTTTGCTTTCAGTGCTTTCCATAAATATCTTCTAAATCTAAAATAAAATAAAAGTGACACTGACAGTGACAAAATACTGGGTTACAAATATAGTGTTATTTCAACTTATTGTCAAACTAATGAAAACTATGATACAAGTTGCAACCTTTAACTATCAGAAATAGAAAATGTGGACTTTTTTCTTTCCTTTAAATCCCCACAGGCTCCTCTGTCCAATGCGTCACATTATTATTACATAGACACATCAGCTGCTTCCATTTCCATGGAGACTGTTATCATGTTTAGAATCAGAATCAGAATCAGAAAGATTTTTATTGCCATTGTCAAGTGAACAGAGTTCACAAAACTAGGAACTTGTCTCGGTGATAAGGTGCAAACATAAAACACTAAATAATAATAATACCTAAAATATAGCTATAGTAAAAGAAAAACACAATAAACAATAAACAACTGGTCTCTGCTGTTATTCAGCCTGCCCTCGGCCCATCTGTGTGGACTGCACTAAAAACATATTGAACAGTGAGCTCCACATTACCATTTGCAATCACTTCCTGTTTTGTTTTTTGTTTTTTTAAATCAACGCAAGTCAACCTGCAGTTCTTTTTAATGTAAGAACTTACTGAGACAAATAAAAAAATACAATATGTCCAAAATTATTCAAACATTTCTTCAATGTCAATGACAGGTTTTTCATACAAGATTTCACTTTTTTCACTTTGCTATGGTGAAGTTTATACATAGAACCAGGCCCGTCAACAGAAATTTGGGGGCCCTGGGGCACGAAATCACATATGGACACCCCGCTAACTATACAGCTCTGGAATAAAAATAAGATCAGCATCTCTACATGTATTACAGCCATTCCATTCCAGCGTCTGTTGAATTCCAACACAAAGCTGAGCTACTTCAGTTCTTGCACCAGGAGTGGAATAAAGTCACCCAAGAACAATGTGAAAGACTTGTGGAGAGCATGCCAAGACGCATGAAAACTGTGATTAAAAATAAGGGTTATTGCACCAGATATTGATTTCTGAACTCTTCTTAAGTGTAAACATTATTATTATGTTGTTTTAAAATGAATATGGTCTTGTTTCTTTGCATTGTTTGAGGTCTGAAATGTATCTTTTTTTGTTATTTTGACCATTTGTCATTTTCTGCAATTAAATGCTCTAAACCAGGGGTCAACTTCAACGTTTTTCAGGCCAGGGACCCCCAAACAGATGGCGAACTGGGCCAGGGACCCCCTACTATATATACGGCATAGAATTGTGTTTTATATTAAATTGAGCTTAGTGTCATGTATAAACATTGCTACTCTGTTATGGTACATCCAATACAAGGAAATAATACACAGGTTAATACTGTATTTTACACTATAAAATATAAAATTATATTATTTTAAAGTGAAATCAAAAGATTTCGCGACCCCCCTGCAGTACCTCCGCGACCCCCCTAGGGGTCGCGACCCCCCTGTTGAAGACCTCTGCTCTAAACGATAATATTTTTATTTGGAATTTGGGGGAAATGTTGTCAGTAGTTTATAGACTCAAACAAAAATGTTCCTTTTGCCCAAACACATACCTATAAGTAGTAAAATCAGAAAAACTGATCATTTTGCAGTGAAATTCCTCAATACGGGCTAGCTCCTCCCAAACTATAGGCTAAGTCTTACAAAGCCAACTTTTAGAAGCTGACTTTGAGGATTTAAAACATTAAAAGTTGTGAGAATAGAAAAGAATCCCGACAAAATCTGACTGTTGTGAAAGCTGTGTGTGCCCTGTCAGTCGAGCACAGGCAGTTTGAATTCCCCTCAAAATGCATTGCGCTCTATGGGAGAATTCTTTCTGGGTCCAAACTCCCTGGAGATGCAGCACCGGGAGCGGCCACTAGTCATTCTCAAGCCGGGACGGAGGGGGAATGCCTTATTCTTATTATAGATCTATGAGTTTATAATTTTACTTCCTGGTTGGACATGGGCAGCAGATGTGACATACGTAGACATAACCTAGTAACTAATAAAGTTAGCAAGGGCCAAAACTTGTTGCTTTGAGACCTATTTTCAGATCTTGAGCTATTCTTGTTCAGAGCTGCGTAGACCAGGGGTGTCAAACTCAGTTTAGTCCAGGGGACATATCCAATCTACTTTGATCCCAAAGGGGCCGGATCAAAAAACTCATGGCATATATATAAAAAAAAATTGCAATAAGTACAAATATTTGTGCAGAGAAATTTAATGAACTCTTTGTTTTCCAAAATATTATAATATTATGAAGAACCTGAAACTTTAAGAAAAATGCTTTTTCAACACAATGTTTTAACATTAACGCATTTCACAGAATTTAGTTATCCTTTCTTTTTGCACCCCTTTTTGCACCCCCCCCACCCCACCCTTCACACACACAGACCTGGTTTAGTCCTGGTTCAGACCTGGTTCAGACCTGGTTTAGACCTGGTTTAGTCCCAGTTTAGACCTGGTTTAGACCTGGTTTAGTCCCGGTTTAGTCCCGGGCCCCTGCTGTCAGCTAATCTGTCCCTTTGATGCAGAAATAATACGATGATATGACTCACCCCATAAGTACGTGGTCAGCTCCGTAGTAACAGTTTGCCGTGTTGTCGATAGTGCACGTATCCACGTTTATCGTGCTGTATATCCACATACTTTAATTATCTGGAGCTCTGGAGAAAGGGACATATCCCGAACGTATCAGCGAATTTCACCGAAAGGTGAGGGATTTTCATGCCTGCAGTGAAGTGGCGAAGCAAGTACTACAGTAACTTGACTTGCGGTGACCTCCGTAAACATTGGGCATGCTCGCTGCGCGTGACCTCGTCATGTCCTCATGTCCTGCATGCGCAAGAAAATTGGATTTCATAAAAAAATCAGAATTGAGCATTAAGCCCTGACGATCGACTGACACTTGGCCCCCGATCTACCGGTCTATCGTGATTGACGCATTGAGCACCCCTGATTTATATACAATCACAACTATTGATAAAATCACTGATAACATCTCATAGTTACTACTGTTTCTATTGCAAACTTTTTACCATGAATAAAACCTCAAATCCACGCACTGCTCAGGTCAACATGATGACCCTTTAACCTGCACATCCCAACAGGAGCTGCATGAGAAACAGTCTGAGAGTGAGTCAAAACCAGGAGTGTAATTCTTGCTGTTCCCAGTTGGACACAGTTTGAAACTTTTCTTGAACAAATTCATCTTTTTGCAGCACAGTAATTACTGTGATAAATGTGTTGTACTTTGCGAGAGAACTCAGATTTATTTCACTTGACGATGTGAGCCTTCTGCTGAGCACATGGGAGCACTCGAAAAAGATGTAAGATAATGTATAGGAGGAGAGGAGAGGCGGCAATTTGGGGATTCAGCCTTTCAGACAAACAAATATTCTAAGCATATTATTAATCAAATGCCATTCAAAAACATAGAAAACAGAAAAAGCAGTTTACTAAGATAACTGATCTACTGACCGTTTCTACGTTTATATGATGACGGTCTGAACAGTAAACGCAAAAGTGGCGTCGCGTCTTCACTTTTTATTCCGCCTTTAGACGAGCGTTTTCGGGAGGAAATCTGTGTGCACACAGTGACGCAAAAGTGTGTGGAATTCGATTGGGTATGCGTGCACTGTGATACATTATCACTATGTCCGCGCGCATGTGTAGTGTGCATGTGTTTTCTTCTCATCTGTGCTGCGAAAAGCAAAACAAAACATAGCTACCGGTAGATAAAAAAAATTGTGTGGTCAGATGAAGAAGTTCAACTATTGCTTCAGACCATGTTAGACTACAAAGCAACGAAGGCGCAACAAGGTGTGGACTGGGAGTCCTGCCAAACAAAGTACACTGATATATGGACCGATGTGACGTAAACGCGTACGCGACATCAGCAGATTTGACCAGAGTTTTGTGTCTTGGGCAGTGTAGACGAAAACGCTACGGTGGAACGTATTCAAGTTTTCAACTTTGGAGGGCGGTTTCAGTTTTTTGTGTTTTTAAACCCCCAAAATGCGTCACCATCTAAACGAAAGGCACTTCTGATAAAATATTTTGTCGTTTTTACCCGTAAGCGTTCTCGTGTAAACAGACCCTATATTCTAATCTATGTTAAAGGAATAGTGCGCTTTTTTTGATGTGAATCTGTATGGCGTCCCCTTCAACAGTGTCGTGCATTAACGCTGGCTTACAGATGACTGCGTTGTTTGAGCCCAGTTCTGCTCCGGTTCTGGAGCTCACAAAAGTAGGTCCCGTAAGTTCGCGAGGACATTTAATAAAGCTTGTTTTTCTTCTCAAAACAATATTTGTCCAAAAAGTGATATATCTGCATCACAAACAGTTAAAGTTCAGCAGTCTAATTCGCATGGTGCTATTTTCTCTCGAGACGTATCACTGCGTGCCTATTAGTATTATTAGCCTGTTCACTTGTAAACATCCGCTTACACGGAAATATATCACTTTTTGGACAAATATTGTTTCGAGAAGAAAAACAAGCTTTATTAACTGTCCTGGCTAACTTACCGGACCTACTTTCGTGAGCTACAGAACAGGAGCAGAACTCTGCTCAGACGACACGCTCAGCGGTAAGTCAGTGTTAATGCACGACACTGTTGAAGGGGACGCCATACAGATTCACTTAAAAAAAAACGCACTATCCCTTTAAAATGTTGTTTCCTCATCACAAACATAACTGGAATTGTGCTTTGTTTCATGTTATTTGGATCATTTCAGCCCTGGAATTGCCAGTCTCTACTTAATTAAAGGTAAAAGGCAGCTATTACTACCTGACATGACATGACATGACATGACATTAAAAAGAGGAACAGAATATTTTGAGCTTTGGCGTAAATAGACTGAAATGATGCAGAATTACTCAAACTGAATGTAGTCTGAATGAAACAAAACAGAACTCCGGGTATGCTTTTGAGGTAACAATGTTCTAACATGGCTTAAAGCTCCCAAGAGTTGATTTTATATAATATAGGGCCTTGAAAAATTAAATAAATAGAAAAGCTTCCTTGTTCAGTTGTAATCCTACATCATACATGGCTTCAGAAAGCATTCAGGCCTCTACAAAAGTATCCAATTGGACCAAATGTGAAAAATATATACTGGGAAATGGGTGATATGTGTCAAGAAGTGTAAAGGATATACAATATTTAATCTATTTTAGAGTAACAATTAGGGATGTCAACGATTAATCGATTAACGGTTAATTGTCGATTAAGACGTTGGTCGATCAAAATGCATTAATTGTAATTAACCGCTAACCGTGGACACGGGGACCCGCGTGGTCATGAAACAAGGCAACCGCGCTGCGCCAAGCTCGACTCACAGCCGACCGCAGGCGCCAACGGCACTGCTCAGCAGCCCCGGGTGTACGCGCGAGGCGAGATCGAACCCGGAATGCGTGCAGCTGCTGCTGGTTTCGCCGCGCCCCGAGCCCCGCGCGGCTGGCCTGCGGCTCGGGGCGCGGCGAAACCAGCAGCGGCACGTGGTGGTTTAATCCTGGTCTAGTCCAGGTCTAGACCCGGTCCAGTCCCGGTCCAGTCCAGGTCCAGTCCAGGTCCAGACCTGGTTCAGACCTGGTCCAGTCCACGTTCATTCCTGGTCTAGTCTCTTAGCCAATCAGGACAGAACACAATGTTACACTATAAAAAAAAAAAATTGGATAGAGCGAGGGATTCGTGTATTTTGTTATTCAGCATCAATACATTTGTCTGCTTTTTACTAAGGAATAATTAATTGAGGAATATACAATATAATAATACTATGATATATTTATGACTCAGTGTTATGTTTCTATAGCTTATATTCTTAAAGACCCTATTGAAACACTAAAATTCAGGTGAAAAACGCCGCTTATCAGTTAATCGTTAATCGATCGATAAGGTCAATCAACTATCAGTTAATGAATTAACCGATAATTTGCATCCCTAGTAACAATTCATATTTAGCAGTTTGATTTGAAAGTTGTTTAGAATATTTTAATTATTAAATGTCTGTGTCTGACAAGAATGTATTAAAAACACACTTTTAAAGGGATTAGTTCGTTGTTGTTGTTTTTTTTTAATGTGAATCTGTATCCCCTTCATCAGTGTCGTGCATTAACACTGACTTATCGCTGACAGTGTCCTCTGAGCCGGGTTTCTACCCGGTTCTGGAGCTGACGAAACTAGGTCCGGCAAGTTAGCCAGGACAGTTAATAAAGCTTGTTTTTCTTCTCAAAACAGTATTTGTCCAAAAAGTGATATATTTGCATCACAAAACAGTTGTCCACGAAAAAGTCATAATCGCTTAGTGCCATTTGTGTCCAACCGCAGGAAAACCAATACCAAGTTGTCGCGGAGGCATTTTGAGTTATTCACAGATTCTGAAAGTACAGGTTCTAAGCTTTCCAATGATGTCTTACATGTGAAAATCTGACAATATTTAAAAAGTTATCTCTATTTGAAAGCAGCCATAGATCCCAGAAATTCCAGAAACAGCCTCTCAAAGTTTGGTCTCTTCAGCCTTCCTTGCCTAACAAGCATTTTTGAAATTAAAAATGTATGTTTTTAACGTCACTAATGCTGTTATCTGAAACATGGAGAGGCTTCTTCATGATCATAACTAGCACATTATGCAAAAAAACAAAAATCACAAATTTTGAGAAAAAGAAAAACACAAAAAAATGCATTTCCTGAGAATCTGTAATGCCGACATGAGGGCTCAGCTTCCGTGGTGGGACACATTTTCTCTCGAGTCGTATCACTGCGTACCTATTATTATTATATTATAGCCTGTTCACTTGTAAACATCGCCACTTGTTACACTTACCAGGGGTGCAGGGACAGCAGTGCTCTTCAAAAGCTTCCTCCTCCATGCTGGGCATACGTAATCCTCTTCACTGAAATGTGCACTGAACACACAAAGCTTTTTTATTTTAGCCAATTTGGTATCCACATTGAACCCTATGGCAAGAAGCCAAAGTTGCCTCAGACCAATTTGTGAGAGGAAAACGGTGACAGGAAAACGGTTAATCTTTGTTGGGTACAACCTGGGTAATCACACGCCCCATTTTATATCTATTTTCTTCTTCTTCATCTTCATCTTCATCTTCTTCTTCATCTTCTATCGATAGCAATATTTTTATTCTGACGTTTCTAAATTGCCTCGCTGTGGTCTGAGGACGTAAACACTGCCAAACACCTGAAAAAGTGTTGGGTTCGCGCGCGGCTGTCCAGCTGGGGGCAGCGCGCAGTGATACGACTCGAGAGAAAATAGCACCAAGCGATTATGACTTCTGAGTTTTTCGTGGACAACTGTTTTGTGACGCAAATATATCACTTTTTGGACAAATATTGTTTTGAGAAGAAAAACAAGCTTTATTAACTGTCGTGGCTAACTTGCCGGACCTACTTTCATCAGCACCAGAACCGGGGCAGAACTTGGCTCAGAGGACACGGTCAGTGTTAATGCACGACACTGCTGAAGGGGATGCCATAAAGATTCACATCAAAAAACCTGAACTATCCCTTTAAATCCATTGTACGCCTGTCTGAAAAAAAGGGAAGTCAAATTTCAGATTGCCAACTATTCAGAGACTCTATTCAACACAATCATGAATTTTGTTTTATACACTCAACAAAAATATAAATGCAACACTTTTGTTTTTGCTCCCATTTTTCCTGAGATGGACCCAAAGATCCAAAATTCACTCCAGATACACAACACTACCATTTCTCTCAAACATTGTTCACAGATCTGTCCAAATGTGTGACAGCGAGCACCTCTGCCCCGCCGAGACAATCCACCCCACCTCACAGGTGCGCCACATCAAGATGCCGATCCGACATCATGACCAGTGCACAGGTGCGCCCCAGACTAGCCACAATAAAAGGCCACCCCGAAATGTGCATTTTTTTTTTTTTTTTTGCTTTATTGGGGGTCTGGGGACTCAGAACCAGTCAGTATCTGGTGTGACCACCATTTGCCTCATGCAGTGCAACACATCTTCTTCGCATAGAGTTTATCAGATTGTCAGTTGTGGCCTGTGGAATGTTGGTCCACTCCTCTTCAATGGCTGTTATGGACGAAGAACACAGGTGCATTTTATTGATGGCATTTTGAATGCACAGAGATACCGTGATGAGATCCTGAGGCCCATTGTTGTGCCATACATCCATGAACATCACCTCATGTTTCAGCAAGATAATGCACGGCCCCATGTTGCAAGGATCTGTACACAATTCTTGGAAGCTGAAAATGTCCCAGTTCTTGCATGGCCAGCATTCTCACCGGACATGTCACCCATTGAGCATGTTTGGGATGTGCTTGACCGGCGTATACGACAGCGTGTACCAGCTCCCACTAATATCCAGCAACTTCGCACAGGCATTGAAGAGGAGTGGACCAACATTCCACAGGCCACAATTGACAATCTGATAAACTCTATGCGAAGAAGATGTGTTGCACTGCATGAGTAGCCTGGGAATTCCCAGGCCGCTTCCGTTCGTTTCGAACTGGAAGGCGGCCTGGAAACTCGTCCAAGCGAGAGTCCCAGATTTAGGGCCCCAATCAGAGAGCGGGGGAGGTGTGGCAAGACGGTGACGCGTACCACATGACAAACGGAAGCTTGTAGTTTGAACTGACAACTGACATGATTGGCTATGGACTTACGTATACGCTCAATGATAGACATTCATAACGCCCAATAAACGGCCGTTGGCGATCGCTAACCACACCTCCGCTACGGGATTTTTCGAAGCGAGTTTCCAGACCCATATCTCACTTGTGATATGGTCAGGTGTTAACCAGACTACTGCATGAGGCAAATGGTGGTCACACCAGATACTGACTGGTTCTGAGTCCCCAGACCCCCAATAAAGCAAAAAAAATGCACATTTCGGGGTGGCCTTTTATTGTGGGCAGTCTGGGGCGCACCTGTGCACTGGTCATGATGTCAGATCGGCATCTTGATGTGGCGCACCTGTGAGGTGGGGTGGATTGCCTAGGCGGGGCAGAGGTGCTCGCTGTCACACATTTGGACAGATTTGTGAACAATGTTTGAGAGAAATGGTAGTGTTGTGTATCTGGAGTGAATTTTGGATCTTTGGGTCCATCTCAGGAAAAATGGGAGCAAAAACAATAGTGTTGCGTTTATATTTTTGTTGAGTATATTTAGTTACACTTCATTCTAAGTATACAACTGTTCTATTCTTTGACATTTTGGGGTGACAGTAGCTCAGTTGGTAGAATATTTGTCCACTGATCCAAAAGTGCAATTCCATATCCCACAGATGAATGCCGTCTTTGTGTCCGTGGGCAAGACACTCAACCCATGTCGCCCCAGTGTCTGTGTACATTGGTGTATGAATGTGTGTGTGAAAAAATGACCATTACCATTACATTTTCAATATATTTTCCCTTTTTTAAAGCTACTCTGATTATAGCTCTAGGTGCCATCCTGAGAGCTTTCCTCATGTCCTGAAAAGACCACCTCTTATTTAAAGCAGTGAAAATCTACAGGCTTTTTACTGTCTCTGTCACAAAGTACAACCTTGTTACTAATCGGAGCGTGTCTGAGCCGTGAGCTGAGAGGGTGAAGAGAACACACTTTCAACACTCCAAATTATTTTATTAGGAATTTTTGAATTCTCAGATTTGAAAAGAATCATTTAGGGGTTAGTCACTCTCTGGAGTTGAGACTGACAGTTGACAGAACCAATTTATTTATATATCCTACCATATTATGGGCTAAAAAAAAAATCCAGGACAAGACCAGGCCTATAGCCCAGGACTACAGCCTAGGACTAAACCAGGACTAAACCAAAACAATCCAGGTTTATAGCCTAGGACTAAACCAGGACTAAACTGGTCTATAGCCCAGGACAAATTCAGGACAAACCCTGGATTAATCCAGGACTAAACCAGAACTAAACCAAATTTAAACCAGGTCTATAGCCTATGACTAAACCAGAACTAATCCAGGACTAATCCAGGATTAATTCAAGACTAAACCAGGACTAAGCCATGACTAAAACAAAACTAAACCGGGTCTATAGCCCGGGACAAAACCAGGCCTATAGCCCAGGACTATAGCCTAGGACTAAACCAGGACTAATCCAGGACTAAACCAGGTCTATAGCCCCGGACCAATCCAGGGCCAAACCAAAACAAACCAGGTCTACAGCCTAGGACTAAACGAGGACTAAACCAGGTCTATACCCCTGGACCAAACAGATTTCAGGACAAATCCAAGAGTAATTCAGGACTAAACCAGGACTAAACCAAACCTAAACCGGATCTATAGCCCGGGACTAAACCAGATCTATAGTCTAGGACAGGGGTCGGCAACCTTTACCACTCAAAGAGCCATTTGGACCCATTTCACACAGTAAAGAAAACACTGGGAGCCACAAAACCCTTTTGAAATTTAAAATGAAATAACACTGCATATAACTTGGGTTTTTTTTAACCTTTGTGCCATAGAATTACATTTTGAAAATGAACGAACTAAAATAACATGTATTTTAATTAAATACAGTGGTCCTTTGCTGTTTCGCTGATTTTTTTATAGTGTATCAACACGCATTGTGTTCTGCATCGTGATTAGCTGAGGGACTGTAGACCTTTGTCTTTGTCCGTCATTCTCCTCCGTGTCTCCTGTACAGTAGGCCTACAGAATGGGTTCAGTTTGCCAAATTTATTTAAATGTGATCACGAGCAGTGTGACTCTGAAGCAGTGACGGACTGAGCGGTCTGGCATTTGGGCACATGCCAGAAGGGCTGTGCGCCTCACCTGGGGCTGGTCGCGCCGGTCATGCTCTGTCACGAATTTGACCACGATGAGCAGGTGCACATGTCTACGCGTACACTTCTCCGGGTGGTCAATGCGCATCGGGAAGTAGCGGCAGTGTTTCCGCAGAACGAACTGGTGGAACCTGGAGTCCAGGCGGCAGAACCAGTCCTGAGAGCGCACGGATGCGTTCTCACTACAACAAAACCCGCAACAGCGCAGCGGGGCCAGGTGCCTCGGTCAGAGGGAGTGTGAAATACACGCATATTTATACATGCAATATAAAGCTGACTACTTCACGGATTTAGCCTATTGCGGGTTATTTTTACAACGTAACCCCCATGATAAATGAGGGACCACTGTACTGAGCTGCATCAGAGGGATCAAAGAGCCGCATGCGGCTCTGGAGCCGCGGGTTGCCGACCGCTGGTCTAGGATGAATCCAAGATTAATCCAGGTCTGTGGCCTAGGACTGGCCCAGGACTAAACCAGATCTAACCCAGTATCTAGTTTTAGTACTATAGTTTTAGCATTGATTAGTATTTGAGTGCCATACTGTTGACAACTCTGCCATGAACAAATCCACTTATCTTTTCACAATGATTCTCGTGAATCATTAAAAAGAGGCTTTGTGTGTTAAACATGTGGCAGAAAATAGTGTCACATGGACCTTTAATGATCCATAATGTCTTCTGTATTTCTTCTCTTCCCTAATGCTTAATACTGTATTTCCTGGGTATACATATACATAGAAACACAGACGCACAGATATATTTCTAGTTCTGCTTGTGGTCTCTGAGGAGTTTTGTGCCTAATAAATCCTGGTCCATTTTTCTCATTTTTCTGTGGTGTTATATTTATCTCCTGTTTTCTTTTCTCTTGTGAGTTTGGAACCATGTAAAGTGTAATTAGTGCTGACTGCAGCTCAGGGGACAGGCAGAGGGAGACTGCAGTTCAAAGACTCCCTCATTTATATCAAGGCTCGTATTTTAGGCTCGACACTGGAAAACGATTAGCAACTTAAATACAAAACTAAAGTAAACTCCACTGGTTTCCAAGAGATTGGGTGACATTAATATCAATTCATTTCACATTTTATGGAGACAGTTATCCCAATGATGAGATTCAGATGATAAGAAATCTGCTAAAATGTGCCTGTAACTGTCATGGGTAACATTCAGTGAACAGTGAAATTAACTAAAAAGATTTCATTACAGTTTGTTTTTAATTCTAATCAGCTCTTTTTGCAACCTTTTTTGATCAGTACAGAATACAGAATTTCTCAATGCAGTGTTGGTGTCTGTGTCTTATTACATTTTAAGGCTGTCAAATCAAATTGCATTTACATATTTTCTGTTCCCTTATTTTGGTTTCTTTTCATTCATCTTTTTTTTGGCAACCCCAAAATGCACTTACACATACATTATACTAGCATGCACATACACATGTTATTTTGACATTTACCTTTTCAGATAACAGTATATCAGACCCTCCAGGAATTCGCGATTTGCAACTTCAACGCAACTTCAGCCAATCCCCGTGAATTCAGGGCAGTGTTGCAATTTTGACCAATCACCGCAACTTTCCCGCAATTTTTACTAATTTTGACCAATCATCGGCGACATATTGAACGCCGACCAACTTCCTTCTGTGTAGGAGACATAACTGAGATGAGGTGCACGGTGCGTTTGTGTGTGTGTATGTGTGTATGAGGCGGTGGTTCACGTGAGGGTGGGTGTGTGCACGTACGGAAGTGTGTGCTCACACAGAGGAGAGAGTCAGGGTTGGGGTGTAGCCGTATTTTTTGTTGAACGCAAACCATTCATTCATCTTTCACGTTAATCTGTTCATCCTGCTGGTTTTCATGAGTTCCATTTCATCCTGCTGCGCTATCATAACTGTGTGCGCTCTTTTTGTAATAAATGCACAAAACGCATATCTGGATCTCAGTGTATCTGTGACCATAGCCTCCTCTTTGCGCGTCACAAATCTGCGAGCCATAGGACCCAACCTCATATTCTCGGCGGCTAAAAGGTTTGAGTTTGGAAGCCGCAACATTCTGCCTTACTTCCGTGTGACAAAACGAAACTGCGGCCGTGTCCCAGTTCCCAGAGTGCACAGCTCGGAGCGCGGCCCGAAGGGGGCTCAGACTGCAGTCAAGGCGGTGCACACTTGCTTAGCCCCGACTGCAGTCCGCGGACCGCTTAACGACTGCGCATTAACACTGCGTGTTAACTGCGCATGGGACAAAAAAGAAGTGGGACAGCAGTCGTCGCGCCGGTGTACTGTTGAAATGTGTGACGCACATGCCCTTCGGGCCACGCTCCGAGCCGCGCGCTCTGGGAATTGAGACACGGCTTCTAATGGCAAAGAAACATGTCTGCGGCGCCATTTACCCACAAAAATAACAGCAAAAGACCGCGCGAAACAGTTCCCCTCCTAGTAGTAGGCCTAATTTATTTTCGATGTTGGTAAGGTTATTTTAGGACCATATCTGTGATCTCTGTGTCCTTGTATTATTCTTTGTCAGTAATAACTCAGTATTCAAAATATTACTCAATTTTAATTACAAAAAGTGAAAATCGCAACTATTTACTATTTATAGGTGAAAATGTGTCGCAACTATTTATCGCAACTTTCACTTCCTCCCGCAACAAAATCGCAACAAAAACCTTAAAAGCACCGCAACTTTCATCACAACTTTTTGGAAAAGCTCCCGCAAATTCAGGCATTTTAGCCCGCAACAATCACAAAAAATGCCCGCGAAATCCTGGGGGGTCTGGTATATTATTCTATTCTATTTTCCTGTGCTTTGTCCAGATGGGATTTTGCCACAGTCCATGGGCCAACAATGATAATAAAAAAGTCTTTGTCAATCTATGTCAAAGCACTTACGTTTATGTTCCTTCCAGTTCATCATACGAGAATATTATCTTGGGAAACTCTATGTTTAATGTTTTTGTATGATTATACTGCCTTATAGCAAATCTTTTTTAGGGCTTGTTCTCTGACGGTGTATTCTTACAGGGGAGCAGCAGGGACTAAAGATAATTAGCTGTGCTTATATCCAAAACAACTATACTGATATTTTCCATTTTTACGTTTACAGCTCTGGGAAAAAAATGCATTTTTTTTCTGAAATCAGCACCTCTACATGTATTACAGCCATTCCGTTCTAGCGTCTGTTGAATTCCAACACAAACACAAAGCTGAGCTACTTCAGTTCTTGCACTAACAGTGGAATAAAGTCACCCAAGAACAATGTGAAAGACTTGTGGAGAGCATGCCAAGACGCATGAAAGCTGTGATTAAAAATAAGGGTTATTGCAGCAAATATTGATTTCTGAACTCTTCTTAAGTGTAAACATTAGTATTATGTTGTTTTAAAATTAATTTGATCTTGTTTCTTTGCATTGTTTGAGGTCTGAAAACATGTATCTTTTTGTTATTTTGACCATTTGTCATTTTCTGCAAATAAATGCTCTAAACCATAGTATTTTTATTTGGAATGTGGGGGAAATGTTGTCAGTAGTTTATAGACTCAAACAAAAATGTTCCTTTTGCTCAAACACATACCTATAAGTAGTAAAATCAGAAAAAAACTGATCATTTTGCAGTTGTCTCTTATTTTTTTCCAGAGCTGTACCTCCCACCTCCAGTTGACACAATGGAGCCATGTGGGCTTATCTCATCTTATTTTATTTTATTTTGAGCTTTTCAGTGTGAGGCTACACATTTCTGTCATTTGAAAATCACAAACATCTCCTGCCAAATTCCTGTCTCCTTCCCCTATGATTACAGTAATTAGTGATTTAATTTCAGCACTTCTAATCAGTTTTATTGTCTGCATAATTGTTCATTCAGAGTTCTGTGTAATGTGTATTCACAATGCACAAATAATTGATACTTGTGTCCTGCATGTCTGTTGCTGCGCGTTTATAGTACAATACAAATATGACATGATTTCAGGCATTTCTGTCTTTTTATCATCATATTAAAGGGAGCGCTAGACTACACCACAAGGTATCGTTTTACATCTTTACAGGTTAGTCACGCACAATCAACTTTCACTAGAAAAATGAATTGATTTATTGACTTGCTTTGGTCTAGACCCAAGAGAGAACATTTAAAAAGGTCAAACTCACAGACTTTTCAGACACTGGACTTTTCTCACTTTGCTAATTGGCTTCACATAAAGTTACTAACAACAATAACAAGAACACTCAAAATGAACGTGCTGGGAACTCAGCTACATGTGGATTGCTTGATTTAAATTGGAGCTATGATTGATTTAAGTTCTTGTTCGAGTGAGAGAGCAAAAGGAGGTGCTAGTCAAGGCTAAAGTTATTGCACTGGGTGACGTTGATGCACCTACACGCTACTTTTTTAATTTAGAAAAGAAAGACAGTGCAGGGAGTGATCTAACGCACCTTAAACTGGCCAATGGGGAGGTCATCTCTGATCCATCACAATGTAGCAGGAGGCCATAACCTTCTATTCCAAACTGTTTGGGGCCTGTGAGTGTGACAAAGAGAGCCAGGGGCAGGTGGTGGACAGTTTGCCTGAGCTAGAGGAGTCTGAGGCAGCAGCTCTGGCCTCACCGGTCACTCAGGAGGAGGTCACCTCTGCAGTGCAGCAGCTCAGTTGTGGGTGAGCCTGAGGGCTCTTTGGGCTGCCTTTAGAGTTTTAAAAGAGGTTCTGGTCAGTGCTGGGGAGGATGTGCATACTGTCTTTACATCAGCTCTGAATCTGGGTCGGCTCTCACGCAGCTGTACCACAGCGGTCCTAGCACTGCTCCCCGAGAAGGGTGACCTGACCTTACTAAAGAAATGGAGGCCAGTCTGTCTGCTCTGCACAGACTATAAAATATTGGCCAAAGACTTCTCCAACAGATTGACGGAGTGCCTGGACACAATAATCTCACCCACACAAACTTACTGCATACCTGGATGGACTATCAGGTCAGGCCCATCCTTCCAGGGGGACTGCAGTGGAATACAGAGCACCTGTTCCTGCTGGACATCAAAGCAGTGGATCTGTCGGGGACTTGTGGTTTTTTTCTGCTCGGTACTGAAGGCCTGGAGCTCTATGCTGGAGTGCTCCAGAGAGGAGCCATATGGGTGTGCGGGGCAGGAGCCACTGCTTTTTAATCCCTTAGTGAGGAAGAGTGTGTTGGATTCCACTCAAGTAAGGCAGGCTTTTGTGTGGCAGCAGGCCTCACAAAGCTGGTGGATTTGAGAACTGAGCGGGGCTGGAAATGTGCAGCCCAGCTGAGCCAGGACACTAGGGTGAGGTCTGAGCGGGTGTTGCAGAGGCTGCTGCGGACCTGCTCCACCTGTCCAGCCGGTGGCCTTGCCTTCATTTTGTGTGCGAACCGCTGGAGGGCCACAGGACCACAATGAGGGCATTCTATCCTTTGATACCCCTGTCCTCCCAGAGATGTCCACAGTAAAGGGTTCTTCTCTGCAAGGCTGCTGGAGGTCCCTGTACCACCCCAGGAGGAACCACACGGTCGGCTCAGGCTGCACAGACCCCGAGCTCCTTTTGAAGAGACTTGTGGGGGCACAGCTCAAAGTAGAGTCGTATAGTGCAGGCGGGGCAGGTGGAGGACTTTGAGGCAGTGTGGGCACTGAGGAGAGGTTTGTGTTCAGTGAGGGAGGGACAGTGGGTGTTACTGTAGGGGGGTTGGGACATGGGTGATGGTTTTGTAAATGTATAGTTTAAAGTGAAAATCTTCTTCTTCTCCTTCAAAAAAACAAAAAATCTTTAAAGGAAAAGTAACGTTTTTCAGAATCTGAGCCTTATTTCTGTAATAAAACAAGTTGTTTTACTCACCCATAGCACTTTGGTGTCATATGGAGCACTTCCAGAGATGTTTTAGATTTGCGATCTCCGTAATGTGAGTTCTCGGGGCACATGTTTGCGATCTCCAAATAACACAAACTTTAGCACTTTTCAAATCATAGAAGCTCGATGTCTTAGTCTACGATTTCATTTGGTCAAAAGTGGCCTGTAATCCGAGATTTAGCCATAGTTTCGAGTAGATGAGGACGCCAGTGCGCATGTGCGGCGTGTGCTCTCAGCTCCCGGGACCCAAACATGAAACGCAAAGCTGTAAACTATGGATAAATCTCGGATTACAGGCCACTTTTGATTCAAACGAAATCGTAGACTAAGACATCGAGCTTCTATGATTTGAAAAGTGCTAAAGTTTGTGTTATTTGGAGCCCGCACGGGGCATATTACATGCTCGGGGAATATATTATATGCCCCGAGCTATGGCTAGAAGTCGCGCTAGGCTAACCGCAAATCTAAAACATCTCTGGAAGTGCTCCATATGACACCAAAGTGCTATGGGTGAGTAAAACAACTTGTTTTATTACCGAAATAAGGCTCAAATTGTAAAAAAAAACGTTACTTTTCCTTTTAAGTTTTAGGTTTATTAGTACAACTATTGCTCAATTTGCAAAGATGGAGCAATTGTTTAAAGATGCACTATGTAACCTTTCTGTAGGGGGATTCTCCTATAGAATGTACCACAGAATAACATTAAACTTATGATGATGCTACCAGACCAAGTTACAGATCAGATCTACGGAGAGGCAAGTGTGGAGTTTCAGATCATGTCAAGTAATCAAAATAAAGATAACAAAATATATAGGTCTCTATAGGTCTTTATTATTTCGAACTCTATTTTGATACTAAGGAATAGAATCGATTCTGATGCCAAAATGACAAAAAAATTATAATTTAGACAACAAAATGTGTCCCCAGTGTACCAGACAGTGGGGGTGAGGTGTCTTGCCCAAGGATGGCAGCAGTCATGGGAACTGGAATTGTACCGCCAACCTGTGGGTCAGTGGACACACACTCTACCAACTCAGCTACTGCCACCAGTTAATATATGGTTTTGATACAAATTTAGGAATCGATTAGTATCTGTATTTTAATACTTTTGACAGCCCTACTAGAAACACAACAAACGCATTTAAAAGTAAAAGCACATTGCCTTTCCACCTGCTTAACTACTGGATATCCTGTTACATACAAGCCTTCTTTTTAAGTACATGTTGGTGTTATCATCCATGGATAATGTAGTCCTTTATTGCTATAGTACTATGCCTATATGGTACATTGAGCTGTTATCAGGTCTAACCCACGTGCCCACTGTGCTGTGCTCCTGTGTGGGGCTTTAGCTATGTCCTGTTCTGATCCTTTGCTCCTCGGTTCGCTTAAAGCAGCTCTCTCTGCAAATGTCCAGCCCATTATCCTCTCCTCCTCCTCCTCCTCCATCGGGGACCAAAGAGGAGAGCCTGAGCTAAAACACCTGGGACATTAACGCTCCACTCTGCACGCTGCAAAGTGGCACAGGCAGAGGAGGGGGAGCGCTTTCAATCCCACTCTCCAGAATCCAATGCATTTTAACTGGGTTTCATATATGACACATGAAGTGGGTTTGCAAGTCATTCCAAGTTCCCAACTCTTTTGACCTCAGGGGGGCAACAGGTTCACGTTCTGCAGTCTAATCATCCCCACATGGGGGTAAGGGATAGTTTTCCCTGTTGATAACACTGTACTTTGCCATAAAATATCCAAAAGGTCAAAGCAGAAAAATGTAATCTTATCATTTCTACAATTTACTACACCCAAGAGCTCACTGAGTTGGTGTATTTAAAACAAATGGGGGGGGGGGGGGGGCATCAAAAATGAATTGACAGTGTACTGTACTGGCTCTGAAATTGACATCATCATATTTACTATTTGAAAATTACAACAATTACAATAAACATGTTAATCTTATGGCCTGTGGTCCTTTATATATATATATATATATATATATATATATATATATATATATATATATATATATATTATACTCAACAAAAATATAAACGCAACACTTTAGTTTTTACTCCCATTTTTCCTGAGATGGACCCAAAGATCCAAAATTCACTCCAGATACACAACACTACCATTTCTCTCAAACATTGTTCACAAATCTGTCCAAATGTGTGACAGCGAGCACCTCTGCCCCGCCGAGACAATCCACCCCACCTCACAGGTGCGCCACATCAAGATGCCGATCCGACATCATGACCAGTGCACAGGTGCGCCCCAGACTGGTGCCCCCCAGACTGCCCACAATAAAAGCCCACCCCGAAATGTGCTTTTTTTTTTGCTTTATTGGGGGTCTGGGGACTCAGAACCAGTCAGTATCTGGTGTGACCACCATTTGCCTCATGCAGTGCAACACATCTTCTTAACATAGAGTTTATCAGATTGTCAATTGTGGCCTGTGGAATGTTGGTCCACCTAACTAACAGAAACTGAAAACAAGTAGGTGTGGTAGTTTCAGTGTAATTTCATTGTAGTTTGCTTCTCCCTTCAGGCAGATATAGGCAGTGTCCACCAGCGTCTGACCAGAACTGAAGAAGCAGTTTGGATGAGCTGAGAAACGTATTCGACCAAATAAACATTTGTCCAGTTGACAAATTGAATTTCTCCTTTTGCCATGACACTCCATTAATACTTTTGACAAAGAAGACTAGTGCATAATATCTTGTCAAAACATTGAATTTAAAAATATAACAATGATGAATGATCTTTCATTCATTAGTAATATACAGCCATACACACACATTGTTAAACTTAGAACTTTTAAGAGGTTCATATTTTTGACAGTGGCTCCAGTCCAGTACATCTGTATCAGCTCATAATGTCCTCTAACCATAATACTCACTAAGCACAAAGTCAAACATTTCATTTCATATGAGCCGTGCTTTAACTGGGCCCACCGCAGGAGGCTCTTATGAAACCACAGATAAAAGGATGCAGAGGAGGAACTCGCCTCCCTCAAAACTGAATCACCACAAATGTCCCAGTTTGGAGCTATAACTGGAGGATTTAAAAATAGATTTTAAAAAATCTACACTCAAGCTGACCAAAGTGCTTTCCAATAAAATCAACCAATTTGCAAAACATTAAATAGTAAAATAAAACAAATGAAAAATGTCACTGTATTATTGATCTTTACCATTTTAGAAGCACAATTAAATAGTTCCAATTTAAACTATACTCAAAAAAAGAAAACTAAATTCTGTAAATTTTCTAGTGGAGGGTCCATCACCTGCTTGTCTCCGTGGAGATGTTATTTCTTTGTCTAGAATGTTCCACAGTAGATATTAAACCTATCTACGTATCCCAAGGGAGACAACTACTGTATAGGCTACATTACAGGTCGGATCTGTGGAGAAGCAACCCTATTCAGAGACAAAATTAGGCTACGTCCCATTACTCTCTTACCCCTTCCCCTACTCCTTTATCTACGTCTTTGTCTTTACCCTCGATAAAGAGCTGAGAAGGCTCGGGGTACGAATGTTGCCCTAAAAAATGGGACACCACTCGATTACCGTTTGCGTCATCATCCCTTGCCTCTACCTGGCTGCTACGTTTACAGAGGTGACAACAATCGATACAAACAAACATAAACTAATGTCAAGGATTATCGGGTACCTCAACTCGACAAAAAACTACTTGTTTATGCATGAAAGTTCGATCAAAACGATAACGTGGGCTAAACAGACATCACTACAATTAAAACCGCAACAACAGTTCACTAAAAGTAACGTAGAACATCAGCGTCATAATTGTAAACCTGCTAAACTGTTAATCGATAATTACAACTGCTGAAAATACATTTCTGAGACTCCTTGGCTGGTCGATGTGACGCTGCCATCCTGATCCCAAAACCTGCCTGAGCTTGTAGGCGTACCCCTTCGTTCCAAGTCTGGTCGAGAGCTTACTTTGTTTCAAGGGGTATGTAGCCCTCGGTCGTGGCCCGAGCCCTTGATCAAAATTAGAATCGGGACACCCCTTGCCCTCACATGAACGCGCAAAACCAAAAGGTAGGGGTAAGACGAAGGGGTAAGACAGAGAAATGGGACGCAACCTTACTGTATTTTTGAGACACGTAAACTCCTGTAATGAATAATGCTTGATGGATGTTTTTAATGTCATACCATGGAACATTCCAGGCATTACATCTCCATGGAGACAAGCAGATGACGGACCCTCCACCAGAAAAGTCAGAGTGTACCTTTAACTTTTCTTTATCATTCAGAAAATTTGATTTCCTGAGCTGAAGAGGGCGAGACCCCCCTGAATGACCTTGGAGAGAGTTAGGGGCAGTTAAATGGTTGATGCAGAAAGAGAGAACCGTTTTAGATAGATCTGATCCACTTCAGAGCAAACACTGAGACAAGGCTGTAGTCCCTCCAGCGTGGCTTTAGGTCTTCCCTGGAGCCTCCTCCCACCTGCAAAAAATGTGAAATATAACCCTGTGTCCTGTCAGCCATTATTTTATCTTTGGACTGTTTTTCCTCACGATCTCTTGTATTTAGCATAGACTGTATATGAAGTGTATTTATTTTATTTATTTGAATTAGGACAATGCATATTAATCAACATGACAACAAACAGCATCAATGTAAATATGCCGGAATTAGCACAAAAGCTACTTTACATCTGTTGTCCTAAGGCAGGTCAGAACAGAAGAACATTTAGACCAGGGGTGCTCAATACGTCGATCGCGATCGACAGGTCGATCAGGGGCCAAGTGTCAGTCGATCGTCAGGGCTTAATGCTCAATTCAGATTTTTTCGTGAAATCCGATTTTTTGCGCATGAGCCCCGGAGGACACAACGAGGTCACACGCAGCGAGCGGGTTCAATGTTTACGGAAGTCACCGCAAGTCAAGTTGCTGTAGTACTTGCTTCGCCGCTTCACTGCAGGCATGAAAATCCCTCACCTTTCGGCAAAATTCGCCGATACGTTCGGGATATGTCCCTTTCTCCGGAGCTCCTGATAATTAAGGTACAGCGCGATACACGTGGATATGCGAACTATCGACAACACGGCAAACTGTTACTACAGAGCTGACCGCGTTGTTTTGGGGTGAGTTATATTATCGTGTTATTTCTGCATCAAAGGGACAGATTAGCTGACAGCAGGGGCCCGGGACTAAAGCAGGACTAAACCGGGACTAAACCAGGTCTAAACCAGGACTAAACCAGGTCTAAACCAGGTCTGAACCAAGACTAAACCAGGTCTAAATCAGGACTAAACCAGGACTAAACCAGGTCTAAACCATGTGTGAACCAGGACTAAACCAAGACTAAACCAGGTCTAAACCAGGTCTAAACCAGGTCTAAACCAGGTCTAAACCAGGTCTGAACCAAGACTAAACCAAGACTAAACCAGGTCTAAACCAGGTCTGAACCAGGTCTGAACCAGGACTAAACCAAGACTAAACCAGGTCTAAACCAGGTCTGAACCAGGACTAAACCAAGACTAAACCAGGTCTAAACCTCGACTAAACCAGGTCTGAACCAGGACTAAGGTGTGTGTGTGTGTGTGTGTGTGTGTGTGTGTGTGTGTGTGTGTGTGTGTGTGTGTGTGTAGGTGTGTGTGTAGGTGTGTGTGTGTGTGTGTGTGAGATCAACCTCAAAAGTAGATCCCGGTCAAAAAAAGGTTGAGGACCCCTGATTTAGAGGAACACACAGAAGAGACAGAAGTGCACATGGACATGACGACAAGTATGACGACAGTAGACATTCTCTGAGTTTAAGAGGCCCAGAGAAGAAGAACATCTACCTGTGTGAGGATGTTTGATTATTTTTCAACCAATGTTTCAGAGTGTTCTTGAAGGTTGAAGGACTCACAGTTCCTGACATGTCCCTGTGATCCTCTGATAGACGTCACCATTTTGGCCAAATTTGGTCCTGCGTCACTGTATGTTATAGTCTCCTCTGGTCAAAGTCTGGTCTGGACAAAGTTCTCATGTGGGCTCTTCCGGCTTTGGTCTTAAATGTTTGTATTGTATTGCTCTACATGATCCTGTTTTTTTTTTTTTTTTTTTTTTTACTATTTTGTCCATCAAAAAAAATCGTATTCCTGATATGAAGCTTGGCTCCAAATTCGCTCCTGTAACCGTGAGCATCGCAAGCTTCATTTGACTGGAGACGAATGCTATGGGTGACGTAACACTCACCCACTTCTTTATACAGTCTATGGTATGTGGCTATAGAGATATACATCTCTGGAAAAAATAAGACACCACTGCATTTTTTTCTGAAATCAGCACCTCTACATGTATTACAGTCATTCCATTCCAGCGTCTGTTGAATTCCAACACAAACACAAAGCTGAGCTACTTCAGTTCTTGCACCAGGAGTGGAATAAAGTCACCCAAGAACAATGTGAAAGACTTGTGGAGAGCATGCCAAGACGCATGAAAGCTGTGATTAAAAATAAGGGTTATTGCACCAAATATTGATTTTTGAACTCTTCTTAAGTGTAAACATTAGTATTATGTTGTTTTAAAATGAAATTGATCTTGTTTCTTTGCATTGTTTGAGATCTGAAAACATGTATCTTTTTTGTTATTTTGACCATTTGTCATTTTCTACAAATAAATGCTCTAAATGATTTGCCTGGAAGAATCCATGACTCATCGCTGTACCAGCGGATGAGTCTGGTAACGCTTGATCCACAGAATGCGCTGCTGTTGCGCGTAGACAGACAGCTAAGTGAACCAATCAGAGATTGCGCCATCTTGATTCAAAACTGAGGAGGAACTTCCGCTGCCTAAGAGTGACGTTGCGGGCAAAGGCGGGTGCACTGACGTCACCATCTTTGAACGAATCAGAATCGCGGACTCTGTTTTTAACCGGAGGAGCGAGAGTGGAGCGAGGGTGTCCAAATGGTATCGCGCTGTATAGGAAATACAGAGAGATATCATTTGGCTGGCCAGGTAACTAAATGATAATATTTTAGGGTAAATGTTGTCACTAGTTTATACTCAAAATGTTCCTTTTGCCCAAACACATACCTATAAGTAGTAAAATCAGAAAAACTGATAATTTTGCAGTGGTCTCTTATTTTTTTCCAGAGCTGTATTTGTATTACTATATTTCTATTTTTATTTTACATGTACATATACATTTATTTATATAGTTGTGCTTTATTTAACAGCAGTCTCTTGCTATATTTGCTACTTATTTTTAATGTATTATTACCATTTATATTTTTCCTCTTTGTTATTATATTATATTGTGAAATGTGAGCTACTGTGTCCAAATAATTTCCTGTGTGGATCAGTACAATTTATGTAGTCTTTAGTCTAAATAAAGCATAGTGAACAAATGGACAGAGGACAAATTAAAGGTGCATTGTGCAACTTTTCTGCTGGAGGGTCTGTCACATGCTCTATGAATAGGGTTGCCTCTCCACAGATCTGACCTTTAATGTAGCCTATAGTTGCCTCCATAGTTTTAATCTCTACTGTGGAATATTCTATACAAATAAATAACATCTCCATTAAGACAAGCAGGTGGCGGACCCTCCACTAGAAAAGTTCCAGAGTGCACATTTAAGATTTGCTTATTCCCAGTACAATATTATAAGACAATGTATTTGTGTACTATTTGAATAGCTTCAGGAAGATGTGTTCAGGATTGGTTGTGGGGAAAAGACTAATTGAAAAAAGTTGCAGATAATTTGTTGATGACCCCAGGAAAGAAACCAAATGGGAAACCGGAAAGAAAGATTTTGTGATTTGATTAACATGTCAGTGGAGAGGATTAAGTGTCCGAGAGTCTCCAGTGTGTTTCTATGAGTTCTGGATTTACATAGCGGCCCATAACTATGCAAAGAGAGGAAGAGGAGACATTTAACATTTGGTTTGATGCATGAATGAAGTCTGTGCTTGTGGCGTGACCATCAACTACTGGGGGGGCCTGATCACATAATGGGCTGCACATGTACATGCACTAACGCAGCCTAACTCCAACCTAATGTGTCTCAATTAGGAGGAAGCGTGGTCATAGAAAGTCAGTGGAGAGGATGGTTGGACATGGAAATAGGGCAGATTTACAAAGTTCAAAGTCAGCTTTATTGTCAAAAAACATATGTACAGGTTGCACACACAGGATTTGAAATTGCAGCGCCCCCTAGGCCCACAGTGAACATAAAACATCTGAAAAACAAGACAATAAACACGATGACTAAAACATCACATATACCCATAGCAAAAGTACGGTAAACACACAATGTGTAGCGTAATAAACCTCAAATGGTGTCATTTAAGCAGTAATGCCAGGGCCCTTTAAGTGTCATTTAAGCAGCAGTGTCATTGGGGGAGGGCAGGGCAGGGAGAGAGTTCAGCATCCTGACAGCTTGGTGGATGAAGCTGTCTTTCAGTCTGCTGGTCTTGGCCCTGAGGCTCCTCAGTCTCCTTCCTGATGGCAGCAGACTGAAGAGGCAGTTGGATGGGTGGGTGGGATCACCCAGAGGGCTTTGCGGGTGAGGCGGGTGCGGTAGATGTCCTGCAGGGAGGGGAGAGAGACACCCACGATTCTCTCAGCTGCTCTCACTACTCGATGTAGCTTTTTCCGGCAGGACACGGTGCAGGTGTCATAGTGATGCAGCTGGTGAGGATTCCACAATGTTTAGTCCAGATCTGAATTCTGTCCTGGTCTTGTGGTACTTAGAAAGCTGGATATTTTATAAAAAGTGCATTTGGATTGAAGCTATGCTAGACTGTGTTATATTGTTATATTTATATAGCACTTTTCTATCTCCAGTACATCAAGGAACCATTCTCGTATTCACGTATTCATAAACAAATATACGCAGACACTGAAGGCAGGCGGGGTACGTGTTTTGCTCAAGGACACATTGACAGTAGTTTGGATTGCGCCACCAACTTGTGGATTAGTGAATGTGTTCACCTTCAAGCGGTCAAACACTCACAATCCAACCAAGTTAAGGCCATCATGTTGCCCCTACAGGATGATGTGTGTTCTGCGTTTGGCCTGTACTTAACCAAAGCTGCTCGAGTAACCTCTCAGTGAACCTTCTTCAGATCTTGTGCCAAAACCTTGGTTAGGAAAATATTAACTACGATAACATATTATGAAAATTCTTTTGCGAGTTAGTTGTATCTGCTTGTCTTTTATTCACCAGAGGCTGTTTCATAGTTGTTGTTTTTTTTTTTTAACTTCCTGTTGGTTAATGCAATAATTTTGTGAAGCCCTCTGAGATGACTGCTTTTTGTGTTTTTGGACATTGAATTGGTAAATATTGGTAAAGCAAGACATAAATATATACCGACAATTAGACAGGATTGTGGGTTTTCAACAGTACACCTTTAGAAACCATAGATACTTGATGCTAAGAAGTTGATAGAAAAATTAAAGGTCCTGTATTGCACTATTTGACCTGATCTATGGCTACGTTTATATGATGACGGTCTGAACAGAAGATGCAAAAGTGGCGTTGCGTCTTCAGTTTTTATTCCGCATTTAGACGAGCGTTTTCGGGAGGAAATCTGCGTTCATACGGTGACGCAAAAGTGTGTGGAATTCGATTGGGTATGCATGCCAGGCGGCTAGGTGGTGCTGTGATACATTATCACTAGGTCCGCGCACATGCGTAGAATGTTCCTTCTTCTCATCTGCGCTGTGAAAAGCAAAATTAAACATAGCTACCGGTAGATAAAAAAATTTGTGTCGTCAGACGAAGAAGTTCAACTATTGCTTCAGACCACGTTAGACTACAAAGCAACGAAGGCGCAACAAGGTGTGGACTGGGAGTCCTGCCAAACAAAGTACACTGATATATGGACCGATGTGACGTAAACGCGTACGCGACGTCAGCAGATTTGACCAAAGTTTTGCGTCTTGGGAAGTGTAGACGAAAACGCTACGGCAGAGCGGATTCAAGTTTTCCACTTTGGAGGGCGGTTTCAGTTTTTTTGCGTTTTTAAGCCCCAAAACGCTGTCACTGTCTAAACGAAAGGCACTTCCGATAAAGTAATTTTGTCAGGCCTTATGTTATAATCAGGGTTGGGAGGGTTACTTTAGAAATGTAATCCGGTACAGTTACTAGTTACTCCTTAAAATATGTATTCAGTAACGTAATCCCGGTACTATAATATTAAAGTAATGTAACTTGATTACTTTCAGTTACTTTTGGATTACTTTAACACCAAATATCCTATAACAACAAGAAAACAAGAAAATTACAATACAATTAAAAGTTTTTAGGAGGACAAATACAGTTCTATGTGTAGTTTTAACAACTGTTATCACTATAAGCCAAGTCACTAGTAAACAAGGTCACTCACTAAACCAAACACCTAAACACCTATGACTTCAACGAAATTATATTTTCAGTTAAAGTTTTAGTTTTACCGGGACAGTCATCTTGCCCGATCTCCGCAGCTGGACAGGATGTTCGTCCAGCTTCCGTGCTGGCCTACATCTAACGACAGCTTTGCTCGGAATTGTCTAAAGGGTCTTCATGGATCAGTTAACATGACTATGTTGCCTAGATAATGTTTAAATATTGTAATATCGTTCTACAAATGCACAAAGTGTACTTGTGACCACAAAAGTTAGCTAGGGTGACCATATTGTATTTCACTGAAAAGAGGACACACTTCCAACTCGCGTGCGAAATATTTTTTTTTTTTTGAGTTTTTTCTCCCATTTTTAAGGGTTTTACATGGGTCGGGGGCTTACTGTGCTTCTGAATTCCCCAGAAAAGAACACTTTACCTGGATATACTCACAAACAGTTGCTTTATAAATAATATATTTATTAATATAAGCAATCTTAAGGCTGACACTTACACCTTAGTTAAGAAAAAAGAAAAAAACAAAAAGAAACAGAGAGTTAGCCTATTCTTCAATGTTCAGAAAGCCCATTCTTCAAAATAATGTGTCTAATGGCTAATGAAAAAAAATATACAAATAATGCCTCAAGTCAACAGTCCTTCTATCCTAATTTTTCCTTTTCTTCAGTCTTCCTTGCCTTCTTCCTCTCCCTGGTCATTCTGCCTCCCACTTGTCACGCCCCGGGCGAAAACAGGGGAACTTTTTTTTGCAATTCATCCGTGAAACTGCATTTGCGTTTTGGCATTTTCTGTGTCTTTGCAGTGCGCCTGTCAGCCTGCGAGTGTGTGTGTGTGTGTGTGTGTGTGTGCGTGTGTGTGTGTGTGTGTGTGGAGCGTGGCGCGCCTGTTTGTAAATGAATGAATACACGTTCCGGGGCTCGACTAGAACTCCGCCTCTGATTTCCAACGGAATCAAAAACCCGGACATTTGAAGGATTTTATAAACTCCGGCCGGACAGCCTCTGAAAAGAGGACATGTCCGGGCAAAAGAGGACGTATGGTCACCCTAACGTTAGCTACCTTGCTAATAGTTTGCTAGTCGATAGCTAACTCGAAACTGGCTCCTACAAATGAATCAAGACAAAGAAATGACTCATATTCACACATAACATGACTGAAGCAGGACATTTAGGGTCTGTCAGTATCAAAGCGTTAATATTAGCGATCTTACCTGTAAATGTTTCTTGAGATTGGAAGTAGAATCCTTGGACATTGACAGGTGTTTAACTGCTGGAAGGCACAATTTGCACTGCACTGTGATGTTGTTCCCTTTGTCTTCTTTAAAAATAAAATCCTCCCTAAATTTCCACCCATTTTAAATGCGTTTTTTGAAACCATGCCCGCTGCAAGTTTAGTCCATAGTGCGCGACCTGCGTGAAGTTCAGTGCGAGCCGCTGCAAGTGTATTCCACAGCGCGCGCCACTGCAAGTTTGTTTCACAGAGCGCGCGCGGCGCGAGTCTGTACGTTGTTTTCCCTACATATGACTCCGGCTTTAAATGAAAAAATGAAATAACATAAAATGCTTTCAAATTGTAATCCTGCTAAGTAATCCCCATTTTCACTAAATGTACCTGTAATCTGATTACGTCTTTTTCTTTGTAACTGTAGGGGAATACAGTTACCTTTTTTTTGTATCCTTTTACTTAACGCCGTTCCATGTAATCCGTTACTCCCCAAGCCTGGTTATAATGTTTCTTCATCGAAAACATACCTGGAGTTGTGTTTTGTTTCATTCACACATGTTTAACACACAAACCCTGCATAATTACAGTTCTTCTCTCAGACTGAAAACACCACCTTGTGATGTCATGTGGTAATACAGGAAGTGCTCCAATGTATTTTTAAACTCCATACACCTTCACTGGAACCATTTGGATCGTTTCAGCCTTGGTAGCGCCAATATTTCCTGAAGAAAGGGTAATAAGCAGCTGTTAACATGAAAACTACCATTTTTGACATCACGATGTGGAACAGAACATCTTGAACTTTGGAGATGTAGAAAGACTAATAATAAAAGATTACTCAAACAAGTGGGAATGAAACAAAACGCAACTCCACGTATGTTTTTGACGAGGTAACAACATTTTAACATGGCTTAAAGCTCACCAGAGTCTTATTTTATGCAATATGGGACCTTTAAAAAATAATACTCTATGAGCTGACAAATCTGTTCAAAACCACTTGACACTTGCCCGGCCTAAATGACTTTATTGTTTATTTGTACCTTACATCAGTTACAATGGGACGAACACAGACTTTAGCATTTCAATAGTATTGTATATAGTATTAACAGTCCAGACCATTAGCAAACCCATAACTCACTAGAATCACCACAGACACAAACAAAAGGGCTATAAAAGAGCAAGAATGTGGCCACTGATCAAAGATTTTTTTTTCCTTTTATGACTAGGACAATTCCACTGGTCAGTGAATGCGTCTGTAAATCCACTAAATGCCAGCTAATGACAGTGCCTTGGCTGTACACTGTACTCGCCGGGGTTTACTGTGGTTTATCCGGGCCATTCTGTCAGTGAGGTCCAATTTAGCGTTTTCTATCTGCACGATATCACTCTGCACTTGATAATGAAGAGGAGAGAAATGCATTGTTCCAGCTCTGAAGTGGCATTTCCAAAGGCCAACTCTGAATGTCATGAAGTTCACTGCTTTGTCACATTAACACAGACGTCAATGTCAAAGACTGTTTACACACGCTGGCTGATACAAATGTTACATACAAAAGTTTGTGTGGTACCCCCAGTAATACCCCCAAATAATGATTCACAGTGTTACAAAGACTGTGTGGAGTTTTTTTTTTTCCCAGAGTTACATGTAAAAACACCAATGATAATGACTTTAGGCTTAAGCAAGGTATATTGTGCTTCTATATACAGCTCTGGGAAAAAAATAAGAGACCATTGCATTTTTTTCTGAAATCAGCATCTCTACATGTATTGCAGCCATTCCATTCCAGCGCCTGTTGAATTCCAACACAAACACAAAGCTGAGCTACTTCAGTTCTTGCACCAGGAGTGGAATAAAGTCACCCAAGAACAATGTGAAAGACTTGTGGAGAGCATGCCAAGACGCATGAAAGCTGTGATTAAACATAAGGGTTATTGCACCAAATATTCATTTCTGAACTCTTCTTAAGTGTAAACATTAGTATTATGTTGTTTTAAAATGAATTTGATCTTGTTTCTTTGCATTGTTTGAGGTCTGAAAACATGTATCTTTTTTGTTATTTTGACCATTTGTCATTTTCTGCAAATAAATGCTAATATTTTTATTTGGAATGTGGGGGAAATGTTGTCAGTAGTTTATAGACTCAAACAAAAATGTTCCTTTTGCCCAAACACATACCTATAAGAAAAAAATGATAATTTTGCAGTGGTCTCTTATTCTTTTTCCAGAGCTGTATTTGTATTACTATATTTCTATTTTTATTTTACATGTATATATACATTTATTTATATAGTTGTGCTTTATTTAACAACATTTTTTTCCATAGTTGTAGTTTTAATCAATGACACCCGTGGATCTTTGTTATAATTTGGACATTTTAAATCGCAATAGTCATCTACACCTTAATAAAAGAAACACGTCCACTGACTTCTGTTTTAGAAAACAACAGTGCCCAATGGGAGCAGACGTCATTGTAAATGTCATCACAACAAAGAACTGTAGCTGTCAGCCTCTCTGATGGATAGCTACACATCTCACTAGCGAGTAGGCCATTTTTTTTCATTCAAACCAAAATGGCTACACGATTGCATATTATGGATTAAGAGAATTGAAAACGGGTTGATCAGAACAATGTCTTGAGAATATAGATTACTCAAATATGTATGGGTCAGAAATACAAATTTGAGAGGGTAAATGAGAAGGGGAAACAACTCTAACATGGCTCTAAAAAGTCAATTGTGCATAATAGGTCCACTTTAATGCTGATACAAATGTAGTACATTTGAACATTTTTCAACATATTCCTGGTCTATACGATAATATTGAAACTGTTGCTTTGTAGAAATGTAACAATATCTAAATCTCTTGGCACGATACTTTCACAGTATACATGTATACGATATTTATTGCAGTATTTTATGAGGGCTAACAAAATTGTGAATATGCTACTTTTTCCTCTTAAAATGATTTGACAAGACTTAATCCACAAAACTAAGATTTAAAAGTACTTATAACAGTTATTTTTTCATGTAGTCTGCACTGAAACAGAGCAAAGGATCATGGTCTATGTATACTCAACAAAAATATAAACGCAACACTTTTGTTTTTGCTCCCATTTTTCCTGAGATGGACCCAAAGATCCAAAATTCACTCCAGATACACAACACTACCATTTCTCTCAAACATTGTTCACAAATCTGTCCAAATGTGTGACAGCGAGCACCTCTGCCCCACCGAGACAATCCACCCCACTTCACAGGTGCGCCACATCAAGATGCCGATCCGACATCATGACCAGTGCACAGGTGCGCCCCAGACTGCCCACAATAAAAGGCCACCCTGAAATGTGCATTTTTTTTTGCTTTATTGGGGGTCTGGGGACTCAGAACCAGTCAGTATCTGGTGTGACCACCATTTGCCTCATGCAGTGCAACACATCTTCTTCGCATAGAGTTTATCAGATTGTCAATTGTGGCTTGTGGAATGTTGGTCCACTTCTCTTCAATGGCTGTGCGAAGTTGCTGGATATTAGTGGGAGCTGGTACACGCTGTCGTATACGCCGGTCAAGCACATCCCAAACATGCTCAATGGGTGACATGTCCGGTGAGTATGCTGGCCATGCACGAACTGGGACATTTTCAGCTTCCAAGAATTGTGTACAGATCCTTGCAACATGGGGCCGTGCATTATCTTGCTGAAACATGAGGTGATGTTCATGGATGTATGGCACAACAATGGGCCTCAGGATCTCATCACGGTATCTCTGTGCATTCAAAATGCCATCAATAAAATGCACCTGTGTTCTTCATCCATAACAGCCATTGAAGAGGAGTGGACCAACATTCCACAGGCCACAATTGACAATCTGATAAACTCTATGCGAAGAAGATGTGTTGCACTGCATGAGGCAAATGGTGGTCACACCAGATACTGACTGGTTCTGAGTCCCCAGACCCCCAATAAAGCAAAAAAAATGCACATTTCGGGGTGGCCTTTTATTGTGGGCAGTCTGGGCACTGGTCATGATGTCGGATCGGCATCTTGATGTGGCGCACCTGTGAGGTGGGGTGGATTGTCTCGGCGGGGCAGAGGTGCTCGCTGTCACACATTTGGACAGATTTGTGAACAATGTTTGAGAGAAATGGTAGTGTTGTGTATCTGGAGTGAATTTTGGATCTTTGGGTCCATCTCAGGAAAAATGGGAGCAAAAACAAAAGTGTTGCGTTTATATTTTTGTTGAGTGTAGTTCCCTCTGTTTTTTTTTAGCTATTGCTGCACTACAACTATTAATTTAAGCGAAGAGACTTGTAATTTGATATATTGTGATGGCCCACGATATTATTGTGAAACTTTTGACGATACGATACATCTCTATATTTTGTGTATAATAGCAAACCTGTCAAAAATCTGAAAAAAGTAGTGGTCGTGATTGAAATCATCTAGAAAAAAGACAATTGCAGGCATGTTTAACTCATTTTTGATAGATACATTATTACATTATCAGTTAGATTATATTATTAGTCATATTTTCTACATTCCGATACTTGTGGATAAGCTTTAGCAGTCTTATTTGTGCATTAGGGCTTTAGAAATAATTACTTGGTAGATCTGTAGCCCATAAACAACAAGGTAATTGTTTATAAAGCCCTAATGCACGAAGAAGACAGCTAAGCCTTATCCACAAGTATTAGAATGTAGAAAATATTACTAATAATATAATCTAACTGATAGTGGCAACAGCTAAAATATCACCAGTGTAAAAGTCTGTAAAAATGATCCCAAATGTTGCTGTTGGTTACTACACATTCGAATTTCCTTACATAACCTGGAGTTGGGCCTTGCTGTGAAAGTCTGTGTGGTTTGGGGACGTTATTTTTCGAAGTTGCATAATGTTTCTACCGTTCATGTTTTTGTTTTGCATGTTGGACAGAGCCAGTGCACCTGTGCTAGCCCACATGGGACAGGTGTCAGCCGGAGAGGGGGGCAGGTTTTAGGGTCACGTCCTTTTTAAGAAACCATATTTTTACCCTCTACCCTCAAACCATGCTCTGCTAAATCACTTAAGCCCGATCATCTGCGCCAAACATCTCCGCGTAACGTTCAGAAACATCTGGATAATTTGCTCTTTTTTTAATGAAATGGTGGTTTGCCTTTGATTTTCTTTTTTGGCAAGGTTGGTATTTTTCGGCAGATGTCCAGATGGCTTTGGAAATTGATTTTTGATTTAATGGATCAAAGCAAGACCGTTGCAAATCCTTATTAGACAATTCCACATTATGAAGCTCCTTGTTCTTAAACAGTGATGACATTGAGTATATGTGTCTCAAATTTACATCATTTTCTATCATAAATGAGTGAACAAAGTTTGGAGAAATAGAAAAATTAAAGCCTGGGAGTCCCCTGCTAAGCCTAAGTCTGTCTCCATGGATACAAGCAGGGGATGCCAGTAGGCTAAATTGTAAGTCAGATCTGTGGAGAGGCGACCACACTTAGCCTGGGAATTCCCAGGCCGCTTCCGTTCCTTTCGAACTGGAAGGCGGCCTGGCAGCTCGTCCAAGCGAGAGTCCCAGATTTAGGGCCCCAATCAGAGAGCGGGGGAGGTGTGGCAAGACGGTGACATGTACTACGTGACAAACGGAAGCTTGTAGTTTGAACTGACAACTGACATGATTGGCTATGGACTTACGTATACGCTCAATGATAGACTTTCATAACGCCCAATAAACGGCCGTTGGCAATCGCTAACCACACCTCCGCTACGGGATTTTTCGAAGCGAGCTCCCAGACCCATATCTCACTTGTGATATGGTCAGGTGTTACTCACAGTAAGAATGAATGTTTTTCAAGGTATTAAAAGCATCTGTCATAGAAAAAGCAAGATATGTCAGTTTAATGAAATGCTAAGAAACATTCCAGGCAAAGCAATAACATCTCCATGGAGACAAGCAGGCAGCGGAGCCTCCACCACAAAAGTGACACAGTGCACCTTTAAGTTATTAAGTGTGCAAAACTGCTTTGACTACACTATTTGATTTTGTGAGTGCCCATTTTGCTGATGCTCCCTTTTTGCTTGGCTGGTGAACCTGTCTTTGTGCTTCTGGCAGAGGATTTCACCTTGACTCTGTATTTTGCGGTCATAAGTGGAATGCAATTGAGTCATTTCTTTTCATATTCTTGTTATTATTTTTTATTTGGCAGATTTATTATATGAATATTCTTTTTTTACTTTGTTTAAATTTTTTTTTGTCAGATACAACTCTGCTTACGTCCTTTCCATTAAGGGTTGGCAATATGTCAAAATATTAGACTAAAGTCATTCTGTTTTGAGAGTTTTTACTGTGGGGAAAAGTGTCTGAGCATAAACATAAACAAACTGAATGACAATATGAATATAACAGATTATCACAGGGAATAGATGTTGCCTTGCCCTTCTTTATATGTTACTTCCTGTCGACTAGTTTTACGTGATTGTGTCCTGATGTGTTGTCGTGAAGGGGAAGTTTTTGCCTTCTGCCGTCACCTTGTGTGATAAGGTTTGGGTTTCCTTCTAACACTAACATCGTACTCCTTCCATTACACTCCCTGAAGTACTTGTCACTCGGACTTATAGTTCAATAAATGACATATGAAACAATATATTTTGGTGGAAAAGGAAAAGTGGATTTTTTATTTTTTGTGACATCACCCATAGTGTTTGGCTCCAATCAAATGAAGCTCACGAGGCTAGCGGTTATAGGAGCAAATTCTGAGCCAGACACAATATTAGGAATAGGAATTTATTAACAGTCAAAATGGCAAAATAGAAACACCATGATCACACAGACCAGGGGTGTCCAAACTATGGCCCAGGGGTCAAATCTGGCCCTCTGGCCCCCAAGGATCCTGCTGAATTGGCCCAAATGATCATAGTCATTGAGCAGTACTTTTTACTTCAAATTTCGGTATCTCGATCAGTGCAACCTCAATAGCAACTCACTACATTACGACACAGACCTAAAATTTGCATTCTAGGACTTTTAAAGGTGTTGTGGCTCCGTCAAACTCATAATAAAATGCATCTATCTGAAAGTCTCACTGTACTCACCAGCATCTACGGCCCTCAACTATGAATATGTTTGTATATAAAACATATATACCCTGGGTGGAAGGAGTTTGGACACTCCTGACATAGAATGTGGTAAACATTTTAAGACTCACTGCAGAAAGGCGCGACCATTTCTCAATGTAATGTCAAATGGAAACAGAGTTGCGGGAGCTGGAAGTGCGCCCATGAACACTTCCTATCTGGAATGTGACAGCTAGCGGGTTAATTATATCCATTTAAGTATAAAGTCTCTGCTTAAAATGCTAGAATATGGATGGTTTGACTTTTTTCTTGTTCAATCAATTTCAATTCAATTTCAATCAATCACATTGCTGCAAGTGTATTCAGCAGTTAGTGTCTACAATTTATAATCAGCAATTAGTGCCTGCAATAAGTAAAGTGTAAAAAGTAAAGTGTCACAGACAATTTCCAACTCTGTAAATTGGATCAGCTCCATCCCTCTCCAAGAAACCAGCCTTTTTTCCAGTGTGTAAAGAGTTAAGCCTCCCCAGATTTCACATGCCCACAGAATATTTTTTACAGCACGTTTATTTTGAACTTCATCAGTGTGCGCAGGGCTTGGTGGGGATCTTCTCTCCTCATCATTACCCAGCATGCCACAGGGCTCATTTCCTCCATTCAGCCCATTGTATGCTTTCCCTGGGGCTCTCCTCCGCTGCCTGTCTCGGTCGAACTCTTTGCGTGTTCGTCAAGGGGAAAATCTCACTGAGAAAATCAACTGTGAGACACACACACCGAGAGATTGACTGCTGTGGCAAATGGGGAATATTGTTTTCTATAAGGAAATGTGTCTGTGTGGTGTTGTTCTAGAGGACTTTTATGAACTATAGCATCACTTTGGGCATTTAAAGGTTCAGAACGGATCTTTTCTGACGGATAATTCATTCAATTTTAGGCATTTTTTAAAATCAAAAACATTCCTTCATAACTTGGCCTGTTAGCATTGCCTGCTTGTATCCATGGAAATGTTAATGCCCTATTGTGAAAAACTCAAGGCAGAGCTTTAAAATTATAGTGCGTTTTTTTTTTTGGTGTTAATCTGTATGGGTTTCCTTCTAAAAGTTATGTGTGTTGACACCGGCTTACCTCTGACAGTCTCAGCTGATCCCGGTTCGGCTCGCTTTCTCGAGCCCACGTAGGGAGGTCCGGTAGCTTCTCTGGAACATTAAATAAAGCTTGTTTTTCTTCTCAAAACAAAACATTTGTCCGAAAGGTGATATATTTGCGTCCCAAACAGTTGTCAACGAAACATCCAGCAGCGAACTTAGCGATCGCGTATTATGTCTGCCGACTCGTATCACGGTGCTCACGTTAGCGTATCAGCCTGTTCACTTGTAAACTTCCCCTTGCGGCGGACCGCATCTGCCGTACACTTCCACTAAAGGTGAACAGGCTGATACGCTAACGTGAGCACCCTGATACGAGTCGGCAGACACAATATGCGATCGCTAAGTTCGCTGCTGGATATTTCGTTGACAACTGTTTGGGACGCAAATATATCACCTTTCGGACAAATGTTTTGTTTTGAGAAGAAAAACAAGCTTTATTTCATGTTCCAGAGAAGTTACCGGACCTCCCTACGTGGGCTTGAGAAAGTGAGCCGAACCGGGATCAGCTGAGACTGTCAGAGGTAAGCCGGTGTCAACACACGAAACTTTTAGAAGGAAACCCATACAGATTAACATAAAAAAAAAACGCACTATCCCTTTAACATCCCTACTGAGACAAAAACAAACAAATAGGTATAGCATTTTTCTCTCAAACGGAAAACACTGTTCCACCTTGTGATGTCAGATGGTAATACAGGAGGTGTTTCAATGTGTTTTTGAACTCCAAACACCTTCCTTATAACGATTTGGATCATTTCAGCTCTAGAATTGTCCATCTCTAATGAACTAGAGGTAAAAGGTAGCTGTTAATTTGCAAACTACCACTACATGACATCACAAGGTGGAACAGAGCATTTTGAGCTTTGGAGATGTAAACAGACTAATAATAAAGGATTACTCAAACATGTGTGAATGAAACAAAACACAACTCCAGGTTTGTTTTTGAGGAGATGACAACATTATAACATGGCTTAAAGATTATAAGAGTCGATTCTGTAATATAGAACCTTTTAAGATGTTTTATCTTTTGATCATTTATTTTTCATTCATGTCTGGTGAGTAAACAAAAGTATCACATTTAAGACTCTTTTCTTGTAAATGAGGAAATTTCCCCCATAGATTATATTGTACAAGCACTTTGTGATTGCTGCATCTAATTGTAAAACATTTTATTGATCACAAGCTCAGGGTAAACAGCGAGATACTTCTCTGTAATAGGTGTTGGTCTGAGATTGTTTTGGCTCCTGCTTTGCTTCGCTGTCTGAAAAAGCTGCTCTAAACTTCTAAAGCTATGCATGTGTCCAAATAAGTGAAGATTGTAGACAAAGAGCCCTATCCTAGCCCCGATCTTAGGTCTAGCGCAAGTGTGGGGTGTGGAGCTCTAAACAAGAGGTGTGCCCTGCCTGAGTATCAGGTGGAGCGGAGCAGGCTGAGGGTGTGGGGCGTTTAGTGAAATACCAGAATCGTAAAAATAAATATCAATCTAGACCACTGAAAAACAAGTTGTAACATGCTCAAGGCTTCTTTCATTTGGAAATATATTAAGATAAGTGCTTAACATTCATAACATGTTCGTGTGCTGTGTTGGATGTTTGTGCGCTGTCTGGATGCCCTCCCACAGCTCACCGCCCGCTTCTTGTATCAGCTTAGCACTGCTTTATAGTTTGGTTGGATCTGGATCTGTACAAAGGCTGCTCATTCACATGAGGTCTTTTACAGTGATGTCCTAAAGTGTGTTTTCTTACCCTGTCTGCGGTCCTAATGATGAAGGATTTCCTCACATTCTCGTACTCTTTCTGTCATCAGCTCCATTTCGTGACCAAATTATTCCCATTGTGCCCCTTTATTTAGTTTATAAAGTTAGTCGCCAGTAGGTAGGCTACCATCAGAACTGTAGAAAACTGTGCACAGAGCCGTGGAGTGGCTGTCGCGTATGTTTATTGTTTATGGTTTGTTTTCACTTTAGGCAATCTGAATCTGCCCTCTGTGGCACGTCTGGTTCCATTATCTATGCCCATCTGAACTAAAGCATAGCTCTTGGTATGTGCTGCTCTCTTGGCAACAGCAGTCAGTAGTTTTGTGCAGCGGCTCAAGAGATGTATAATGTACATGAGTACTGCTCTGTAACATCAGAAACATTTACCTGACAATAAATCTATTCCATAATCCCGGAGACACCCACCTGTGTGGGACCAAATGCAGTGGACATCCGTGAGACAAGAATGTGAGCAGTCAGCAGTGGAAACTCGTACCTCAGTGGAAACTTGTACCTCAGATGAGAGACGCAGTAGCGGACTGCCAGGACAGGCGGGAGCAGGTGCGACCAGGGGAGGAGCAGGGGTCAGTGGGTCTGCTGTGGGATGGGGAGCGCAGGAGATAGACACTCGTCTGCTGCGTAATGAACGGAGGAACACAGTGTTCAGAACACACACCCAGCCAGTTCTGTCACACCCCATCTAAAATTCTATATTCCTGGCGCCTCTACTGGTGCGAACTTGCATCGTGGGGCTCCAGAGCTGTTTTATTGTACAAATAATATATATCATTTTTGCCCACACCCCTCTTTGCTGCCTGGTAAAAAGGACAAGACTGCAGACCTTACCCACACGGGCAATGCTTTTAAATGCCAGACTGGTTGAGATGTCATCACCATAATGTATCTGTACCGTCCCACTCCAGCCTCCAGCAGTGAAGTACAGCCTTGGACACGCCCCCTCTTTAATGCTCGCACTTGCGCTCAGATTGGGGAATGAAAAGGCCCCAAGGGTTTGTGAGACATGGAACCAGTTAGAGATAAATGGATATACTGTACTTCCTCCTTTTACAGTTTGAAAATCAGATACTCCAATTGTGAAACTATTATCAAATTACACTGGATCAGATGAATAGCGAATATGTTGCGCATATGAAAAGTTACACGGTGGATCTTTAAGGGTGGGCCATCATATGATGATTTAGTGTCAAGATCACAATTTTGATTTTATCACACTACATCATACTTTTTTCTTGTTTTGTTTATCAGAGCTGCAGTTGAAGCTTGTTTAAGGAGTTGACTAGTCAAACCGTGGAGTTTGCATGTTCTCCCCGTGTCTGGTTGGGTTTCCTCAGGGCACTCCGGTTTCCCCCACCAACCCAATCATGCACCATAGGTAAAATCCTCCAGCTTAGGGCTTGACCAAGTCTAACTAACAAAATCATGGGGATGGTCCCCGGGTCAAATGTAGAAACAACTTCTCCTGTGTGAGATCAATAAAAAGTCAGTCTTCTAATCCTAATCACTGTAAGGCGCTTTGTGTTACATTTTTATATGAAAAGCGCTTTATAAATATTTGATTGATTGATTGATTGATTGAAACCAAATTTTCTATTGTACAGATTTTTAAAAATACATATTTAATTTTTTTTAAAGGCCTCTAGATTTACAAATGAACTGTATTCTTCATTCTTTTTTGACATTTTGATGTAATAGTGACAATGATTTGTTATATTAAGATCTTTTTGTATGTGTCTGTATGGTTCAGTATTATGATCTTAATATGATTACGATTATTTTCTACAGTGCAATAGTCATAGATTAACAATGATCAATCATTGTTGACCTATTGTTTTGAACATGTATTTGTTTAATTATTCAGTTGTTTGCTTCCTTTTCTGCTTACATCCTGCTCTCTATCCTCTTATATCCCCTTTCTTTGTCCATCTCTTTGTCTCTCATCTTTTGGACCTTTGATGCTCCCTCCCATTGTGAAATAAAACATGCATACTCCACGCACTTCTTTGAATACATTGCACTTTTTGGAATGAAGCAAAAGATATAAACAGTACAGGAAATATAGGATAATTACACCATAGAACTCAGCTACAAAATGGGTCTTATATTTTCTATTGCACATTTTAGGGCCTATAGATATTGCTCAAACTTATGATTCAAAGATCCTATATTACGCAAAAACTGACTCATGTGACCTTGTTTGAATGTTGTCAACTCATCAAAAACATACCTACCTAGAGTTGTGTTTTGTGTCATTCATACATGTTTGAGTAACTCTTTTTTTTAATTATTATTCTGTCTACATTCAAAGCTCAAAATGCTCTTTTCCACTTTCTGGTGTCATGAAGTGGTAGTTTTCAAATTAACAGCTACCATTCACCTTAAATTTAGTACAGAGGTAATTCTGTACTAAATAGGATTACTCTTGAATCAACACATCATCAGTAGGGTAAAACTAACCTGCCTCACGACGGTCTAATCCCAGCTCACGTTCACTATTAGTGGGTGAACAATACAATGCTTGGTGAATTCTGCTTCACAATGACAGGAAAAGCTGACATCGAAGGATCAAAAAGCGACGTCGCTATAAACGCTTGACCACCACAAGCCAGTTATTCCTGTGTTAACTTTTCTGACACTTCCTGCTTAAAACCCAGTCAGAAGGATCATGAGGCCCCGCTTTCATGGTGTGTATATATGCATTGTCCTAATTCAAATAAATAAATAAAGTAAAAATAAAAATTCCAGGATTGAAATCATCCAAATGATTCTGAAGGTGTATGGAGTTTTAAAACACAGTGGACCACTTCCTGTATTACCAGACACGTGTTTTCTGTTTGAGAGAAGATCTCAGCCTAAATATGCAGGGTTTGTTTGTTAAACATGTGTAAAGGAAACAAATCACAAATCCAGGTCTGTTTGTGATGAGGAAACATTATAATAGATCATAAATTAGCATAGTATGTTCTTTTTAAACAGATTTTGTCGATACATTTTGACTACAAACATGGGGCATCTTTAAATCCTGTTGCCAAAGCTGAGATCATGACAGCCAGAAGTGATGGATATAAAACTACACTTCCTCCCTTCGGACTTATTTGGACATCAGAAACACCATATGTTGTGACTGGGATATGCAGTGTCATATTTCATCACTTAAAATGTCTACATTCATTTTTACATGCCCAAATACTGACCAACTAATATTAAATCAATTAAAAATAAGTGTTCAAGCTACTTTAGTTTTCTTCTACTTCATGTATTGAAGTAGAAGGCAGGCAGGCTGCTCGCTGGTATAGTGTGATACAGCCTGCTCTGAATAGTTTGATGAGAGCGTCACTTTACTTTATATTTTGGAGTAGACGAGTGATGGATAAGAAGAACTGTATATAACTGCTTTATCAATCAAGTAAAACAGAACACATCTAGAAACACTAGATAAATATATTGATAGATAAATACTGTATTGGCATAATTTTGAACTGAGTACTGACATAAGCTTTATTTAGACTTCAAAATAGCACTTAGAATGCCTGATAAGTTAAGTAGACAGATAAATAGATCCGTAGATACTTTATTGAGCATAGGAACATATTTAGCAGCCCATCCTCTTGTATTCAACAGCTACAGGGATGTGTTGTACAGATGTATGGCATGTGGGACAAAGGATTTCCAGAGTGTGTCCGTGGAGCAGGACTGGGACAACAGCCTGTCCCTAAAGGTGCTCTCCTGTCCGGCGATTGTGCTGGCGGTTCTTCAGGATGGACAGGAGCTTGTGTAGAGCCCTTTCCTGAGCCACAGATCTGAGTTAAGCTCTGCAGCCACAACAGATCCTGCCTTCCCAAATATGTCCCAAATATTAATGTGAAAGAGCAGTATAAAAACATGTGTTGTGTGATTAAAACACTCATCCATAAAACTGAAGGTCGGACAAGTGCGTAATGTTGGGCCCTTGGGCAAGACACTACAGCCAGCTATAGACTAATATGAATGTGGGGTGTAAGTGACTGAGTGATTAGTGGTGGAAGATTGTCCTGACACGGAGTACATGGATAATGCCTGGAATATTATTGTTAGATTAACATAAAAACAAGTCCCTGAGACACTTGAACTCCTCCACTTGAGGCAAGGACTCTCCACCCCCCCAGAGAGGGCAAGCCACCTTTTTCCGGTCCAGAACCATGGCCTCGGATTTGGAAGAGCTGATCCTCATCCCACCTGCTTCACACTCGGCTGCAAACCGCCCCAGTGCACGCTGGAGGTCCCAGTTTGATGAGGCCATCAGGACAACATCATCTGCAAACAGCAGAGATGAGATCCTGTGGTCCCCAAACCAGATCCCCTCCAGCCCCTGACTGTGCCTATTAATTCTGTCCTTAAATATAATGAACAGAACCGGTTCACCTATGGTCATGAGCTCTGGGTACTGACCGAAAGGACAAGATCGCGGAAATGAGTTTCCTCCGCAGAGTGGCTGGGCACTTTCTAAGAGATAGAGTGAGGAGCTCAGTCACACGGGAGGGGCTCGGAGTAGAGCCGCTGCTCCTCCACGTCGAGAGGAGCAGCTGAGGTGGCTCGGGCATCTGTTCCGAACGCCTCCTGGATGCCTCCCTCAGGAGATGTTCCGGGCATGTCCCACCGGGAGGAGGCCCCGGGGAAGACCCAGGACACGCTGGAGGGTCTATGTCTCCCGGCTGGCCTGGGAACGCCTTGGGGTCCCCCTGGAGAAGCTGGAGGAAGTGTCCGGGGTGAAGGAAGTCTGGGAGTCCCTGCTTAGACTGTTGCCCCCGCGACCCGGCCCCGGATAAGCGGAAGAAAATGGATGGATGGATAAAAATATTTGTTACTCCTTCTGTGAACACATGGTTTTAGGATATTCTGATGCATTTTTATATTTAATACGTATTGAAGATTTGACACAATAGGCTACATTTATAAGGGCCCTTTTCTGATCTGTTATAATGTTGTTTCTTCTTTAAAAACAAACCTGGAGTTGTGTTTTGTTTCATTCACACATGTTTAACACAAAAACCTGCATATTTAGGCTGAGTTCCAAGAACAGAGAACACACTGTTCTACCTTTTAATGTCATGTGGTAATACAGGAAAAGCTCTACTGTGTTTTTAAACTCCATACACCTTCACTAAAACCTCTACTAAACAAAACCAAATGTAAAAGGAGCTGTTAACTTGAAAACTACCGCTTCATGAAATCACAAGGTGGAACAGAACATTTTGAGCTTTGGAGATGTAGACAGAATAATAATAAAAAGTTACTCAAACATGTGTGAATGAAACAAAACACAACTCCAGGTATGTTTTAGATGAGGTAAGAACATTCTAATGTGGCTTAAAGCTCAGTGACTTAATACCATAATAACAAATGGCATAATATAGGCCCTTTAATGAAAGAGTCACATAAAGAGGGCAGATTTCCCTTCGGGGGCAATAAAGTACATCTTACCTTTATGAAGAGTCAACTGATTGAATTAGCAGCCATTCTACCTGTCCCCATATTCTGTCACTGAAACTTGCTTCTCTACTTAAATGATCTCCTGTCTACGTCAGCGTTCGCTCTTTTTAATACACGCTCTCTTTCACCCATCAGCCCATATTGCTATTGCGCTGCTAACCCTTTAACTGACTTTGTATTGGTTTTTCCAGTCACGTGACCACCCTCCGCTCTCCCTGTTACAGCCCACGGTCTCACGCACTCAGACAGCTGATTTACAACAGGATCCTTCTCTTTCTCTCAAACACTTTCGGTTTCCTCCAGGCCTGCAGAGTTATTGCTTTGCAGATTAGCAACTGGGGATTTGAATGGTCTGGTCGTGTATACTGTCAAATGGAGCTCGGAGGAACAGTTTTGCTAATGTTAGAGCTTTTCTTGACAGCTCGGAGTGGGTGGGTGGCCTATAGAGTTTCATGGCTTGTCAGGCTGGTTAGATGGTTAGCATGTTAGCAGCCAGTTGGTCTGGGGTTTGTGAGAAGAATCCACAGTTATGCAACAGACAATATAATGGTACAATGCTATAAAATAGGGTAGTTTTACTTTTAGAATAAAGTAGTTTGGAAGTTTCTAATTTTAGTGAAGGATCTATTTTTATTGTTTAGACTGCAACATAGTGCCCTTAAAGCCAGATAATTTAAAGAGCCGATATTACAGTATTTTATGATCTACAGCTCTGGAAAAAAAAAAAAGAGACCACTGCATTTTTTCTGAAATCAGCATCTCTACATGTATTACAGCTATTCCGTTCTTGCTTCAGTTACTTGCACCAGGACTGGAATAAAGTCACCCAAGAACAATGTGAAAGACTTGTGGAGAGCATGCCAAGACGCATGAAAGCTGTGATTAAAAATAAGGGCTATTGCAGCAAATATTGATTTCTGAACTCTTCTTAAATGTAAACATTAGTATTATGTTGTTTTAAACTGAATTTGATCTTGTTTCTTTGCATTGTTTGAGGTCTGAAAACATGGATCTTTTTTGTTATTTTGACCATTTGTCATTTTCTGCAAATATGTTGTCAGTAGTTTATAGACTCAAACAAAAATGTTCCTTTTGCTCACATATCTATAAATAGTAAAATCAAATAAACTGATAATTTTGCAGTGGTCTCTTATTTTTTTTTGCCCATAAAGCCAGATAAGAGCCCATGTGAAGAATCCCTCAATCGTCCAGGTAGAATCCGTGGTAAAAGGAGAAATTCAATTTGTCAACTGGATAAAGTTTATTTGGTCGAAGACTTTTCGCAGCTCATTCAAGCTACTTTGTCAGTTCTGGCTAGAGTGCTGGTAGACACTGTTTATATCTGCCTGAAGGGAGGAGAAGCCATGGGCCACTTCTTTGAGGACAGTGAGGCACAGATCTTAGCCAGGGAAACGAGCTGGTTTGAGAGGGGAGTTAAAGAGGCTATTTTTGTCAAAAAAGAGAATCCTTCTTTGAACAGGAATGGAGGCGTCAGACACAATTTGTCTCCCATATATAATTCCATTCTCAAACCTAAATCAAAACAAACAAATAAAACAATAGGGTAGCCAGGTCAGGTCCAGAGGTGTGATAACACCTGAATGCTAAACAAAACCCCAGACAGAAACTGAAAACAAAAGACAGAAACTGAAAACAAAGAGGTGGGATAGTTTCATAGTACTTTCATTGTAGTTAGCTCCTCCTTTCAGGCAGATATAAGCAGTGTCCACCATCACTCTAGCCAGAACTGACGAAGTAGCTTGGATGAGCTGCGAAACGTATTCGACCAAATAAACATGTGTCCAGTTGACAAATTGAAGTTCTCCCTTTACCTTAAAGAGCCCATATTACACTATTTTATGATCTATGTTAAACTGTTGTTTCCTCATCATAAACATACCTGGAGTTTTGTTTTGTTTCATTCACACGTGCTCTGTTCCACCTTGTGATGTCATGTGGTAATACAGGAAGTGCTTCACTGTCTTTTTAAACTCCACACATCTTCACTAGAATAATTGGATGATCTTAAAGGGACAGTGTGTAAGATTTTTACCTGTTAATTACTGAAATTGAAGATACCCATTCAAAAATACATTGTTTTCCAAGCCTTTTCACTTCCATCATGAAATCAAAGTATTCTTTTGGACTTAGATATAGTCACATAAAAGGGGAATCTTCCCCATAAAGAGGCAGCCATTTTGAATACGAGAGCCGCAGAAGGACATTTGGGCTCATCCTTCGCCGAGGCTCCTGCTAGCAGCTGCTCAGCCGCGCTGCATGTGGGAGCGAAGGAGCGAAGGAGAGAAAGGGAAGGGGAGGGGGGAGCCTCGTGGAGAGAAGGGGAAGGGAAGGGGGGAGCCTCGTGTAAACAAGCATGCTGCTGTATCACACATCGTAATGGATATAACACGTATTTTGGACTAAATTGTTTTACTGGATTTTATTCGCTGGATCCTTATGGACAGATTGAGACCAAGTTTATGGTGAAATACAGAGTTTGACCTGTGCAGAGCCTTCAAAGGTAAGCTAAGTAACTCGTTTTGTGCTTTTCTGTATAAAAGCCCCATGTGCTCGGGGAGTGATTGTTTTGCAGGGAAATGAATTGCATAGTCAAAAAGAGGAGACTGTAAGGTTTCATTTGATGTGTAGATTGTCATGAATCATGATCGGGATTGTGTGTTTTCATGCGAAAAGAAAAAGAAAAAGTGAACGGGGGACCGCGTTTTATGTATACAGCGGGCACGCGAGATGTCGGCGCTACGTCGCGCCCGGGTGACCCTCGAGGTCTGCCATAGCCAAAAGAGGAAGTGGAATAGCTACTAACCACCTATGCGCCACGAATCCTACACACTGTCCCTTTAAAGAGGCTATTTTTGTCAAAAAAGAGAATCCTTCTTTGAACAGGAATGGAGGCGTCAGACACAATTTGTCTCCCATATATAATTCCATTCTCAAACCTAAATCAAAACAAACAAATAAAACAATAGGGTAGCCAGGGGGGTATTCCACGAACGTCGCTAAACTTAGCCGCGACTAAGTGCTAAGTTCTCGCCTGGCTGAGACACAACTTAGACAAAAGCTTGAACCCGTTCCACTAACGCGTTTCAGCTGCGCCTAGTCAGAGCTAAGCTCAGTCTGGCCTAATCAGGCCGGGCCTAGACGCGTGCACGGGGAAGGTAAGAAGCCCTGAACAAGCGACTGTCGAAAACGCGATCATGTCGAAGATTCGGGCCGATTATTTCAGTGCATCAGAACAGAAGTTGCTTTTGGAACTCTACAACACATTTGCAATAACCAAGGCGAGAGACATGGCGTGGCAGAAGCTCGCTGAACGCTTAAATACGCAAGTTAAGTCCTATAACAGTGCGGGACATTGAGTTTTTAAAGTCTGTTTTTCACCTTTGACGTCAACGCTTGATTTGTGGCGCAAGGGTAAAGTTACCGTCTGGGGTGCAGGGGATTGTGAGTTCGATTCTCATGGTAGGCAGTTGATGGCATAATTATTATATATTTGTATAGGAGTCTTGTCAGTTGAAATTTATTTTTACTATGTAAAAGTATTTGCTCCAACTAATACGTTAAATTGTGTTATCTTGTCTTTGAGCAGGAATAATGTGAAGAGGACTGTTTTGCAGGTAAAGACAAAGCATAATAACATTTTGCAGAGTGGTAAGTAGGCTAATATTAATATTATTATTCAGTGAAATTAGTAATACTGTTGAAATGGTCCCTTAATTTAATTTAAAATGAACAGTAGCTACCAAGCCACAGGAGGTGGGAGCCCCCCTCAAAACCTTTCACCTGCAGAGGAGCTGGCACTGGCCCTAAACCGGGGTCGCCCACTGGTGGAGGTAATTGAAGGAGGGACCCCATCAAAGATCCTTCCTGCGAGTTCTCCTGAAGAGTATATTCAAGTTACTGAAGATGGCGTACACTTGGACCCTCCTCAGCAGTCCTCCAGCAGTGCCTTGCCTGACCCTCAGCAGTCCTCCAGCAGTGCCTTGCCTGACCCTCAGCAGTCCTCCAGCAGTGGCCTCACACCAGAATGTCATACCTAATGTCTTTTATTGTTTTATGCCTATTGATGGAAATTGATAAATAGGATTTCATTAAAAAGGCTTGCACAGCATCTCTTAAGCAAATTTGTTGAATCATTGAAATGTTGCATCATGGAGTGTGCCTGTTATTTGGCTACATTTTGTTTTAAAAGTAAAGGTTTACCTGTAACTGTATTCTTTGATAGAGATGTCACATAAAATATAAAGTGGCAATGTCGTCAAGTGAGAGTGATGTTAGGACTAACTGATATAAGTTATGTGATGATAACAGTAATTGTAGGTTAAATTCATTTCAATTTCTGTAATATGTTGCAAATATAAATGCGTGAAAATTTAACTGAAATTTGACGTGGGCATCAATAGGGGAACAGCGGGAATCGAACCCGGCCCGCCCATGCGAGAGTCAAAGCACAAATCCACTCGACCACAGATATTCTCAAAATCCCGCCGGAATTCTTTCTATATGTTAATCTCGTAAAGACAGCGGTTGAAAAGCATATGTGTAGATTACCGGAGAATTGTCAAGAACCGAGAACGTAAGGTAATTTGTTTTTTTGTTGATGTTGTTTTCGGACAACACAGATACTCATGCGGGGAGGTGTGCGGAACGGTGTGTTTAACACTCTGTTTACGTCAGGTACGTATTCTCTGCGACACGGCCTAAGTAAGACACAACTTAGCCTCCCCCCGACCAGACTATCTGCTAAGACCATGTTGCCCCAGTAACTCAGCGGGAACTAAGTTTAGCGAGCGTCGTGGAACCGAACTCTCACTTAACCTAGCGCCAACTGACGAACAAAGCCGGGCTTTGCGCTTAGTAGCTTTCGTGGAATACCCCCCAGGTCAGGTCCAGAGGTGTGAAAACACCTGAATGGGTATGCTAAACAAGACCACAGACAGAAACTGAAAACAAAAGACAGAAACTGAAAACAAAGAGGTGGGATAGTTTCATAGTACTTTCATTGTAGTTAGCTCCTCCTTTCAGGCAGATATAAGCAGTGTCCACCAGCACTCTAGCCAGAACTGACGAAGTAGCTTGGATGAGCTGCGAAACGTATTCGACCAAATAAACATTTGTCCAGTTGACAAATTGAAGTTCTCCCTTTACCTTAAAGAGCCCATATTACACTATTTTATGATCTATGTTAAACTGTTGTTTCCTCATCATAAACATACCTGGAGTTTTGTTTTGTTTCATTCACACGTGCTCTGTTCCACCTTGTGATGTCATGTGGTAATACAGGAAGTGCTTCACTGTCTTTTTAAACTCCACACATCTTCACTAGAATAATTGGATGATCTTAACTTGAAAACCTGCGCTACATGACATCACAGGGTGGAACAGAGCATTTTGAGCTTTGGAGATGTAGACAGACTAATGATAAAGGTGTGTGAATGATGTGATGTGTGAATGAAACAAAACACAACTCTAGGAAAGTCTTTGATGTTGTAACAACACGATAACATGGTTTAAAACTCACAATAATCCATTTTGTGTATTTATGACCTTTACATAAAACCTTTGTTCCTTTCTGGAGAAATTGCATTGACAACAATTCAATTTATTTTATTTTATTGGTTTATTTATGAACAGGAAATGTGATAGAATTGATCAAATGTCTTTAAAAATGACAATTAAACCTCATATATTACACAAAATTTACTCTGTATCCCCACATGACATCACAAGGAGGAACAGAGTGATTTCCATTTAAGAGAAGAACTCAGCCTAAATAAGTGGGGTTTGTGTGTTAAACGTGTGAATGAAACAAAACACAACTCCAGGTCTGTTTGTGATGAGGAAACAACATTAAAACATAGATAAGAAAATAGCGTAATCTAGATACACTCCCAGTAAGCACATACAGTAGATCAAACCTATGTATAAAGAATAAGTCTTGGACTCTGTTGAATCTTGCCTTACGCTCACACACATGTGGTGAGAGACTGCAGGCTTGTTTATTGGACTATCGCCTCGTGAACCTTGAAGTATCAGGGCTGCGCCTAAAGACATGCTCCACTAAATATGAGTCACCCTCTGCACCAGTATGACTAACATTAAAGACTAAACACTTAACGAAAACATCTGTATTATCAAAACCAAAGCATCTGTAGGCCTGTTTTATGTAATGTTGTAATTGTTTCCTCTTCTCATTAACCCACTCAAAGTTCCCAGTAGAGGGATTTATCCATGTTTGAGTAATGTTTATTGTCCTGTATTCAAGATGCCATTCTTATCTATGCGAATGGCATCTTGAGGCCTACTTATACTATCTATAAGTGGGCCTGATGTCATAATTATAGCAGAGAGATACTTACATCTTTAACAATTTCAACTTCTTGCAATGTCAAGCTTTTTAGTATAGTCTCTTTTATACTAATATTACTCAAGTAGTATTTAAAGGGCCCATATTATGCTTTTTTTCTTTCTCTTTTTTCACTCTGTTCCACCTTGTGATGTACAGGAAATGCTCCATCACCTTCAATAGCATCATTTCAATGATTTGAGCCCTGGAATTTCCAATCTCCACAGACCTAATGGTAAAAGGAAACTGTTAACTTGAAAACTACAGCTTCATGCCATCACAAGATGGAATAGAGATTTTTGTTTTTGTTTTAATAGATTTTTAGTATTTATGGGTGAAAGAGCAAACAATATATAAGTGCACATGTGTACAAAAGTTTAGATACATTTTGCCCTTACCACCCACCCACTACCCAACCTGCCAGAAACCCACCAGGCCCCAGGACCTATACCCCCCTGACCCTATTAATCAGAAAATGCATTCAAAAATACACACACACACACACGCACACGCACACATATATACATACATACATACACATGCATACATACATACTTACACAACATACATACACATATACGAGTATACACACAAACATATACGCGTATACACACAAACATATATGCATATATGCATACATACATACACCTAACCCAAAACATGCACCATAGGTAAAATCCTCCAGCTTGGGTCCTGACCAAGCCTAAACAACAAGATCATGGGGATGGTCCCCGGGTCAAATGCAGAGAACAATTTCTCCTGTGTGAGATCAATCAAAAGTTAGTCTTCTAATCTTCTAATCCTTAATCACTGTAATGCGCTTTGTGTTACATTTTTTGTATGAAAAGCGCTTTATAAATAATGTTTGATTGTTGATTGATTGATTCATATGTACACATGCATATAGATACAATAATAACAACAGTAGTAATAATAACGACAACAGCATTAACAGCAATAACAACAATATTATTCTTATATTACTAACATCATTGTCATTGTCATCATTATCATCATCATAATCATCTTTATGAGAAAAAAAAAGGTAAAAAGAGGTATGCATATTAGCCTTAGCTCGTTAGAAGAGAGTTTAAAGTTATTGTTAGATCCTCCCACAGCTGTATGTTTTTAAACAGACAAACTTAAACAGAGAATTTTGAGGTTTGGAGACATGGACAGACTAATAACGCAGGATTACTCAAACATGTGTGAATGAAACAAAACGCAACTCCACATATGTTTTTGATGAGGTAACAACATTATAAGATGACTTTTAAGCTCACAAGAGTCAATTGTGTAATATAGGGCCTTTAATTATCATACAATATGCAACTTTAAGGACGATTACGCAAAGTAAATTTGACTCTTGTTAATTATAGATACATTTCTATTTATTGCAGTAAAGTATTAAGAACATGCAAACTCCACTCCACACAAAGGAATAGAACCTATGACCTTCTGGCTATGAGACAGAAGCGCAAACCACTGTGCAATCTAAGCCTAAAAGTTTTATCTATGTATATTCTCTCTCCCTGTCTTTTTGTTTAACCTTTATTTTATCAGGCAAAACATTAAATATTACTTACCCACAGTTCAGTCCAGGACACCCCCACCTCCCCTCTTCTCTCCGAGGCCCAGGGTTTAATCTTGTATACCTCCCCTGATTGCACCAGTCACAAGTCTTTGGGATTTAGAGGCTCACATTCGAATGTACGAGTAAATGAATGCAAATGCCATGAATCAGCTTCAGCTCTCATTTTAATGGGCAAACTGTGCTGTCCTCCTAGGAGAGACTTTAGCTGTTAGCTTCAGAGCGCACACACATTCACTGCCACACTTTAAACCACCACACCGATTCAACCCGGGGCAGGTACGTCAGATTGTTTGCTGCTAAGAGGACGAAATATAATTAAAAGTCAATGAAGAGCAAAATTGCTGTTTCGCAGGTTGTTGAGAGCTGGAGAGAGGCTTTGTGCAGTGGGGGAAAACAGAGTGTAAGAAAAAGCCGGCCCCCCTGGAGTGACACAAGGATCAGAGTCAATGTGCTTTTAAATGAAATCCACCCAAGTGCCATTCTGAATAAAGCCTCGTAATTATACAGGGAGATTTAGGGACTTTAGGCTCCAAGATTAGTGTAATGTAGACAATAATTACGTGTAGATTATCTTAGGAGTACTTTAAGCAGTAGTAGTATCTATAAAAATAACAACATGAGTAAAGGCTCTATGTATTTTTCTGTTAGCTCAGACTGTGCATTTAATCAGGTTTGAATCAAATTGAGATCCAGTTGTTTTCACTTATTTAATGATCAACTTGGGTCTTTTTAATTAGGGGTCTACAGCCAATCGTCTGCAGTAAAAACATGTGGCTTGGAGCAGAGTTATTAATGCATGAATACACTAAAGACGCTTTACAGGGAATAAGAGAGAAAGAAATTTAACTTTTTCTGCAGAAATATTTACCCTGCGCTTCTCCTTTGTGTCTCAGTCAAGTCTCAGTGCAGTTTAACAAGAGGACTGGTCAGATAGGGTCAGCAGATCTGTGTCGGGGCAGTTTGAGGAGAATAGTATGCTCAGATTCCCTGGAGTAGACTGATAGAAGTGAGGCTGCCAATTTGTGTCCCTCCGACAATGTGGGTGACAGGGCTGGACTGGGACAAAAAAACAATTAGCGGAGCACAACGGACTAATTTATGTTTGTGTTCCCCAAAGCAAAGTATTTTACTATTGTTACATCTTGGCCTAGGGGAAACCAGGGTGCAACATTTAAAGGAAAAATCCCAAAAACCACCAGCAAACATTCAATGGTTTGCGAGGTGAGCGATTTTCATGCCTGTTCATCACCTAAAAGTCCCGGTATTATCCTAACATTACTACCTGTTTACCTGCTGTGCCTGTGCATTCCTTGGTCACTCTGTCCCTCAGGTTCCCTCGGGTTCCCTCAGGTTCTCTGTCCACAGTCTCTGGCTGCTCCTATCCCTGTCCACTTTCAACCTGCAGAGGACGTGGAGGCTCCAGCCGCCCCTCCAGAGAATATGTAATATGTATATATGTATATATATATATATATATATATATATTTTATTTAACCAGGAAAAGTCCCATTGAGATTCAAAGATCTCTTTTTCAAGGGAGTCCTGGCCAAGAGGCCCACACAACACAACCCACAAGACAACAATTAAAATATCAACACAGATAAAATGTTAGCGACACAGTTAAAAACATTGGCATATCATCAATTGCATTTCCAGGTCCTTTAAAAGAGTATTAAAAAACGCCATAAGCACGAGTGTTTGAAGTTTTAAAACTCTCTGCAAAGAATTCCAGTCTGCTGGAACACAATACTGAAAAGACAGTTTTCCTTTCTCTCTTCTCACAGTAGGAACCAACAACGTATAAACATCCTGAGAACGTAAATTCTGGGGTCCATCAGGCCTATGCTGAAGATACACACTGAGGTATGGAGGAAGCAGCCCAACAAGTCCCTTATAAATAAGTTTGTACCAGTGTGTGAGCCGCCGGGTCGCTAAAGCAGGCCATCCAACATGAGAGTAGAGTTCACAATGATGGGTCCAAGCACTACAGTTTGTAATAAAGCGCAGAGGCATGAAATACTGAATCTAGAGAGCGCAGAGCTTGGGCGGGGCCATGCATATACAAAAGATCACCGTAGTCCAGCACAGGGAGGAATGTTGCAGCAACAAGCCTCTTCCTGGCGTTGAATGAAAAAGACAACTTGTTTCTGAAGTAGAAACTCAATTCAAGATGCAACTTTTTGACAAGAGAGTCGATATGAAACTTAAAAGACAGTCCATCAACAATTATGACACCCAAGTATTTGAAAGCATGAACAACTTCAATAACTGAACCAACAGGTGCAACAACTGGAGGAACATTTAGCGTAATCTTACTTCTAGAAAACAGCATTACTTTGGTTTTCCTGATATCCTGATTGGTTTAGTCCACTGTCTACAGACGCTCCTCAACTTACGAACGAGTTATGTTCCGGACACCCGTTTGTTAGTTGAATTTGTTCGTAAGTCGTTATTATATGTTTAAGGCTTGTATAAGTTATCTATATGGATTTGTACTGCATTTAAATAACACTAATATCACTAATAACACAATAACACTAAATAATATTAATATGCTTTTTAAAAATATGGAAAACTGATGAGATAAAAAGAAGAGAGGGACACAGAGGCAAACGCAGTCAGCTGAGAGAGAGAGAGAGAGCGCGCGTGTGTGTGAATGTATGTGTGAGACTGTGTGTGTGTGTGTATTTACCTCCTATTTTCCTTGAGCTCTTGGGGAAAGATTTGCCCTCTTCTTAAAACGTGCAAACCAGCCATGGCTGGCAGAAAAGGTTTCTTCCGCAGCACTTTCTCCTGCCTTAGCCTTAAGGTCATTAAAAAGCGATATGGCCTTCTCACTGATCAGCATAAGGCTCAAAGCAACACGCCGCTGCTGCTGATTTTCGAGCCAAATACCAAGAAGTTTCTCCATCTCTTCCATGAGTTTCCCTCTCTTCTTGCTTATGATGGTGGATTGCATACCCGCTGCACTTTTCACATGCTCCATAATGCGGTCCTTTTGTTTATATATCGTACCAATTGTCGAACGGTTCACGTTGTACGCGTGTGCCACATTCACCATCTTCTCACCAGCATCAAGTTTCTTTATTATCGCCACCTTCTTTTCAAATGAGATGGCTTGCCGCTTTTTCACAGAAGCTACACTAGAAGCTTTTCGCTTTTCACCAACCATATTGGATTACTGTACGCATGCAAGAAAAACAACAAAGTTCACAACACCGCACCGTAGTAACACCGTAGTACGCCCACTCATTTGAAGTTCTGAACACTTCTACTCAGTGGGCGTGACGCTTGGGTGATGCTGCGCAGCGCCCTGCCTGTGCGTCAGCGGCGGAAATACGCACTACGTACTGTACCCGGAAGTCGGAATAGGCGCTAAATACAAAAACTCAAACATTTAACTTTTTTTTTTTAATTTTCGACCCTGTTCGTAACTCCGAATGTTCGTAAATCGAATGTTCGTATGTCGAGGAGCGTCTGTATATTGAAGATGGACCAATGGGCCGCCTCCTCTAAATGGGCCGGTC